>BSWB01000004.1:57597500-58250833 GCA_033239125.1 Fagopyrum homotropicum | reverse complement strand
CAGGAATCCGTTCCCAGGCTGAGTAGAGGTAAGGGTCGTGGTAGGAGTACCACTGATACTAGAAGAGCTCAAGGTAGAGCCTTTGAGCTAGGCAATGCAGAGGAGCCACCCGTACTAGTGGCAGGGATGAGACATATATGTCTCAACTATGGTTATCCAGATCATGTGCGCTCTGAGTGCCCCATGGCACCAATAGCTTGCTTCACCTGTGGTGAACTAGGCCATTTGGCCCCTTTCTGTCAGCAAGGTAGTGTTTCTTCTCATCAAGACCTTCCTCTTTCTGATGCAGAAAGAATAGAAGTGTAGGCTATGGCGATGACCTCAGTGATACCTGAGGAGCATAGGTCTGAGATTGAGTAATGATATGCAGTAGAGCTTCGGGCGTTAGCTGTTACAGGTACCATTCTTGTTAATGGTTTACCTAGGGGAGTTTTGTTTGTTGTTAGTGCTATGCACCTCTTGTCTTTCGATGCATGTGTTAATAGTTAACTGTGGATACAATAGAAGATAGATCTTCCTTTATAGGATTACGAGTTACGGGTCTTAGGTACCCGCGAGATATGTGATTGTTCCCTTTGTTCAGGGACTTGTATATGGCTTGAAGACTTCTTTGTCATGCCTGAGGTGCATGAGAAGGTCTTTATGTGTGTAGTGGACGAATAGATATCATGTTGGTTTAGATAGTAGTAGGAGGACTATTATAGTCTCTATTGAGATCGACTAAGTAGAGATTTTCTGAGGTTATGACCTTTGAGGAGGTGGGTTGTCTTTAGTGCCGTATGAGCAACGAGGTTGATAACACCAGAGGGTGATGTTTTTTTAATGTTGTGCCATAAAGGAAAGATATAGTTCCACACTGAAGAGTATTCCAGTGGTATATGATCTTATAGATGTGTTACTGAACCGTCTAATCTATCGCCTCAGCGGAATGAGGACTTTGATATTGTGTTGAATTATGGTACGAGACTGGTTGGAAGAAGACCTATGAGGTATATGGCTTGTTGAGTTGTTAGAAATTGAAGAAGCAATTTGAAGAGTGGTTTGAGACGGGCTCCGTTCGCCCTAGCACGTTCATTACTATGTATGGACGACTTGTTGGATCAACTAAGAGAAGCAATTGTGTTTTTAAGATTTCCGTATGGTTAGGATATCATCAACTAAGGATGAGAGAGCAGCGTGGGCATAAGACAACATTCCATACCAGTTATGGACATTACGAGTTGTAGTGTTGTCATCTGAGTTGAGGAACGTCCTAGTAGTCGTTATAGGAGTTGATGAACAGTGTCTTCATCTACTTCCTTGATCAGTTGGTGGTAGACCTTATTGATGACGTTTGGTGTACTCTCACAACGGAGAGGAACATACCGGTTATTTAAGGACGGTTTTGCAGAATCTGAGGGATAAAAGCCAGTGTGATATGCTCCCTAAATGTGAATTGAAATGCCAGAAGTAACCTTCAAGGTCATGTTGTTCTGCCAGCGGGATCATAGTTAATGGGACGAGGAGTGAGTATGATGCCTTATCGATGATGTTGCTGAACATTAAGGGAATGCGTAGTTCTCAGCCCAGCCGATTGCTACCAACACTTTGAGGAAGGATTCTATGTGATTGTGCATCCAATTACGAGTCTTGTGAGGAAGACCACCGTAAGTGTGTGGTTGAAGTAGTATGTCGGAGTTCTGAATAGTAGAGGAAGCATTTGAACTCTGCTTCTATTCGGTGATAATCAGAAGATTTTGGGAATCACGTGCCTACGGTGCTGAGAACGTATGAGGAGAACTGCCCGACTCAAGATTTTGAGTTAGTAGTGGTAGTTCAAGTGTCCAGATTTGAAGGCAATATCGGTGTGATATTTCATGTTAGATTCCCACCGATCATAAGAGTTTGAAGCATATTTTTATGCAACATAAGGTGAATAACCGCCAGCATCGTTGACTGGAGTTGATCAAGGAGTTTGATCGTGAAGTTTGGTACCATTCTGGCAAGGAGAATGTGGTAACTGATACCTTGAACTAGAAGACGCCTCAAGAGAAGGCGATTGTTGGAATTGTTGTACAACCTCGGTTGTAGAATGATCTAGTTTGGTTAGAGTTGGACCTACAACTGTTGATAAGGACGTTAGTTTCATATTTTAGGAGTTCTACCTGATTTGTTGGATGAGGTCCAACAAAAGTAGGGGACTTGCCTGACCCTGAGGGAATTTGATGGAAGGATGTCTCATGGCGAGACACCACAATTCTTTAATGGAGCAGAAGGAGTATGAGGTGCCGGAACTGCGTTTGTATAACCGCTTATGCGGAGTTGAGTGGAGAAGATTACAGTACACCCATAGTACACCTTCTTTAGTACATCCATGTACGAATAAGAGGTACCCTGAAGTAGTAGATCAGGTTAAAGTGTTACTAACCTGGAGATGAGCTCATCCACTACCAGCGTTGTAGTGGAAGTGAGAGGACCTTTCTGTGGACTTGTGATGGGATTGAGACCCAGTAAGAGTTTTGGTGTTATCCAGATTATTGGAAACAAATTTACAAAGTCGACACGTTCCATCTCTACTGAGAGACGTGGCCAGTGAATCAAATAACAAAGGAGTACACTAGACAGATGGTGGGACTCCATAAGTGTACCGGGGACGATCGACTATGATTGTAGTAGACGGGTTACTTTGAGGTTTTGATAGCAGAATCAGACTGCTTGGGGAACGCGTCTACACTTCATGATTGAGATTTACCTCAGATAGACGGTCAGTCTAAGAGGACCCTCCAGACCGTAGAGAACATGTTGCGAGCTTGTGGGATGGATTGGGAACATGGACGATCTATTTATCTCCCACTCGTTGAATTCTTACACCACGACCGTTGGCATGCATCTATAGGGATGGTCCCTATGAGACATTGTGTAGACATAGGTGTCATACACCTTTATGCGGGATTTGCCTGGCAGTACCAGTGGGTTAGCGCCAGAGCAAATTGAGGATGATATAGCTCGAGTAACGTTAATCAAAGAAAGGATGATGGCTGCACTAAGTCGCTAGAAGTCATATGCAGATTGGAGGCGTCGACCTCTAGAGTTCAGGGTAGGAGCTCATGTCTGGTTGAGAGTATCTCCGACGTGAGGCGTCAGACGTTATGGCATAAAGGGAAAGTTGAGTCCCCGATAGGTCGGTCCTTTCGAGATACTGGATAGAGTTGGAAGAGTAGTGTACAGATTGGCTTTGCCATCGAAGTTAGAGGGTGTTCACCCTATGTTTCATGTGTCTCAGCTGAGGAAGTACATACCAGATCTGAGACACATTGTGAGTCATGATGATCTAGTGGTTGAGCCGGATCACGCTTTTGCAAAACAATCTTTTGCGGTTCTAGGCAGAGAGGTGTGAGACGCCTACATTCGAAGGATATTCCTATGATGAGGCTACACAGGAGACTGAGGATAGTATCCAAGGGAACTATCCAGATTTTCACGCCGGGACAAATGCACCTGTAGGATCCACGATTAGATTTTGGTGCTATCTTAGTGAGTGTATGTTATGCTATGTGCTTATGTGATATGTTGTGTTTTCGTGCTAGTTGTGAGTTGTGCATATGATCTGTTAGATCTTGTTTGCTAGTACGAGATAGGTATAGCTGGAGATGGTTCTTTCCTCCATGCTACGGTGTATGTGTTAGGTTTAGCAGGAGATGGTTCTTTCCTCCATGCTATCTTTGATGGATATAGTGTGAGTGGAGACGGTTTTCCTCCACATAGTTGTGTTACGAGTACGATTGGCTGGAGACGGTTTTCCTCCATGCCTTGTGACGTGGTTAGTAGTTGGCTAGAGATGATTTTTCTTCTATGTTTTTGGATAAGCGTTATGATCTTGTTGCTGGAGTTGGTGATTCCTCCATGCCGTGTTTTGAGGTTATAGAGTGTTATAGGTTGATACGTTTGAACGGAGATGTGATACCTTTGATAGAGAGAGTGTCTAAACCTCTGCGTATGGGTCCGAGAGGATTTGGTAATTGATCAAGTTTCAGGATGAAACTTTTTCTTAAGGGGTGTGTTATGTAATAGCTAGGATTTCCGAATTCTAATTAATGTTGATTAACTTAATCAGTGATAGTAATTGACATATAACTCGCGAAGATTGCGTTAGTGTTGAGTATAAGTCCCACCGTTATGTTCCTGGCGTAATTTTGGGCTTATGGTGAAATTTTCACTTTTTCCCCCGGGTAATTATTTTTACCCTCCGGTATTATTTGGAGCATTTGAGAGCTCCAATTAATAAAAATGTAGTTGAGAGAAATAATCAGGACATCGGACATGTCCTAGATATGAAATAACATGGAAAGGCAAAACGGACAAAAGAGTCGCTGTTTTGTTTCTTAACGGCTAAGAAAGACGGCTTAGGAATACACGTTTTCCGAGGCAATTGTGGAATAATTATCCCTACAATATTCAAGATCTATTATTCCAATTTCGAGAAGTTTGGAGAAGGAGGTTCAACCCGCCATTGGATCGGTTAAAGGATAATTATCGACTTCGTTAAAGGATAATTATCGACTTCACTATAAATAGCGGAAAATCGTTTATTAATTCATTTCCTTTCGCATTTCATTGTAAAAGCTCTGATTTCTCTCAAACTTCAAACTCAGATCTACTCTCCGTTTCTATTCCGATTTCAATTCCGTTTGACTTTCTAGATTCCTCTCTTCATTCTCTTGATATCGGTAAGTTTCTCTTCATTCGGAATCACAACGAGCATATATGTCACCAGGACAGTTCCGTCGCTCAGGTTTTGGTGAATTTGATGTTGTACATGCATAGCCTGCGTCGTTGTGATTCCGAATCTTCTTTCAGATCGTCAATCAGGTTAGTAATGAATAAGTTATGAATTTATTCGTTTTCCGTACTGCGATTTGGCCTAAATTAACCTTAGGCTTTTCAAAATGGATAATTAGAAATTCTATTATGATCATTATATTATTATGGTGTTTATGGGTTGTTTGTTTGATGAAATATGATGACAGGTGGGTTTAGAAATGGCCCGCGGGCAAAATGTTATTCTAGTAAAATTTAATTAATTAATTAAATGTTAGTTAATTAAATTAGGATTAAATTTGAGATTGAGGAATACTTATTAGATGCATGCTAGGTGTCAGAATGAGTTGAGGATCATGATGATGTTATGGATATCGGTTATGGCTTTAAGGTTTAGTATGTGTACAAGTTTGATGAGATGTTATGTTGAGGATATGCCTTAGGCATTTATGAATGTGTTGAGGATCTGAGGTTTAGATTTGAGATATAGGTTGGTTGTGGTTAGTAAGACGAGTCACCTAACCTTTTCAGTATGTGATTGTGTATGCCTTGCTATTGCAGGCATTGATTACTTCCCCAAGGGGAAGCTGTGACGTGGTACATGTTACGAGTATATCAGGTAAGTCCATAGGAATTACTTAGTGTATGGTTGTGGATTGTATGATTGTAATGGTTGTGTGTTCATATGGTTGTGCATTTATAACTTAAACCGGACTGGGATGACCATTCATTATATTTATATGGCCCAAGTGTATTATAACGGGCGGTAACCACCGGTCTCCGCCTGCTGAGTTAGGAGGAGGTTCCCTGAAGATGATCTCACTGGAGGGGACGAGTGACGGTCACCCCCATGCAAAACTCCTGTGTTACGTTCGATGGGACGGGGTTCTTGAGGCTCCTCGTGTTACAAAAGAAGTTGAATTAGTAATGGAATAACATAATTAAAGATAATAAATGTATGTGTGTGACATTGCATGAATGAGTTGTTGTGGTGTGTTTGTGCTATTACTATCATGCTTATCTTTTGCTGTAGCTAACGGTGTATACCGTGTTGTAGTTGATCTGTAGGTTAGGAAGACGACAAAGTGAGCTAGATGGTGTGACCAGCCGAGGGCTTCGTTATATTAGGATGCGTGGGTTGGGGATATTTTGTACCAGTTGATGTTGTTGTTATGGTTTTGTACTCGGCTTGGAGTTTGTAAACTCTTTTGTTGTATCATACAACTTTTATGTATTTGTTTTTACTCTACTTGTGCCTTGTTGTAAGATCCAGTGAACTTGTTGTCAGGCTAGGGTCAGGATCCATTGTGAGATCCTAGCCCAGTGTAGCATTCCGAGTCCCGCGGATTCGGGGTGTTAAACTAAGGCTAAAAAAATCCTTACCGGGTAAGTCTCGAAAACGGTTTAACTCAAGAAGGGAACCTAGCACACTCAATCCAATAGAGGTTTTTACACCTATACTACCTATAGATCATCACCATCTATACCTAAGAGAGGAAATCACTTGGTAAGTCTCTTTCCGCACTTAGTATACTAACATTAGGCAAACCTAAGCTAGATTATACTAAAAAAACACTAGGATTTAAACAATCTAACACCCTAATATACAAATTCATCAACAATTCTTATTCTTTGATCCCATGCTTGCTTCTTAGGTGGGTTCTTTTTCTTCCTTTGTGTCCCGAGTACGTGCCGCTTCAAGGCTTAATCCTCAAATGCGTCAGTTATGTCCAAAGATCGCCAAAATGCTTGAAACATCGACATAAGCTCGTGTAGACATCTTTTCTAGGATAATATGCAAAATTAACCACAAGTATCACGCACTCAAGCCAATGCATGCTAAACAAAGGGAAAATCTACCTATGTGCAAGCCTAAATTTAGGTCATAGATCATGTTATCAAAATACCCCATACTTGCCCCTTGCTTGTCCCCATGCAAGATTCCAATCTAAGCTAAGTGCAAGCCTAAACTAAGGTCATAAATCATATTATCAAAATACCCCATACTTTCCCCTTACTAGTCCCCAAGCAAGATTCAAATGTAAGCTACAAGATGACATTATTTATGCACGTGGAAAACAAAGACAAAATATTTTTAGTAATGTGGTTCTAGTCATAGATCACCCTCATAGTGATGTTTCATGGCTAAGGATAGAAAAATCAGTGTAAAAGAGAATTAATGATGAAAAGATGATCACACTTTACATCGGAATCCATACATGCAAAGAAAGTAAAAAATGTCTAGATTAATCATGAGGAAAAATTAAGTCTAAACCACTCAGCCAAAACACATGTGCATGAAGGTCTTAAGGACTTAAACAAGAAGATGCCAAGAAACATGTCAAGGGTTGGATTTCTTATAGGCCATGTGGTGCAAATCCTACAAAAGAAGATAACTCCACATTCATCCACTTTCACTCAACATCCACCAAACAAGTGTTATTTTCTCTTATTTTGTAATTTTTTTATGTAGCTTTTGAGATAGTGGCTTGGTGCAAAAAAGCCGAAACCTTGGTATTTAGCAATCCTTGAGAATTTTACCAAGGTGCCTCACGCCGGATGCACATACCAAAACTCGTTAGGACTATCGGTTAATCCAACTTTGGCTAGATACAAACACCTAATTATGTGAATAGTACCGAGTTACTCATCTTCATAACCAACGTCACCAAACCTATTATTTCTACACTTTTCACAACACATTTTATCAACATCAACTACATCAACTCCTTCATCACAAACATCAAGCCATACTTGCTCTTCACACACTCAATCACACTAGCATGCTCCTAATTTCCAGATCGGTCAAAAGAGGTAACACATACATTTTTTTTTCAATCTAATGAGGTGCTCAAACAATATGGTCAAGATGAGAAGACGAAAGAATCGAATGCCTTAGTCATTCCAAAATGATGAGTAAGAACCTATCATACGGATTCAACCTTCTAATCTCAATCTAATCTAGACAACAATCAACATCATAATTCACATTCGGATTCAAGTAAAGTATTCAAGTCCACATATGCTAAAAATCCATTCTAATAAACAAAGTCCATCCAAAGCCAATTCACCCACAAAAATTTATCAAAGGGGTCATTTCAATCCTAGAAGCACAATTGTTTTTTTGAGGTTTTTACTATAGAGATATATACAATGTAAAACGAAAAGAAACGAGTGACTAAAAATATGAAACTATCCTAAATGCAAGGCAATGAAAGAAAACATGCAAATTATTGCAAATACCCCACCCATACTTAAAATTCACATTGTCTCCAATGTGAAGAAATAAATATGAAAACTCCACCTTGAGTATATATTTGATTATGTGATGATGGAAGACTTAACACAAATGAGCGGTTTTTATACTAACAAAATATCTAATGTATTTCTGGATTGCTTGGTTTGTTTTGGTGTTTCTCAAATGTATGCAGGCCTTGGAAAGCATTTCAAGGGATAGATAGAGGCCTTGATATTGATATCAATGGCAATCACAGAGATTGGAAAGCATTTCAAATGTTCAACACGAAGGCCTTGAAATTCATTTCGAGGGATCAAAATCAAAGTCCAAAACGGCTGGAAGGATTTTGAAATTCAATCTCAACAAAATCTACCAAGGATTAAGAGAAGATCTTCCAAAGAGATTTGGCCAACTAGAAGATCTCGACCAACAAGATTTGGTCCAACAAAAAGGATCTTGCAAAGATCCTCAACAAGGCACAAGAATTCTTCTCAACCGATATTAAAAGATCTTGAAGATCCTCAACCAAAGATTCTCAACAAAACTGAAGATCTCGATGCTCAAACGACAAAGATCTTCAAAAGCGTGAGAAGATTACGGAGAAGAAGAATCAACGTGCTTTAAGAAGATGAAGAAGATTAGGCACATCTACAATGGCTATCTCATCTCAATCAAGAAGCGTTTTCTATGGAGAAGAAGAAACATCAACAACGGCCATCGTCCCAACGGCTAGAAGACTTCTCCATCAAAGACTATAAATGAAGATGTCGATTGAAGAAGAAAAACAACAAGCTTACACGGAAATATCTGAAGTCTTCAAGCGATCCAAAACATCTTCATTTGTTCCAAGAAGTTTTTCTTCCTCATTATTTACAAAATCTTTATTCCTTAGAGCGAGAAAAACACGAGAGCTCCATTGAAATATTAAAAGAGTGTTATACTCGAGTGTGTGTTACTCTGCGAAGTAACTAGGCTATTATAGCTAGGTTATGAGTTGGAGCTAGATCGTAGCATTGGCTACAATAAGAGAAGAAGGGGATTTCTTCTAGGTTGTATCTAGGACTTTTTGAAGCTGATAATAGATAGTTAGATCCTACGGGTAAACCCTAGGACGGAGAGTAGGATGTTAGAGCCGAACTTCGTAAACATATCACCGTGTCGATCTTTTCATTTCCGCGCCATATTTTGCTTTATTGTGACTAACGTTGCTTTGCAAGTTTACAAAGTCAAGGCCCTTGAAATCACTTTCAAAGCCCTTGAAATCAAGTTGTGTGTTCGCTTCAAAAGGTGTGTGTGCACAAAGCTGTAAATATATAACCCGAATAATAAACCTAACGATAAGCGAATCCGTAGTGTATGGATCAATCGTAGCAAGGGCTTATATTCCGGAGTCAATCTCAGGGACTTGGTGAGAACAATCACAGTAAAGCAATCCAACTTCAGAAGCATGCAATAATATTGATCAAAACCAAAAGACAAGATGTATAACAAGATGGGGAGATGTAGATTCTAAAGATCATAGTATCCAGTTGTGGTTTCGACTCAAGATCTCTTCGGATAACGTGGACAAATCTGAGGTTTGCTAAGGAAAGGTGTTGCTACTATGGGATAGATCACCGGGTAAGTCTCATTATCCACTTTCCCAAACCAAAGCTCCTATCACCGGATAAGTCTTAAGGAACTAGGGAAAGGTAAAGGCGCTCAAACCAACATCACTCACCTAAGGGTATAGAACTAACCATCACCGGGTAAGTCTTAGGTTAACTCTCAAAGGTAGGATGAAGACACACTCAAACCTTAATAAAGGATAAAACTTTATTACCTAACACTTGTCATCATAGGTATACAAGCAACGGAATCACCGGGTATGTCTCATCCTAGGCTTGCGTATAAACCAGGAAAGGTGCAACAAGGATAGGACTTGGCAAACTATAACCTAAACTCAAGATAGGCAATGTAGTGGGCGATCTCGTTCTGTTCTATATCGATCTCGGTCAAGATGCTCAACGAACAGCCTGAGACGGGTTTTGGAATAGGGTTAACTCAAGCTTTCAGGGTTCACAAGGATAAAGGTCTATTCTTTCATCGTCTATACCACAACCTTCAAATAATCACCCTAGAATCGAAAGGATGAGTAACCAACAATCATCATAATCAATGCAATATCAAGAATATCAAGAAAAGGGAATAAAGCAAGCAACAAAGATGTCTCAATTATTAAAGCAAACAACTCAAAAAATGATGTGCTCCAAAAAGGGATGATAGCAACTCACTAGAAATCCCCAGGAAATCCTCACAATCTGGGGTTACTCAAACCCTAAGCAATTCTTCCATCCAATCTTCCCTTCCTTCAATCCTTCAAAGAAAGCCGTCAAGCAACCTTTATGACGTCTCTACTTCGATCGTCTTGCCTCTTGAACTTAATGTTCACCTTCCTTTCTTATAGAAGAATTTTAGGTCAAAAATATATTTTATCTTCTTGGGCTATTGGACGTCGACCTCGATCAAGGTCCAGTGGGCCATCTCGTTCGAAATGCATGATCCAAGATCAGTAGTGATCTACGTGCATGAAATCATATCTTCAACAGGATCTTTCTTCCTTCCTACCTGCATGGTTCTTGTCCTTCTCCTCGTCCTTGCTAATGCTCTTAAATGTAGCTCCATAGCTTCCTTAGCTCTTTATGCTCCATTTCCACCCAAAACGTGTCATATTCCCTACAAATACAACAAAACGTGGTGTAAACCTCAATTCTTGCAAAATAACTGAATAATGACATAAATGCTACGAATACGTATACATGCATGCAAAATTATGATGAGAAAACAACAAAACCATGCCCGAAATATAGACAATAATACATGCTATCATTGTGTCACAAAGAGCTCAGATCGACATCAAGGCCTTTGAAATTAGTTTCAAAGCCTTGAGATTGGCTTCTGCGAAAAGTTACCATACTGTATTCAACCCCCCTTCTAGAGTATTTATATCCTTTATAGTCACCTTACATTTTTTCAAAATAGAAGAGTGGAAAAAGGTACTCACAATGTAATATGGTGGTCTGGAATCTCGTCTCACCAAGATTTGTCACTTTTGCGTTGGAGTTCTTTAGCCCGTCAAAAACTCGGCTGTGTTCTCCGGATTGCCCGAGATTTTGACCGTGGGTGGTCTCGACTCGATAAATCTCGTCCAAAAACACAAAGTGAATAGGGGCAATCCTCTCCACCGGGTATTCCGGGGTATATCTCTTCAATCTATGCCCGTTAACCATGAATGCTCCACAATGTTCACCCCATACTTTAACCGCTCCATGGTGGAAATCTTCTTCACTATGTAAGGCCTGGTCCATCCGAACTTCGTCGCTCCCGGAATGAGAACTAGATCTCTTCATTTACATTACTTGGGGTGACAAGCTTGTCACTTCATTTCTTGACTTTGGCCCTCAATCGTGCCGGATAAGACTTCTTCTCATCCTTGGGGAACGTCCATGGTTGAGAATCAAAAGGTCTAGAAATCTCGTCCTTCTAGGAGAAACTTCGGCTGAGATTTTGCTCGATGATGCTCTTGACTTCCAAAATCTCGGTGGAATTAATTGGATTAATTAAAAATCTCGGCCGAGAAGTGTTGAAATTGGCCAAGATCATTAACACAATCCTCCTCTGTTGCTTGGATTTCCAATCCAACCTTAGGGTTGATAGGAAAGGCTTGTATAGCTCGGACCTCCTCGTCATGCATCACTTCCGGTCTCTCAGTCATGAGGTTCATGGGTGCAATACTTTGAAAGGGATCCAAAGTCAATATAAATCTTACCAACTTTATGTCTTCATCACAAACCTTGAAAGAGAGAGTGACATTCGTGCAATCCACAAGGCATCCCGATGTATCAAGGTAAGGCCTCCTAAGGATAACGGGAACCGGGACATCCGCTGAAATATCCAACACCATGAAATCTATGGGTATGTAGAACTTCCTGAGTAGAACGGGAACATCTTCAAGAATTCCTACCGGATGTGCTACCGACCTATCTGCCATGCATAAGGTCATCTTTACCGGTTTTGGCTCTTCGAGGCCAACTTCCTTGCAAATGGAGAGAGGTATGAAACTCACGCTTACTCCAAGATTGCACATGGCCTCATAGGTTTTATCACCTACCCCTATTAGTACACAAAAATTTCACGGATCCTTACTTTGGCGGCATCTTTTCTGTCATGGTATGGATGAGCTCGGTGGCTTTCATTGTCATTCTCACATCTCCATACTCCTCTAGCTTCCTCTTATTAGAGAGGATATCCTTTAGGAATTTCCCATATGCCGGAATTCCTAGAATATCATCCATGAACGGAATATTAATATGCAATTTACTCATAAGTTCAAGGAATTTAACGAAATGTTTATCTATGCGAGCTCTAGCTCGTGATTGTGGATAAAGGAGTTGTGACCTGAATGGGGGTAGAGGCACATATGTTAGTTCTTTCTCCTTGCTCTTGTCCTCTCCATCATCCTTGGGTTATTCTTATACCATCACTTTCTTTCCTTTGTCATCATTATTGGGCAATGACTCATTCATCTTCAACCAACTCAATCTCCCCAATAAGTTTTCAAACATCATTTCCGTTCGGTCCTTAGGAGGTTGAGTAGATCCGGGTGGAGGTTCTTGTGAAGCTTGTGTTGGAACCTTTGGAGGTGGAGTTTGACTTATTGAAGTGGGAGGGTTCAATGATCCATCCGAGTTTGAGTAAGAGAAATCGGGATGGTTGTGGTTGGGACGGTAGTGGTTAACATGGAAATTTTGGTTGAAATTGTTGTTGTAGTTTCTTGGCCCTTGATAGTTTCCTTTGAAATTCCCCTCCCCATATAGTTTACATCTTACTCCTTAGAGCATACTTGAGCTTGAGCTTTTTAATGTTGACGTACAAAGCTCCTTCAAAGATTTGAGTTTGTTGTTGGTGGCTTCAACTCCCGGTCTCGTCCTCTTGTCTTCACCTTTCCTATGGGAGTACTTCTCAATCACCAAGGCTTGCTTCTCTACAAACTCCCAAGCTTAATCGATGTTTTCCTCGATAAATGTACCTTAGGGAAGTGATTGAAGCTTGAATTGTCTATCTTCATCAATCCCCTTGAAACATATATCAAGAAGTTCTATCTTCGGGATTCCGGTGAGTACAATCTAGGAGAATGTCCTTGAACCTCTCCCAAAATTTAAACAAACTCTCCTTGTCCTTCATCACAAATGCATTGATCTTTCCTCTAAGTTCGGTTGTCTTGGAAGGTAGGAAGAATTTTGTAAGAAACTCGGTTGTCAGCTCTTCCCAAGTGCTAACTTGTCCTTGTGGAATGGATTGATACCAAGCTAGAACCTTATCTTTAAGTGAAAAGGAAAATGTTCTAAGCTTGTGGTATTGTTCTCCAATCTTAGTGGTCTCAACGTCTCCATCAAAATCTCGTAATTCAACAAGTGTTGATGTGATGACTCCCCATCCAATCCTCTAAATTAGTTATGTCGGATCATTCAGAGGACTTGAGGGCAGAGCTCATAGTCATGAGCGGTAGGATCTCCAAGGTTGACTCCCGGATAGTAAACTCTTTAAGCCGGATCCATTATTTCCCAAGAGTTTGTGGCTCTTCTAAGACAGACTCAACTCGAACATTCCTCGCCGGTGGAGGAGGTGGTGGAGGTTCTTCTTGTCGGACATTAACCTCTCTTTGTAAAAGAGCTTGTCTAATTTCTGCAATTTTCCTCATAGTTGCTTCTTCCCTTTCATTTGCCCTTCTTCTCTCATTTTCCAAATCTTCTTCCCTTAGCCTTAGTTGCTCCAAAACATCATCCAACTCCACTTTGAGGTTCCTACTGGCCATATTCTTCTTCTTCTTGGTGACCTTGGATCTCGTTCTAAGAGTTTTCTCCGGTTCGGAATAGAATGGAGCTAAATTCTTACCACGAGATTTCCGCATACACCTAAAAGATGGAAGATTGAAAAATCAAAAACAAAAAGGCAAAGCAAGATCAAAAGCAAAAGAAAAACCTACACTATTAAAACCACACACAAATAGTACAAATCTAGACTAAGAAAAGAAAGGGAAAGAAAAAGGTTAAAATCATATTTATTTTGTTTGTTTTTTAATAGGAAGTGATCAAAGATCAGTTCTCTCAATTGATCAAATGAAACAAACAACACAAAGCAATGGATGTGAATAATATGAGAAAAACAGATTCTAGAGTTCAAGATGTTCGGTTATGGCGTTGGACTCAAGATTTCTAAATTGTAAGGACAAGATGTGGATTACTCAAGGGATTTGGTGTTTCTCCTATGCAAATAATTACGGGGGAGGTCTCATATATCGCAAATCTCGCACCGAACTTCCTATTACAGGGTAAATATCAAGGAACTAAGGTTGGGAATTCAACACAAACCGGTTTACTACCTAAGGCTCAAACCAATCCTTACCGGGTAAGTCTAATAAACGGTCCAACTCAACCAGGGAACCTAGCACACTCAATCCAATACAGGTTTTACACCTCTACTAGTTAGAGATCATCATCATCTATACCTAAGAGAGAAAATCACCGGGTAAGTCTCTTTCTGTAATTAGTTTACTAACGTTATGAAAACCTAAGCTAGATTCAACTCAATAAACACTAGGATTTAAATAATCTAGCACCCTACCATACAAATTCGTCAACAATGAAGAAATAGAGGAAATCTCGGGGTGTTCATACTAATCTCGGCCGAGATTCATGAAGAATAGACCGAGATTCCTAAGAATTAGCTTTCGTGTTGTATAATTGTCCTAAATTAACATGCAAGTTCATTCTATCATCATCCAAGCCATAACCATTGATCAATCACCCTAGAATCTCATAAATCTAGGCTACAAAATGCATTTCAAAATCAATATTCATCACACAATCCATAAGAAAATGAAAAGAAAAGAAATAACACTTAGGTGGAATATCTTCAATTACAAAGTAGTTTCAAGGTATCACAACACTTGCTTGATTCAGATCTAAACTTACAACCTTCATTTCTCACCCAAAATCACTCTCCAAAACTCACACTCATGTTCCAAGAGAGACTAAGTCCAAGAGGAACTAGGAGAGAGAAGCTGCCACGGACTGAGAGGGAAAATGAAGACCCAACCTGCCATCACTAGGTTTGTACTTCTCCTTAAGAAATCAAGGGCCAAGTCCGAGTTTTAAGGACAAGTGTCGAAAAGATGCTCAGAAGGGAATCTCGACCCAAATCTCATGTGAGTTTTCATCATATATTGGAGTCGAGATTTTGATCCTTCACGTGAGCCTTGATACCATGGAAATCTCGGGTGGTGCAATATTCTGAAATCTTGGCCGAGATTAGTAATGGACTACCCCAAGATTCCACATTTCTTCTTTGTTGCTCCATTCTTGTTTCTTAGGTGGTTTTTTTTTTCTTCCTTTGGGTCCCGAATATTCGCCACTTCGAGGCTTGATCCTCAAATGCGTCAATTATGTCCAAAGATCGCCGAAATTCCTGAAAAACCGACAAAAGCTCGTGTAGACATCTTTTCTAGGATAATATGAAAAATCAACCACAAATGTCACGAACGCAAGCCAATGCATGTAAAACAAAGGAAAAATCTACCTAAATTCAAGCCTAAACTAAGGCCATAAGTCATGTTATCACACCCCCTTTAATTTTACACCTCTACCCAGTTCACCCTACCCTTGCATCGGGCTCATATTTTGCCCCACTAAAATCCTTTAACGACATTATCCATTGACTTGGGCATGGATCCTCCATGTGTCCTCCCATACACCGGTGCCCTGCGGGTCCTAAATATGTTGACGGGCTATGCCGATTACATGACTACTTGTATATGGATGGACATGTTACATTTCCAAATTTATATTATGTAAATATGTTCTTTGTGTTTTCCTGTATAAAAATTGATTATTTTTAAATAAAGGACGTCACAAAGGTGATGAAACCACACTGATGTCTAGAGCAAGTTCGTGACCTTGTTATTGAGGGTTGAAATGTGAGCCTTAACTCTGGCAAATAATTATAAGACCCAATCGAAGAACTGAGTCAAGATTGAACACATGGAAATTAATTGATGATTTAAATGATAAAAGTAAACCCTGAAAAAAACTAGAACACATACATAGCCAAAAGAGAGGGATCTAGTCAACCCAGAAGGGAAGTTGGCTAGATCAAGATAAAAAGTGGTTGATCGAGTAGATTTAGTACAAAACATAAGTAAAGAGATAACACACAAGGTTATGTCGATTGGTGAGATCGACTGACTCAACTTAGTATCAATAAGGAAATACAGGGATTTGTCAAATGATCCAAAATCAAAGAAAGCATGGAACACCATCAATTATAGGCAAATAATAAAGGTGTTCCAAAATCAAAATAACCACACCAATGCATAATCAATCTCATTTATCAATCCACATCCAAGATCATATAGTCATGCTATGGAGTAAACAATCCTACACAACTCTTGCATCTTTTAGGGAATTAAAATCTGAATGCACACAACTTTGACATCTTGTAAAGAACACTTATAAGCACAAATAAAAATAAAAAACAACTATGCACAACTCTCACATCTTGCAATAGATTAACCTTAAACTACCACAACACACACACACACACACACTATAAATGCATACAAACATGAACATAAATAACTATTAACAACATAGATTCATCATGCAAAGCAAGGTTCTCCAAACCCTATAACACGAGAAATTTATCAAGACATAACTTACATAAACCCCCTTTATTAATCTGATGAAATATGGAGGCACTTGAGCCGACCTATAAGGAATATCGAGTTTATGAGTAGGGAAGTTTACACCTATGAAGGTTTCCGAATTTGATTCCATGTAAAAAATTATATAATTAACCTATAGGGTTGATCCTATTAACCCTATCTTTAAAGGGGGGGGACAAATCTAATAAGTCTAACCTTATCTTCCATTTAACATCATCTCTAAGAGAATATATTATAAATCAAGAGAAAGATAAATCCTCCAAATCTAAAGTGGTTAACACGACCGACTTGATCAAAGTGTTGTGCTTGGACTCAAGTAAGTGTAAAATACATTGTTTGGAAGATCTGATCATGTGCGTGAAAAAGGGGATTAGTCAACTTGACTGATGATGTCAATTGACCCTACTGAGGGTAACACTTTGAGAACTTCATCAATTCTTCACCTCTTGTATCTCAATCAACTTAAATGTGGCATATACTTCTTTGTGCATAGGAAAAAGCTTAGCTTATAGTAGATATTCTATTGAAGATAACTCAATTTTAGCTCCGAAAGGACGAGAATAGATGCAAAATCATAAAAGCACGAGTAGATCTCTAAAACATCAAATTGAAGGAAATATACTATAAAATGATGCAAATATAACCTATATACGCTCGAGAGATGGATAAGAATGAGGGTGAAAAAACTCTAAAATGGATGTTTTTACTCACCCTTTTCCGTCGTGATCCCCATGACCTAAATGGATGGTTTGCTATGGTCAAACAAAGCGGTGTTGGGGGTCCTCAGTTTCTCATACCAACATCTCAATTTCTCTTCACGGTTTAGGAGAAAGATCTTATATGGTTGCATTTCACTCCTCCATGTATCCTTCTCACTTTCGTAGGTTGTTTCTTATCAACATTTGTTACATATGTATCGACTTAGCGTTAACATTTTATGTTCCATATGTAGGTGTGAATTTATGCCCACTTTCCATCTCTTTACAACCCAACGAATGAGCACATTAGGCTTCATGGATCTGCGCGTTGGGCTTCAAGAATTTTGGTCCCAGAGACCCTTTCCTTAATTTTGTAGAGATTGAAGTATATGCTTGTCCAATTGGAGGAGATGGGGCCGGAGGAGGTGAGGTTCATGTCATATGAAGACTACATTTTGGATTGACAAATAGTTTTCTATCTCCCGATATAGTGGCATAATACATGTTCCCTCCAAAACGTGTGAGAATCTGAAGACAAATAGCTTTAAATTTATTACCAAGAATAAAAGAAAAAGAGAACTCGCAATGTACGGATCAATCACAATAAATGCAAATATTCTATGGTCAATCACATGGAATGTGGTGAAATCGAGCAGATAAGTCAACTAGATACGATTATTGCAATAACAAAGAACAAATTGAAGCAATTAATGAAGATATAGCTATAAAGGAGAATGCAGATTATAGAGATCGTAGCATCAAGTTGTGGTTTTCGATTCAAGACTCCTAAAATGTTCATGGACAAGGTTGGGGTTGCGAAGTTAAGGTGTTTCTCCGATGGGATAGATCACGGGGGAGGTCTCACTATCCACTACCAAATAACCAAATATGTTTTTATCGGATAAGTCTCAAGGAACTAGGGAAATGAACATAAGCTCAAACCAATAACTCGACCTAAGGGAATAAAACTAAATTTTACCAGGTAAGTCTCAAGTTAACTCACAAAGGTAGGATGAAGGCACACTCAAACCTAACAAAGGATAAACTTTTGTTACCTAGAAAACCTCATCATCGGTACTCAAGAAAGGAATCACCGGGTAAGTCTCATCTTATCCTCAAGCGTAAGCTTTAAAGGAATCTAAGGGTATAAAGCTCTCAACAAAGACTAGGATTTGGCAAACTAGGACCTATGCTTAAGGATAAGACATGGTCGGGCACACAGTAGCAAATTTCAGATGGATTAGTCTCAAATTTCGTCCGAGATTCCTAGATTCATCCGATATCGTCAACTGCATGCGTGGGTAAAACTCAACCTGCAGGATCCAATCTAACTTAAAGGGTGAATCTATCATCATCTAAACCACAACCATCAACTAGTCACCCTAGAATTGCTAGAGTTCTAGCCAACAATCATCGTATTTTAATAAAAGAAGTTATATGCTATCAAATAAGGCATAAACCAAGACAAGACAAATAAAACTAACAAACAACCTTTAATAATCAAAACTAATAAAAAGCAATAACAAAGGTTCGACCTTTTGTTCAAATAGAGAAAAGAACAACTTAAGATATCCTTCAATAAATAACTCACAAAACCTCAAGGCAATCAATTGCAAATCTTCAACCCTTCGATGTTCTTCCTTCTATCAATCATTCAATCTTCCATACTGTAAGAGATAAGATTTAATAATCCTAATTAATGATGATTAATGTTGATTAACTTAATCATCGATAGTAATTGACAAATAACTCGCAGAGCGTGCACAAGTGATGAATATGAGTCCTACCGTTATGTTCCTTGCATAATTTTGGACTTATGAGGAACTTTTCACTTTTTCCTCCGGGTAATTATTTTTACCCTCCGGTGTTATTTGAAGCATTTGGGAGCTTCAACTAATAAAACTGCAGTTGAGAGAAATGATCAGGACATCAGACATGTCCTAGATATGAAATAACATGGAAAGACAAAACGGTCAAAACAGTCGCTATTTCGTTTCTTGGCGGCTAAGAAAGACGACTTAAGAATAAGCGTTTTCCGAGACAGTTGCTAGATAATTATCCCTACAATATTCCAGATTTATTATTTCAATTTCGAGAAGTTTAGAAAAGCGGGTTCAACCCGCCTTTGGATTGGTGCAATGATAATTATCGACTTCGCTAAAGGATAACTATCGTCTTCGCTATAAATAGTGGAAAAACGTTTATTAATTCATTTCCTTTCACGTTTCCTCGTAAAAGCTCTGATTTCTTTCAACCTTCAAACTCATATCTACTCTCCGTTTCTAATCCGATTTCAATTCCATTTGAGTTTCTGGATTCCGTCGCTCCGATTCTGGTGAATTTGATGTTGTCCGAGCGTAGCCTGTGTTGTTGTGATTCCGAATCTTCTTTCAGATCATTAATCAGGTTAGTAACGAATAAGTTATGAATTTATTCGTTTTCCATATCGCGATTTGGCTAAAATTGACCTTAGGCTAGTCAAAATGTATGATTGGAAATTCCATTATGCTCGTTATATTATTTTGGTAATTATGGGTTGTTTGTTTGATGAAATTTGATGTCAGGTGGGTTCAGAAATTGCGTTTAGGGAAAACGTTATTTTGGTGAAAGTTAATTAATTAATAGTTCATAAATTAAATTAGGATTCGAATTGAGATTGAGGAATGTTGATTGGATGATACCTTGAGAAGTTTGAGGAATTGTGAGATGTTGAGTTTATGGATTGATAGTTATGATTTTTGAGGATCTTTGAGGCTATAAGTAGAGTCTTCTAGCATGTGTTCTGATGATTGATGTTTATACCTTTTTTTTATCAAGCATGGTGATTATTCCTACCGGAATTTGAAGTTGATCTATATTTAAGGATATCTAAATTCAGGTAAGTCCGTAGGACTTACTTAACTGCATTCCTATATTGGATTTATGCATGGGTGGTGATTGTCATGTGCTTTATAGCATGCGATATTGATTATTACCGATGTATGATTTGCTCCCTTGAAGTGGGCGGTGATAACCTTTCTTATAATTCTTGTGAGAAGTCTGAGAGGTTCTTTGAGGTTAGGCCAGACCTGGTAAACGAGCAGGGTACTTCGCAACTCAGATGTATACGGGGAGTGCACCTGTTTTCCATTCCAGACCTAGTAAATGTGTGATAGCATGCTTTGTTTTTATTATTCCTTGATGTGTGTATGTGCTTATGCATGATCTTATATATGAACTGTTAGCTAACGATTCATACCGTGTTGTAGATCCTTTGCAGAATATGAGGACTATAGAGTGATCAGCCGAGGACTTCCGTACATCTAGGATGTCATGGGTTTTGGGTTATCAATATATATGATGATGTCATTTATACTCGGTTGTGGGGTTTTGTATGTATTATGTCACTTGATATTTCTGTTTTATAAAGGTAGTTTTATATTTATTTGTGCTTTGTTGTAAGATCTAGTGAACTTTTTGTTAGGCTAGTGTCAAAACCCATTGTGAGGTCCTAGCCCCGTAGCACTCTGACTCCTAAAGATTTGGGGTGCTATAAACATGGTATCAGATCCTTAGGTTAACAAGAATGGCACTTGGAACTTCTTGAAAGGCCGAATAGAAAAATAAACAAAACCCGAAAGGTGTCTGAGTTTTCAAAAGAAGTTTTGGCTTTAAACCCTATTCACAATCGATTTGGGATAGACTGTACGGGAAGTCATCACTCCTTCCATGGATCTCAGCAGTTTAGTTATATATATATATATATATATATATATATATATATGTGTATATATATGCTAGATTGCGTGTATTAGAGCAACATCTGCTATAGGATGGGGAAGATATAGACCATCTCTATCTCCGGTAATCCTAGGTAGTGGATGAGTTAGTGGACCTCTAGTAGAAAGAGGTCGGGGTTGAGTCCCCATTGCTTATTCGCTAGAGGTGGAAGACCAAGTTAAGGAAGATGTTGAGAGTGTAGTTCTCGAGACTGCCGATAGTGTGAGAACCACGGTGGGGAACAAGATGGTTACTCTACCCGGATCACAGAGTACCAGAGTAATAGATTCGAGTTGCACTTCAATGAAGCAACGAGCTTGAGAAGACCTCTAGCGTGTAACGGAAGTGACTAAGAAGGAAAAAAGCATTCCATATCCATACAAGTGCCATGTAGATTAATGGTTCACATGTTAGAGACTGTCATATGAGTGCTCCACACTTTTTTATTCTTGTGGTATATGTTGAGTGTTTGACCTTAGATACGGTAGAGGGGATTCCCTTTATTATAGGGTCACCCGATGTAGTAGGGTCAGAGGTACCCACATGATACGTTTTTGTCCCATTAATTTAGGGAATCGTGATTTACTTGTAGATTTCTTTGTCATGTCATTAGAACATGAGGAAGTCATTTTAGGGATGGATTGAGTAGACCGCCATAGTGTGGTCTTGATATTGGTAGACGGACCTTGTCGATCGCTACTACGATAGGTAGATTGAGACTTTTTCTTGAGGTTGGGATTATGAAAAGACGTGTACTGTAATTAGTACATTCCGAGTAGTGAGGCTTATTGGACAGGATTGTGACACCTTTTGGTGTTTTTTTGCTATAAGGAGGGTGAGAGTCTGACATTAGAGGACATTTTGTTGTATGCGAGTTTGTTGATGTGTTTGTTAAGCGATCCAGTCTATTCCCACTAAGAGCGTGGATTTTGGCATCGAGTTAGAGCCGAGGATGAGACCAATTTTGAAGGAACCTTATCATATGACGCTGTTAGAGTTGAAGAAGCAACTCGAGGAGTTGGCTAAGAAGGGTCTATCCGCCCCGGAGTTTCCCTATGGAACTACCTGTTTGCTTCGAGGGGGAAGAATAAGAGATTGTTGTGTTGTGTATTGATTATCCAATAGTAAATATGATGAAAATCAAGAACAAGTATTCATTGCCCTGTAGTGACGATTTGTTGGATCTATTGTAGGGAGCTATAGTGTTTTCCCTAATAGCTTTGAGATCCGGATATTACCAGCTGAGGGTGAGAGAATGGGATGTGCCTAAGACGGCATTTCGGACTCGGTATGGCCACTACGAGTTTGTAGTGATGCCATTCGGGCTCACAAATGCGCTCATCGTCTTTATAAAGTTGATGAACGACATCTTCATCAACTTCCTGGATTAGTTGTAGAAGTCTTCATAGATAACATTCTGGTGTACTCTTGTAGTAGAGAGGAACACATAGTGTAACGCCCAGAAGCCTTGAGCAAGGGCTACCGCCCTTGCGGTTTAGAAGGCCCGTACCCGCGGCTATCCGCGACCGCGGTTTGGACGTCCCGCAGGGGCGGTGACACGTTAGAGCGAGAGTTATGTTCCTTTTTCCGTCCAACCTTTCTTCTTCTAACTCTTTTAATTATGTCCTCTTTATGAAAGCAATAATTTGTAACACCCCGAATCTGCGGGACTCGGAGTGCCACATTGGGCTAGGATCTCACAATGGACCCTGACCTTAACCTGACAACAAGTTCACTGAACCTTACAACGTGGCACTGACAGATATAAAACAAATGCATAAAATTGTATAAAACTATACAACCAAAAGGTAACAACATCATAGCCAATTATAAAACAACATCCTCTCACAGGAGGTAACAAAAGATCATCCTCACGTAGGAGGGAAAAGGGTAAATAACCTAAATACCACAACAACCTATGTACGAGACACCCTCGGCCTGCCAGTCTGCTAGATCACCCAACAACATGCCTATCCCGTGGGGCATCTACAACATGGTAATAAACCATTAGCTATCCATACACATAAATAGAGTAATGCATAAGCACAATCACAACCATGGAAAGATAAACACATCAGCATGCTTTCACATATTTACCCATTTTATCATCTCAATATAATGGTCATTCACTCAAATCGCATATATAAGTATATATGCAACTATGTGACACGAGGACCGATACATCCTCGCCTCTGAGCTTGCTAGCCAACTACACAAGTATCGGTCACACAATCCGTCTACCCTGTGGGAGTGGATTGTGCCCTTCTTGTAAAGTCAGTCTAGCCTAACATCAGAGAAACTCCCAGACTCCACGGTGGGATGAAAGGGAAAGGTTATCATAACCATGCATACGGGGCCATCAATAAAACATAGGTCGGTATAACAATATCATGCTATCATAGCAAACATATAAATCACACACCACTCATGCAAACACCTAATATAAGGATGACAGCTAAGTAAGTCATACAGACTTACCTCAACCTCGATCACAACTCAACCACGATCACCTCTACACTGGAGGAACAACAGAACCTATAAACATGCATAAAGAGAGATATCAATCTCCTAACAACACAAGGGTCACACCTAGACCCAAAGGGATCCATAGGATCATCCTCAACCTAAACTCACAACCTAATGAGCCTCAAAAGCCATACAAGGCATAAACCGATCATAACCTCAACAAAATACATCCTTACACCTCTAGCATGATCCTATACACTCACACTAGGAAAGGAGGGAACAAAGGCAAACTAAGATAACCCTAGAACAACACACACCTACAGAACCAAGTGCAACACCAAGCTGGTGCAGGTGGCCGCAAGGGCGGCTAGGTGGTGGCGCAGGGGCGGTTCACTGCCGGCGCTGGGGCGGCTCAAAATAGGCGCAGGGGCGGCTGGTGTGCAGAAGACACCCCTTTAGCTCCTTCTTCACTCCTTCCTTTGATTCCTTGACTTGTTCTTCATCCAACACACATACATACAGGAACACACATATATATACATCAACATAAGACAATTAAGGCTGGAGCAAGATCCAAACCTAAGGAATCCAAACTAGGCTAAGGAAAGAGGGAAAATATGAAGAAAAGAGGAAACAAAGAGAAGAAGCCATGAGACTCACCAATCTGAGCTCAACTCAGAGCGGAACACCATCCAAAACTTCAAGGCTGGCTATCAACAAGCACAACAGCAACAACCATCAACAACAGCAAGCAAAGCCACTCCTAAGCTTCCAACCTTACACAAACTCAAACATGGATCAAGAAGAGATCCAAAAGAAGAAGAGAGGAGAAGAAGATCGTGAGGGAGATGGAGTAGGAGAGAGAATGAGGTAACACTCATCTGGAGGAGAAGAAGAAGATATAAAGGAAAGAGAGGTCAAAAAGCAAGGCTCGGGTCAAAGAAGACAGCTGCAGCCCACCACAAACCGTAGGGGCGGTTGGCCTGGTCGCTGGGGTGGCTCCAAAGAATAACGGCAGCTGTGTCTCAGCTGAAGCGCATGTGCGGTATCTCTCGAAGACTAAGGCTCTTACATCTCATGCCCCTAAAAACAAGTTTCATCCCGAAACTTGCAAAGTCCCAAAGTCTCTCGGACCCATAAGCCGAGGTATAACTCTGACTCTCTCTATTGGAGGAATCACAACTCCGTTCAAAAGATCAAAACCTATACAAATCTATAACCTCAAAATAAATATGGAGGAATCATCAACTCCATAAACAGGGCCATAACGCTACCCAAAGGCGTAGAGGAATCACATCTCTCGCCATACCACATTACAAGGCATAGAGGAAGCACATCTCTCGCCAAACATAATCATATGCATCGCATGGAGGAATAACATCTCCACTGAAACTATGTCCATTAAAGTAGCATGGAGGAAAGAAGCATCTACAGCTGAATCCTAATAAACTCAGATAGCAGGGAGGGAAAAACCATCTCTAGCTATAAACATATATCATACTCAAATAGCCTGGAGGGAATAATCATCCTCAGCTATAACATACATCACGCTAGCACAAGAAGATCTAAAAATATCATAACACATATCATAGCTAGCATGGAAAGAGCACATCAAAGCATATAAGCACATAAGCACATACTCACCAAGATAGCACTAAGATCTACTCATCGACCCTAGGTGCATCTATCTCAACATAAAACTCTGGATAGTTCCTCTGGACACTATCCTCAGTCTCCCAGGTAGCCTCCTTAGGTCCGCGTCTAGTCCACTGTATCCTCATATAGGAATGTCCTTCGAATGCAGGCGCCTCACACCTCGCTCTAGGACTGCAATAGGATGCTCAACAAAGGTGTGGTCTGCCTCCACCACCAAATCATCTTAACTCACAATGTGCCTCGGATATGGTATGTACTCTCTTAGCTGAGACACATGGAACACAGGGTGAACACCTTCTAACCTCAGAGGTAAAGCCAATCTATAGGCTGCCCTGTCACCTCTATCCAGTATCTCAAAAGGACCGACATATCGGGGACTCCGCTTCCCCTTTATGCCAAAACGTCTCATGCCACGCATCGGAGATACTCTCAACCAGACATGAACTCCTACCTTGAACTCTAGAGGTCTACGCCTCTTGTCTGCATATGACTTCTGGCGACTTTGTGCAGCCAACATCCTCTCTTTGATCAGCGCTACTCGAGCCATATCACCTCCAGGTGTGCAATATGAACGTCTCCTGTAAGAGCCTTTGTCTGAACTCTGCATTTGTAGGAACACAGATACGATCGTGTCGCCTCATCACTCCATCAACTCCAATGGCAAATTGTGGTGTCTCTCCACGAGACATCCTCTCTCTCATCCTCATCAAGGTCGGGCAGGTCCCCTGCTTCTGCTGGATCTCAACCAACCGACTAGGTAAATCCTCTAAAGCATATAACTGGGCATCCTCATCAAGAAACTGGATATCCAGCTCTGGCCAAGCTAGATTCCTCTGAAGCTGAGGCTGTACTGTCAATTTGGCAATCACCTTCTCACGAGGCGTCTTCCTGCTCAAGGCGTCAGCTACAACATTTGCCTTTCTAGGATGATACAAAATCTCAAGGTCAAAGTCCTTGATCAACTCAAGCCATCGATGTTGGCGGTTATTCAACTCCCGCTGCGTGAAAATATACTTCAGACTCTTATGGTCTGTGAAGATCTGGCATGTGGAACCATACATGTAATAGCTCCAGATCTTCAAAGCATGAACTACCGCTGCTAACTCCAAGTCATGAGTCGGGTAGTTCTCCTCATACGTCTTCAGCTATCTAGACGCATAAGCAATCACTGTGCCTCTCTGCATCAACATACATCCCAAGCCTAGCTTGGATGCATTATTGTAAACCACAAAATCATCAAAACCCTCTAGTTGTGCCAAGACAGAAGCAGAAGTAAAATGCCTCTCAACTCCTCAAAACTCTAGGTACACGGGTCAGTCCACACAAACCTGGTAATCTTCCTCAAAAGACTGGTTAGTGGACAGGCAATCACAGAAAATCCTTCCACAAAGCGTCTATAATAACCGGCTAGGCCAAGAAAGCTACGCACTTCCTGGACGTTTGTCGGTGTCGTCCAAATTGCAATAGACTCGATCTTTTCCGGATCTACCATAATCCCGTCGGCGGAGACAATATCCCCAAGGAAAGAAACCTCGGACATCTAGAACTCGCACTTAGAGAGCTTGGGATACAACTCTCTATCCCTCAAAATCTGCAAAACAGTCCTCAGATGACCGGCATGCTCCTCTCTGCTAAGAGAGTATACAAGAATATCATCAATGAAGACCACCACGAACTGATCAAGGAAGTCGATGAATATACTGTTCATCAACTCCATAAAGACTGCGGGAGCATTCGTCAGCCCAAATGGCATCACTACAAACTCATAGTGTCCATAACGGGTACGAAATACCGTCCTATGTACATCCTGCTCTCTTACCCTCGGCTGGTGATATCCTGAGCGCAAGTCAATCCGGGAGAAAACTGTCGCTCCCTGAAGCAGATCAAGTAGATCATCAATAAGAGGCAATGGATACTTGTTCTTGATGGTCACCTTGTTCAGTTCTTTGTAATCTATTCATAACCGCAAAGATCCGTCCTTCTTCCGCACGAAGACGACAAGTGCACCCCATGGTGAAACACTAGGGCATATGAAGCCCTTCTCAGCCAACTCCTCGAGTTGCTTCTTCAGCTCCAACATCTTGTCAGGTGCCATACGGTATAGGGCCTTCGAGATGGGTCTCGTACCAGGCTCTAACTCTATGCTGAAGTCCACACTCCTCTGAGGCGGCAAGCTTGACGACTCAACAAATAGGTCTACAAACTCACAGACCACAGGAATGCCCTCCAAAGCCGGACCCTCTCCATCCTTCATGGTGTAGCACCAGAAGGCATCACATCCCTCTGCGATCAATCTAGCTGCTCGTACAGCACTGATGACAGAACGTGTCTTTCCAAGGTCCCAACCGCGGAAGACGTCAATCTGACCAACCTCGGTAGAGACTGTAAAAGTCCATCTACCCACATCCAGAACCGCATGGTGTCTACGCATCCAACCCACACCTAATATGACTTCTTCATGCATCAATGGCATGACTAAGAAGTTAACAAGTAAAACACGAGTCCCTAAACGAAGGGGACAACTACATATCTCATGGGTACCTCTGACCCGACTACCATGAGGTAACCCTATAGTAAAGGGTATCCCTTCTATGGTAGCTAAACTCCAACGCTCAACACATGTATCAGAAATAAATGAATGCGTAGCACCAGTATCAAACAAGACTCTAACAGGTAAACCATGAAGCAGAATGGTACCTGTAGCAGCAGGTGCAGGTGAATCCTCTGCACTTCTCAACTCAAAAGCTCGCCCTTGGGCTCCTCTGGTATCACTAGTGCCAATATCTCTACCTCTGTCTCTACTCGGTCTTGGAGTAGAACACTAAGTAGATGACCACTCTGGGACTCTTTTTTGTCCCTATGTCTGCTGTTGAGGTGTCCACTGACCACCTCCGGCTACACTAGCAGGGGAAGAACTCTACTGAGATACAACTCCACCCTGCCGATAGAAGGCAGCTCTGTGGCCTGGTCTACCACAGGTAAAGCAAGTCACAACTGTTCTGGGACAATCTAGCCTCAAATGGCCAGGGTTAGCACAGTTGTAACACTGTCGTCCCTTATCTGCAGTCAGTGTAGACGAGGGGTAAATTTGACGTCTTTGGTCTCGTCTAGACCCAGAAGCTCCTCTAACTCCACTAGTTTGCCCAGTGCGTTGCCTCTTCTCAGACCGTCCCGTCTGAGAAGCTCTGCTCTGATTGGCTCGCTCCCTCTCAAAAGCAGAAGCCCGGTACTGGTAATCAGCTAGGGACTCGCAATGGAATCCCGCCATGTGTGAAAGCGTGCTCTCCCTCAGACGACGAGAGAACAAATACACATGCTGGTCCTCAAATGGTGTAGTTGGACCCAGCAAAGCTAACTCCGTCTGAAAGCGGCGGATGATGTCTGCAATAGGCACGTCCTCAAAGCCGGCTTCCACAAAATCCTGCAGCTTCTCCCTCCTCAGTGAGGTAGGGTAGAACTGCTCCCTAATCATGCTCCTCATGTGATCATAACTAGTGGCTCTGGTCCGTACAATCCTCCACCACTAGTGTATAAGGTCACGGAATAGAGACTGTAAGGCTGAGTCTACATGCCCTATCCACACCTCAGTCTGTAGCCCTATCTCTCCTGAAAAGTGTGGCACTCCCTGCTAGTGAAACGCCTTCAACCAAGCATCCGGTCGAGGCCCTCGAATCTCCTCCATAACTCGAACTGGCTCAGCAACACGTGTAGGTGCATCTAGCACCAGTGTCGCTCCCTGAGATCTCTTAGTAGATCCCTCATGAACTGGTAAATCTGGGGCCCGTCTACTAGCCCTAATGTCCTCTTAAAAATGTCTGAGGTACTATCTGAATTCCGGTCCTCCCATGGAGACACGGTCAACGTGATCAGACTAAGCTCGGTGTGAATGATGTCTCCTAGATCCACCACTCACCGTCTCTAGAACAACGCTCTCTACAACCTCCTCGTGTATCTCCTCCACTACTGGTGGATCAGCAACGGGAAGTGGTCTCTCACCTACCACACCCGGAGGACGGGGTGGCCTACCTCTACCTCTTCTTACAGTGGCAGTAGCTCTAGTCCGAGCCATTTGCGGGGTATGCACATCTAACTTATAAGGCTCTATATAGGCCATTTGTATATATATATATATATATATATATATGTATATATATATATATACATATATATACACTTAACACATACACAATCCATAATACATATATACATATCTATACTACAGAGATCCATAGCAAAAGTGGCGACTTCTGGTACATCTAACCCAAAACCATACTTAAAACCAAAAATCTTTTCAAAACTTCAGACCCCATGTTGGTTCTATTTATTGTACCTATCAAGCCTCATTGCAAGTAGCAAGTGCCATTGTTGTCAACCTAAAGCTCACATACCAACTCTGTAACTCCCCGAATCCGCGGGACTCGGAGTGCCACATTGAGCTAGGATCTCACAATGGACCTTGACCTAGCCTGACAACAAGTTCACTGGACCTTACAACATGACACTGACATATATAAAACAAATGCATAAAACTGTATAAAACTATACAACCAAAAGGTAACAACATCATAGCCGAGTATAAAATAACATCCTCTCACAAGAGGTAACAAAAGATCATCCTCACGCAAGAGAGAAAAGGGTAAACAACCCAAAAGCCTACATCAACCTATGTACGAGACGTCCTCGGCCTACCACTCTGCTAGATCACCCAACAGCATGCCTATCTTGTGGGGCATCTACAACATGGTAATAAACCATTAGCTATCCATACACATATATAGAGTAATGCATAAGCACAATCACAACCAAGGAAAGATAAACACATCAACATGCTTTCACACATTTACCCATTTTATCATCTCAATATAATGGTCATTCACTCAAATCGTATATATAAATATATATGAAACTCTGTGACACGAGGACCGATACATCCTTGCCTCTGAGCCTGCTAGCCAGCTGCACAAGTACCGGCCACACAATCCGTGTACCCTGTGGGAGTGGATAGTGCCCTTCTTGTAAAGTCAGTCTGGCCTGACATCAAAGAACCTCCCAGACTCCACAGCGGGATGAAAGAGAAAGGTTATCACAGCCACGCATACGGGGCTATCAATAGAACATAGGTCGGTATAACAACATCATGTTATCATAGCAAACATATAAATCATACACCACTCATGCAAACACCCAATATAAGGATGGCAGCTAAGTAAGTCCTACGGACTTACCTCAACCTCGATAACAACTCAACCACGATCACCTCTACATTGGAGGGACAAAATAGCCTATAGACAGGCATAAAGAAAGATATCAATCTTCTAACAATACAAGAGTCACACCTAGACCCAAAGGGATCCATAGGATCATCCTCAACTTAAACTCACAACCTAATAAGCCTCAAAAGCCATACAAGGCATAAACCGATCATAAACTCAACCAAACACATCCTCACGCCTCTAGCATGATCCTATACGCTCACACTAGGAAAGGAGGGTACAAAGGCATCCTAAGATAATCCTAAAAGCAACACACACCTGCAGAACCAAGTGCAACACCAAGCTGGTGCAGGTGGCCGCAGGGGAAGCTAGGTGGTGATGCAGGGGCAGTTCATTGCCGGCATTGGGGAGGCTCAAAACAGGCGCAGGGGCAGATGGTGTGCAGAAGACACCCCTTCAGCCCCTTGCTCTTCATCCAACACACATACATACAGGAACACACATATATATACATCAACATAAGACAATTAAGGCTGGAGCAAGATCCAAACCTAAGGAATCCAAACTAGGCTAAGGAAAGAGGGAAAATATGAAGAAAAGAGGAAACAAAGAGAAGAAGCCATGAGACTCACCAATCTGAGCTCAACTCAGAGCGGAACACCATCCAAAACTTCAAGACTGGCTATCAACAAGCACAACAGCAACAACCATCAACAACAGCAAGCAAAGCCACTCCTAAGCTTCCAACCTTACACAAACTCAAACATGGATCAAGAAGAGATCCAAAAGAAGAAGAGAGGAGAAGAAGATCGTGAGGGAGATGGAGTAGGAGAGAGAATGAGGTAACACTCATCTGGAGGAGAAGAAGAAGATATAAAGGAAAGAGAGGTCAAAAAGCAAGGCTCGGGTCAAAGAAGACAGCTGCAGCCCACCACAAACCGTAGGGGCGGTTGGCCTGGCCGCTGGGGTGGCTCCAAAGAATAACGGCAGCTGTGTCTCAGCTGAAGCGCATGTGCGGTATCTCTCGAAGACTAAGGCTCTTACATCTCATGCCCCTAAAAACAAGTTTCATCACGAAACTTGCAAAGTCCCAAAGTCTCTCGGACCCATAAGCCGAGGTATAACTCTGACTCTCTCTATTGGAGGAATCACAACTCCGTTCAAAAGATCAAAACCTATACAAATCTATAACCTCAAAATAAATATGGAGGAATCATCAACTCCATAAACAGGGCCATAACGCTACCCAAAGGCGTAGAGGAATCACATCTCTCGCCATACCACATTACAAGGCATAGAGGAAGCACATCTCTCGCCAAACATAATCATATGCATCGCATGGAGGAATAACATCTCCACTGAAACTATGTCCATTAAAGTAGCATGGAGGAAAGAAGCATCTACAGCTGAATCCTAATAAACTCAGATAGCAGGGAGGGAAAAACCATCTCTAGCTATAAACATATATCATACTCAAATAGCCTGGAGGGAATAATCATCCTCAGCTATAACATACATCACGCTAGCACAAGAAGATCTAAAAATATCATAACACATATCATAGCTAGCATGGAAAGAGCACATCAAAGCATATAAGCACATAAGCACATACTCACCAAGATAGCACTAAGATCTACTCATCGACCCTAGGTGCATCTATCTCAACATAAAACTCTGGATAACAACTCAACCACGATCACCTCTACATTGGAGGGACAAAATAGCCTATAGACAAGCATAAAGAAAGATATCAATCTTCTAACAATACAAGAGTCACACCTAGACCCAAAGGGATCCATAGGATCATCCTCAACTTAAACTCACAACCTAATAAGCCTCAAAAGCCATACAAGGCATAAACCGATCATAAACTCAACCAAACACATCCTCACGCCTCTAGCATGATCCTATACGCTCACACTAGGAAAGGAGGGTACAAAGGCATCCTAAGATAATCCTAAAAGCAACACACACCTGCAGAACCAAGTGCAACACCAAGCTGGTGCAGGTGGCCGCAGGGGAAGCTAGGTGGTGATGCAGGGGCAGTTCATTGCCGGCATTGGGGAGGCTCAAAACAGGCGCAGGGGCAGCTGGTGTGCAGAAGACACCCCTTCAGCCCCTTGCCCTTCATCCAACACACATACATACAGGAACACACATATATATACATCAACATAAGCAAATTAAGGCTGGAACAAGATCCAAACTAAGGAATCCAAACTAGGCTAAGGAAAGAGGGAAAAGATGAAGAAAAGTGGAAAGAAAGAGAAGAAGCCATGATACTCACCAAGCTGAGCTCAACTCAGAGCAGAACACCATCCAAAACTTCAAGGCTGGCTATCAACAAGCCAGTAGAAACAACCATCAACAACAGCAAGCAATGCCACTCCTAAGCTTCCAACCTCACACAAACTCAAACATGGATCAAGAAGAGATCCAAAGTAAGAAGAGAGGAGAAGAAGATCGTGAGGGAGATGGAGCAGGAGAGAGAATGAGGTAACCCTCATCTAGAGGAGAAGAAGAAAATATAAAGGAAAGAGAGGTCAAAAAACAAGGCTCGGGTCAAAGAAGACGGCTGCAGCCCACCATAAACCGTAGGGGCGGCTGGCCTGGCCACTAGGGCGGCTCACAGAACCGCAGGGGTGGCCAACCAGGGGCGCAGGGGCGGCCCACTGCAGCTCCAAAGAAGAAAGGTAGCTGCGTCTTACCTGAAGCGCAGGTGCGGGATCTCTCGAAGACTAAGGCTCTTACATAATTCATGGTTGTTGTCTCTTGGCATCCCTCTCTTTTATGCAGCCCATCTTCCTCTCTCTTTTTCTTTTCACGTTACTTCATTCTCGCTCTTCTTCTTCCTCATCTTCTTCACGTTACTCTCCACCTTTTGCTTCTCTCTTCTCTTGAGGCTGTCACACGGAGTTCGGATTGCACAGACGTGCTCCAGGGTAAGTTCCTTCCTTCCTTCATTCCTTCCTTCCTTTCTTCCTTCCTTCATTCCTTCCTTTCTTCTCCGTCCTTCTTGTCACGCTAAGAATATGTAGCACAAAAGTCTTAGATTTATACCTCGATATATTTTTCCTAACTCCTAGCGAACCCACAGTGTATGGGTCGTTTTGTAGTAAGGATAGTATTCCGAGGTCAAACACAAAGACTAAGGTAAAATTGAATAAAATAGTGACAAGGATAGTGTAGACCTAGTTTGAGGATGATAGCATGAATTATAGTCTATATTTTGGGGTTTGATTGGACGTTTTATCTTCAATAATCTGCATGTTTATATGTATAATATGTGATTATATTACCATTTCATCTACCTTTGCGGGAATCGAGGTCTACACCTAGTTTTGTTGTAATCATAGGTTAAATGGCACGTTTTGCATCAAAAAGGAGCAAAAGGAGCTATGGAGTCATTGGAGCTACATTCAGGAACATAAGGAACCATCCAGGAAGCATAGCCATCGATTAGAGATTCACTTTGGACCAGATTTGAGAGATTTCACTTTCAGTTGTGACTCACCTCGGTTGACCACAGATTGACCTCGACCGAGGTGATCCAGAGAAATCGACTCGACCGAGGCGAACACTTGGGACGCGGCGAGAATATTTTATTCTTGGCTGAGATCTTTTATCTTTGGAAAGATATCTTATATTTTTGGGCTTAGCTCCTGGAAGGAAGAAGATATGCTAGATCATATATTTTACCTATTTTTATGGGAAGAGATCTTTCTAAGATATCTTATCTTTGGAGAGTAATTTTCCTATAAAAAGGGTCGGATTTCGCACAAATCTAGAGCATGCTATACCACCGATTAGGGTTTATACACCGTTGCAGCCATACTCCAGTTCGGAGATTTGAAGAACTGATAACAAGATTTATGACTTAGGATTAGGTAATCATTTAGATAGATTTCTCACTCATTCATGCACGTTTTGGCATTGGTTCATGACGTCTTCGCTCAATTCATGCACATTTCTAGAAAAGACGTCTGCACTACCTTTTATCGGTTTTGTAGGTATTTCGGGGGTCTTTCGGACATTAACCGATTCATTTGAGGGCCAAGCCTCATGATGGTACACATCCAAGGCTAAGGAGGAGCATAAATGGAGCAACAAGGGACACAAAGACCACTATTGGTGCAAGCAATGAATCAACTCATGGCTAGACGATCATAGCACCTTTCTGCTGAAGAAAATCGGACCAACAACCAGCTAAATCGGCCGATTTTCTCCTGCTGGGTCGATTTTTGAGGCTTTGACAGCTTAAGCCACGTGTCCCACGATCTCTTGTCCGTCCTTGCTCTTGGTGGAGAATATAAGTGGTCCTTCAGGTGGTTGCTGAGCATCTCTCCTCTCCCACACTCTCATTGACAGCTCACCAATTTGGGGGAAAGATTGGAGGAGAAGAACAGCTCCCAAGGATTGAAGGAAGAAGAAGAACATCATTCTAGAGGTTTTGAGTGAATTTTGAGTGATTGTTGCAATCTTGGATTGAAGAACTATTGCAAAGTTGTTAGGAACGTTTTGAATCCTCAATTGAGAGTTTGTAAGTCTTGCTACAACTTAGATTTAGTTGAGATTAATTGATTTTGCTTGCTTATCTTTCATTATCCATCTATGAGAACCATGTATCCTTATATGATGATTTTGGATCTTGTTATGCATATTGTTGGCTAGTTTATAGTGATTCTAGAGTGATGGATTGATGGTTATTGCTTGGGTGATGATAGGATGGACTTATATGTCAGTTTAGGATGATTTGTATGCACGAAACCCATTCCAGGAAGAAAAATCGGGCTGTTCTTCATGCCAGATCGGCCGATTTATTTAAGATCTACCCGATTTATTCTCCTGTTGCTCTTTAAATGATAAATCTGAATGCTAGGGTCCTTGGTTGTTTAAATCCTAGGGTTTATTAAGCCTAATTTAGCTTAGGATCACCTAATGCTATCAACCTAAGTGAGGGAAGAGATCTACCCGATGATTTCCGATCTTAGATACCTTAGAAGATGAATTCTAGGTAGTAGTGAGCCTCATAAGCCGCTATTGGAATCGAGTGTGCTAGGACTAATGCTTGAGATTTCCCTATTCCGAGACTTACCCGGTAAGGAGAGGGTTACCCCTTAAGTAGTATCTAGTTTGTGTGGAATTCCTTATTCTAACCTCTTGAGACCTACCCGGTAATAGGAGTTAGATGCGGGACTAGTGAAGTGAGAGACCTACCCGGTAATTGTTTCCATTAGTGAAACACTCTTCCCCAACACCGCAACTTGTCCTTAGAACCCTTAGAACCTTGAGTCCAATGCCATAACCGGAATTCTTGACCTCTAGAATCTACTTTTCTCTCTTGATCATATACTTTGTGCTTTGTATTACTTGTTTGTTTGCTAGCTTGAGTTGTTAGTTGTTTTATTACCTTGTTTGACTTGTGATCTTTTTTTGATCACCACAAAAACCAACAAAAACATTGTGTTTTCCATTTTCTTTGTTTCTCATCTTATCTAGTCTAGATTCACACTATCTTTGATCATTGTTTGACTCGATTTCACCTTAGTCTTTGAGTTCGACCTCGGAATACTATGCCTACTACAAACGTCCCGTACACTGCGGGTTCGCTAGGAGTTAGGATAAATATAACGAGTATAAATTTAAAGCTTATTGCGTGCACATCACACGATCTTAGCGTAACAAGTTTTTGGCGCCGTTGCCGGGGACTAGGTCTAGATTGAGTCATTTCGTGATTGTTTATAGTGTAGATCTTTCTTGTTGCTTTTGATCTCTCTTTGGTTTGTGTCTTTGCTTTTCAGGACATCTCTTACTCTTTAGGTGTATGCGAAGATCTCGTGGCAAGGATTTAGCTCCATTCGATCCCGAACCGGAGAAAACCCTTCGATCTAGATCCAAGAATATTAAAAAGGGAAAAGAGATGGCCGGAAGAGACCTCCAAGCTGAATTGGATGAAGCCTTAGAGCAAATAAGGCTAAGAGATGAGCTCTTGGAGGAGGAAAGGAGACTTGCCAATGAGAGGCAAGAGGCAACTAGGAGGGAGATTGATGAGATTAGGCAAGCCCTTGTTCAAGGAGAGCTTAATCGCCAACAACCTCCACCTCCACCACCACAACCGCAGCCGGCGGCGAACGTTAGGGTTGTACCCATTGCTATTGAAGAGCCACAAACTTTAGGGAGACGTATGGATCCGGCACAAAGAGCACACCGTCCGGGTGTGAACTTAGGAGATCCCGCAGCCCACAACTACGAGCTCCGCCCTCAAGTTCTACAAATGATCCGGCATAATCAATTTGAAGGGATGGAAGGAGAGTCTCCTCATCAACACTTGATGAACTATGAGATTTTGATGGAGACACTTAGACCGCCGAGATTGGAGAGCAACAACCATAAGCTTAGGGCTTTTTCCTTCTCTCTTAAGGACAAAGCCTTAGCTTGGTATCAATCTATTCCACAAGGGCGAGTTGGTACTTGGGAGGAGATGATAACCGAGTTTTTGACTAAGTTCTTCCCATCTTCCAAGACTACCGAGTTAAGAGGGAAGATCAATGCCTTCGTGATGAAGGATAGAGAGAGTTTGTTCAAGTCTTGGGAGAGATTCAAAGATCTTCTCCTAGATTGTCCACACCATGGCATACCGAAAATCGAGCTATTGGAGATCTACTTCAAAGGGCTTGATGAAGATAGCCAATTCAAGCTTCAATCTCTTTCCGATGGGACATTCATGGAGAAGCATGTGGATGATGCTTGGGAGTTTGTGGAGAAACAAGCTCTAGTAATTGAGAAATACTCCCATAGGAAGAGTGAAGGGAGAAAGGCGGGAGCATATAAGGTGAGTGAAGTCACCATGAGCAATTTCAAGCTTGACGCCATCAACAATGAGTTGAAGTCCTTGAGGGAGTTGTGTGCTACAACCTTGAAGAACCAAGCAACCCCTCAAGTGCTTCCACAAGCTAACTTGTCTTCCAAGGAGGAGGATGTGAACTACATGGGAAGGGGCAATTGCAACAACTATCAAGGCCCAAGGAACTTCAACAACAACCGGCAATTCAACAATTACCGGCCCAACCATAATCACCCCGGGTTTTCTTACTCTAACCCGGATGGAGCCTTGAACCCTCCCGCTTCCACAAGCACAACTCCACCACCAAGAGCTTCACAAGAACCTCCACCCGGATTCACTCAACCTCCAAAGGATAGGACCGAATTGATGTTTGAGCAATTGCTTGGAAGGTTGAGTGGTCTTGAGAGCACTGTGACTTCTATTTCCAAGGCTCAAAAGGTGTTGGAAGCACAAGTGTTCCAAAAGGCGGGTGAAGCCCATAGAGATCCGGGAAAGCTTCCCGGGAGAACCGACGAAAACCCAAGAGGCCAAGTGTTGGCTATTACAACATGAAGTGGGTTAAGCATGAAGGATCCTTTTCCCAAGGAGAATGCTAAAGGGAAGCAAGTGGTGAATGAAGAAGAGACTTTGCAAGAAGATGGAGGCAAGAGCAAGGATGTAGAGCCAACCTATGTGGCACCGCCTCCATACAAGCCACCACTACCGTTCCCTCAATCACGAGCAAGAGCTCGCTTGGACAAACACTTTGGTAAATTCCTTGAACTAATGTCTAAATTACATATTAACATTCCGTTCATGGATGCTATTTTAGGGATGCCGGCATATGGCAAGTTCTTGAAGGAAATACTCTCCAACAAAAGGAATTTGGAGGAGTATGGAGAGATAAGGATGACTAAGAGATCCTCGGAGTTGATTCAAACAATGAAGGAGGAGATGCCTCCTAAGCTAAGGGATCCGGGATCCTTTTGTGTGCCAATCGGAGTAGGAGAAGTGAAGTATGATGCCCTATGTGATCTTGGGGCAAGTGTAAGCATCATTCCGCTAGCACTTTGCAACAAGGTTGGGCTAGGAGAGCCAAAGCCGGTCAAGATGACCCTCTACATGGCGGACCGCTCGATCACTCATCCGGTTGGAATCTTGGAAGACATTCCGGTGCAACTAGGGAAGTTCTATGTGCCCATAGACTTCGTTGTTTTGGACATCCCGGCGGACTATCCGGTTCCTATCATTTTGGGGAGACCTTTCCTAGCTACTTCCGGTTGTCTAGTAGATTGCAAGAATGGGACTCTCTCCTTCAACATTGGAGAAGAGAACATCAAGTTCAAGCTGTCCACAATGATGAAAGGGCCAACCCTTGATGAAGATGTATTCAACATAGTTGAAGAAGAGGAGTCTAGAGAGGTTGTGAGCTCAATCTTGCTCAAGGATCCACTTGAGAAGGTTCTAAGCTCAAGCTTGATGGAGGAAGGAGTTGAGGAGAGTAGCAATGAAGTAATCAAGGCCTTGAATGCATTGGACGAGCTACCAAGTGTTGGATTTGAAGTGCTAGAAGAAGAGAAAAACTGCCAGAAAAATCGGACTGGAGGGAAAAAATCGGCCGATTTTTGTCCTTGGGCTGAAATTTCAGCCACTTCAGCCAAAACAGAAACTCAAATCGACCCACTGCAAGAAAAATCGTCCGATTTTTCCTCCTGGGGTGATTTTCCTGAGTCTTTTCAGCATCAACCACTTGAGTGTGAGCAATCATCAAGGGACTTCAAGGAGGCTTCCATGGCTTTGCAATCATCTCAACCTACATTGTATGGATCGTCTCCAACCGAAAAAGGTCCTCCTCAACTAGATCTTAAACCTCTTCCCTCTCATTTAAAGTATGCTTTCCTTGGTTCGAATTCTACTTATCCGGTGATTGTGAATGCATCTTTGAATGATGATGAGCTTAATAGATTGTTGAATGAATTGAAACTACATAGAAAGGCAATAGGATACACCATTGATGATCTTGTTGGCATCAACCCTTCCTTGTGCATGCATAGGATAATGATGGAAGATAATCATAAACCCTCTATTGAACATCAAAGGAGATTGAATCCTATAATGAAAGAGGTAGTTAAGAAGGAGATCATTAAGTTGCTAGATGCGGGAATTATCTACCCTATCTCGGATAGTCAGTGGGTTAGTCCCGTTCATGTAGTACCTAAGAAGGGTGGGATGACCGTAGTGACTAATGAAAACAATGAACTAATCCCCACTAGAACGGTTACGGGATGGAGGATGTGTATTGATTATAGAAAGCTTAACATGGCCTCTAGGAAAGATCACTTCCCTCTTCCTTTCATTGACCAAATGCTAGAGAGGTTAGCTCAACATTCCCATTTTTGCTACCTAGATGGCTATAGTGGATTCTTCCAAATCCCTATCCACCCCGATGACCAAGAGAAAATCACCTTTACATGTCCATGGGGTACTTTTGCATATAGGAGAATGCCATTTGGGTTGTGTAATGCACCCGCCACCTTCCAAAGGTGTATGATGGCTATCTTTTCGGAATACATTGAAAATATCATGGAAGTGTTCATGGATGATTTCTCTGTTTATGGTTCTTCCTTTGATGATTGCTTGGCTAACTTATCATTAGTATTGCAAAGATGTGAGGAGACAAATCTTGTCTTGAATTGGGAAAAATGCCACTTCATGGTAAGTGAAGGTATTGTGTTAGGACACTTGGTGTCTAATCGTGGCATTGAGGTTGATAGGGCCAAGATTGAGACGATAGAGATGTTGCCACCACCTACCTCGGTGAAAGGGGTAAGGAGCTTTCTAGGGCATGCCGGTTTTTGCCGGAGGTTCATTCAAGATTTCTCTAAAATTTCTAAGCCTCTCACTAACCTACTAATGAAGGATGTTGATTTTGTCTTCTCCAAAGATTGCCTTGAAGCTTTTTGTAGGTTGAAGAACGCCTTGATCTCCGCACCTATAATGCAACCTCCGGATTGGAGCTTACCGTTTGAGATCATGTGTGATGCAAGCGATGTAGCCATTGGGGCTGTTTTGGGGCAAAGGAAAGATGGGAAAACTCATGCTATTTATTATGCTAGCAAGACGCTAGATGATGCCCAACTCAATTATGCTACCACCGAGAAGGAGTTGCTAGCGGTTGTGTATGCATTTGAGAAGTTCCGCTCATATCTTGTTGGAGCGAAGGTCATAGTTTATACGGATCCTGCTGCGATCCGTTATCTACTTACCAAGAAGGATGCCAAGCCTAGATTGATTCGGTGGATCCTTCTTCTTCAAGAGTTTGACTTGGAAATCCGGGACAAGAAGGGATCGGAGAACTCCGTGGCGGATCACCTTAGTAGACTCCCACCATTGGGGCTTGAAAGAGAGGACATCCCGATTGATGACTCATTCCGGGATGAGCGATTGCAAATGGTGGAGGAATGCTTGTTCCAAGTGTCTAGAGGAAGCGAGCCATGGTTTGCCGACATTGTAAACTACCTAGTGTGTGAGGAAGTGCCTCCCGGTTTGACATATGCCCAAAGGAAGAAGTTCTTCAAAGATGTGAGGCATTTCTATTGGAGTGAGCCACTTTTGTTCAAAAGAGGCCCGGATGGAATGTTTAGGAGATGCATACCGGAGGATGAGGTGGAGAGTGTGATCCGCCATTGTCACTCCTTACCATGTGGAGGACATGCTAGCGCACACAAGACATGTGCTAAAGTGTTGCAATCGGGCTTCTTTTGGCCAAGTTTGTTCAAGGACGTGCAAGGCTTTGTGGTAGCTTGTGATGCTTGCCAAAGGACGGGCAACATCTCAAGGAGAAATGAGATGCCCTTGAACAACATACAAGAGGTAGAGATATTTGAAGTGTGGGGTGTGGACTTCATGGGACCATTCTCTTCTTCATGTGGCAACCTCTACATCCTATTGGCGGTTGACTATGTTTCGAGATGGGTGGAGGCAATCACCTCTCCTACAAATGACGCCAAGGTAGTGGTGCGGTTCTTCAACCGAGTGATCTTTCCTAGGTTTGGAACACCTAGGGTGATCATAAGCGATGGAGGGAAGCACTTCACCAATAGGAATTTTGGAGCACTTTTGGCCAAGTATGGGGTGACTCATAAGGTGGCAACACCTTACCATCCCCAAACTAGTGGCCAAGTGGAAATCTACAACCGGGAGATCAAGGCCATTCTTGAGAAGACGGTATCAAGGACGAGAAAAGATTGGGCTATGAAGCTCGATGATGCCTTGTGGGCATATAGGACCGCCTTCAAAACACCAATTGGCACCACTCCTTACAAGTTGGTCTATGGAAAGTCATGCCACCTTCCGGTAGAGATGGAGCATCGAGCATATTGGGCTATAAGGTGGCTAAATTTTGATCTCAAGGAGGCCGGAGAAAAGCGGTTGCTTGACATGAACGCCCTTGAGGAGATCCGGTTGGATGCATATGAGAATGCTCGGATCTACAAGGAGAGAACCAAGCGTTGACATGACAAGAGGATCATCCCGAAAGAGTTGAGTGAAGGAGACCTTGTCCTTCTCTTCAACTCAAGGCTGCGGCTCTTCCCCGGAAAGCTCAAATCAAGATGGACCGGGCCATATGTGGTGAAGAAAGTTTTTCCTCATGGAGCGGTGGAGATAGGAGGAGATCATTGTGGTAACTTCAAGGTCAATGTGCATCGTTTGAAGAAGTACATCCCGGAAGCCCCGGTGGAAGTGATTGCCCCGCTTCACCTTGATTGAAACGCTCCTGAATTTGGTCAAGCTAATGACCTTAAAGAAGCGCTTAATGGGAGGCAACCCATTGGTATATATTTTTCCCTTTTGCTTTTCTTGCTTTTGTTTAATCTCACTCTTGGTGTGCTTTGTTTTTCCTTTGTGTTTTTGGGTGCTAGATCTTGTTGATTGTCATGAGTTATGAGATGTTGGAGGTCATGTGAAAGTCTCATGGACCAGTTGAAGGTACAAGATCCAAGCACATGGACGAGGAGGAAAGCACCCAGAAAAATCGGCCTGTTCATGCACAAAATCGGCCGATTTTCCTGGGCTATGGGGCGATTTTTCCTCTGTACAAAAGAAAGTGATGATCTCCAATCAAGCATGGGTGGAGCGGAAGTGGAACTTGGACGGCTTGCGGTACCAAGCGCGGGTTCCGACATCATAATGAACATCAACAGCTCTCTACCATCCTTGATCGATCATCCACCATCATCATCCAATGTGAACCGAAATACCAAAGCATCACCAATTTTACATTGTGAGGACTCTCTTTCACTTCTTTATTTAGTTTACACATTAGGGACAATGTGTTTCTAAGTATGGGGTGGGGTTTTCATGATCACTTGCATGATTAGCATCTAGGATAGTTTAATATTGTCACATGTTTCATTATGTCTTGCATTGTACATACATATTTCGAAAAATCCAAAAAAAAAAAAAAATCAGAAAATTTTAAAAAATTTTAGTTCTTTCTAGGCTTGGATATGACCCTAATGATGAACCTTGTCTTGTGGATTGGCTATGGATGACCTTATGTGTTAAATTAATGATAGCATATGTGGACTTGAAGTACTTCTCTTGAAACCATGAATGATTTGTGATCATGAATGTTTGTCTTGATTGAATTGAGTATTGAAAGTCGAAATTGCATGCTAGTTCTTGCACATCATTTAGGAATGAATAAGGCAATTCATCTCTCTCTACTTCTCATCTTGATCATGTTGTTTGAGCACCTCAATTGATGTAAATTGACCTCCTTTGACCCATCCGGGAATAGGAGCATGCTAGTGTGTTGATGTGTGTGAAAAGCAAGTGTGGGGTGAAGTTGTTGATGAAAGAATGCTATGAATAAGAATGCTGAATTTGTTGTGAAAGTGTAGACAAAAATATAGGTTTGGGGACGTTGGTTTAAATGACAAATAACTCGGTACACTTCACATAATCGGGTGTTGGTGCCTTGCCCAAGTCAAATAAACCGATAGTCCTAACGAGTTTTGGTATGTGTGCCCGGTGTGGATGCATCTCGAAAAATAGAAAAAGCCCGAGAATGGCTAATCACCAAGGTTTCGGCTTTTGTACACCAATGCCATTGTCTCAAAAATATGAGAAAAGAAAGAAAAGAAAATGAAAAATATACACTTGAGGGAAGTGGAAAAGAAATGTGAAGTTGTGGTTGTTTAGTTCCTTTCCCGGATTAGCATCACATAGCCTAGAAAATTCCCGCCTAATCACAACATTTCTTGCCCTTCTATTTCACAAGTCCTTATGACCTACTTGCATGTGTGTAAGACTAAGTGATTTAGATTGGATATGCTCATGATCATCTTGACTTCTTCATCTTTACATTTCATTGCATGCTATCAAGTTAAGTGTAATTGTCTTTCCATGCTTTCATTTATTTGATACATAATTGCTTGTCCATTGCCATCAAACATGAATATGAAGGTGATCCAATATTAGAAGCACAACTCCAAAAAGATTTTGCCATTTTTCCGCATGCATAAATCATGTCATCTCTTAGTCTATAGTTGGGAATTTGCTCGGGGACGAGCAAACCTTAAGTATGGGGTATTTTTGATAACAAGATTTATGACTTAGGATTAGGTAATCATTTAGATAGATTTCTCACTCATTCATGCACGTTTTGGCATTGGTTCATGACGTCTTCGCTCAATTCATGCACATTTCTAGAAAAGACGTCTGCACTACCTTTTATCGGTTTTGTAGGTATTTCGGGGGTCTTTCGGACATTAACCGATACATTTGAGGGCCAAGCCTCATGATGGTACACATCCAAGGCTAAGGAGGAGCATAAATGGAGCAACAAGGGACACAAAGACCACTATTGGTGCAAGCAATGAATCAACTCATGGCTAGACGATCATAGCACCTTTCTGCTGAAGAAAATCGGACCAACAAGCAGCTAAATCGGCCGATTTTCTTCTGCTGGGTCGATTTTTGAGGCTTTGACAGCTTAAGCCACGTGTCCCACGATCTCTTGTCCGTCCTTGCTCTTGGTGGAGAATATAAGTGGTCCTTCAGGTGGTTGCTGAGCATCTCTCCTCTCCCACACTCTCATTGACAGCTCACCAATTTGGCGGAAAGATTGGAGGAGAAGAACAACTCCCATGGATTGAAGGAAGAAGAAGAACATCATTCTAGAGGTTTTGAGTGAGTTTTGAGTGATTATTGCAATCTTGGATTGAAGAACTATTGCAAAGTTGTTAGGAACGTTTTGAATCCTCAATTGAGAGTTTGTAAGTCTTGCTACAACTTAGATTTAGTTGAGATTAATTGATTTTGCTTGCTTATCTTTCATTATCCATCTATGAGAACCATGTATCCTTATATGATGATTTTGGATCTTGATATGCATACTGTTGGCTAGTTTATAGTGATTCTAGAGTGATGGATTGATGGTTATGGCTTGTGTGATGATAGGATGGACTTATATGTCAGTTTAGGATGATTTGTATGCACGAAACCCATTCCAGGAAGAAAAATCGGGTTGTTCTTCATGCCAGATCGGCCGATTTATTTAAGATCTACCCGATTTATTCTCCTGTTACTCTTTAAATGATAAATCTGAATGCTAGGGTCCTTGGTTGTTTAAATCCTAGGGTTTATTAAGCCTAATTTAGCTTAGGATCACCTAATGCTATCAACCTAAGTGAGGGAAGAGATCTACCCGATGATTTCCGATCTTAGATACCTTAGAAGATGAATTCTAGGTAGTAGTGAGCCTCATAAGCCGCTATTGGAATCGAGTGTGCTAGGACTATTGCTTGAGATTTCCCTATTCCGAGACTTACCCGGTAAGGAGAGGGTTACCCCTTAAGTAGTATCTAGTTTGTGTGGAATTCCTTATTCTAACCTCTTGAGACCTACCCGGTAATAGGAGTTAGATGCGGGACTAGTGAAGTGAGAGACCTACCCGGTAATTGTTTCCATTACTGAAACACTCTTCCCCAACACCGCAACTTGTCCTTAGAACCCTTAGAACCTTGAGTCCAATGCCATAACCGGAATTCTTGACCTCTAGAATCTACTTTTCTCTCTTGATCATATACTTTGTGCTTTGTATTACTTGTTTGTTTGCTAGCTTGAGTTGTTAGTTGTTTTATTACCTTGTTTGACTTGTGATCTTTGTTTGATCACCACAAAAACCAACAAAAACATTGTGTTTTCCATTTTCTTTGTTCCTCATCTTATCTAGTCTAGATTCACACTATCTTTGATCATTGTTTGACTCGATTTCACCTTAGTCTTTGAGTTCGACCTCGGAATACTATCCCTACTACAAACGTCCCGTACACTGCGGGTTCGCTAGGAGTTAGGATAAATATAACGAGTATAAATTTAAAGCTTATTGCGTGCACATCACACGATCTTAGCGTAACAAGAACCTTTTTGAAGGTTGAAGAAGGAAGATTGTAGCTTTTATAGCTTTTGAAGGGTTTTTGTAAGATCATCTTAGATTCCCTTCCTTGTTGTCTTGTCTTGTTGGATTTCTATCCAAGGAACGCTTTGTTGTGATATTTGATTCAGTTATTAAAGTCTTTTCATTAAATTCTTCTTGTTCAAATATTCACTTTCTTCCCATATACTTGATTAATATTTTCATGATGATGAGTGGCTAATCTATTTGTGTGGTTCTAGGGTGATTGGCTGAAGGTTGTGGGAAAAACAATGATAGAATAATCTTAATCACAATAGGACCCTGAAAGTTCGAGTCTTTAACCTTAACCCTAAGCATCTCGCTCAATCGATGAACATCTCGGCCGGGGTGGAATTCTTCTGACCGAGGTGACTTATTTGATCCTAAACTGAGAGTTAAGTGTTAGAGTTTGCCAAATCCTATTCTTATTACACCTTTCCTGGTTCAATGCAAGCCTAGGATGAGACTTACCCGGTAATTCCTTTGTTTGTTTACCTAAGATTATAAGAGTAGATAATAAAGGTTTATCCTTTATTGGGGTTTGAGTGTGCTTCCATCCCATCTTTGTGAGTTAGCCTGAGACTTACCCGGTAAAGGTTGATTCTATTCCCTTAGATGGTGTGTTAGTTTGAGATTATAATTCTTTATCTTAATTCCTTGAGACTTACCCGGTAATAGGAGTTACGGTTTGGGATTAGTGAGTAGAGAGACTTACCCGGTGATCTATTCCACTTTAGTAGCACCTTCCCCATGCAAAAACCTCAGCTTTGTCCACTTATCTTTAGATCTTGAGTTGGAACCATAACTAGATGCTTTAATCCCTAGAATTGCATATTTCCTTTATTGACTTTTATCATCTTTGATTGTTTTAATTACTTGTGGTTAGTGATTGCTTAAGCTTACCGTAATTGGACTTTGTTTCACTAAGTCCCTGTGATCGACCCCTGGAATTCCTTGCTTTTTACTACGATTGACCCGTACACTGCGGGTTCGCATCCTTGTTTAAGCTTACATCTAGGGTTATAAATTTAAAGCTTGCACACACCATTTGGAGCGAACAAGTTTTTGGCGCCGTTGCCGGGGACTTGGTCTAGACCGAGCCGGTTACGGTTTGCTTTTGGGGCACTTGCCCCCGTGTCTACTAACCACTCTACTTGAGTGACTTTTGTAGGTTCTTTCTTAGGTTTATGCGAAGAACCCGCACTGGGATGGAAATCGTTCCTTACGATCCCGAACTAGAAAAGACATACAAACGACGCTTAAGAGAAGTGAAGATGGCCAACCAAGACAATCGCGATCTTGAAGCCGAATTAAAGGAGGCGCTAGAACAGCTACGCCTCAGCAGGGAACAACTAAGGCAAGAGAAAGAAGAAACTCGCACCAGGACTGAGGCAATCGAAGGAGATATGGCAGCCTTAAGAGACCAATATCTACTTCGACCGAGGGAAGACCCAGTTCCTGATGCTAGACCGATGCAGGTTCCAGTTGCTGACCCTCGACCGAGGCAGGTTCCAGTACCTGACGCCCCGGCCGAGGTGCTTCCACCTCGGATGCCAGTCCGAGGCGTTCTTTTTGCAGGAATCCCACAAACCCTAGGTCAAAGGATGGACCCTAATCAACAACTGAGGCGTCCAGGAGTTAACCTAGGAGATCCAGCGGACCATGACTACGAACTTCAACCGCAAGTTCTATCCATGATTCGCCAATGCCAGTTCGGAGGGCTAGAGAAGGAATCCCCACATCAACATCTTCAAAACTATGAAATCTTGATGGACACCTTGAGACCCTCAAGGATTGAAAATAACAACTACAAGCTAAGACCTTTTTACTTTTCTTTAAAAGATAGAGCTCTTACTTGGTATCAATCTCTTCTTCCAGGAAAAATCAGCACATAGGAAGAGATGACTACGGAATTCTTGACCAAATTCTTTCCCCCTTCAAAGACCGCTGAAATGAGAGGGAAGATCAATGCTTTCATTATGAAGGACAAGGAGAGCTTGTCCAAGTCATGGGAGAGGTTCAAGGACATTGTTTTGGATTGCCCACATCATGGGATTCCAAAGATAGAGTTGTTGGAGATATACTTCAAAGGACTGGACGGAAGCACCCAGTTCAACCTCCAACTACTCTCCGCCGGTACCTTTATCGACATGGCGATTGACGAAGCTTGGGACTTTATCGAGAAACAAGCTTTGCATATGGAGAAGTACACCCATCAAGGAGCTGAAGGTGGAGTTAAAAGAATTAACTTCCAAGAAACTCAGCCCAACAACAATCAACTCACGTCTTTGAAGAATGACGTGAAGCAATTGAAGGAACTCTAGGTTGCTCAAACCAAGAAGGAAGATCAAGGACAAAGGAATAGCAACAATGGATACCATAACAACAACAACGGTTCCCGGAACAACAACTACAACAACAACAATAGAGGATCCAATAGCAACAATTGGAGGGCGAACAACCAAAATTCTGGTAACAATCATTCTAACTCCAATTCTAACGATTCTTCTAATCCTTTCCTCTCTTCCCCTTCTTCTTCTACTCCATTAAAGAGCCAGGGGCAAGGATCAAGTTCGTCTCAGCTGGAAAAGAAAGACGCAGTGCTGGAGGCTATCTTGATCAAGCTTAGCGCTATGGAGACTTCTATGACTTCATTTTCGAAGGCCCAAAAAGCCTTTGAACAACAACTTGCAAGTAGGGCGAATGAAGCGCCAAGAGATCCAGGGAAGCTTCCAGCAAAGACGGAAAGCAACCCTAAGGGCCAGATCATGGCCATAACTACGAGGAGTGGACTAAAAACTGCAGATCTAGTGCCTCGGTCGGTGCCAGTACCGACGAAGACCACCTCGGTCCAGGTGCAGTCGAAGAACACTTCGGCCGAGATGCCAACCGAGGTGGAGCCACATAAAGCGGAGGGGAAAACTGAAGTTTATGTTCCACATCCTGCATACAAACACCACTTCCATTCCCCCAGTCAAGGGCCAGAGCACATCTAGACAAGCACTTTGGTAAGTTCCTTGACTTGATGAATAAACTGCACATTAACATTCTTTTCCTTGATGCTATTCTAGGGATGCCCGCCTATGGGAAGTTCTTGAAGGAGATCCTATCAAGGAAGAGGAAACTGGAAGATTTTGGTGAAGTAAGGATGACATCTAAATCCTCGGAACTTATTCAAATCATGAAGGAGAAGATGCCACCTAAATTAAGAGATCCCGGCTCATTTTGCATTCCCATTCAAGTTGGGGATGTCACTTGTGAAGCCCTATGTGATCTAGGAGCCAGCGTGAGCATCATTCCGCTGGAGCTATGTGTGAAGATCGGACTTGGAGAGCCCAAGCCGGTCAAGATTCGACTATACATGGCGGATCGCTCCATCACCCATCCCGTGGGAATTTTGGAGGACGTTCCGGTCAAGTTAGGTAACTTCTATTTACCAATAGATTTTTTTGTACTTGACATTCCCGCAGATTATCCTGTTCCTATTATTCTCGGGAGGCCATTTCTAGCAACTTCGGATTGCAACGTGGATTGCAAAAACGCCAATTTGAAATTCAACATTGGTGGCGATGAGGTGGAGTTCGCACTACTCGCAGCCATGAAAGGGGAGCAGCTAAGCGATGATATCTTCAACATCTACGATGAAGAAGAATCAAGAGAATTGGTGAGCTCTATCCTTATTAACGATCCACTCGAAAGAGTTATTAGCTTCAGTTTAATGGAAGAAGGTATAGATGCCTCTTGTGATGCAGATATACGGAGCTTTAGAAGCACTGGAAGAAGATCCAGGAGCTAAAACTGAGAAGCTAACCCAGGAGACGAAGATCTCCAGTTTCGGTTCCAGTTGTAGTACCTCGACCCAGGCACTATCTGGACTGAGCGAGGCGACTGAAGAACATCTCGGTCAACACCTCAGCGCCTCGACCGAGGTCAAAGGCGAGATGATGTCAACTGAGACTGCTGAAAACAACAAACTTCTTACTCTTTTCTCTGACATTCATCCTCAGCTGGTGGAACATTCCATCCACCAACTTTCTGATAATAAAGGACCTTGGTATGCTGATATTGTGAATTATCTTGTTTGCTAGGAAGTACCGCCCGGATTGACGTACTCTCAAAAGAAGAGATTCTTCAAGGAAGTACGCCATTACTACTGGGATGAACCGCTCCTATTCAAGCGCGGGCCGGATGGGATGCTTCGAAGATGCATTCCGGATGATGAAGTTAATAGCGTCATACGGCATTGTCATTCACTCCCTTGTGGAGGACATGCTAGCACCGATAAAACATGCGCTAAGGTATTACGTTCCGGTTTCTTTTGGCCTACATTATTTAAGGATGTACAATCGTTTGTTGTCTCTTGTGATGCATGCCAAAGAACAGGAAATTTATCAAGGAGGAACGAAATGCCACTTAATAACATTCAAGAGGTGGAAATCTTTGATGTATGGGGGATAGACTTCATGGGACCTTTCCCATCCTCCGGAGGAAACCTCTATATTCTTCTTGCAGTCGATTACGTCTCTAGATGGGTTGAAGCCATTGCTTCTCCCACAAATGATGCAAAGGTGGTTGTGAAGTTCTTAAACAGAACTATCTTTCCACGTTTTGGAACTCCACGCATCATCATCAGCGATGGAGGAACGCATTTCATCAACCGGAAGTTCAAAGCACTTCTATCGAAGTATGGGGTAACCCACAAGGTATCAACCCCTTATCACCCTCAAACTAGTGGACAGGTCGAGATCTCGAATAGAGAAATCAAGGCAATTTTAGAGAAGACCGTCTCTAGGACGAGGAAGGATTGGTCCATGAAATTGGACGATGCTCTTTGGGCCTACAGGACCGCATTTAAGACTCACATAGGTACCACCCCTTATAATTTGGTATATGGGAAGTCTTTCCATTTGCCCGTTGAGTTAGAACACAAAGCATATTGGGCGATCAAATGGTTGAACTTCGACATTAAGGAGGCCGGCGAGAAGCGGCTATTGGATATCAACGAGCTGGAGGTGCCGCATTTGAACGCTTATGAGAATGCAAAAATCTATAAGGAGAGGACGAAGAAATGGCATGACAAGCGTATAATTCCAAAGGAGCTTAACGAAGGAGACTTAGTTCTACTCTTCAACTCCCGCCTCCGCCTCTTTCCAGGTAAGTTAAAATCTAGATGGACCGGACCTTATGTTGTGAAACATGTTTTTCCTCATGGTGCAGTTGAGATATGGGGCGAAACGAGCGGAAGCTTCAAGGTCAATGGTCATAGACTTAAGAAGTACAAACCGGAGATTCAGGTTGAGGAGGTTGCACCAATATACCTCGTTTGAGACACATCATGGTCCAGCTAGCAACCTTAAACCAAGCGCTTCTTGGGAGGCAACCCAAGATATTGCTTTCTTTTCCCTTTTTCTAGTCTAGCTTAGATAGTTTTGCTTTTGCTTTGCTTTGTTTTGTTTTTGGCGTCCTAGACAGATAACAGGTGACATCTAAGGAAGGAGAACAAACCAGGAGCATAAATGGAAGGACAGAAGATCGAGAATTTAAGAAGACGAAGTTTGACTTAGACACATCTCGGTTGCTGTCAGAGCACCTCGACCGAGATGATTCTTGAGCAACCGAGGCGACTAGGGTTTCTGAAGATCCACCTCGGTCCGTACCACCTCGGTCCAGTCGAGACCACCTCGACCGAGGTGACAACAGTTCCAGAAAGGGTATAAAAAGGGGAAAAATTTCTTTTTATTCTCTTTACCTACCCCCTCGACCGTAGTGACCCATTTCACCTCGCCTCTTCGATTCTCGCTCGTTTTCGAAGATTTTCTCTTCCAAACTGCGATTAAAGCGTAGAGGATTCCAGTGCAATGCTGATCTGCGAAGAAATCGAACCGAAACGGCCGAACGAGGTAAAAAGAGTACAAAATCCTAACCTCGCTGATTTCGCTTCAATTTGGTCTTGGATTGCCCCGCATTTGCTAAGAAATAAATTAAGTACCCCATAGGAACCAGTTGTAGTGATTTTGGGGGAAAAGAACTGGATTTTGGAGAGATTAGATCGCACAGTTTTTTGCCTCGGTCCAAACGTGCTGTTCCTCGGCCGAGGTGTTCTTGAGTGTTGTCAGACCGACCGAGGTGACCTGACAGAGAGAAATTTGAAAATGAGTTCTGACCGACGTCTTGCCATTAGGGATAGATCCTCCCCTTCCCCTTCTTCCTCTTATTCCCGACCTTATCGACCGGTGATCCATGAGCGACACCGGGTCGATTACGACAGTATAGCAGCTCGTCCAGTGATAGCACCTCGCTTCCTGGACGTGTCAGCCTTTGACTGTCTCCATGTGGATGGAGACCTTAGACAGATGATATCGACGGTAGGACTGGATCAGTTTACTGAGATCCGTGCACCTGCCTATTTGGAGCCCACCCTAGAGTTTGTTAGCTTCTTTACGTACCTCCCCAGAGAGCGTTCTGTGAAGTACCGGTTGATGAACCGGAACTTCTTAGTGCCATTAGAGTATTGGAGGGATATTTTTGGTTTTCCTGCCCCGACAGCTGTTGATTTCCCTTCCCGGTCTGTAGCTAGGAAGTTTTGGGGACAGATTGCTCACGTGGTTGAGCACGCAGATAGGTGGCGCCCTGGAGACTCCAGGGAGAAGGTCATTTTTCACTTAGCTTTTAGGTTAGCTCACCGTATCTTCAGTGAGACACTTCTGGCGCGTACTGAGACGCCCCAGAAGGTCCGACAGGGGGAGCTTTGTAGCCTATATTGCATGGTGACTGGAGGGATCCCCGACTTTGGCTTGATGCTGGCAGAGGATCTGCACATGATCAAAGCCAAGGCGAAGGGGGACATCTGCTGCGGAGGACTTGTGACCCACATCGCCAGCTACCAGGACATGGATCTCAACGCTTGCACTATGGTGGCGGCTGCCAAGCCGCTTGGGCTACAGGAGATGATCACTCGGCGGATTCTGGTTCCCCGAGGACTGACTACACCATACGTGGCTATGCCATGGGAGCTGACTGCACCGCAAGGGATCAGGTGGCCAACACAGTTTACAATTTATGACCCTCATTACTGGCAGACCGCTTGGGCCCCACTGATGGAGGATTATAGAGAGGCAGTAGCTGCCCCAGCTGAGGAGGAGGAGGTAGATGATGAGGAGACTGCTGATGACAGGGATGGTGGAGTCCCGATGGATACAAGGACAGATACTGCCGGGACGAGTGCGCCGGTTATTGATCTGGATGATGATGATACTGAGCATGCACTTGCTGCATCACCATTGAGACCTGCTAGGCGTAGGGCATGCCGACATAGAGATCTAGAGGCTCACCGTCGGATCGATGATCTGACGGAGCAGATGATTGACTCTTATGCTGCTCTTACTATGGACATCGATGAGAGATTTGCCGCCCAGCACCGACAGATTGACAGTTGAACTCATCAGATGCTAGAGAGCCAGCATTATCAACGTAGGATGATGGAGATCCAGTTCCAGCAGGCTATGGGTTATCCATTTGACCCATCCCAGTATCCATATGTGCCACCACCACCACCACCGGATCGTGACTATTGAGAGCTGCAGGATTTCCTTTCTTATTTTTATGCAGTTCAGCTTTATGTCCGGTGAGTACTTTGTTCCCTTAGACTTATTTTGACCCACTGGGACAGTGTGTCCCAAGTATGGGGTGTTTATTGATGTATTATTTGACACTTGTGTGATGTATGACTCTACTTGATCGGATATTTATTTATATTTATGCTTCAGTTTGCTTCTATGTGTTTATCTGAGACTGCATGCATACATACAGGTTATTTGATTGAGAAAAACGTCGAAATTGAAAAAAATGGTTTTAAAAAAAAAGTTTTGACCTCGACCGGGGTAGTTCTGGCCGAACGAGGTGTTTCACCTCGGTTGACCTAAGAACACCTCGACCGAGGTGGGTTAACTGAGAGTTTTCGAAAACGATTTTTGTGCTTCTTATCTGGATATGATCTCAGTGAAGATCTTGCTTACTGACTGGTTTTGAAATCTTTATGTGTTTGAAAGGTTTTATAATATATTAAGTTGCTAAATGCTTTGTTTGAAATTATTGGCATGTTTAATACTTTGTTTTTATCCAAATTATGTTGAATTTGAAGGTTGACACCGCAAGATAAGTTCTCTCACTTTCTTCCTGGAAAGACCAAGGCAATTCATTCTTCTCTCTTCTTCCTCTTGACCATTCTTAGCCCCTCATATACATTTTGCCTCCCTTTACCTATCCAGGAATTTGGAAGCAAGCGAAGTGGTGAAAGCAAGTGAAGTTAAAGTTGAGAAGTTGGCTGGAAGTGAAAGTGTTAGAAAGTAATAATAGGTTTGGGGAAGTCAATCATGATGATGAGTAACTCGGCACCATTCACATAGCCGGGTGTTTGTGTCTTGCCAAAGTCGGATTGAGCGATATTTCTAACGGGTCATGGTATGTGCATAAAGGGTTTGATGCATTTCAAAAAATTGATGATTGCTGATTTCCTAGGCTTTGGTTATTGTGCACCTCTCTCCATGCACCCCAAAAAGTAAAGTAAAAAGAAAAAGTGTGAAATAAGCAAAGCTTATTGGTGGAAGATGTTGAAAGTCAAAGTGAAAGTGAAGTATATCCTTTTCCCGGATTCTAGCACCACATTACCTTACATACATCCCTACCCTACACGTTTCTTGACCTTTCTTTTGGGAAGCCCTTGAGACCTCGAGCTTGTTGATTGACTTAGTGGTTTAAACTAGATTATGCATGATTAATTTCGATAATTATGACTTATTATGCATTCTATGATTTTATGCAAAGATGAACAACTTTCTTATATTTATAAAATGTTTTGATCATATTTTGATGTTAAATTACATGAAGTATTCTCTTAGAGTGATCTATGACTGTAGCACACCATAAAAATGTTTTGAAAGGCTTTTTCATTGATTTTCTTGACTTATAATCCATCCTATCTTTCCTTTTATATGCGGAACTTGCTTGGGGACAAGCAAGGGCTAAGTATGGGGTATTTTGATAGCATGAATTATAATCTATATTTTGGGGTTTGTTTGGACGTTTTATCTTCAATAATCTGCATGTTTATATGTATAATATGTGATTATATTACCATTTCATCTACCTTTGCGGGAATCGAGGTCTACACCTAGTTTTGTTGTAATCATAGGTTAAATGACACGTTTTGCATCAAAAAGGAGCAAAAGGAGTCATTGGAGCTACATTCAGGAACATAAGGAACCATCCAGGAAGCATAGTCATGGATTAAAGATTCACTTTGGACCAGATTTGAGAGATTTCACTTTCAGTTGTGACTCACCTCGGTTGATCACAGATTCACCTCGACCAAGGTGATCCAGAGAAGTCGACTCGACCGAGGGGAACAGCTGGGACGCGGCGAGAATATTTTATTCTTGGCTGAGATCTTTTATCTTTGGAAAGATATCTTATATTTTTGGGCTTAGCTCCTGGAAGGAAGAAGATATGCTAGATCATATATTTTACCTATTTTTATGGGAAGAGATCTTTCTAAGATATCTTATCTTTGGAAAGTAATTTTCCTATAAAAAGGGTCGGATTTCCCACAAATCCAGAGCATGCTATACCACCGATCATCGTTTATACACCCCTGCAGCCATACTCCAGTTGGGAGATTTGAAGAACCTTTTTGAAAGTTGAAGAAGGAAGATTGTAGCTTTTATAGCTTTAGAAGGGTTTTTGTAAGATCATCTTAGATTCCCTTCCTTGTTGTCTTGTCTTGTTGGAATTCTATCCAAGGAACGCTTTGTTGTGATATTTGATTCAGTTATTGAAGTCTTTTCATTAAATTCTTCTTGTTCAAATATTCACTTTCTTCCCATATACTTGATTAATACTTTCATGATGATGAGTGGCTAATCTCTTTGTGTGATTCTAGGGTGATTGGCTGAAGGTTGTGGGAAAAACAATGATAGAATAATCTTAATCACAGTAGGACCCTGAATGTTCGAGTCTTTAACCTTAACCCTAAGCATCTCGCTCAGTCGATGAACATCTCGGCCGGGGTGGAATTCTTTTGACCGAATTGACTTATCTGATCCGAAACTGAGAGTTAAGTGTTAGAGTTTGCCAAATCCTATTCTTATTACACCTTTCCTGGTTCAATGCAAGCCTTCGATGAGACTTACCCGGTAATTCCTTTGTTTGTTTACCTAAGATCATAAGAGTAGGTAATAAAGGTTTATCCTTTATTGGGGTTTGAGTGTGCTTCCATCCCATCTTTGTGAGTTAGCCTGAGACTTACCCGGTAAAGGTTGATTATATTCCCTTAGATGGTGTGTTAGTTTGAGATTATAGTTGTTTATCTTAATTCCTTGAGACTTACCCGGTAATAGGAGTTATGGTTTGGGATTAGTGAGTAGAGAGACTTACCCGGTGATCTATTCCACTTTAGTAGCACCTTCCCCATGCAAAAACCTCAGCTTTATCGACTTATCTTTAGATCTTGAGTTGGAACCACAACTAGATGCTTTAATCCCTAGAATTGCATATTTCCTTTATTGACTTTTATCATCTTTGATTGTTTTAATTACTTGTGGTTAGTGATTGCTTAAGCTTACCGTAATTGGACTTTGTTTCACTAAGTCCCTGTGATCGACCCCTGGAATTCCTTGCTTTTTACTACGATTGACCCGAACACCGCGGGTTCGCATCCTTGTTTTAAGTTTACGTCTAGGGTTATAAATTTAAAGCTTGCACACACGGTTTGGAGCGAACAGAGAAAAGAGAAAGAAATAAAAAAATGAAAATCTCAATGTTTTTGGATTGGTTTTGTTGTGATCAATCAAGGATCACAAATCATGCATGATTAACAAACAACTAAGCTAGCAACACAAATAAGCAAACACAAACACGAGATAGGTGATCAAAGAGAGAAAAGCAGATTCTAGGGGTTAGGAATTCCGGTTATGGCATTGAACTCGAGCTTCTAATCAATCTTGGACTAGCTATAGTATGTTGGGAAAGGGTGTTTCTCAAATGGAACCAATCACCGGGTAGGTCTCATGATCCACTAATCCCGCAACTAAGGTCCTATTACCGGGTAAGTCTCTAGGAACCTAAGGTTGGGAAATCTACACAAACCGGATTGCTATCAAGGGATCTAACCTCTCCTTACCGGGTAAGTCTCGGGAAGGCAATTCCTAAACATCAATCCTAGCACACTCAATCCAATAGCGGCTTATGAGGGTCACTACTACCTAGAGTTCATCATCTTCGGTACCTAAGAGCAAGAATCACCGTAGGTCTCTTCTCACACTTAGTTGCTAACACTAGGTCACCCTAGGATAGATCTAGCTCAACAAACACTCGGGTTTCAACAATCTAACATCCTAGCATTCAGATTTATCAATGCAAGCAAGTCAGACAAAATTACGGGTAGTTCATCTCATTCCACGGCCGTGGCCTGTCTAGAACGAACAGTGGTTTTCAATAGCAGTTAGGCTCGAGTAAGCAAATCATCCAAGGGTACGTTTAAGTCTATTCTATCATAGTCCAAGCCATAACCATCACTCCCTTACCCTAGAATCGCATCTATTTAGCCAACAACATGCATCTTAATAATCAAACTCAACAAACATACATCCATGACTTCCATTAGCAAGAATATGAAATAAAAGAGAGATAAGACAAGTAGAACAAGAAAAAAAGCTGAATAAATGTCAAGAAGGACTTACAACCCTTCAAAAGAAGGTTCAATTTGTTCCTCACAATCTTTGCAAATGTCCTCCACAAAACTCACTCAAAATCCACTAAAAAACTAGCAAAACTCTAAGACTATTGTTCTTCTTCTTCCTCTCCAAAATGGGAGTGTTTCTTCTCCTCCTAGAGTAGCTCCAATTCAATGGTGTGTTATGTGAGAGTGTGGGAGAGAATGGAACGATGGGGTCTTCCCTCAACAGCCTGCAGGACCACCTTTTATTCTCCATCAAGGGCAAGAGTCGGTTATGGAGATCGTGGGACAGCTGTCACAGCAGTGCAAAGGAAACCACGGCCTATTTCCACGCCTGTGGAAGTCCCAGTGACCGTGGTTTTGGTGCCTCAGCCTTCTTTGGATCATTAAGTCACGAGTTGGTGCAAGGCATGCACCAACAAGGTCCCATGTGTTTCCCTTTGCTCCTAACTTGCTTCCCAATGAGTCCGGAAATGTGTCATTACGAGGAACGATCCTCGAACGTATCGATTAAGCTCCAAAAGCTCCCAAAATACCTACAAAACATGCAAAAGTCCGTGTAGAAGTCTATCTCGACAACATACATGAATTAAGTGCAAATCGTCACGAACTATTGTCAAACCATGCATGACTAACGGAAAACACTATTTAAATGGATGCCTAAACTAGCGTCATATATCGTGTTATCAAAATACCCCATACCTAAGATTTGCTCGTTCCCGAGCAAGACCCAACTATAGACTAAGAGATGACATGATTTATGTATTTAGAAAAACAACAAAATCTTTTTGGGATCGTTCTTCTAAAGATGGATCACTTTCATAGTCATGTTTCATGGCACATGGACAAGCAATCATGTATCAAATGAACGAAGGCATGGAAAGACAATTATACTTAACTCAAAAGCATGCATGCAAGGTGAAATTGAAGAAGTCAAGATGATCATGAGTATATATCCAATCTAGATCACTAAGTCTTACACACATGCAAATAGGTCACAAGGACTTACGAAAGAAGAGGTCAAGAAACGTTATGAATAGGTGGGAATTTTTAGGTCATGTGATGCTAATCCGGGAAAGGAACTAACTCCACAATTTAATTTTTGATCAACTCCACCACAAGTGTATATTTTCTCCATCTTTTATTTGTTTTATTTTCTTTTTCACTTTCTTTTTCTTTTATTTTTGAGGCAATGTCATTGGTGTACAAAAGCCGAAACCTTGGTGATTAGCGGACCTCGGGATCTTTTCGAGGCGCCTCACACCGGGCACACATACCAAGGCTCGTTAGGACATTTGGTTTATCCGACTTTGGAAAGGCACAAACACCCGATTATGTGAATGGTTCCGAGTTACTCGTCATCAAAATCAAAGTCCCCAAACCTATATTTTTTTATTCTACACTTTTCACAACAAATTCAGCACTTCATTCACCATATTCATTCGTTATTAACTTCACCCCACACTTGCTTTTCACACACATCAACACACTAGCATGCTCCTATTCCCGGATGGGTCAAAAGAGGTCAAATTTTATATCAATTGAGGTGCTCAAACAACATGATCAAGATGAGAAGTAGAGAAAGATGAATTGCCTTAATCACTCCGAAATGATGTGCAAGAACTAACATGTAATTTCGACCATCAATCCTCAATCCAATCAAGGCAAACATCATGATCACAATTCATACATGGGATTCAAGACAAGTACTTCAAGTCCACATATGTATATATATATCCATTCAACACATAAGGCCATCCATAGCCAATTCACAAGACAATCTCATCATAAGGGTCATACCCAAACTTAGAAGCACTAAAATTTTTTTAAATTTTCTGATTTTTTGGAATTTTCGAAATATGTATGTACAATGCAAAACATAATGAAACATGTGACAGTATTAAACTATCCTAGATCCTAATCATGCAAGTGATCATGAAAACCCCACCCCATACTTAGAAACACATTGTCCCCAATGTGTAAATGAAGTAAAGAAGAGTGAAAGAGGGTCCTCAGAATGTAAAATGGTTTTGCTTCGGTATTTGGGTTCACTCAAGTGGACTGATGGCGGATGATTCTATCAAAGGTGGTAGAGAGCTCTTGATGTCCATTATGGCGTCAGGACCTGCGCTAGGCACCGCTAGCCATCCAAGTTCCGCGTCCACTCCACCCACAATTGATGAGGGACTCATCATCATCATCCACATGTCATGCAAACTTCCATGCTACTTGGATTCTAGCACACAAACATCAAACACACAAAAACACACAAAAACAGAAAAATAAAACCAAAACAAAAATAAAAAGGGAAGAATGTCTACCAATGGGTTGCCTCCCACCAAGCGCTTCTTTAAGGTCATTAGCTTGACCAAACTCAGGGCGTCTCACTCAAGGTTAAGTGGGGCAATCATATCCACCGGACCTCCCGGGATATTCTTCTTCAACCGGTGCCCATTCACCTTAAAATCTCCACAATGCTCCCCTCCTATCTCAACCGCTCCATGGGGAAATATCTTCTTTACCACAAAGGGTCCGTCCATCTAGACTTTAGCTTTCCGGGGAAGAGCCGCAGCCTTGAGTTGAAGAGAAGGACGAAGTCACCTTCACTCAACTCCTTGGGGATGAGACGCTTGTGATGCCAACACTTGGTCCTTTCCTTGTAAATCCGGGCGTTTTCATAGGCATCCAACCGGATCTCCTCAAGAGCGTTGATGTCTAGTAATCTCTTCTCACCGGCTTCCTTGAGGTCAAAATTCAGCCACCTTATGGCCCAATACGCCCTATGCTCCATCTCCACCGGAAGGTGGCAAGACATGCCATAAACTAGCTTGTAGGGAGTGGTGCCAATTGGTGTCTTGAAAGCGGTTTTATAAGCCCACAAAGCATCATCGAGCTTCATAGCCCAATCCTTTCTTGTTCTAGAAACTGTCTTCTCAAGTATCCCCTTTATCTCCCGGTTGGAGATCTCCACTTGGCCACTAGTTTGGGGATGGTAAGGTGTTGCCACCTTATAAGTTACCCCATCTTAGCCAAAAGTGTCCCAAAGTTCCTATTGGTGAAATGCTTCCCTCCATCACTTATGATCACTCTTTGTGTTCCAAACCTAGGGAAAATGACTCGGTTAAAGAACCGCACCACAACTTTGGCATCATTGGTAGGAGAGGTGATTGCCTCCATCCATCTCGACACCTAGTCTACCGCCAATAGAATGTAGAGGTTGCCACATGAAGAGGGGAATGGTCCCATGAATTCCACACCCCACACATCAAACACTTCAAACTCTTGTATGTTGTTCAAGGGCATCTCATTCCTCCTTGAGATGTTGCCCGTCCTTCGGCAAACATCACATGCTACCACAAAATTCTGCACATCCCTAAACAAGTGAGGCCAATATAAGCCGGATTGCAATACCTTTGCACACGTCTTGTGTGAGCTAGCATGACCTCCACATGGCAAGGAGTGACAATGGCGGATCACACTCTCCACCTCATCCTCCGGGATGCATATCCTAAAGACCCCATTCGGTCCTCTATTGAACAAAAGAGGCTCGCTCCAATAGTAACGCCTCACATCTTTTAAGAACTTTTTCTTTTGGGCATATGATAGATCGGGTGGCACCTCTTCACAAATGTGATAGTTCACTATATCGGCATACCATGGCTCACTCCCTCTAGACACTTGAAGCAAGCACTCCTCCACCAATTGCAATTGCTCATCCCGGAATGAGTTATCAATTGGGATGTCATCTCTCTCAATCTCCAATGGTGGTAGCCTACTAAGGTGGTCCGCCACAGAATTTTCGGACCCCTTTTTGTCCCGGATCTCCAAATCAAACTCTTGGAGAAGAAGGATCCACCGAATCAAATGAGGCTTGGCAACCTTCTTTGTAAGGAGATAACGGATCGTAGCATGATCCGTATTCACAATGAGCTTCGCTCCAACAAGATACGAGCGGAACTTCTTAAATGCATACACAACCGCTAGCAACTCCTTCTCGGTGGTAGCATAATTGAGTTGGGCCTCATCTACCGTCTTGCTGGCATAATAGATGGCATGTGTAAGCCCATCTTTTCTTTGTACCAAAACAGCCCCGACGGCTACATCACTCGCGTCACACATGATCTCAAACGGAAGGCTCCAATCCGGAGGTTGCATGATAGGTGCGGAGATTAATGCATTCTTCAACCTACAAAAAGGCTCAAGGCAATCCTTGGAGAAAAAAAACTCAACATATTTCATTAGTAGGTTGGTAAGAGGCTTAGAAATTTTAGAGAAATCTTTTATGAATCTCCGGTAAAAACCGGCATGCCCTAAGAAACTCCTTACCCCTTTCACCGAGGTAGGTGGTGGCAACTTCTCTATCGTCTCTATCTTAGACCTATCAACCTCAATGCCTCGGTTGGACACCAAGTGTCCCAACACAATACCTTCACTTACCATGAAGTGGCATTTCTCCCAATTCAAGACAAGTTTAGTCTCCTCACATCTCATTAACACCAAAGACAAGTTTGCTAAACAATCATCAAATGAAGATCCATAAACAGAGAAATCATCCATAAATACTTCCATGATGTTTTCAATATATTCAGAAAAGATATCCATCATACACCTTTGAAAGGTGGAGGGTGCATTACACAACCCAAATGACATTCTCCTATATGCGAATGTACCCCAAGGACATGTGAATGTAGTTTTCTCTTGGTCATCCGGGTGGATAGGGATTTGGAAGAATCCGCTATAGTCATCTAAGTAGCAAAAATGTGAATGTTGAGCTAATCTCTCTAGCATTTGGTCGATGAAAGGAAGAGGTAAGTGATCTTTCCTAGAGGCCACATTTAGTTTCCTATAGTCTATACACATCCTCCATCCCGTAACCGTCCCAGTAGAGATTAGTTCATTATTCTCATAGGTCACTACGGTCATCCCACCCTTCTTAGGAACCACATGCACGGGACTAACCCACTTACTATCCGAAATTGGAAAAATGATTCCCGCATCTTGCAATTTAAGGATCTCTTTCTTTACTACTTCTTTCATGATAGGGTTTAGTCTTCTTTGAGGTTCAATTGAAGGTTTATGATTATCTTCCATTAAAATTTTATGCATGCACAAGGAAGGTTTAATGCCAACTAAATCATCAATGGTATAGCCAATAGCTCTCCTACGTAATCTCAACTCATGCAACAATCTAGTCAACTCATCATCATTCAAGCATACATTAACAATAACCGGATAAGTAGAGTTTTCACCAAGAAAAGCATACTTCAAATGAGAGGGGAGGGGTTTAAGTTCAAGTTTAGGAGGACCTATATCGGTTGGAGATGCTCCATACAATGTAGGTTGAGATGATTCCAAAGCTATGGAAGACTCTCCAAGACTCCTTGAAGCTTGATCAACCACTAAGGCACTTTCTGGAGAAACCACGGGCAAAATCACGGTCTCTGGAAAAACCCCGGGCGTGGAATCTGAGAAGCTGGTACTTTGGAGCATTCCAGAGAGTTCTACGGGTAAGTCCACGGCCGTGGTTCTTGGTGACAGGCCGTGATTCCTACAGTGTTTCAGCACACCTTCGTGCACTTCAAATTCAGCACTTGTCTCCTTTTCTAGTGCATCCAAAGCCTGATTTCTTTATTGCAATCATCCTGAACTCCTTCATCCATCAATCTCAAGCTAAGAACCTTCTCCAAGGGGTCCTTGATCAAGATCGAGTTCACAGCTTCTGTACATTCCTCTTGCTCGACAATGTTGAACACATCTTCGCCAAGGGTTGGCCCCTTCATCGTGGATAGCTTGAACTTAATATTCTCCTCTCCTATGTTGAAGGAGATGATTCCATTTTTGCAATCCACCAAGCATCCGGATGTAGCTAAGAATGGTCTTCCCAAAATGATAGGAACCGGGTAGTCCCCCGGGATGTCCAAGACAACAAAATCTATTGGCACATAGAACTTCCCGAGTTGCACCGGTATGTCTTCCAAGATTCCTACGAGGTGGGTTATGGAACGGTCCGCCATGTAGAGGGTCATCTTGACCGGCTTTGCTCTCCTAGCCCAACCTTGTTGCAAAGTCCAAGCGGGATGATGCTTACACTTGCTCCAAGATCACATAAGGCTTCATACTTCACTTCTCCAACCCCAATTGGCACACAAAAAGATCCCGGATCTCTTAGCTTAGGAGGCATCTCCTCCTTCATAGTTTGGATCAACTTGGAAGATCTCTTTGTCATTCTCACTTCTCCATACTCCTCCAATTTCCTCTTGTTGGAGAGTATTTCCTTTAAGAATTTTCCGTCAGCCGGCATACCTAGAATAGCATCCATGAACGGAATGTTAATATGCAATTTAGACATAAGTTCAAGGAATTTACCTTAATGCTTGTCCAATCAAGCTCTTGCTCGTGATTATGGGAATGGTAGTGGTGGCTTGTATGGAGGTGGTGCCACATATTTTTTTTGTAAGAGCCTGAGCCTTTGGAGCCTAGGAGCCTTGCTGAGCCTCAGCTGAGTTAGCTTTGACTCTGCCAGCCGCCCCAGCGGACCTTGCCACCTGCACCTACGCCCCAAGTGAGCCGCCCCTGCGCATGGTTGATCCGCCCTTGCGGTTTTGTGCGGCTGTACCCACTTTTGTTGACTCTTGACTTATGCTTTGCGGCTGGCCTCTCTTATAAGCTTCCTTAGACTTCTGATGAGAGGTTTCTTCATCTCTCCAGCCTCTCTCTTCCTCCTCACGTTCTTCTTCTTCTTCTTCTTCTTCTTCTTCTTCTTCTTCTTCTTCTCTTTTGATCCTCTTTGATCTTCTTTTGCTTGTGTGAGTGAGTTCTTGAGAGTTTGTGTGTGTTCTTGGCTTTGGATGCTCTTGGAGTTGTTGGTGAGAGTTGTTGTTGTTGTGTTGAGGCTGAGAGTGGTGTTGATGCTCCTTAGTTGCAGTCTAGGTTGTGTGGTAAGCTCTTCTCTTCATCTTTCTTTCTTCATTCTCCTTTGCTTCTTATCTCTCTCTTTAGCTTAGGAATCACAAGTTGGACTTGTGTTGGATCCTTTCTGGATGTTTTGATGATCATATGTGTGTATATATGCATATGTGTTGCTGTGATGTGTTGAAGACGTGAAGAGAATCGAGAAAGGAGTCGAAGAGAAGTCGGGACCAACTCTCTGCACAGTTGGCCGCCCCTGCGCCTGAGCTGAGCCGCACCTGCGCCTGGTGTGGAGCCGCCCCTGCGCCCTTGGTGAGCCGCCACTGCGCCTCACTGGTCCGGCTGGTGATTCTTGCTTCTATTGGTGCATACCTTGTTGGTATGTCTTCCTTCCTTCTTTTCCTTTAGCTTTGGCTTAGTTGATAGCTAGGTTAGGATGGTTAGGATGAGTTGTATGCTAGAGATGTGCCTTAGGCACTTGTGTTGATGTTGAAAGTATGCTATAGGCATACGTGACCATGTGTTGATCCTTAGGTTGTAGGTTGGTTCTGGTTATGGAGACGAGTCTCCTAACCCTTTCAGGTTGTGATGTTGTGTGCCTTGCTCTTGCAGGCGTTTGTTTCTTCCCCGAGGGGAAGCTGTGACGTGGTAGAGGATACGAGAGTATCAGGTAAGTCCATAGGACTTACTTAGCATACGGTTGTGGATTGTATGATTGTAATGGTTGTGTGTGTTCATATGGTTGTGCATTTATAACTTAAACCGGACTAGGATGACCATTCATTACATTTATTTTGCCCAAGTGTATTATAACGGGCGGTAACCACCGGTCTCCGTCTGCTGGGTTAGGAGGAGGTGCCCTGAAGATGATCTCACATGAGGGGACGAGTGACGGTCACCCCCATGCAAAACTCATGTGTTACGTTGGATGGGGCGGGGTTCTTGAGGCTCCTCGTGTTACAAAAGAAGTTGAATTAGTAATAGTACAACGTAGTAAAAGATAATAAATGAATGTGTGTGGCATTGCATGTATGAGATGTTATGGTGTGTTTGTGCTATTACTATCATGCTTATCTATTGCTGTAGTTAACGGTGTATACCGTGTTGTAGATGATCTGCAGGTTAGGAAGACTGCAGTGTGAGCCAGATGGTGTGACCAGCCGAGGACTTCTGTGCATTAGGATGCGTGGGTTGGGGATCTTTTGTACTAGTTGATGTTGTTGTTATGGTTTTGTACTCGGCTTCGAGTTTGTAAACTCTTTTGTTGTATCATACAACTTTTATGTATTTGTTTTTACTCTACTTGTGCCTTGTTGTAAGATCCAGTGAACTTGTTGTCAGGCTAGGGTTAGGATCCATTGTGAGATCCTAGCCCAATGTAGCATTCCGAGTCCCGCGGATTCGGGGTGTTACAAAGTTGGTATCAGAGCCTGAGGTTGACAACAATTGCACTTGCTATCTGCAATAAAGGTAGAGTGGATAAATAAACAGAACCCGCATAGGGTCTGACGTTTTAAAGAGTTTTGGGTTTAAAGCGAGTACAGATGTTTTTGGGATAGTGTGTATAGAAGTCGTCACCCATCTGAGGATCTCGACTGTATATATATATATATATATATATATATATATATAGATACCTTTTATGTGATGATATGTGTGCTTGTATTATTAAGTATTATATATATATATATATATATATATATATATATATATATCTATATATATGGCCTATATAGAGCCTTATACGTTAGGTGTGCATACCCCGTAGATGGCTCGGACCAGAGCTACTGCTACAGGCAGAGGTAGAGGTAGACCACCCCTTCCTCTAGGACAGAGGAGACAAGGACCAGCTCCCACTACAGATCCACCAGTGGTGGAGGAGGCTCATGAGGAGGTTGCTGAGAGCATTGTCCAAGCAACGAGGAGTGATGGATCCAGGAGACATTAGTCACATCGAACCCAATCAGATGGTTCACATCGTGTTTCTATGGGAGGACCTGAGTTTAAGGAGTATCTCAGGCAGTTTGAGGAGGCCATCAAAGCGGGTCGACGAGCCCTAGACTTACCAGGGCAGGAGGGATTATCTAAGGAGTCCCATGGAGCTACTCAGGTGCTAGCTGCACCAGTTCGTGTAGCTGAGCCAGCTCGAGTTGTGGAGGAGACTAGAGGGCATCGACCAGATACCTGGTTGAAGGCATTCCACCAACAGGGAGTATCACACTTCTCTGGGGAGATTGGGTTAGAGACTGAGGTGTGGATTGGGCTTGTAGACTCAACTTTAGAGTCAATTCGTTGTCTAGAGAACAGACGGATAGAGCTAGTACAATCTCTATTCCGTGACCTGGCACATTGATAACACGATTTATGACTTAGGTTTAGGTGATCATTTAGATAGATTCATCACTCATTCATGCATGGTTTAGCACAAATTCGCGACGTTTGCACTCAATTTACGTATTTTGTCGAGATAGACGTCTACACGGACGTGTGCGTTGCTTCGTAGGTATTTCGGGGGTCTTTTGGACATTAACCGATACATTAGAGGGCTAAGCCTCATGATGGTACACATCCAAAGCCTTGGAGGAGCATAATTGGGGCAACAAAGGACACAAAGACCACTATTGGTGCAAGCAATGGAGCAACTCATGGCTAAATGATCATAACATGTCTCTGTTGAAGAAAATCGGACCAGCTAGCAGATAAATCGGCCGATTTTCTCCTCCTGGGTCGATTTTTGGGCCTTTGACAGCTTAAGCCACGTGTCCCACGATCTCTTGTCCGTCCTTGCTCTTGGTGGAGAATATAAGTGGTCCTGCAGGTGTTTCCTGATGATCTCTCCTCTCCCACACTCTCATTCACAGCTCACCAATTTGGGGGAAGATTGGAGGAGAAGAAATGCTCCCAAGGATTGAAGGAAGAAGAAGAACATCATTCTAGAGGTTTTGAGTGAGTTTTGAGTGATTGTTGCAATCTTGGATTGAAGAACTATTGCAAAGTTGTTAGGAACGTTTTGAATCCTCATTTGGGAGTTTGTAAGTCTTGCTACAACTTAGATTTAGTTGAGATTTATTGATTTTGCTTGCTTATCTCTCATTTCTTATCTATGAACACCATGTATGCTTGTTTGATGATTTTGGATCTTGATATGCATATTATTGGCTAGTTCATTGTGATTCTAGAGTGATGGTTTGATGATTATGGCTTGGGTGATGATAGGATGGACATATATGTTAGTTTAGGATGATTTGTATGCACGAAACCCATTCCAGGAAGAAAAATCGGGTTGTTCATCATGAAGATCGGCCGATTTATATTAAGATCCACCCGATTTATTCTCCTGTTGCTCTTTAAATGATAAATCTGAATGCTAGGGTCCTTGGTTGTTTAAATCCTAGGGTTTATTAAGCCTAATTTAGCTTAGGATCACCTAATGCTATCAACCTAAGTGAGGGAAGAGATCTACCCGATGATTTCCGATCTTAGATACCTTAGAAGATGAATTCTAGGTAGTAGTAAGCCTCATAAGCCGCTATTGGAATCGAGTGTGCTAGGACTATTGCTTGAGATTTCCCTATTCCGAGACTTACCCGGTAAGGAGAGGGTTACCCCTTAAGTAGTATCTAGTTTGTGTGGAATTCCTTATTCTAACCCCTTGAGACCTACCCGGTAATAGGAGTTAGATGCGGGACTAGTGAAGTGAGAGACCTACCCGGTAATTGCTTCCATTAGTGAAACACTCTTCCCCAACACCGCAACTTGTCCTTAGAACCCTTAGAACCTTGAGTCCAATGCCATAACCGGAATTTTTGACCTCTAGAATCTACTTTTCTCTCTTGATCATATAGTTTGTGCTTTGTGTTACTTGTTTGTTTGCTAGCTTGAGTTGTTAGTTGTTTTATTACCTTGTTTGACTTGTGAGCTTTGTTTGATCACCACAAAAACCAACAAAAACATTGTGTTTTCCATTTTCTTTGTTCCTCATCTTATCTAGTCTAGATTCACACTATCTTTGATCATTGTTTGACTCGATTTCACCTTAGTCTTTGTGTTCGACCTCGGAATACTATCCCTACTACAAACGTCCCGTACACTGCGGGTTCGCAAGGAGTTAGGATAAATATAACGAGTATAAACTTAAAGCTTATTGCGTGCACATCACACGATCTTAGCGTAACAAGTTTTTGGCGCCGTTGCCGGGGACTAGGTCTAGATTGAGTCATTTTGTGATTGTTTATAGTGTAGATCTTTCTTGTTGCTTTTGATCTCTCTTTGGTGTGTGTTTTTGCTTTTCAGGACATCTCTTAATCTTTAGGTGTATGCGAAGATCTCGTGGCAAGGATTTAGCTCCATTCGATCCCAAACCGGAGAAAACCCTTAGATCTAGATCCAGGAGCATTAAAAAGGGAAAAGAGATGGCCGGAAGAGACCTCCAAGCTGAATTGGATGAAGCCTTAGAGCAAATAAGGCTAAGAGATGAGCTCTTGGAAGAAGAAAGGAGACTTGCCAATGAGAGGCAAGAGGCAACTAGGAGGGAGATTGATGAGATTAGGCAAGCCCTTGTTCAAGGAGAGCTTAATCGTCAACAACCTCCACCTCCTCCACCACAACCGCAGCCGGCGGCGGATGTTAGGGTTGTACCCATTGCTATTGAAGAGCCACAAACTTTAGGGAGACGTATAGATCCGGCACAAAGAGCACACCGTCCGGGTGTGAACTTAGGAGATCCCGCAGCCCACAACTACGAGCTCCGCCCTCAAGTTCTACAAATGATCCGGCATAATCAATTTGGAGGGATGGAAGGAGAGTCTCCTCATCAACACTTGATGAACTATGAGATTTTGATGGAGACACTTAGACCGCCGAGATTGGAGAGCAACAACCATAAGCTTAGGGCTTTTTCCTTCTCTCTTAAGGACAAAGCCTTAGCTTGGTGTCAATCTATTCCACAAGGGCGAGTTGGTACTTGGGAGGAGATGACAACCGAGTTTTTGACTAAGTTCTTCCCACCTTCCAAGACTACCGAGTTAAGAGAGAAGATCAATGCCTTCGTGATGAAGGATAAAGAGAGTTTGTTCAAGTCTTGGGAGAGATTCAAAGATCTTCTCCTAGATTGTCCACACCATGGCATACCGAAAATTGAGCTATTGGAGATCTATTTCAAGGGACTTGATGAAGATAGCCAATTCAAGCTTCAATCGCTTTCCGGTGGGACTTTCATGGAGAAGCATGTGGATGATGCTTGGGAGTTTGTAGAGAAACAAGCTCTAGTGATTGAGAAATACTCCCATAGGAAGAGTGAAGTGAGAAAGGCGGGAGCATAAGAGGTGAGTGAGGTCACCATGAGCAATTTCAAGCTTGACGCCATCAACAATGAATTGAAGTCCTTGAGGGAGTTGTGTGCTACAACTTTGAAGAACCAAGCAACTCCTCAAGTGCTTCCACAAGCTAACTTATCTTCCAAGGAGGAGGATGTGAATTACATGGGAAGGGGCAACTACAACAACTACCAAGGCCCAAGGAACTTCAACAACAACCGGCAATTCAACAATTACCGGCCCAACCATAACCATCCCGGGTTTTCTTACTCTAACCCGGATGGAGCCTTGAACCCTCCCGCTTCTACAAGCACAACTCCACCACCAAAGGCTTCACAAGAACCTCCACCCGGATTTACTCAACCTCCAAAGGATAGAACCGAAATGATGTTTGAGCAATTGCTTGGAAGGTTGAGTGGTCTTGAGAGCACGGTGACTTCAATTTCTAAAGCTCAAAAAGTGTTGGAAGCACAAGTGTTCCAAAAGGCGGGTGAAGCACATAGAGATCCGGGAAATCTTCCCGGAAGAACCGAAGAAAATCCAAGAGGCCAAGTGTTGGCTATTACAACAAGAAGTGGGTTAAGCATGAAGGATCCTTTGCCCAAGGAGAATTCTAAAGGGAAGCAAGTGGTGAATGAAGAAGAGACCTTGCAAGGAGATGGAGGCAAGAGCAAGGATGTAGAGCCAACGTATGTGGCACCGCCTCCATACAAGCCACCACTACCGTTCCCACAGTCACGATCAAGAGCTCGCTTGGACAATCACTTTGGTAAGTTCCTTGAACTAATGTCTAAATTACATATTAACATTCCGTTCATGGATGCTATTTTAGGAATGCCGGTATATGGCAAGTTCTTGAAGGAAATACTCTCCAACAAAAGGAAGTTGGAGGAGTATGGGGAGATAAGAATGACAAAGAGATCCTCGGAGTTGATTCAAACGATGAAGGAGGAGATGCCTCCTAAGCTAAGGGATCCGGGATCCTTTTGTGTGCCAATCGGAGTAGGAGAAGTGAAGTATGACGCCCTATGTGATCTTGGGGCAAGTGTAAGCATCATTCCGCTTGCACTTTGCAACAAGGTTGGGCTAGGAGAGCCAAAGCCGGTCAAGATGACCCTCTACATGGCGGACCGCTCGATCACTCATCCGGTTGGAATCTTGGAAGACATTCCGGTGCAACTAGGGAAGTTCTATGTGCCCATAGACTTCGTTGTTTTGGACATCCCGGCGGACTATCCGGTTCCTATCATTTTGGGGAGACCTTTCCTAGCTACTTCCGGATGTCTAGTAGATTGCAAGAATGGGACTCTCTCCTTCAACATTGGAGAAGAAAACATCAAGTTCAAGCTGTCCACAATGATGAAAGGGCCAACCCTTGATGAGGATGTATTCAACATAGTTGAAGAAGAGGAGTCTAGAGAGGTTGTGAGCTCAATCTTGCTCAAGGATCCACTTGATAAGGTTCTTAGCTCAAGCTTGATGGAAGAAGGAGTTGAGGAGAGTAGCAATGAAGTAATCAAGGCCTTGAATGCATTGGACGAGCTACCAAGTGTTGGGTTTGAAGTGATAGAAGAAGAGAAAAACTGCCAGAAAAATCGGACTGGAGGGCAAAAATCGGCCGATTTTTGTCCTTGGGCTGAAATTTCAGACAGTTTTGCAAAAACAGAAACTCAGATCGACCCTCTGCCAGAAAAATCGTCCGATTTTTCTTCCTGGGCCGATTTTCCTGAGTCTTTTCAGCACCAACCACTTGAATGTGAGCAATCATCAAGGGACTTCAAGGAGGCTTCCATGGCTTTGCAATCATCTCAACCTACATTGTATGGATCGTCTCCAACCGAAAAAGGTCCTCCTCAACTTGATCTTAAACCTCTTCATTCTCATTTAAAGTATGCTTTCCTTGGTTCAAATTCTACTTATCCGGTGATTGTGAATGCATCTTTGAATGATGATGAGCTTAATAGATTGTTAAATGAATTGAAACTGCATAGAAAGGCAATAGGATACACCATTGATGATCTTGTTGGCATCAAGCCCTCTTTGTGCATGCATAGGATAATGATGGAAGATAATCATAAACCCTCTATTGAACATCAAAGAAGATTGAATCCCATAATGAAAGAGGTAGTCAAAAAGGAAATCATTAAGTTGCTAGATGCGGGAATTATCTACCCTATCTCGGATAGTAAGTGGGTTAGTCCCGTTCATGTAGTACCTAAGAAGGGTGGGATGACCGTAGTGACCAATGAGAACAATGAACTAATCCCAACTAGAACGGTTACGGGATGGAGGATGTGTATTGATTATAGAAAGCTTAACATGGCCTCTAGGAAAGATCACTTCCCTCTTCCTTTCATTAACCAAATGCTAGAGAGATTAGCTCAACATTCCCATTTTTGCTACCTAGATGGCTATAGTGGATTCTTCCAAATCCCTATCCACCCCGATGACCAAGAGAAAACGACCTTTACATGTCCATGGGGTACTTTTGCATATAGGAGAATGCCTTTTGGGTTGTGTAATGCACCCGCCACCTTCCAAAGGTGCATGATGGCAATCTTTTCGGAATATATTGAAAATATTATGGAAGTGTTCATGGATGATTTCTGTGTTTATGGTTCTTCCTTTGATAATTGCTTGGCTAACTTGTCATTAGTATTGAAAAGATGTGAGGAGAAAAATCTTGTCTTAAATTGGGAAAAATGCCACTTCATGGTAAGTGAAGGTATTGTGTTAGGACACTTGGTGTCTAACCGTGGCATTGAGGTTGATAGGGCCAAGATTGAGACGATAGAGAAGTTGCCACCACCTACCACGGTGAAGGGGGTAAGGAGCTTCCTAGGGCATGCCGGTTTTTACCGGAGGTTTATTCAAGATTTCTCTAAAATTTCTAAACCTCTCACTAACCTACTAATGAAGGATGTTGATTTTGTCTTCTCCAAAGATTGCCTTGAAGCTTTTTGTAGGTTGAAGAACGCCTTGATCTCCGCACCTATAATGCAACCTCCGGATTGGAGCTTACCGTTTGAGATCATGTGTGATGCAAGCGATGTAGCCATTGGGGTTGTTTTGGGGCAAAGGAAAGATGGGAAAACTCATGCTATTTATTATGCTAGCAAGACGCTAGATGATGCCCAACTCAATTATGCTACCACCGAGAAGGAGTTGCTAGCGGTAGTGTATGCCTTTGAGAAGTTTCGGTCATACCTTGTTGGAGCGAAGGTCATTGTTTATACGGATCATGTTGCGATCCGTTACCTCCTTACAAAGAAGGATGCCAAACCTAGGTTGATTCGGTGGATCCTTCTTCTTCAAGAGTTTGATTTGGAAATCCGGGACAAGAAGGGATCCGAGAACTCCGTGGCGGATCACCTTAGTAGACTCCCACCATTGGGGCTTGAAAGAGAGGACATCCCAATTGATGACTCATTCCGGGATGAGCAATTGCAAATGGTGGAGGAATGCTTGTTCCAAGTGTATAGAGGAAGCGAGCCATGGTTTGCCGACATTGTGAACTACCTAGTGTGTGAGGAAGTGCCTCCCGGATTAACATATGCCCAAAGAAAGAAGTTCTTTAAAGATGTGAGGCATTACTATTGGAGCGAGCCACTTTTGTTCAAAAGAGGGCCGGATGGAATGTTTAGGAGATGCATACCGGAGGATGAGGTAGAGAGTGTGATCTGCCATTGTCACTCCTTGCCATGTGGAGGACATGCTAGTGCACACAAGACATGTGCGAAGGTGCTACAATCGGGCTTCTTTTGGCCAAGTTTGTTCAAGGACGTGCAAGGCTTTGTGGTAGCTTGTGATGCTTGCCAAAGGACGGGCAACATCTCTAGGAGAAATGAGATGCCTTTGAACAACATACAAGAGGTAGAGATATTTGATGTGTGGGGTGTGGACTTCATGGGACCATTCCCTTCTTCACGTGGCAACCTCTACATCCTATTGGCGGTTGACTATGTTTCGAGATGGGTGGAGGCAATCGCCTCTCCTACAAATGACGCCAAGGTTGTGGTGCGGTTCTTCAACCGAGTGATCTTTCCTAGGTTTGGAACACCAAGGATGATCATAAGTGATGGAGGGAAGCACTTCACCAATAGGAACTTTGGGGCACTTTTGGCTAAGTATGGGGTGACTCATAAGGTGGCAACACCTTACCATCCCCAAACTAGTGGCCAAGTGGAAATCTCCAACCGGGAGATCAAGGGGATTCTTGAGAAGACGGTCTCAAGGACGAGAAAGGATTGGGCTATGAAGCTCGATGATGCCTTGTGGGCATATAGGACCGCCTTCAAAACACCAATTGGCACCACTCCTTACAAGCTAGTCTATGGCAAGTCTTGCCACCTTCCGGTAGAGATGGAGCATAGAGCTTATTGGGCCATTAAGTGGCTAAATTTTGATCTCAAGGAGGCAGGAGAGAAGAGGTTGCTTGATATAAACGCCCTTGAAGAGATCCGGTTGGATGCTTATGAGAATGCCCGGATCTACAAGGAGAGGACTAAACGATGGCATGACAAGCGCCTCATCCCGAAGGAGTTCAGTGAAGGCGACCTTGTCCTTCTCTTCAACTCAAGGCTGCGGCTCTTCCCCGGAAAGCTCAAATCAAGATGGACCGGGCCATATGTGGTGAAGAAAGTTTTTCCTCATGGAGCGGTGGAGATAGGAGGAGATCATTGTGGAAACTTCAAGGTGAATGGGCATTGTTTGAAGAAGTACATCCCGGAAGCCCCGGTGGAAGTGATTGCCCCGCTTCACCTTGATTGAAACGCTCCTGAATTTGGTCAAGCTAATGACCTTAAAGAAGCGCTTAATGGGAGGCAACCCATTGGTACATATTTTTCCCTTTCTTTTTCTTGCTTTTGTTTAATCTCACTCTTGGTGTGCTTTGTTTTTCTTTTGTGTTTTTGGGTGCTAGATCTTGTTGATTGTCATGAGTTATGAGATGTTGGAGGTCATGAGAAGACCTCATGGAGCTATTTAAGGTACAAGATCCAAGCACATAGACGAGGAGGAAATCACCCAGAAAAATCGGATTGTTCATGCACAAAATCGGCCGATTTTCCTGGGCTATGGGGCGATTTTTCCTCTGTATAAAGGAAAGTGATGATCTCAAATCAAGCATGGGTGGAGCGGACGAGGAACTTGGACGGCTTGCGGTGCCAAGCGCGGGTTCCAACCCCTTAACGAACATCAAGAGCTCTCTACCATCCTTGATCGATCATCCACCATCATCATCCAATGTGAACCGAAATACCGAAGCAAACCATTTTACATTGTGAGAACCCTCTTTCACTTCTTTATTTAGTTTACACATTAGGGAAAATGTGTTTCTAAGTATGGGGTGGGGTTTTCATGATCATTTACATGATTAGCATCAAGGATAGTTTAATTTGGTCACATGTTTCATTATGTCTTGCATTATACATACATATTTCGAAAATTCCAAAAAATCAGAAAATTTTAAAAATTTTTAGTGCTTCTAAAGCTTGGGAATGACCCTTATGATGAAATTGTCTTGTGAATTGGCTATGGATGACCTTATGTGTTAAATTGATGATAGCATATGTGGACTTGAAGTACTTCTCTTGAAACCATGAATGATTTGTGATCATGAATGTTTGCCTTGATTGAATTGAGTATTGAAAGTCGAAATTGCATGCTAGTTCTTGCACATCATTTAGGAATGAATAAGGCAATTCATCTTTCTCTACTTCTCATCTTGATCATGTTGCTTGAGCACCTCAATTGATATAAATTGACCTCTTTTGACCCATCCGGGAATAGGAGCATGCTAGTGTGTTGATGTGTGTGAAAAGCAAGTGTGGGGTGAAGTTGTTGATGAAAGAATGATGTGAATGAAATTCTGAAATTGTTGTGAAAGTGTAGACAAAAATATAGGTTTGGGGACGTTGGTTTAAATGACAAGTAACTCGGTACACTTCACATGATCGGGTGTTAGTGCCTTGCCAAAGTCAAATAAACCGATAGTCCTAACGAGCTTTGGTATGTGTGCCCGGTGTGGATGCATCTCGAAAAATAGAAAAAGCCCGAGAATGGCTAATCACCAAGGTTTCGGCTTTTGTACACCAATGCCATTGTCTCAAAAATAAAAGAAAGAAAAGAAAATGAAGAAAAATATACACTTGAGGGAAGTTGATAAGAAAATTTGAAGTTGTGGTTGTTTAGTTCCTTTCCCGGATTAGCATCACATAGCCTAGAAAATTCCCGCCTAATCACAACGTTTCTTGGCCTTCTATTTCACAAGTCCTTATGACCTACTTGCATGTGTGTAAGACTAAGTGATTTAGATTGGATATGCTCATGATCATCTTGACTTCTTCATCTTTACACTTCATAGCATGCTATCAAGTTAAGTGTAATTGTCTTTTCATGTTTTCATTTATTTGATGCATGATTGCTTGTCCATTGCCATGAAACATAACTACGAAGGTGATCAATATTAGAAGCACAACTCCAAAAAGATTTTGCCATTTTTCTGCATACATAAATCATGTCATCTCTTAGTCTATAGTTGGGAATTTGCTCGGGGACGAGCAAACCTTAAGTATGGGGTATTTTTGATAACACGATTTATGACTTAGGTTTAGGTGATCATTTAGATAGATTCATCACTCATTCATGCATGGTTTAGCACAAATTCGCGACGTTTGCACTCAATTTACGTATTTTGTCGAGATAGACGTCTACACGGACTTGTGTGTTGCTTCGTAGGTATTTCGGGGGTCTTTTGGACATTAACCGATACATTAGAGGGCTAAGCCTCATGATGGTACACATCCAAAGCCTTGGAGGAGCATAATTGGGGCAACAAAGGACACAAACACCACTATTGGTGCAAGCAATGGAGCAACTCATGGCTAAACGATCATAACATGTCTCTGCTGAAGAAAATCGGACCAGCTAGCAGATAAATCGGCCGATTTTCTCCTCCTGGGTCGATTTTTGGGCCTTTGACAGCTTAAGCCACGTTTCCCATGATCTCTTGTCCGTCCTTGCTCTTGGTGGAGAATATAAGTGGTCCTGCAGGTGGTTGCTGATGATCTCTCCTCTCCCACACACTCATTCACAGCTCACCAATTTGGGGGAAAGATTGGAGGAGAAGAAAAGCTCCCAAGGATTGAAGGAAGAAGAAGAACATCATTCTAGAGGTTTTGAGTGAGTTTTGAGTGATTGTTGCAATCTTGGATTGAAGAACTATTGCAAAGTTGTTAGGAACGTTTTGAATCCTCATTTGAGAGTTTGTAAGTCTTGCTACAACTTAGATTTAGTTGAGATTTATTGATTTTGCTTGCTTATCTCTCATTTCTCATCTATGAACACCATGTATGCTTGTTTGATGATTTTGGATCTTGATATGCATATTATTGGCTAGTTCATTGTGATTCTAGAGTGATGGTTGTTAGCATGAAATATTGTGATATTTTAGGCACGTTTTCTAATCGTATTTGATTCATATTGATAGTCTTTGATTGAGCTTTGTGCATATGTGAGCTAGTATTGCCTATATTGTCGATATGGATGTCTACACGAGTTCTATGTTGATTATAGGTGATTTGGAGCTATTTCCGAACGGAATCGAGCAAAGGAGAGTTGAGTTGATATGTCCATAGATCGAAGACACTTTTTGGAAGCAATTTGGAGTCTTAGATTGAGGAATGCACGAATGAAGGCCAAAAACCACGCTCTTACCCTAAATTACGGCCGTGGAAACCAAGTCAGAATTCGATGTTCATTCCAGGGGATATTACGGCCGTGGAACTAACCGTAGTAGTTTCCACGCCCTAAATTACGGTCGTGAAAAGATTCCACGACCGTGATTTTGGCGAATCTTTTCGCCATGTTTCGAAGCCACGATCTTTTGAAGATTGGGCCGGGCCGACATTTTGCCCTGCATTATAAAATAGACGGATGAGGCAAGATTCCGTCACCTCGCTTACGACCTTTCAACCCTCGCTTAGCGGCAAAACGCAAAAACCCTCATCTTGGAGGTAATTTGGAGATCTCATTGAAGATCAAAGTTCATATTGAAGAGTTGCTGTTTGTGATCTTCGTGTTTGTGGAAGGTCGAAGTTCTTGGAGGATTTTGCAAGAAGATCTCTCTTCTTGTTTAGGTTTGATTCAGAATCGGATTGACATCCCGTTTCTCTTCTTTCCTAAAGATTGTGATTGCTTGGTCCGTTTTGAATCTTTAGGTAAACACTTGTTCTTGATTGTGATTCTGAGATTCACTTGAAGATTATTGATAGTTCTTGAAAGTTTTCATCTTTTATCTTTTAATTCTTGAATCAATATCAATATGACAGTTATTGGCTAAAAACCCTTAACAATTCTAAGGTGAAGGGTTGATAGTTGTGGCTTAGATGATGATAGATCGATCGTAAACAGATTAGACCCTGAGAGTTAGAGAATTATCGCCGACAACCCTAAATCACGGGCTGTTCTTGAGTTCCACGACCGTGGAATCTCAAGAACTAACCGTGATTTTCCTTAAGTCTACGAGCCTGCTTTTACTTTAATCCAAAGTTAAAGATTTGCTTTAACTTAGTTTAGACTTGTCTTTTCTAGGTGGTAGTGAAGCCTCAACAACCTCTACCTCGATTGTGAGCCTCAACAACCTCAATCGGATAAGTTAGTCTTGATCTTTAGATTATAAGTTTGGGTATTTGATACTAATCCTTGCCTTTAGAATCTTTCTATATTGAGCCTCAACAACCTGTATAGGGAGTGTCTTTTAGGTGAATTACATAAGGTTTTTGGAACCTCAACCGTACGATTACCTTACATTAGTATACCCTTGCATATCTCGACTCTGTCTTTATATCATTAGTATATCTTGAATCGATTGCCACAGCTGGATACTTGGATCTTTAGGATTGTTGTTTTCCCGATAATTTGCAAACTCCCATATTCACTTGCTTGATAACCTGCGATCGAGTTCGTTCCACCCAAATCCCTGTGTTCGATACTCTGGAATTCTTGCTAATCTACGTCGATCCGTACACTGCGGGTTCGCTTGCTTGATTCTAGTTTTATAAATTTAAAGCTTATTTGCACACACCTCTAGGGGCGAACAAGTTTTTGGCGCCGTTGCCGGGGATTTGGCTTCGTCCGAATCCGGTAGCCGGTTGTCAAGCTTGGGAGCTTGCTCTCGTTATTTGATTTTTCTTTGAGTGCATGCGCAGGTCTAGGAACACCAAAGATCTCTTACCTCTTGATCAAGAGCTAGAGAAAACCTTGAGGCAAAAGCGCAAGGAAAGGAAGATGGCTGAAGAAAACGAGCACAATCTTCAAACAAAGTTGGCGGAGAAAGAAGCTCAACTCCGATGGAATGAGACTCTCCTCCAGGATGAGATGGATCGTCATCAAACTCAAGTTAACGGTCTACAAGACATGATCGTCCAAATGAAGATAAAAATGAGCGATCTTGAAGATAAGGTGGGCAAGAAGTCCTCGAGAAGGAGAACAAGGTCTAGAAGAAGAAACCACTCATCCACCGATGATAGTGATTCTTCCATGCCTCCGCTAGAAGAGATTGATCCCACGATCAATATAAATCCTTTCAATCCACAAGGAGCTGCTAACCGCCGCATTCCACCTAGGAACGCGAGGGTCGAACGTGTGGATAATGAGCCGAGAACTCTTGGCCAGCGGATGGATCCGACACAACAACCACGCCGCTTAGGTGTGAATTTTGATGCTGAAGATGTACAAGGGTTTAGCTTTAACCCTCAAGTTATCACTCTTGTTCGCCAAAGTCAGTTTGGCGGTACAAGCGCTGAATCTCCACACCAACACTTGCAAAACTTTGAGTGTATGATGGAGACGATGAGACCGAAGAGCGCTACTACCAACAGCTATAAGCTCAAACCTTTCTTTTTCTCCTTGAAAGGGAAAGCGCTATCTTGGTACCAAGCTCTTCCTAGTGGGAAACTAGAAACATGGGAAGACCTCTCCGCAGAGTTTCTCACCAAATTCTTTCCGCCATCCAAAACGGCGGAACTTAGAGGTAAGATTAATGCTTTTTCTATGAGACCTAACGAAAGTTTGTTTCAATCTTGGGAAAGGTTTCAGGATTTGCTCTTGGATTGCCCTCATCATGGCATATCCAAGCTTGCCTTACTGGAGATTTACTACAAAGGGCTGGATGCGGGAACGCAATTCAACCTCCAATCCCTCTCATGTGGAACGTTCATGGACATGAGAGAAGATGACGCTTGGGACTTCATTGAGAAGCAGGCAAGAGTCATAGAGAAGTATTCCCACCGGAAAGTGGAGGGAAATCGTGTGGAGCAAGGAGCAAAGCTCACACATGAAGCTCAAAATCAGATTTTCTCCCTCAACAATGAGATCAAAGAGTTGAAGGAGACTATCAAGACCAACTTCCCAAAGCAACAAGAGAAGGATGTTGGCTATTTGGGCAACAACAACGGCGGTGATAACACCAACCGCAACAACAATAACCGGAACAATAACCGGAATAACAATTGGAATGGAAACAACAACAACCGGAACAACAACAATTGGAACAACAATCGGGGTTCGAACAACAACAATTGGCGCTCCAATCAACAAAATTCCGGTAACTCCTATCCTTCCAATTCCAATTCACTAACTCCACCCTCTTCTTCCTCTACTCCTTTGAAAAGCCAGGGGCAATCATCAAATGGAGGAAACAATACGGGAAAGGAGAAGCCGGATCCTATGTTGGAAACAATCTTGGGAAAGCTTCAAGGGTTGGAGAACCGCATCATCAAGGTTGATGATCAAATTTCTAAGGTTGACAAAGCTCAAAAGGTTTTGGAAAACCAAATGTTCAACCATGCGGAGGAAGTTCCTAGAAATCAAGGGAAACTTCCAGGAAAAACGGAGGACAACCCTAAAGGAAGGGTAATGGCGATTACAACTAGGAGCGGAGTGACTACCACCGATCCGCAGCCTACGTTCGTTGAAGTCCCCGTAGAGAAGGGCAAAGAAAAGGGGAAGGAGAAGGAAGACGTCTATGTTCCTCCTCCAGCTTTCAAACCTCCCCTACCGTTCCCTCAATCTAGAGCGCGAGCGCGCCTAGATAAACAATTTGGTAAGTTTATAGAACTCATGAGCAAGCTGCATATTAATATACCTTTCATTGATGCCATTGTAGGTATGCCGGCTTATGGCAAGTTCTTGAAGGAGCTCCTCTCTAACAAGAGGAAGCTAGAAGATTTTGGTGAAGTCAAGATGAGTTCGGATTCTTCGGATCTCATCAAGACTATGAAGGAGAAAATGCCCCCAAAGCTGAAAGATCCGGGGTCATTTTGCATTCCCATTGGAGTGGGAGAGGTCACATATGACGCTTTATGTGACTTGGGAGCAAGTGTGAGCATCATACCACTTGCATTGTGCAGGAAGATCGGTTTAGGCGACCCTAAACCGGTGAAGATGACGTTATACATGGCGGATCGATCCATTACTCGCCCCGTCGGCATTGTAGAAGACGTCCCGGTCAAGCTAGGCAAGTTCTTTATTCCCATTGATTTTGTCGTGCTTGACATTCCTGCGGATAGTCCGGTCCCGATCATACTCGGAAGGCCGTTTCTTGCAACTTCTGGCTGCATGGTCGATTGCAAGAATGGGAGGCTCGCTTTTGATATTGGGGAAGAGAAAGTAGAATTCGTTCTTTCCACTCTAGTGAAGGAGCCAATCTTTGATGAGGATATTTACAATGTCCAAGACGAAGAAGGTTTATCTAGGGAAGAGGTAAGTGCAATTCTCTTTAACGATCCTTTGCAAAAGGTTATTACTATGAGTCTAACCGATGTAGGAGAAGAGGAAGAGTGCAAAGAGGAAATTAAAGCCTTAGGAGCACAAGAAGAGATGTATGAAGTGGAGTTTGAGAAACTCCACGATGAGGCTGAAAATACTCGAATCCACGGTCATACTCTGTATTCCACGACCGTGGATTCCACGACCAAAATCAACCTCCATTCCAGAGGATATTACGGCCGTGGAACTCCAGAGGAGACCGTAATTTTGGCCGTGGAAGATGGTGATCGGCATACTTCTTCAACTTCTTCTAATTCTTCTCCAAACCATCCAACCTCATTAGAAACTTCTAAGGAAACATCGGAAGCTCCTCAAGGATCATTGGAAGCTCCGAAAGCAATGGAACTCAAACCACTTCCTACTCATCTAAGGTACGCTTTTCTTGGATCTAATTCCACCTTCCCGGTTATCGTTAGTTCCGAATTAAGCATAGATGAACATGAACAGCTCATGATTGTCCTTAGGAAACATAGAAAAGCCATAGGCTATACTATTGAGGACTTAGTAGGAATTAAACCCTCCCTATGCATGCATAAGATACTAATGGAGGAGGACTTTAGAACTTCAAGACAACCTCAAAGGCGGTTGAATCCGACCATGAAGGAGGTTGTCAAGAAGGAAATTCTTAAACTTCTTGATGCAGGTATCATCTATCCTATCTACGATAGCAAGTGGGTGAGCCCAGTTCAAGTAGTTCCGAAGAAGGGAGGAATGACAGTCATCACCAATAAGAACAACGAACTCATTCCTACCCGAACTGTAACTGGATGGCGAATGTGCATAGACTACCGCAAGCTCAACAATGCAACGCGGAAGGATCACTTTCCATTGCCATTCATCGATCAAATGCTTGAAAGGTTAGCACAACATTCATACTTTTGCTACCTTGACGGCTATAGTGGTTTCTTCCAGATCCCGATACATCCGGATGATCAAGAGAAGACCACATTCACGTGCCCTTGGGGTACGTTCGCTTATAGGAGAATGCCGTTCGGGCTTTGCAACGCCCCAGCCACCTTTCAACGGTGCATGATGGCCATCTTCTCCGAATATGTAGAGGAAATCATAGAAGTCTTCATGGACGACTTCTCCGTTTACGGTTCCTCTTTTAACGATTGTCTTTCTAACCTTTCTCTTGTTTTGCAAAGATGTGAAGACACTAACCTAGTTCTTAATTGGGAGAAGTGTCAATTCATGGTTAAGGAAGGAATCGTGTTAGGTCACTTAGTCTCTAGTAGAGGGATAGAGGTAGACAAAGCTAAAATAGAGACCATAGAGAAACTTCCTCCCCCAATTTCGGTGAAGGGAATAAGAATTTTCCTAGGACATGCTGGATTTTATAGACGTTTCATTCAGGACTTTTCTAAGATATCAAAACCTCTCACTAATCTATTGATGAAGGATGCGGTTTTTGAGTTTTCACAGGAATGTCTAGACGCGTTCAACACCATTCGGCAAGCTCTAATTTCAGCACCCATTATCCAACCCCCGGATTGGACTCTCCCTTTCGAGATTATGTGTGATGCTAGTGACGTAGCCATTGGAGCTGTTCTTGGGCAACGAAAGGAAGGACGAACCCACGCCATATACTATGCTAGCAAGACGCTAGACGAAGCCCAGCTCAACTACGCCACTACGGAAAAAGAGTTTCTAGCCATTGTCTACGCTATTGACAAGTTTCGCTCTTATCTTGTAGGTGCAAAGGTGATTATCTACACGGATCATGCTGCGATCCGGTACCTCCTTGCAAAAAAGGACGCGAAGCCAAGGCTAATTAGATGGATTCTTCTCCTACAAGAATTCGATCTTGAGATCCGCGACAAGAAAGGCTCAGAAAATTCTGTTGCGGATCATTTGAGTCGTCTAACACATCTAGAGGACGACCATTTACCCATTGATGACTCCTTCCCGGACGAACACCTACATATCATAGAGGAGTGCATCAAGGTAATCTCCAAAGGTAACGAACCATGGTTTGCTGACTTCGTTATATATTTGGTTTGCCAGGAGATACCACCCGGACTGTCATACGCACAAAGCAAGAAGTTCTTCAGAGACGTCCGAGAATACCATTGGAACGAGCCTCTCCTCTTCAAGAGAGGTCCGGATGGCATCATCCGGCGATGTGTGCCGGAAGATGAGATGCAAAGTGTCATCCGTCATTGTCATTCACTACCTTGTGGAGGACACGCTAGTTCGAACAAAACTAGCGCAAAGGTATTGCAATCTGGATTCTATTGGCCTACTTTATTTAAAGATGTGCAATCCTTTGTTTCTTGTTGCGATGCTTGTCAAAGAACAGGCAATATCTCTAGGAGGAACGAGATGCCCCTCAACAACATCCAGGAGGTGGAGATTTTCGACGTTTGGGGAGTCGATTTCATGGGACCATTCCCTTCTTCTTGTGGAAACCAATACATACTATTGGCGGTAGATTACGTCTCTAGATGGGTCGAAGCAATTGCCTCTCCCACAAATGATGCCATGGTGGTGGTCAAGTTCTTCAACAAGACCATCTTTCCGCGATTCGGGACGCCAAGGACGATCATTAGTGATGGAGGTTCTCACTTCATAGCCCGTCGCTTTGAAGCTCTTCTAACCAAGTATGGGGTTACTCACAAGATCGCCACCCCTTACCATCCACAAACGAGTGGACAAGTTGAGATCTCAAATAGGGAGATCAAGGGAATTCTAGAGAAGACGGTTTCAAAGACTAGGAAGGATTGGTCCTTGAAACTAGATGATGCATTATGGGCATACCGGACTGCATACAAGACTCCCATAGGAACCACACCATACAACCTTGTGTATGGGAAGTCTTGTCATTTGCCGGTAGAGCTAGAGCACAAAGCGTTTTGGGCTATCAAATGGCTGAATTTCGGCATGAAGGAAGCGGGAGAGAAGCGTCTCCTAGACATCAACGAGCTGGATGAACTCCGTTTGAACGCCTATGAAAACGCTAAGATCTACAAGGAAAGAGCAAAGCGTTGGCATGATAAGCATATCATTCCAAAGGACTTCCAAGAAGGAGATCAAGTTCTCCTCTTCAATTCGAGACTTCGCCTCTTTCCAGGTAAGTTAAAATCTCGTTGGACTGGACCTTTTCTAATTAAGCGTATTTTCCCCATGGTGCAGTTGAAGTATGGGGTGAAGCTAGTGGAAGTTTTAAGGTGAACGGCCAACGACTCAAGAAGTACTCGCCGGAACTCCAAGCTGAGGAGTTTGCACCTACCGCACTCGAATAAGTGCGAGATTGGTCTAGCTACGGACCTTAAACAAAGCGCTTCTTGGGAGGCAACCCAAGGTATTGCATTCTCGTTTTTGTTTTCGATTCATAGATTAGTTTAGAATAGACGTTTTCGCTTTGTTTCGCCTCGATTTCTTCCGGTATGTTCGTGTTTTTGGTTGTAGGAATGATGGAAAAGGAGAAAGGAGGGATAATGTCAAAGAAAAGCGACGAAATTTGGACTTTGAAGCTTTACAGAGGGTTCCACGGTCTAAATCACGGTCGTCATAGCTACAGTGACCGTAATTCTCAAAAGCCTGTGAAAAATCACCAAAACCACGGGTCCGTACATTTCCACGGCCGTGGAATGCCCCGACAGACCGTGATTTTTGAAATTTTGCCTGCGAGTACAAAAGCCACACTTCATCACAAAAACACCACAATCCTTCCCCAATTCCACGACCTAGATACCGAAAACACGAACCCTCTCCAAATTCTTCATTTTCTAATCGTTTTCAACGATTCTTCGTCCTAAACTGCAGCAAATCCAACCACGAACAAGATTCAAGCAACAAATCGAGTGGAAAATGATCAACAAACCCGCATTTTGGATTTTTCAATCCGAAAAAAAAGGTTATTTCCTTCTCTTCGATTCTAGTGGATTTGGTTCGTTTTTGCCATAGATTTTTAGGAAGAACTGATAAAGATTGGAAGAAATTAGATTAGGACTGCTTGTTGTGGTGAGATTGGGTGAATTTGCTGAGATTCACAAGATTTTGTCTAGAATTACGGTCTCTGGAGGTTCCACGGCCGTGGTTTTCGAAGAACAGACCGTAATTTTGAACAGAAATGGATTTCGTAAGGAGAGTTTCGGGAAGGATAAAGGAGAAGAAAGGAGACCAAAATAAGAAAAGAAAGGGCAACCCCTCCACATCTAGGGCACCACCACCCTCATCTCCCTCACCACCATCCTCACCTTCACCTCCATCTTCACCACCTCACCCTAGCATCCCAACCATACATGATGACCACCTAGCTGCATTTGAGAAGATAGAGAAGAGGGCAGTGATTGGCCCTAGGTATTTGTTGTTGGAGGATCTACATCCTCTCAACATAGTTGACGATCTTACATGGCTCTTGGATAGAGCCGGATTGACCGTCTTCACGAACATTCGTGAAGATGCCTATGAGGAGATCACCCGAGAGGTTGTGACGTCTTTCGAGCACAGCCATGTTGATAGGACTGTCTCCTTCCGTCTCATGAATCGAGACTACCAGTTGAGTATAGTTGAGTTTGGAGCCATTTTCGGGTTCCATGAGACCTACAATGGTCGATTCCCTAGCGGTATCTACCCTAAGGATTTCTGGGAGGAGGTAGCCATGATCTACGCCGACGAGGACCGTTGGCAACCCGCTGATACCAAGGCTAGATTGATGTACCATCTAGCCTTGAAGATAGCTCACCGTGTTCTTTCGGAGTGTCTCTTTCCTAGGACGGAGACGCCCCAAAAGATCAAGACGGATGAGCTATTCCTGCTATACTGTATGCTCTACGGTCGCCGCGCAGATTGTGCTACTCTTTTGGCGGCTACAATGAGTAAATTGAAGAACAAGAGGAAGGGGAACATTGGTTATGGAGGGATAGTGACCCACATAGCTAGGACATTCGGAGTGGATTTTTCTGGTTGCACCCGCATACCCGCCGTACCTCTAGGATTACATGCGTTCATGGTTAGGGGACTCATCTTCCCCACACATAGAGGTCCGCCTTATGCGGGCATGCCCTGGGAGAGTAGGACAGGCAGGGGTATTGAGTGGCTGCCGGAGTATTCCATTGTGGCGGGACGCCACAATTGGAAGGAGACGTTCGCTGCGATGCATGCGAACAGGCTAGGAGCTCCCCTTTACGTTCCACCGCCAGTTGTAGATGAGGAGGAGATGGGAGAGCAGTACGAGAGTGGTGGAGGAGCGGAGCAGGAGTTCGGCTCGTTTCCGGATCAGCCGGAAGCGGCCCCGGATGTACCTAGACGCTCTCCACGCCCAGCTAGAGCTTCAGGCTCGTCATCTCGCCGCGCCAGCGTGAGTGAGAGGCCCACGTGGATGACTACACCTCCCACTTGGTACGATACACCCCCTCCTTGGTCCACGACGCAGCCAGCAGCACCACCGCCACCACCAGCACCAGCACCAGCCGATGCCCCCGCATGGTATGGTCACCCCCCGGGATGGTACGAGCAGATGCCGGATTGGGCTACCGGACTTTCAGAGAGAGTCGGAGCACTAGAGATCCGGGCGGATGCTAGAGACGGACGCCTAGACGACCTCGACCACATGATGAGGGACGTCTACCGCCAGCAGTTTGGGCGGTTCTATGATCCGAGTTTCTCTCCATTCCCACCACCACCGCCGCCGCAGTGATCGATGCATGACAGTTTGTTTTAGACATTCCCGCCACCACTTGTGAGTTTCTTTTTCTTTTGCTTTCTTTTGTTCTTTCTTGTGAACATTAGGGACAATGTTCGCCCTAAGTATGGGGTGGGATGTACTAAATGTTTGTAATAACTCTACTCTATATGTTGCTTCCATTACGAGACTATCATTGCATGTTCATTATATGTTACACGTTTCATTCTTGCATTGCATGAAAAGTGACTTGAAAAACCCATAAAAATTGAAAAATTTTGAAAATTTTGTGCTTCTAATGAATTGAGATGATTTCCATGATAATCACTACTTGTGAATTGAGTTTGATGACAATTGCATGCTTAAAAGGATTGTAAATTGAAAAGAATTTGAATGAATGAATTTTACCTCTTTTGCAAACTTTATAATGTGAAAACGTTACCTAAATCATGTTGAGAGATTGAAGTTGAAATCACATTATAAGTTCCTATACTTCTTGTTGAAATGATTAAGGCAATTCGATACTTTCTTTCTTCTTTCTTTGATCATCTAGCTCCTCATTGAAATATTAGCCTCCCTTACCTATCCGGGAATTTGGAGAAGTGAATGAGAAAAAGGCATGTTTGATGTGGGAGGGCCATGAGAGCAATTATTTGCAATCAATCGAATAGAAAGAAATTATAAGTTTGGGGAAGTCAATCATGACGATGAGTAACTCGGCACCATTCACATAGCCGGGTGTTTGTGTCTTGCCAAAGTCGGATTGAGCGATATTCCTAGCGGATTATGGTATGTGCGCTAAGGGTTTGAGGCATCTCTTGCAATTTTGAGAAACGCCAATCTCCTAGGCTTCGGTTTTTGTGCACCTCTATCCATAACTCCAAAAGTAAAGTCGAAAAAGAAGAGAGCAAAGCTCTAAGTGAAGTGTTGCGAAAACCGCAAAAGAAGAAGAAGGTAGTTGTCCACTTTCCCGGATTTATGCACCACTCTCCCTTAAAGTTTTCCCTTCCCTTCCATACTCTAGACCTTTTCTTTGAAAGTCCTTAAGATCAAAAGAATGTTATATGGCTTGGTGATCTAAATTGAAGTTCTTATGATTGATTTTGATAATATTTGAAGGTTATAATGCTTGTTTGGAAGTTAAATTGATTCATGAGTTTTCTTTGCCTTTTACTCTCTAATCAAGTGTGTGAAAGTTTGAAAAACGATTGAAGCAAGGTTTGAGAATGATCTATTCTTTAGAAGTCACTTCCATCCAAAAGAAGGTACACATATTTCATCCTAACCCTTGTTTAAAACTTTTTGAAAGACCTTGCTTAGGGACAAGCAAGTGCTAAGTATGGGGTTATTTGTTAGCATGAAATATTGTGATATTTTAGGCACGTTTTCTAATCGTATTTGATTCATATTGATAGTCTTTGATTGAGCTTTGTGCATATGTGAGCTAGTATTGCCTATATTGTCGATATGGATGTCTACACGAGTTCTATGTTGATTATAGGTGATTTGGAGCTATTTCCGAACGGAATCGAGCAAAGGAGAGTTGAGTTGATATGTCCATAGATCGAAGACACTTTTTGGAAGCAATTTGGAGTCTTAGATTGAGGAATGCACGAATGAAGGCCAAAAACCACGCTCTTACCCTAAATTACGGCCGTGGAAACCAAGTCAGAATTCGATGTTCATTCCAGGGGATATTACGGCCGTGGAACTAACCGTAGTAGTTTCCACGCCCTAAATTACGGTCGTGAAAAGATTCCACGACCGTGATTTTGGCGAATCTTTTCGCCATGTTTCGAAGCCACGATCTTTTGAAGATTGGGCCGGGCCGACATTTTGCCCTGCATTATAAAATAGACGGATGAGGCAAGATTCCGTCACCTCGCTTACGACCTTTCAACCCTCGCTTAGCGGCAAAACGCAAAAACCCTCATCTTGGAGGTAATTTGGAGATCTCATTGAAGATCAAAGTTCATATTGAAGAGTTGCTGTTTGTGATCTTCGTGTTTGTGGAAGGTCGAAGTTCTTGGAGGATTTTGCAAGAAGATCTCTCTTCTTGTTTAGGTTTGATTCAGAATCGGATTGACATCCCGTTTCTCTTCTTTCCTAAAGATTGTGATTGCTTGGTCCGTTTTGAATCTTTAGGTAAACACTTGTTCTTGATTGTGATTCTGAGATTCACTTGAAGATTATTGATAGTTCTTGAAAGTTTTCATCTTTTATCTTTTAATTCTTGAATCAATATCAATATGACAGTTATTGGCTAAAAACCCTTAACAATTCTAAGGTGAAGGGTTGATAGTTGTGGCTTAGATGATGATAGATCGATCGTAAACAGATTAGACCCTGAGAGTTAGAGAATTATCGCCGACAACCCTAAATCACGGGCTGTTCTTGAGTTCCACGACCGTGGAATCTCAAGAACTAACCGTGATTTTCCTTAAGTCTACGAGCCTGCTTTTACTTTAATCCAAAGTTAAAGATTTGCTTTAACTTAGTTTAGACTTGTCTTTTCTAGGTGGTAGTGAAGCCTCAACAACCTCTACCTCGATTGTGAGCCTCAACAACCTCAATCGGATAAGTTAGTCTTGATCTTTAGATTATAAGTTTGGGTATTTGATACTAATCCTTGCCTTTAGAATCTTTCTATATTGAGCCTCAACAACCTGTATAGGGAGTGTCTTTTAGGTGAATTACATAAGGTTTTTGGAACCTCAACCGTACGATTACCTTACATTAGTATACCCTTGCATATCTCGACTCTGTCTTTATATCATTAGTATATCTTGAATCGATTGCCACAGCTGGATACTTGGATCTTTAGGATTGTTGTTTTCCCGATAATTTGCAAACTCCCATATTCACTTGCTTGATAACCTGCGATCGAGTTCGTTCCACCCAAATCCCTGTGTTCGATACTCTGGAATTCTTGCTAATCTACGTCGATCCGTACACTGCGGGTTCGCTTGCTTGATTCTAGTTTTATAAATTTAAAGCTTATTTGCACACACCTCTAGGGGCGAACAAGTTTTTGGCGCCGTTGCCGGGGATTTGGCTTCGTCCGAATCCGGTAGCCGGTTGTCAAGCTTGGGAGCTTGCTCTCGTTATTTGATTTTTCTTTGAGTGCATGCGCAGGTCTAGGAACACCAAAGATCTCTTACCTCTTGATCAAGAGCTAGAGAAAACCTTGAGGCAAAAGCGCAAGGAAAGGAAGATGGCTGAAGAAAACGAGCACAATCTTCAAACAAAGTTGGCGGAGAAAGAAGCTCAACTCCGATGGAATGAGACTCTCCTCCAGGATGAGATGGATCGTCATCAAACTCAAGTTAACGGTCTACAAGACATGATCGTCCAAATGAAGATAAAAATGAGCGATCTTGAAGATAAGGTGGGCAAGAAGTCCTCGAGAAGGAGAACAAGGTCTAGAAGAAGAAACCACTCATCCACCGATGATAGTGATTCTTCCATGCCTCCGCTAGAAGAGATTGATCCCACGATCAATATAAATCCTTTCAATCCACAAGGAGCTGCTAACCGCCGCATTCCACCTAGGAACGCGAGGGTCGAACGTGTGGATAATGAGCCGAGAACTCTTGGCCAGCGGATGGATCCGACACAACAACCACGCCGCTTAGGTGTGAATTTTGATGCTGAAGATGTACAAGGGTTTAGCTTTAACCCTCAAGTTATCACTCTTGTTCGCCAAAGTCAGTTTGGCGGTACAAGCGCTGAATCTCCACACCAACACTTGCAAAACTTTGAGTGTATGATGGAGACGATGAGACCGAAGAGCGCTACTACCAACAGCTATAAGCTCAAACCTTTCTTTTTCTCCTTGAAAGGGAAAGCGCTATCTTGGTACCAAGCTCTTCCTAGTGGGAAACTAGAAACATGGGAAGACCTCTCCGCAGAGTTTCTCACCAAATTCTTTCCGCCATCCAAAACGGCGGAACTTAGAGGTAAGATTAATGCTTTTTCTATGAGACCTAACGAAAGTTTGTTTCAATCTTGGGAAAGGTTTCAGGATTTGCTCTTGGATTGCCCTTATCATGGCATATCCAAGCTTGCCTTACTGGAGATTTACTACAAAGGGCTGGATGCGGGAACGCAATTCAACCTCCAATCCCTCTCATGTGGAACGTTCATGGACATGAGAGAAGATGACGCTTGGGACTTCATTGAGAAGCAGGCAAGAGTCATAGAGAAGTATTCCCACCGGAAAGTGGAGGGAAATCGTGTGGAGCAAGGAGCAAAGCTCACACATGAAGCTCAAAATCAGATTTTCTCCCTCAACAATGAGATCAAAGAGTTGAAGGAGACTATCAAGACCAACTTCCCAAAGCAACAAGAGAAGGATGTTGGCTATTTGGGCAACAACAACGGCGGTGATAACACCAACCGCAACAACAATAACCGGAACAATAACCGGAATAACAATTGGAATGGAAACAACAACAACCGGAACAACAACAATTGGAACAACAATCGGGGTTCGAACAACAACAATTGGCGCTCCAATCAACAAAATTCCGGTAACTCCTATCCTTCCAATTCCAATTCACTAACTCCACCCTCTTCTTCCTCTACTCCTTTGAAAAGCCAGGGGCAATCATCAAATGGAGGAAACAATACGGGAAAGGAGAAGCCGGATCCTATGTTGGAAACAATCTTGGGAAAGCTTCAAGGGTTGGAGAACCGCATCATCAAGGTTGATGATCAAATTTCTAAGGTTGACAAAGCTCAAAAGGTTTTGGAAAACCAAATGTTCAACCATGCGGAGGAAGTTCCTAGAAATCAAGGGAAACTTCCAGGAAAAACGGAGGACAACCCTAAAGGAAGGGTAATGGCGATTACAACTAGGAGCGGAGTGACTACCACCGATCCGCAGCCTACGTTCGTTGAAGTCCCCGTAGAGAAGGGCAAAGAAAAGGGGAAGGAGAAGGAAGACGTCTATGTTCCTCCTCCAGCTTTCAAACCTCCCCTACCGTTCCCTCAATCTAGAGCGCGAGCGCGCCTAGATAAACAATTTGGTAAGTTTATAGAACTCATGAGCAAGCTGCATATTAATATACCTTTCATTGATGCCATTGTAGGTATGCCGGCTTATGGCAAGTTCTTGAAGGAGCTCCTCTCTAACAAGAGGAAGCTAGAAGATTTTGGTGAAGTCAAGATGAGTTCGGATTCTTCGGATCTCATCAAGACTATGAAGGAGAAAATGCCCCCAAAGCTGAAAGATCCGGGGTCATTTTGCATTCCCATTGGAGTGGGAGAGGTCACATATGACGCTTTATGTGACTTGGGAGCAAGTGTGAGCATCATACCACTTGCATTGTGCAGGAAGATCGGTTTAGGCGACCCTAAACCGGTGAAGATGACGTTATACATGGCGGATCGATCCATTACTCGCCCCGTCGGCATTGTAGAAGACGTCCCGGTCAAGCTAGGCAAGTTCTTTATTCCCATTGATTTTGTCGTGCTTGACATTCCTGCGGATAGTCCGGTCCCGATCATACTCGGAAGGCCGTTTCTTGCAACTTCTGGCTGCATGGTCGATTGCAAGAATGGGAGGCTCGCTTTTGATATTGGGGAAGAGAAAGTAGAATTCGTTCTTTCCACTCTAGTGAAGGAGCCAATCTTTGATGAGGATATTTACAATGTCCAAGACGAAGAAGGTTTATCTAGGGAAGAGGTAAGTGCAATTCTCTTTAACGATCCTTTGCAAAAGGTTATTACTATGAGTCTAACCGATGTAGGAGAAGAGGAAGAGTGCAAAGAGGAAATTAAAGCCTTAGGAGCACAAGAAGAGATGTATGAAGTGGAGTTTGAGAAACTCCACGATGAGGCTGAAAATACTCGAATCCACGGTCATACTCTGTATTCCACGACCGTGGATTCCACGACCAAAATCAACCTCCATTCCAGAGGATATTACGGCCGTGGAACTCCAGAGGAGACCGTAATTTTGGCCGTGGAAGATGGTGATCGGCATACTTCTTCAACTTCTTCTAATTCTTCTCCAAACCATCCAACCTCATTAGAAACTTCTAAGGAAACATCGGAAGCTCCTCAAGGATCATTGGAAGCTCCGAAAGCAATGGAACTCAAACCACTTCCTACTCATCTAAGGTACGCTTTTCTTGGATCTAATTCCACCTTCCCGGTTATCGTTAGTTCCGAATTAAGCATAGATGAACATGAACAGCTCATGATTGTCCTTAGGAAACATAGAAAAGCCATAGGCTATACTATTGAGGACTTAGTAGGAATTAAACCCTCCCTATGCATGCATAAGATACTAATGGAGGAGGACTTTAGAACTTCAAGACAACCTCAAAGGCGGTTGAATCCGACCATGAAGGAGGTTGTCAAGAAGGAAATTCTTAAACTTCTTGATGCAGGTATCATCTATCCTATCTCCGATAGCAAGTGGGTGAGCCCAGTTCAAGTAGTTCCGAAGAAGGGAGGAATGACAGTCATCACCAATAAGAACAACGAACTCATTCCTACCCGAACTGTAACTGGATGGCGAATGTGCATAGACTACCGCAAGCTCAACAATGCAACGCGGAAGGATCACTTTCCATTGCCATTCATCGATCAAATGCTTGAAAGGTTAGCACAACATTCATACTTTTGCTACCTTGACGGCTATAGTGGTTTCTTCCAGATCCCGATACATCCGGATGATCAAGAGAAGACCACATTCACGTGCCCTTGGGGTACGTTCGCTTATAGGAGAATGCCGTTCGGGCTTTGCAACGCCCCAGCCACCTTTCAACGGTGCATGATGGCCATCTTCTCCGAATATGTAGAGGAAATCATGGAAGTCTTCATGGACGACTTCTCCGTTTACGGTTCCTCTTTTAACGATTGTCTTTCTAACCTTTCTCTTGTTTTGCAAAGATGTGAAGACACTAACCTAGTTCTTAATTGGGAGAAGTGTCAATTCATGGTTAAGGAAGGAATCGTGTTAGGTCACTTAGTCTCTAGTAGAGGGATAGAGGTAGACAAAGCTAAAATAGAGACCATAGAGAAACTTCCTCCCCCAATTTCGGTGAAGGGAATAAGAATTTTCCTAGGACATGCTGGATTTTATAGACGTTTCATTCAGGACTTTTCTAAGATATCAAAACCTCTCACTAATCTATTGATGAAGGATGCGGTTTTTGAGTTTTCACAGGAATGTCTAGACGCGTTCAACACCATTCGGCAAGCTCTAATTTCAGCACCCATTATCCAACCCCCGGATTGGACTCTCCCTTTCGAGATTATGTGTGATGCTAGTGACGTAGCCATTGGAGCTGTTCTTGGGCAACGAAAGGAAGGACGAACCCACGCCATATACTATGCTAGCAAGACGCTAGACGAAGCCCAGCTCAACTACGCCACTACGGAAAAAGAGTTTCTAGCCATTGTCTACGCTATTGACAAGTTTCGCTCTTATCTTGTAGGTGCAAAGGTGATTATCTACACGGATCATGCTGCGATCCGGTACCTCCTTGCAAAAAAGGACGCGAAGCCAAGGCTAATTAGATGGATTCTTCTCCTACAAGAATTCGATCTTGAGATCCGCGACAAGAAAGGCTCAGAAAATTCTGTTGCGGATCATTTGAGTCGTCTAACACATCTAGAGGACGACCATTTACCCATTGATGACTCCTTCCCGGACGAACACCTACATATCATAGAGGAGTGCATCAAGGTAATCTCCAAAGGTAACGAACCATGGTTTGCTGACTTCGTTAACTATTTGGTTTGCCAGGAGATACCACCCGGACTGTCATACGCACAAAGGAAGAAGTTCTTCAGAGACGTCCGAGAATACCATTGGAACGAGCCTCTCCTCTTCAAGAGAGGTCCGGATGGCATCATCCGGCGATGTGTGCCGGAAGATGAGATGCAAAGTGTCATCCGTCATTGTCATTCACTACCTTGTGGAGGACACGCTAGTTCGAACAAAACTAGCGCAAAGGTATTGCAATCTGGATTCTATTGGCCTACTTTATTTAAAGATGTGCAATCCTTTGTTTCTTGTTGCGATGCTTGTCAAAGAACAGGCAATATCTCTAGGAGGAACGAGATGCCCCTCAACAACATCCAAGAGGTGGAGATTTTCGACGTTTGGGGAGTCGATTTCATGGGACCATTCCCTTCTTCTTGTGGAAACCAATACATACTATTGGCGGTAGATTACGTCTCTAGATGGGTCGAAGCAATTGCCTCTCCCACAAATGATGCCATGGTGGTGGTCAAGTTCTTCAACAAGACCATCTTTCCGCGATTCGGGACGCCAAGGACGATCATTAGTGATGGAGGTTCTCACTTCATAGCCCGTCGCTTTGAAGCTCTTCTAACCAAGTATGGGGTTACTCACAAGATCGCCACCCCTTACCATCCACAAACGAGTGGACAAGTTGAGATCTCAAATAGGGAGATCAAGGGAATTCTAGAGAAGACGGTTTCAAAGACTAGGAAGGATTGGTCCTTGAAACTAGATGATGCATTATGGGCATACCGGACTGCATACAAGACTCCCATAGGAACCACACCATACAACCTTGTGTATGGGAAGTCTTGTCATTTGCCGGTAGAGCTAGAGCACAAAGCGTTTTGGGCTATCAAATGGCTGAATTTCGGCATGAAGGAAGCGGGAGAGAAGCGTCTCCTAGACATCAACGAGCTGGATGAACTCCGTTTGAACGCCTATGAAAACGCTAAGATCTACAAGGAAAGAGCAAAGCGTTGGCATGATAAGCATATCATTCCAAAGGACTTCCAAGAAGGAGATCAAGTTCTCCTCTTCAATTCGAGACTTCGCCTCTTTCCAGGTAAGTTAAAATCTCGTTGGACTGGACCTTTTCTAATTAAGCGTATTTTCCCCATGGTGCAGTTGAAGTATGGGGTGAAGCTAGTGGAAGTTTTAAGGTGAACGGCCAACGACTCAAGAAGTACTCGCCGGAACTCCAAGCTGAGGAGTTTGCACCTACCGCACTCGAATAAGTGCGAGATTGGTCTAGCTACGGACCTTAAACAAAGCGCTTCTTGGGAGGCAACCCAAGGTATTGCATTCTCGTTTTTGTTTTCGATTCATAGATTAGTTTAGAATAGACGTTTTCGCTTTGTTTCGCCTCGATTTCTTCCGGTATGTTCGTGTTTTTGGTTGTAGGAATGATGGAAAAGGAGAAAGGAGGGATAATGTCAAAGAAAAGCGACGAAATTTGGACTTTGAAGCTTTACAGAGGGTTCCACGGTCTAAATCACGGTCGTCATAGCTACAGTGACCGTAATTCTCAAAAGCCTGTGAAAAATCACCAAAACCACGGGTCCGTACATTTCCACGGCCGTGGAATGCCCCGACAGACCGTGATTTTTGAAATTTTGCCTGCGAGTACAAAAGCCACACTTCATCACAAAAACACCACAATCCTTCCCCAATTCCACGACCTAGATACCGAAAACACGAACCCTCTCCAAATTCTTCATTTTCTAATCGTTTTCAACGATTCTTCGTCCTAAACTGCAGCAAATCCAACCACGAACAAGATTCAAGCAACAAATCGAGTGGAAAATGATCAACAAACCCGCATTTTGGATTTTTCAATCCGAAAAAAAAGGTTATTTCCTTCTCTTCGATTCTAGTGGATTTGGTTCGTTTTTGCCATAGATTTTTAGGAAGAACTGATAAAGATTGGAAGAAATTAGATTAGGACTGCTTGTTGTGGTGAGATTGGGTGAATTTGCTGAGATTCACAAGATTTTGTCTAGAATTACGGTCTCTGGAGGTTCCACGGCCGTGGTTTTCGAAGAACAGACCGTAATTTTGAACAGAAATGGATTTCGTAAGGAGAGTTTCGGGAAGGATAAAGGAGAAGAAAGGAGACCAAAATAAGAAAAGAAAGGGCAACCCCTCCACATCTAGGGCACCACCACCCTCATCTCCCTCACCACCATCCTCACCTTCACCTCCATCTTCACCACCTCACCCTAGCATCCCAACCATACATGATGACCACCTAGCTGCATTTGAGAAGATAGAGAAGAGGGCAGTGATTGGCCCTAGGTATTTGTTGTTGGAGGATCTACATCCTCTCAACATAGTTGACGATCTTACATTGCTCTTGGATAGAGCCGGATTGACCGTCTTCACGAACATTCGTGAAGATGCCTATGAGGAGATCACCCGAGAGGTTGTGACGTCTTTCGAGCACAGCCATGTTGATAGGACTGTCTCCTTCCGTCTCATGAATCGAGACTACCAGTTGAGTATAGTTGAGTTTGGAGCCATTTTCGGGTTCCATGAGACCTACAATGGTCGATTCCCTAGCGGTATCTACCCTAAGGATTTCTGGGAGGAGGTAGCCATGATCTACGCCGACGAGGACCGTTGGCAACCCGCTGATACCAAGGCTAGATTGATGTACCATCTAGCCTTGAAGATAGCTCACCGTGTTCTTTCGGAGTGTCTCTTTCCTAGGACGGAGACGCCCCAAAAGATCAAGACGGATGAGCTATTCCTGCTATACTGTATGCTCTACGGTCGCCGCGCAGATTGTGCTACTCTTTTGGCGGCTACAATGAGTAAATTGAAGAACAAGAGGAAGGGGAACATTGGTTATGGAGGGATAGTGACCCACATAGCTAGGACATTCGGAGTGGATTTTTCTGGTTGCACCCGCATACCCGCCGTACCTCTAGGATTACATGCGTTCATGGTTAGGGGACTCATCTTCCCCACACATAGAGGTCCGCCTTATGCGGGCATGCCCTGGGAGAGTAGGACAGGCAGGGGTATTGAGTGGCTGCCGGAGTATTCCATTGTGGCGGGACGCCACAATTGGAAGGAGACGTTCGCTGCGATGCATGCGAACAGGCTAGGAGCTCCCCTTTACGTTCCACCGCCAGTTGTAGATGAGGAGGAGATGGGAGAGCAGTACGAGAGTGGTGGAGGAGCGGAGCAGGAGTTCGGCTCGTTTCCGGATCAGCCGGAAGCGGCCCCGGATGTACCTAGACGCTCTCCACGCCCAGCTAGAGCTTCAGGCTCGTCATCTCGCCGCGCCAGCGTGAGTGAGAGGCCCACGTGGATGACTACACCTCCCACTTGGTACGATACACCCCCTCCTTGGTCCACGACGCAGCCAGCAGCACCACCGCCACCACCAGCACCAGCACCAGCCGATGCCCCCGCATGGTATGGTCACCCCCCGGGATGGTACGAGCAGATGCCGGATTGGGCTACCGGACTTTCAGAGAGAGTCGGAGCACTAGAGATCCGGGCGGATGCTAGAGACGGACGCCTAGACGACCTCGACCACATGATGAGGGACGTCTACCGCCAGCAGTTTGGGCGGTTCTATGATCCGAGTTTCTCTCCATTCCCACCACCACCGCCGCCGCAGTGATCGATGCATGACAGTTTGTTTTAGACATTCCCGCCACCACTTGTGAGTTTCTTTTTCTTTTGCTTTCTTTTGTTCTTTCTTGTGAACATTAGGGACAATGTTCGCCCTAAGTATGGGGTGGAATGTACTAAATGTTTGTAATAACTCTACTCTATATGTTGCTTCCATTACGAGACTATCATTGCATGTTCATTATATGTTACACGTTTCATTCTTGCATTGCATGAAAAGTGACTTGAAAAACCCATAAAAATTGAAAAATTTTGAAAATTTTGTGCTTCTAATGAATTGAGATGATTTCCATGATAATCACTACTTGTGAATTGAGTTTGATGACAATTGCATGCTTAAAAGGATTGTAAATTGAAAAGAATTTGAATGAATGAATTTTACCTCTTTTGCAAACTTTATAATGTGAAAACGTTACCTAAATCATGTTGAGAGATTGAAGTTGAAATCACATTATAAGTTCCTATACTTCTTGTTGAAATGATTAAGGCAATTCGATACTTTCTTTCTTCTTTCTTTGATCATCTAGCTCCTCATTGAAATATTAGCCTCCCTTACCTATCCGGGAATTTGGAGAAGTGAATGAGAACAAGGCATGTTTGATGTGGGAGGGCCATGAGAGCAATTATTTGCAATCAATCGAATAGAAAGAAATTATAAGTTTGGGGAAGTCAATCATGACGATGAGTAACTCGGCACCATTCACATAGCCGGGTGTTTGTGTCTTGCCAAAGTCGGATTGAGCGATATTCCTAGCGGATTATGGTATGTGCGCTAAGGGTTTGAGGCATCTCTTGCAATTTTGAGAAACGCCAATCTCCTAGGCTTCGGTTTTTGTGCACCTCTATCCATAACTCCAAAAGTAAAGTCGAAAAAGAAGAGAGCAAAGCTCTAAGTGAAGTGTTGCGGAAACCGCAAAAGAAGAAGAAGGTAGTTGTCCACTTTCCCGGATTTATGCACCACTCTCCCTTAAAGTTTTCCCTTCCCTTCCATACTCTAGACCTTTTCTTTGAAAGTCCTTAAGATCAAAAGAATGTTATATGGCTTGGTGATCTAAATTGAAGTTCTTATGATTGATTTTGATAATATTTGAAGGTTATAATGCTTGTTTGGAAGTTAAATTGATTCATGAGTTTTCTTTGCCTTTTACTCTCTAATCAAGTGTGTGAAAGTTTGAAAAACGATTGAAGCAAGGTTTGAGAATGATCTATTCTTTAGAAGTCACTTCCATCCAAAAGAAGGTACACATATTTCATCCTAACCCTTGTTTAAAACTTTTTGAAAGACCTTGCTTAGGGACAAGCAAGTGCTAAGTATGGGGTTATTTGTTAGCATGAAATATTGTGATATTTTAGGCACGTTTTCTAATCGTATTTGATTCATATTGATAGTCTTTGATTGAGCTTTGTGCATATGTGAGCTAGTATTGCCTATATTGTCGATATGGATGTCTACACGAGTTCTATGTTGATTATAGGTGATTTGGAGCTATTTCCGAACGGAATCGAGCAAAGGAGAGTTGAGTTGATATGTCCATAGATCGAAGACACTTTTTGGAAGCAATTTGGAGTCTTAGATTGAGGAATGCACGAATGAAGGCCAAAAACCACGCTCTTACCCTAAATTACGGCCGTGGAAACCAAGTCAGAATTCGATGTTCATTCCAGGGGATATTACGGCCGTGGAACTAACCGTAGTAGTTTCCACGCCCTAAATTACGGTCGTGAAAAGATTCCACGACCGTGATTTTGGCGAATCTTTTCGCCATGTTTCGAAGCCACGATCTTTTGAAGATTGGGCCGGGCCGACATTTTGCCCTGCATTATAAAATAGACGGATGAGGCAAGATTCCGTCACCTCGCTTACGACCTTTCAACCCTCGCTTAGCGGCAAAACGCAAAAACCCTCATCTTGGAGGTAATTTGGAGATCTCATTGAAGATCAAAGTTCATATTGAAGAGTTGCTGTTTGTGATCTTCGTGTTTGTGGAAGGTCGAAGTTCTTGGAGGATTTTGCAAGAAGATCTCTCTTCTTGTTTAGGTTTGATTCAGAATCGGATTGACATCCCGTTTCTCTTCTTTCCTAAAGATTGTGATTGCTTGGTCCGTTTTGAATCTTTAGGTAAACACTTGTTCTTGATTGTGATTCTGAGATTCACTTGAAGATTATTGATAGTTCTTGAAAGTTTTCATCTTTTATCTTTTAATTCTTGAATCAATATCAATATGACAGTTATTGGCTAAAAACCCTTAACAATTCTAAGGTGAAGGGTTGATAGTTGTGGCTTAGATGATGATAGATCGATCGTAAACAGATTAGACCCTGAGAGTTAGAGAATTATCGCCGACAACCCTAAATCACGGGCTGTTCTTGAGTTCCACGACCGTGGAATCTCAAGAACTAACCGTGATTTTCCTTAAGTCTACGAGCCTGCTTTTACTTTAATCCAAAGTTAAAGATTTGCTTTAACTTAGTTTAGACTTGTCTTTTCTAGGTGGTAGTGAAGCCTCAACAACCTCTACCTCGATTGTGAGCCTCAACAACCTCAATCGGATAAGTTAGTCTTGATCTTTAGATTATAAGTTTGGGTATTTGATACTAATCCTTGCCTTTAGAATCTTTCTATATTGAGCCTCAACAACCTGTATAGGGAGTGTCTTTTAGGTGAATTACATAAGGTTTTTGGAACCTCAACCGTACGATTACCTTACATTAGTATACCCTTGCATATCTCGACTCTGTCTTTATATCATTAGTATATCTTGAATCGATTGCCACAGCTGGATACTTGGATCTTTAGGATTGTTGTTTTCCCGATAATTTGCAAACTCCCATATTCACTTGCTTGATAACCTGCGATCGAGTTCGTTCCACCCAAATCCCTGTGTTCGATACTCTGGAATTCTTGCTAATCTACGTCGATCCGTACACTGCGGGTTCGCTTGCTTGATTCTAGTTTTATAAATTTAAAGCTTATTTGCACACACCTCTAGGGGCGAACAAGTTTTTGGCGCCGTTGCCGGGGATTTGGCTTCGTCCGAATCCGGTAGCCGGTTGTCAAGCTTGGGAGCTTGCTCTCGTTATTTGATTTTTCTTTGAGTGCATGCGCAGGTCTAGGAACACCAAAGATCTCTTACCTCTTGATCAAGAGCTAGAGAAAACCTTGAGGCAAAAGCGCAAGGAAAGGAAGATGGCTGAAGAAAACGAGCACAATCTTCAAACAAAGTTGGCGGAGAAAGAAGCTCAACTCCGATGGAATGAGACTCTCCTCCAGGATGAGATGGATCGTCATCAAACTCAAGTTAACGGTCTACAAGACATGATCGTCCAAATGAAGATAAAAATGAGCGATCTTGAAGATAAGGTGGGCAAGAAGTCCTCGAGAAGGAGAACAAGGTCTAGAAGAAGAAACCACTCATCCACCGATGATAGTGATTCTTCCATGCCTCCGCTAGAAGAGATTGATCCCACGATCAATATAAATCCTTTCAATCCACAAGGAGCTGCTAACCGCCGCATTCCACCTAGGAACGCGAGGGTCGAACGTGTGGATAATGAGCCGAGAACTCTTGGCCAGCGGATGGATCCGACACAACAACCACGCCGCTTAGGTGTGAATTTTGATGCTGAAGATGTACAAGGGTTTAGCTTTAACCCTCAAGTTATCACTCTTGTTCGCCAAAGTCAGTTTGGCGGTACAAGCGCTGAATCTCCACACCAACACTTGCAAAACTTTGAGTGTATGATGGAGACGATGAGACCGAAGAGCGCTACTACCAACAGCTATAAGCTCAAACCTTTCTTTTTCTCCTTGAAAGGGAAAGCGCTATCTTGGTACCAAGCTCTTCCTAGTGGGAAACTAGAAACATGGGAAGACCTCTCCGCAGAGTTTCTCACCAAATTCTTTCCGCCATCCAAAACGGCGGAACTTAGAGGTAAGATTAATGCTTTTTCTATGAGACCTAACGAAAGTTTGTTTCAATCTTGGGAAAGGTTTCAGGATTTGCTCTTGGATTGCCCTCATCATGGCATATCCAAGCTTGCCTTACTGGAGATTTACTACAAAGGGCTGGATGCGGGAACGCAATTCAACCTCCAATCCCTCTCATGTGGAACGTTCATGGACATGAGAGAAGATGACGCTTGGGACTTCATTGAGAAGCAGGCAAGAGTCATAGAGAAGTATTCCCACCGGAAAGTGGAGGGAAATCGTGTGGAGCAAGGAGCAAAGCTCACACATGAAGCTCAAAATCAGATTTTCTCCCTCAACAATGAGATCAAAGAGTTGAAGGAGACTATCAAGACCAACTTCCCAAAGCAACAAGAGAAGGATGTTGGCTATTTGGGCAACAACAACGGCGGTGATAACACCAACCGCAACAACAATAACCGGAACAATAACCGGAATAACAATTGGAATGGAAACAACAACAACCGGAACAACAACAATTGGAACAACAATCGGGGTTCGAACAACAACAATTGGCGCTCCAATCAACAAAATTCCGGTAACTCCTATCCTTCCAATTCCAATTCACTAACTCCACCCTCTTCTTCCTCTACTCCTTTGAAAAGCCAGGGGCAATCATCAAATGGAGGAAACAATACGGGAAAGGAGAAGCCGGATCCTATGTTGGAAACAATCTTGGGAAAGCTTCAAGGGTTGGAGAACCGCATCATCAAGGTTGATGATCAAATTTCTAAGGTTGACAAAGCTCAAAAGGTTTTGGAAAACCAAATGTTCAACCATGCGGAGGAAGTTCCTAGAAATCAAGGGAAACTTCCAGGAAAAACGGAGGACAACCCTAAAGGAAGGGTAATGGCGATTACAACTAGGAGCGGAGTGACTACCACCGATCCGCAGCCTACGTTCGTTGAAGTCCCCGTAGAGAAGGGCAAAGAAAAGGGGAAGGAGAAGGAAGACGTCTATGTTCCTCCTCCAGCTTTCAAACCTCCCCTACCGTTCCCTCAATCTAGAGCGCGAGCGCGCCTAGATAAACAATTTGGTAAGTTTATAGAACTCATGAGCAAGCTGCATATTAATATACCTTTCATTGATGCCATTGTAGGTATGCCGGCTTATGGCAAGTTCTTGAAGGAGCTCCTCTCTAACAAGAGGAAGCTAGAAGATTTTGGTGAAGTCAAGATGAGTTCGGATTCTACGGATCTCATCAAGACTATGAAGGAGAAAATGCCCCCAAAGCTGAAAGATCCGGGGTCATTTTGCATTCCCATTGGAGTGGGAGAGGTCACATATGACGCTTTATGTGACTTGGGAGCAAGTATGAGCATCATACCACTTGCATTGTGCAGGAAGATCGGTTTAGGCGACCCTAAACCGGTGAAGATGACGTTATACATGGCGGATCGATCCATTACTCGCCCCGTCGGCATTGTAGAAGACGTCCCGGTCAAGCTAGGCAAGTTCTTTATTCCCATTGATTTTGTCGTGCTTGACATTCCTGCGGATAGTCCGGTCCCGATCATACTCGGAAGGCCGTTTCTTGCAACTTCTGGCTGCATGGTCGATTGCAAGAATGGGAGGCTCGCTTTTGATATTGGGGAAGAGAAAGTAGAATTCGTTCTTTCCACTCTAGTGAAGGAGCCAATCTTTGATGAGGATATTTACAATGTCCAAGACGAAGAAGGTTTATCTAGGGAAGAGGTAAGTGCAATTCTCTTTAACGATCCTTTGCAAAAGGTTATTACTATGAGTCTAACCGATGTAGGAGAAGAGGAAGAGTGCAAAGAGGAAATTAAAGCCTTAGGAGCACAAGAAGAGATGTATGAAGTGGAGTTTGAGAAACTCCACGATGAGGCTGAAAATACTCGAATCCACGGTCATACTCTGTATTCCACGACCGTGGATTCCACGACCAAAATCAACCTCCATTCCAGAGGATATTACGGCCGTGGAACTCCAGAGGAGACCGTAATTTTGGCCGTGGAAGATGGTGATCGGCATACTTCTTCAACTTCTTCTAATTCTTCTCCAAACCATCCAACCTCATTAGAAACTTCTAAGGAAACATCGGAAGCTCCTCAAGGATCATTGGAAGCTCCGAAAGCAATGGAACTCAAACCACTTCCTACTCATCTAAGGTACGCTTTTCTTGGATCTAATTCCACCTTCCCTGTTATCGTTAGTTCCGAATTAAGCATAGATGAACATGAACAGCTCATGATTGTCCTTAGGAAACATAGAAAAGCCATAGGCTATACTATTGAGGACTTAGTAGGAATTAAACCCTCCCTATGCATGCATAAGATACTAATGGAGGAGGACTTTAGAACTTCAAGACAACCTCAAAGGCGGTTGAATCCGACCATGAAGGAGGTTGTCAAGAAGGAAATTCTTAAACTTCTTGATGCAGGTATCATCTATCCTATCTCCGATAGCAAGTGGGTGAGCCCAGTTCAAGTAGTTCCGAAGAAGGGAGGAATGACAGTCATCACCAATAAGAACAACGAACTCATTCCTACCCGAACTGTAACTGGATGGCGAATGTGCATAGACTACCGCAAGCTCAACAATGCAACGCGGAAGGATCACTTTCCATTGCCATTCATCGATCAAATGCTTGAAAGGTTAGCACAACATTCATACTTTTGCTACGTTGACGGCTATAGTGGTTTCTTCCAGATCCCGATACATCCGGATGATCAAGAGAAGACCACATTCACGTGCCCTTGGGGTACGTTCGCTTATAGGAGAATGCCGTTCGGGCTTTGCAACGCCCCAGCCACCTTTCAACGGTGCATGATGGCCATCTTCTCCGAATATGTAGAGGAAATCATGGAAGTCTTCATGGACGACTTCTCCGTTTACGGTTCCTCTTTTAACGATTGTCTTTCTAACCTTTCTCTTGTTTTGCAAAGATGTGAAGACACTAACCTAGTTCTTAATTGGGAGAAGTGTCAATTCATGGTTAAGGAAGGAATCGTGTTAGGTCACTTAGTCTCTAGTAGAGGGATAGAGGTAGACAAAGCTAAAATAGAGACCATAGAGAAACTTCCTCCCCCAATTTCGGTGAAGGGAATAAGAAGTTTCCTAGGACATGCTGGATTTTATAGACGTTTCATTCAGGACTTTTCTAAGATATCAAAACCTCTCACTAATCTATTGATGAAGGATGCGGTTTTTGAGTTTTCACAGGAATGTCTAGACGCGTTCAACACCATTCGGCAAGCTCTAATTTCAGCACCCATTATCCAACCCCCGGATTGGACTCTCCCTTTCGAGATTATGTGTGATGCTAGTGACGTAGCCATTGGAGCTGTTCTTGGGCAACGAAAGGAAGGACGAACCCACGCCATATACTATGCTAGCAAGACGCTAGACGAAGCCCAGCTCAACTACGCCACTACGGAAAAAGAGTTTCTAGCCATTGTCTACGCTATTGACAAGTTTCGCTCTTATCTTGTAGGTGCAAAGGTGATTATCTACACGGATCATGCTGCGATCCGGTACCTCCTTGCAAAAAAGGACGCGAAGCCAAGGCTAATTAGATGGATTCTTCTCCTACAAGAATTCGATCTTGAGATCCGCGACAAGAAAGGCTCAGAAAATTCTGTTGCGGATCATTTGAGTCGTCTAACACATCTAGAGGACGACCATTTACCCATTGATGACTCCTTCCCGGACGAACACCTACATATCATAGAGGAGTGCATCAAGGTAATCTCCAAAGGTAACGAACCATGGTTTGCTGACTTCGTTAACTATTTGGTTTGCCAGGAGATACCACCCGGACTGTCATACGCACAAAGGAAGAAGTTCTTCAGAGACGTCCGAGAATACCATTGGAACGAGCCTCTCCTCTTCAAGAGAGGTCCGGATGGCATCATCCGGCGATGTGTGCCGGAAGATGAGATGCAAAGTGTCATCCGTCATTGTCATTCACTACCTTGTGGAGGACACGCTAGTTCGAACAAAACTAGCGCAAAGGTATTGCAATCTGGATTCTATTGGCCTACTTTATTTAAAGATGTGCAATCCTTTGTTTCTTGTTGCGATGCTTGTCAAAGAACAGGCAATATCTCTAGGAGGAACGAGATGCCCCTCAACAACATCCAGGAGGTGGAGATTTTCGACGTTTGGGGAGTCGATTTCATGGGACCATTCCCTTCTTCTTGTGGAAACCAATACATACTATTGGCGGTAGATTACGTCTCTAGATGGGTCGAAGCAATTGCCTCTCCCACAAATGATGCCATGGTGGTGGTCAAGTTCTTCAACAAGACCATCTTTCCGCGATTCGGGACGCCAAGGACGATCATTAGTGATGGACGTTCTCACTTCATAGCCCGTCGCTTTGAAGCTCTTCTAACCAAGTATGGGGTTACTCACAAGATCGCCACCCCTTACCATCCACAAACGAGTGGACAAGTTGAGATCTCTAATAGGGAGATCAAGGGAATTCTAGAGAAGACGGTTTCAAAGACTAGGAAGGATTGGTCCTTGAAACTAGATGATGCATTATGGGCATACCGGACTGCATACAAGACTCCCATAGGAACCACACCATACAACCTTGTGTATGGGAAGTCTTGTCATTTGCCGGTAGAGCTAGAGCACAAAGCGTTTTGGGCTATCAAATGGCTGAATTTCGGCATGAAGGAAGCGGGAGAGAAGCGTCTCCTAGACATCAACGAGATGGATGAACTCCGTTTGAACGCCTATGAAAACGCTAAGATCTACAAGGAAAGAGCAAAGCGTTGGCATGATAAGCATATCATTCCAAAGGACTTCCAAGAAGGAGATCAAGTTCTCCTCTTCAATTCGAGACTTCGCCTCTTTCCAGGTAAGTTAAAATCTCGTTGGACTGGACCTTTTCTAATTAAGCGTATTTTCCCCCATGGTGCAGTTGAAGTATGGGGTGAAGCTAGTGGAAGTTTTAAGGTGAACGGCCAACGACTCAAGAAGTACTCGCCGGAACTCCAAGCTGAGGAGTTTGCACCTACCGCACTCGAATAAGTGCGAGATTGGTCTAGCTACGGACCTTAAACAAAGCGCTTCTTGGGAGGCAACCCAAGGTATTGCATTCTCGTTTTTGTTTTCGATTCATAGATTAGTTTAGAATAGACGTTTTCGCTTTGTTTCGCCTCGATTTCTTCCGGTATGTTCGTGTTTTTGGTTGTAGGAATGATGGAAAAGGAGAAAGGAGGGATAATGTCAAAGAAAAGCGACGAAATTTGGACTTTGAAGCTTTACAGAGGGTTCCACGGTCTAAATCACGATCGTCATAGCTACAGTGGCCGTAATTCTCAAAAGCCTGTGAAAAATCACCAAAACCACGGGTCCGTACATTTCCACGGCCGTGGAATGCCCAGACAGACCGTGATTTTTGAAATTTTGCCTGCGAGTACAAAAGCCACACTTCGTCACAAAAACACCACAATCCTTCCCCAATTCCACGACCTAGATACCGAAAACACGAACCCTCTCCAAATTCTTCATTTTCTAATCGTTTTCAACGATTCTTCGTCCTAAACTGCAGCAAATCCAACCACGAACAAGATTCAAGCAACAAATCGAGTGGAAAACGATCAACAAACCCGCATTTTGGATTTTTCAATCCGAAAAAAAGGTTATTTCCTTCTCTTCGATTCTAGTGGATTTGGTTCGTTTTTGCCATAGATTTTTAGGAAGAACTGATAAAGATTGGAAGAAATTAGATTAGGACTGCTTGTTGTGGTGAGATTGGGTGAATTTGCTGAGATTCACAAGATTTTGTCTAGAATTACGGTCTCTGGAGGTTCCACGGCCGTGGTTTTCGAAGAACAGACCGTAATTTTGAACAGAAATGGATTTCGTAAGGAGAGTTTCGGGAAGGATAAAGGAGAAGAAAGGAGACCAAAATAAGAAAAGAAAGGGCAACCCCTCCACATCTAGGGCACCACCACCCTCATCTCCCTCACCACCATCCTCACCTTCACCTCCATCTTCACCACCTCACCCTAGCATCCCAACCATACATGATGACCACCTAGCTGCATTTGAGAAGATAGAGAAGAGGGCAGTGATTGGCCCTAGGTATTTGTTGTTGGAGGATCTACATCCTCTCAACATAGTTGACGATCTTACATGGCTCTTGGATAGAGCCGGATTGACCGTCTTCACGAACATTCGTCAAGATGCCTATGAGGAGATCACCCGAGAGGTTGTGACGTCTTTCGAGCACAGCCATGTTGATAGGACTGTCTCCTTCCGTCTCATGAATCGAGACTACCAGTTGAGTATAGTTGAGTTTGGAGCCATTTTCGGGTTCCATGAGACCTACAATGGTCGATTCCCTAGCGGTATCTACCCTAAGGATTTCTGGGAGGAGGTAGCCATGATCTACGCCGACGAGGACCGTTGGCAACCCGCTGATACCAAGGCTAGATTGATGTACCATCTAGCCTTGAAGATAGCTCACCGTGTTCTTTCGGAGTGTCTCTTTCCTAGGACGGAGACGCCCCAAAAGATCAAGACGGATGAGCTATTCCTGCTATACTGTATGCTCTACGGTCGCCGCGCAGATTGTGCTACTCTTTTGGCGGCTACAATGAGTAAATTGAAGAACAAGAGGAAGGGGAACATTGGTTATGGAGGGATAGTGACCCACAAAGCTAGGACATTCGGAGTGGATTTTTCTGGTTGCACCCGCATACCCGCCGTACCTCTAGGATTACATGCGTTCATGGTTAGGGGACTCATCTTCCCCACACATAGAGGTCCGCCTTATGCGGGCATGCCCTGGGAGAGTAGGACAGGCAGGGGTATTGAGTGGCTGCCGGAGTATTCCATTGTGGCGGGACGCCACAATTGGAAGGAGACGTTCGCTGCGATGCATGCGAACAGGCTAGGAGCTCCCCTTTACGTTCCACCGCCAGTTGTAGATGAGGAGGAGATGGGAGAGCAGTACGAGAGTGGTGGAGGAGCGGAGCAGGAGTTCGGCTCGTTTCCGGATCAGCCGGAAGCGGCCCCGGATGTACCTAGACGCTCTCCACGCCCAGCTAGAGCTTCAGGCTCGTCATCTCGCCGCGCCAGCGTGAGTGAGAGGCCCACGTGGATGACTACACCTCCCACTTGGTACGATACACCCCCTCCTTGGTCCACGACGCAGCCAGCAGCACCACCGCCACCACCAGCACCAGCACCAGCCGATGCCCCCGCATGGTATGGTCACCCCCCGGGATGGTACGAGCAGATGCCGGATTGGGCTACCGGACTTTCAGAGAGAGTCGGAGCACTAGAGATCCGGGCGGATGCTAGAGACGGACGCCTAGACGACCTCGACCACATGATGAGGGACGTCTACCGCCAGCAGTTTGGGCGGTTCTATGATCCGAGTTTCTCTCCATTCCCACCACCACCGCCGCCGCAGTGATCGATGCATGACAGTTTGTTTTAGACATTCCCGCCACCACTTGTGAGTTTCTTTTTCTTTTGCTTTCTTTTGTTCTTTCTTGTGAACATTAGGGACAATGTTCGCCCTAAGTATGGGGTGGGATGTACTAAATGTTTGTAATAACTCTACTCTATATGTTGCTTCCATTACGAGACTATCATTGCATGTTCATTATATGTTACACGTTTCATTCTTGCATTGCATGAAAAGTGACTTGAAAAACCCATAAAAATTGAAAAATTTTGAAAATTTTGTGCTTCTAATGAATTGAGATGATTTCCATGATAATCACTACTTGTGAATTGAGTTTGATGACAATTGCATGCTTAAAAGGATTGTAAATTGAAAAGAATTTGAATGAATGAATTTTACCTCTTTTGCAAACTTTATAATGTGAAAACGTTACCTAAATCATGTTGAGAGATTGAAGTTGAAATCACATTATAAGTTCCTATACTTCTTGTTGAAATGATTAAGGCAATTCGATACTTTCTTTCTTCTTTCTTTGATCATCTAGCTCCTCATTGAAATATTAGCCTCCCTTACCTATCCGGGAATTTGGAGAAGTGAATGAGAAAAAGGCATGTTTGATGTGGGAGGGCCATGAGAGCAATTATTTGTAATCAATCGAATAGAAAGAAATTATAAGTTTGGGGAAGTCAATCATGACGATGAGTAACTCGGCACCATTCACATAGCCGGGTGTTTGTGTCTTGCCAAAGTCGGATTGAGCGATATTCCTAGCGGATTATGGTATGTGCGCTAAGGGTTTGAGGCATCTCTTGCAATTTTGAGAAACGCCAATCTCCTAGGCTTCGGTTTTTGTGCACCTCTATCCATAACTCCAAAAGTAAAGTCGAAAAAGAAGAGAGCAAAGCTCTAAGTGAAGTGTTGCGGAAACCGCAAAAGAAGAAGAAGGTAGTTGTCCACTTTCCCGGATTTATGCACCACTCTCCCTTAAAGTTTTCCCTTCCCTTCCATACTCTAGACCTTTTCTTTGAAAGTCCTTAAGATCAAAAGAATGTTATATGGCTTGGTGATCTAAATGGAAGTTCTTATGATTGATTTTGATAATATTTGAAGGTTATAATGCTTGTTTGGAAGTTAAATTGATTCATGAGTTTTCTTTGCCTTTTACTCTCTAATCAAGTGTGTGAAAGTTTGAAAAACGATTGAAGCAAGGTTTGAGAATGATCTATTCTTTAGAAGTCACTTCCATCCAAAAGAAGGTACACATATTTCATCCTAACCCTTGTTTAAAACTTTTTGAAAGACCTTGCTTAGGGACAAGCAAGTGCTAAGTATGGGGTTATTTGTTAGCATGAAATATTGTGATATTTTAGGCACGTTTTCTAATCGTATTTGATTCATATTGATAGTCTTTGATTGAGCTTTGTGCATATGTGAGCTAGTATTGCCTATATTGTCGATATGGATGTCTACACGAGTTCTATGTTGATTATAGGTGATTTGGAGCTATTTCCGAACGGAATCGAGCAAAGGAGAGTTGAGTTGATATGTCCATAGATCGAAGACACTTTTTGGAAGCAATTTGGAGTCTTAGATTGAGGAATGCACGAATGAAGGCCAAAAACCACGCTCTTACCCTAAATTACGGCCGTGGAAACCAAGTCAGAATTCGATGTTCATTCCAGGGGATATTACGGCCGTGGAACTAACCGTAGTAGTTTCCACGCCCTAAATTACGGTCGTGAAAAGATTCCACGACCGTGATTTTGGCGAATCTTTTCGCCATGTTTCGAAGCCACGATCTTTTGAAGATTGGGCCGGGCCGACATTTTGCCCTGCATTATAAAATAGACGGATGAGGCAAGATTCCGTCACCTCGCTTACGACCTTTCAACCCTCGCTTAGCGGCAAAACGCAAAAACCCTCATCTTGGAGGTAATTTGGAGATCTCATTGAAGATCAAAGTTCATATTGAAGAGTTGCTGTTTGTGATCTTCGTGTTTGTGGAAGGTCGAAGTTCTTGGAGGATTTTGCAAGAAGATCTCTCTTCTTGTTTAGGTTTGATTCAGAATCGGATTGACATCCCGTTTCTCTTCTTTCCTAAAGATTGTGATTGCTTGGTCCGTTTTGAATCTTTAGGTAAACACTTGTTCTTGATTGTGATTCTGAGATTCACTTGAAGATTATTGATAGTTCTTGAAAGTTTTCATCTTTTATCTTTTAATTCTTGAATCAATATCAATATGACAGTTATTGGCTAAAAACCCTTAACAATTCTAAGGTGAAGGGTTGATAGTTGTGGCTTAGATGATGATAGATCGATCGTAAACAGATTAGACCCTGAGAGTTAGAGAATTATCGCCGACAACCCTAAATCACGGGCTGTTCTTGAGTTCCACGACCGTGGAATCTCAAGAACTAACCGTGATTTTCCTTAAGTCTACGAGCCTGCTTTTACTTTAATCCAAAGTTAAAGATTTGCTTTAACTTAGTTTAGACTTGTCTTTTCTAGGTGGTAGTGAAGCCTCAACAACCTCTACCTCGATTGTGAGCCTCAACAACCTCAATCGGATAAGTTAGTCTTGATCTTTAGATTATAAGTTTGGGTATTTGATACTAATCCTTGCCTTTAGAATCTTTCTATATTGAGCCTCAACAACCTGTATAGGGAGTTTCTTTTAGGTGAATTACATAAGGTTTTTGGAACCTCAACCGTACGATTACCTTACATTAGTATACCCTTGCATATCTCGACTCTGTCTTTATATCATTAGTATATCTTGAATCGATTGCCACAGCTGGATACTTGGATCTTTAGGATTGTTGTTTTCCCGATAATTTGCAAACTCCCATATTCACTTGCTTGATAACCTGCGATCGAGTTCGTTCCACCCAAATCCCTGTGTTCGATACTCTGGAATTCTTGCTAATCTACGTCGATCCGTACACTGCGGGCTCACTTGCTTGATTCTAGTTTTATAAATTTAAAGCTTATTTGCACACACCTCTAGGGGCGAACAATGGTTTGATGGTTATGGCTTGGGTGATGATAGGATGGACTTATATGTTAGTTTAGGATGATTTGTATGCACGAAACCCATTCCAGGAAGAAAAATCGGGTTGTTCATCATGAAGATCGGCCGATTTATATTAAGATCCACCCGATTTATTCTCCTGTTGCTCTTTAAATGATAAATCTGAATGCTAGGGTCCTTGGTTGTTTAAATCCTAGGGTTTATTAAGCCTAATTTAGCTTAGGATCACCTAATGCTATCAACCTGAGTGAGGGAAGAGATCTACCCGATGATTTCCGATCTTAGATACCTTAGAAGATGAATTCTAGGTAGTAGTGAGCCTCATAAGCCGCTATTGGAATCGAGTGTGCTGGGACTATTGCTTGAGATTTCCCTATTCCGAGACTTACCCGGTAAGGAGAGGGTTACCCCTTAAGTAGTATCTAGTTTGTGTGGAATTCCTTATTCTAACCCCTTGAGACCTACCCGGTAATAGGAGTTAGATGCGGGACTAGTGAAGTGAGAGACCTACCCGGTAATTGCTTCCATTAGTGAAACACTCTTCCCCAACCCCGCAACTTGACCTTAGAACCCTTAGAACCTTGAGTCCAATGCCATAACCGGAATTTTTGACCTCTAGAATCTACTTTTCTCTCTTGATCATATACTTTGTGCTTTGTGTTACTTGTTTGTTTGCTAGCTTGAGTTGTTAGTTGTTTTATTACCTTGTTTGACTTGTGATCTTTTTTTGATCACCACAAAAACCAACAAAAACATTGTGTTTTCCATCTTCTTTGTTCCTCATCTTATCTAGTCTAGATTCACACTATCTTTGATCATTGTTTGACTCGATTTCACCTTAGTCTTTGTGTTCGACCTCGGAATACAATCCCTAGTACAAACGTCCCGTACACTGCGGGTTCGCTAGGAGTTAGGATAAATATAACGAGTATAAATTTAAAGCTTATTGCGTGCACATCACACGATCTTAGCGTAACACACATCAATGGTGGAGGACAGTTAGAGCACGAGTCACCACTTAGGAGCAGATGAGGACATTACTAAGGGAGCAGTTCTGCCCTGCCTCACTGAGGAGGGAGAAGCTGCTGGATTTTGTGGAAGCAGGCTTAGAGGATATGCCCATTATAGATACCATTCGCTGCTTCTGGATTGAGTTAGTTTTGCTGGGTCCAGCTGCACCTTCTGATTACCAACATCTATACCTATTCTCCCGACGTCTGAGGGAGAGTACACGTTCATATATGGATGAATTTCATTGTGACTCATTGGCAGACTACCACGATCGGGCCTCTGCTTATGAGAGAGAGGGCTAGCCAGAGGAGGACTTCTCAGACCGGACGGTCTGAGAATAGACAGCGTACAACATCAACTGGTGTAAGAGCATCTAGATTCGGGCAAGGTCAGACTCAGGGCCGCTCGAGTATTCCAGCGTCTGCACCGACTACTAATAGAGGTCGGCAGTGTTACAACTGCGGGGCCTATAGGCATATGAGGGTTGATTGCCCTAGAGCACCATTGACTTGCTTCTCGTACAGGAAGCCAGGACATATAGGTACGTTTTGCCGTCAGGGCAAGACGCCATCACAGTAGGGTTCTTCCCTTGCAGGTTCAGCAGGAGGTGGGCAGAGACTGCCTCAGCATCAAGGACAGCAGAGGGTTCCAGGGACACCTGCTACTCAGGGTTCAACTCCTGGACCGAGTAGGGGTAGAGGTAGAGAAGCTAGTACTAGTGATGCCCGAGGAGTTCGAGGCCGTACTTTTGAGTTGAGGAGCCGCCAGCACCAACTACTACGGGTACATTCTGTTACATGGTTTACCTGTTAGAGTTTTATTTGATACGGGTGCTATGTATTCATTTATTTCTACTTCTTGTGTTGAGCGTTTGAGTTTGTCTACCATAGAAGTGGCACCCTTTACTATAGGGTTACCTGATGGTAGTAGGGTCAGAGGTACCCAGGAGATACGTAGTTGTTCCCTACGTTTAAGGACTCGTGTAATACTTGTTGACTTCTTAGTCATGCCTTTGCTGTATGAAGAAGTCATATTAGGTATGGATTGGATGCGTAGACACCGTGCGGTGTTAGATGTGGGTAAGAGGACTGTTACAGTCTCTACCGACTTAGGTCCGATAGAGGTCTTCCGGGGTTGGGACCTTGGGAAGAAAGGATCTGTCATCAGTGTTGTACGAGCAGCTAGACTAATTGCACAAGGATGTGATGCTTTCTGGTGCTACGCCATGAAGGATGGAGAGTCCAGCTTTGGAGGACATACCGGTGGTTTGTGAGTTTACAGACGTATTTGCGGAGACATCTAGCTTGCCACCTCAGAGGAGCGTAGATTTTGGCATTGACTTAGAGCCTGGCACGAGACCCATCTCGAAGGCCCTATATCGTATGGCACCTGTCGAGATGTTGGAGCTGAAGAAGCAACTCGAGGAGTTGGCAGAGAAGGGCTTCATACGCCCTAGTGTTTCACCATGGGGTGCACCGGTCCTCTTCGTGCGGAAGAAGGACGGATCGTTGAGACTGTGTATAGATTACAAAGAGCTGAACAAGGTAACCATCACGAACATGTATCCACTACCTCGTATTGATGATCTACTTGATCAGCTGTAGGGAGCGACAGTCTTCTCCAGGATTGACTTGCGTTCAGGATATCACCAGCTAAGGGTGAGAGAGGACGATGTGCACAGGACGGCATTTCGTACCTGTTATGGACACTACAAGTTTGTAGTGATGCCATTTGGGCTGACGAATGCCCCAACAGTTTTCATGGAGTTGATGAACAACATCTTCATCGACTTCCTAGATCAGTTCGTAGTGGTTTTCATTGATGACATTATGGTGTACTCTCGTAGCAGAGAGGAGCATGCGGGACACTTGAGGACGGTATTGCAGATTTTGAGGGATAGAGAGCTGTATGCCAAGCTCTCTAAGTGCGAGTTTTGGTTATCTGAGGTTGCTTTCCTTGGACAAATTGTCTCCGCCGATGGGATCATGGTTGAACCGGCAAAGATCGAGTCTGTTGCGGCATGGGCGACACCGACGAACGTCAAGAAAGTGCGTAGCTTTATTGGCTTAGCCGGTTATTACAGACGCTTTGTGGAGGGATTTTCTGTGATTGCCCGCCCACTGACTAGTCTTTTGAGGAAGACTACTAGATTTGTTTGGACCGACGAGTGTGCTCAGAGTTTTGAGGAGTTGAAGAGGCGTTTGACTTCTGCTCCTGTCTTAGCACAACCAGAGTGTTTGTTCGCTCCAAACGGTGTGTGCAAGCTTTAAATTTATAACCCTAGACTTCAGCTTAAAACAAGGATGCGAACCCGCAGTGTACGGGTCAATCGTAGTAAAAGCAAGGAATTCCAAGGGTCTATCACAGGGACTCGGTGAAACAAAGTCAATAACCAGTAAGCTTCGTGAATACTAACCACAAGAGCAATTAACACAATCAAAGATGAATAAGAAGTCAATAAAGCAAACATGCAATTCTAGGGATTAAAGCGTCCAATTGTGGTTCCAACTCAAGATCTAAAGATAAGCGGATAAAGCTGAGATTTTTGCAAGGGGAAGGTGTTACTAAAGTGGAGTAGATCACCGGGTAAGTCTCACTACTCTCTAATCCTAAACCGTAACTCCTATTACCGGGTAAGTCTCAAGGAATGAAAATAAAGAACTATAACCTCAAACTAACACACCACCTAAGGGAATAGAATCAACCTTTACCGGGTAAGTCTCAGGCTAACTCACAAAGATGGGATGGAAGCACACTCAAACCCCAATAAAGGATAAACCTTTATTACCTACACTTATGATCGTTGGTATACAAACTAAGGAATTACCGGGTAAGTCTCATCCTAAGCTTGCTTTGAACCAGGAAAGGTGTAATAAGGATAGGATTTGGCAAACTCTAACACTTAACTCTCAGTTTAGGATCAGATAAGTCACCTCGGTCAGCTAAATTCCACCCCGGCCGAGATGTTCATCGACTGAACGAGATGCTTAGGGTTAAGGTTAAAGACTCGAACTTTCAGGGTCCTACTGGAATCTAAGATTATTCTATCATTGTTTTTCCCACAACCTTCAGCCAATCACCCTAGAATCACACAAGGAAATTAGCCACTCATCATCATTATGAAAGTATTAAATATATGGGAAGAAGGTGAATATTTGAACAAGAAGAATTTAATGGAAAAGACTTCAGCAACTGAATCAAATATCACAACAAAAGCGTTCCTTGGATAGCAATCCAACAAGACAAGACAACAAGGAAGGGAATTAAAGACAATCTTACAAAACCCTCCAAAAAGCTATAAAAGCTATGATCTTCAATCTTCCTTCAACCTTCAAAAAGGTTCTTCGAAACTCCCAACTGGAGTATGGCTGCAACGGTGTAAAACCCTGATCGGTGGTATAGCACTCTCCGGTGTAAGCGGGATGTTGGATTTGTGAAAATCCAACCCTTTTTATAGGAAAATAACCCTCCAAAGATAAGATATCTTAGAAAGATCTCTTCCCATAAAAATAGGTAAAAATATAAGATCTTCTTCCTTCCAGGAGCCAAACCCAAAAATATAAGATCACCTTCCAAAGATAAAAGATCTCAGCCAAGAATAAAATATTCTCGCCGCGTCCTAGGTGTTCTCCTCGGTCGAGTCGACGTCTCTGGATCACCTCGGTCGAGATAAATCTCTGGTCAACCGAGGTGAGTCATAATTGAATGTGAAATCTCTCAAAACTGGTCCAAAGTGAATCCTTAATCCATGGCTATGCTTCCTGGATGGTTCCTTATGCTCCTCAATGTAGCTCCAATGACTCCATAGCTCTATTTGTTCCTTTTTGATGCAAAACGTGCCATTTTACCTACAATTACAGCAAAACTAGGTGTAGACCTCGATTCCCGCAAAGGTAGATGAAATGGTAATATAATCTCATATTATACATACAATCATGAAGATTATTGAAGATAAAACGTCCAAACAAACCCCAAAATATAGACTATAATTCATGCTATCAAAATACCTCATACATAGCCCTTGCGTGTCCCCAAGCAAGCTCCGCATATAGAAGACAAGATAGAATGGATTATAAGTCATAAAAATCAATGAAAAGTCTTTCAAAAAAACATTTTTATGGTGTGCAACAATCATAGATCACTCTAAGAGAATACTTCATGGAATTTAAAATCCAAACATGATCAAAACATTTTATAAATATAGAAAAGTTGTTCATCTTTGCATAAAACCATAGAATGCATAATAAGTCATAATTATCAAAATTAATCATGTATAATCCAGTTTAAACCACTAAGTCAATCAACAAGCTCAAGGTCTCAAGGGCTTCCCAAAAGAAAAGGTCAAGAAACGTGTAGGGTAGGGATGTGTGTAAGGTAATGTGGTGCTAGAATCCGGGAAAAGGATGAACATCACTTCCACTTTGACTTGCAACATCTTCCACCAATAAGCTTTGCTTATTTCGCACTTTTTTCTTTTTACTTTACTTTTTGGGATGCATGGACAGAGGTGCACAATAACCGAAGCCTAGGAAATCAGCAATCATCAATTTCTTGAGATGAATCAAACCCTTGATGCACATACCATGACCCGTTAGGAATATCGCTCAATCCGACTTTGGCAAGACACAAACACCCGGCTATGTGAATGGTGCCGAGTTACTCATCTTCATGATTGACTTCCCCAAACCTAAAATTACTTTCTAACACTTTCACTTCCAGCCAAGTTCTCAATTTTAACTTCACTTGCTTTCACCACTTCGCTTGCTTCCAAATTCCCAGATAGGTAAAGGGAGGCAAAATGTATATGAGGGGCTAAGCATGATCAAGAAGAAGAAGAGAAAAGAATGAATTGCCTTGGTCTTTCCAGGAAGAAAGTGAGAGAACTTATCTTGTGGTGTCAACCTTCAAATTCAATATAATTTAGATAAAACAAAGTATTAAACATGCCAATAATTTCAAACAAAGCATTTAGCAACTTAAACATATTATAAAACCTTTCAAACACATAAAGAATTTAAAACCAGTCAGTAAGCAAGATCTTCACTGAGATCATATCCAGATAAGTAACACAAAAATAATTTTCGAAAACTCTCAGTTAACCCACCTTGGTCGAGGTGTTCTTGGGTCAACCGAGGTGAAACGCCTCGTTTGGCCAAGACTGACTCGGTCGAGGTCAAAAAAATTTTTTTTTTTTTTAAAACCGTTTTTTTTTTTTTTCAATTTCGACGTTTTTCTCAATCAAATAACCTGTAAATATGCATGTAACATCAGATAAACATATAAAGGCAACTGAAGCATAAATATGAAATATCCGATCAAATAAGTCGTACATCGAAGTCATCAAATAAATACAAACACCCCATACTTGGGACACACTGTCCCAGTGGGTCAATATAAGTCTAAAAATAAGAGTACTCACCGGATAAATAGCTGAACTGCATAAAAATAGAATAAAGAAAATCCTGCAGCTCCTCAATAGTCGCGATCCGGTGGTGGTTGTGTTGGTACGTACGGATACTGGGTCGGGTCGAACGGATAGCCCATAGCCTGCTGGAACTGTATCTCCATCATCCTGCGCTGATAGTGCTGGCCCTCTAACATCTGATGAGTCCAGCTGTCAATCTGTCGGTGCTGGGCAGCAAATCTCTCATGCATGTCCACAGTGAGGGCAACATAAGAATCTATCATCTGATCTGTCAGATCATCGATCCGACGATGAGCCTCTGAATCTCTATGACGGCATGTCCTACGCCTAGCAGATCTAGCAGGTGATGCAGCAGGTGTAGGCTCAGCCTTAATGTCATCGTCCAGATCTATAATCGGTGGCGCGCTCGTCCCTGCAGTATATGTCCCTGTATCCATCGGGACTCCACCATCTCTCTCATCCACTGTATCCTCGTCATCAGCCTCCTCCTCCTCCTCAGCTGGGGCAGCTGCTGCCTCCCTATGATCCTTCATAAGTGGAGCCCAAGCTGTCTACCAATAATGCGGGTCATAAACGGTGAACTGGGCAGACCATCGGATCCCCTGTGGCGCAGTCAGCTCCCATGGCATAGCAACATATGGAGTGGTCAGACCTCGGGGAACTAGAATCCTCCGAGTGATCATCTCCTGCAAATCCAAGCGGCTTCGGAGCCGCCACCATCGTACACGCACTGAGGTCCATGCCATGAAAAGCAGCTATGTGGGTGACAAGACCTCCGCAGCAGATGTCTCCCTTCGCCTTGGCCTTGATCTTGTGCAGGTCCTCTGCCAAGATCAAGCCAAAGTCCGGGAAACCCCCCGTAACCATACAGTACAGACTGAAAAGCTTGCCCTGTCGGATCTTCTGGGGCGTCTCAGTACGCGCCAGAAGTGTCTCGCTGAATATCCTATGGGCTAACCTAAAGGCTAGGTGGAAGATGACCTTCTCCCTGGAATCTCTAGGGCGCCATCTATCTGCATGCTCAATAATATGGGCAATCTGCCCCCAGAACTCCCTAGCTACAGATCGGGAAGGGAAGTCAGTGGCGGTGGGCTCAAGAAAGCCGAAGATGTCTCTCCAAACCTCGAGGGGTACTATGAAGTTTCGGTTCATCAACCGGTACTTCACAGACTGTTCTGTGGGAAGGTAGGAAAAGGAGCTAACGAACTCTAGGGTCGGCTCCAAGTAGGTTGGGGCTCGGATCTCAGTAAACTGATCCAGCCCACTGTGGTGATCATCCGCCTAAGGTCTCCATCTACCCCTAGGCAATCAAAAGCTGACACGTCCAGGAAACGTGGTGCAATCACTGGACGGCTAGCTATACGCTCATAATCTACCTAGCATCTCTCGTGGATCACCGGGCGGTAAGGTCGGGAAGAAGAGGAAGGAGGGGAAGGTGAGGATCTATCTCTGAGGGTAAGGCGACGTTCGGAACTCATTTTTTTTTTTTTCAGCTACTGTCAGATCACCTCGGTCGCTGACAATCCTCAAGAATCACCTTGGTCGAGATGTAGTTCGACTGGACTGAGGCATAACAGTTTGCGATTCAAATCTCAGAAATCCAGTTCTTTTCCCCCAAAATTCACTACAATTGCTTCCTATGGGGTACTTAAGCCTTTTCTCAGCAGATTCAAGGGCAACCAAAGCCCAAATCGAAACGAACGAACAAGTTAGGGTTTTGACTGTTTTTACCTCGTTTCGGTCGATTCGTTCAATTTCTTCGCAGGTCTGTACTTGCAATGGGATCCTCTACTCTTCAATCGTAGTTTGGAAGCGGAAATCTTCGAAAACGAGCAAGATTTGAGTAAGCGAGGTGAGAAGGCGCCGCGGTCGAGTCGAAGAAGGTAAAAAGTGAAAACAGAATTTTTTTCCCTTTTATACTGTTCCTGGAACTGCTGTCACCTCGGTCGAGATGGTCTCGACTGGACCGAGGTGGTACGGACCGAGGTGGTTCTGCCGAAACCCTAGTCGCCTCGGTTGCTCAAGAATCAACTCGGTCGAGGTGGCCTCGACTGGACCGAGGTGTCTCAGTCAAACTTCGTCTTTTCGAATTCTTGAACTTCTGAACTTCCAGTTATGCTCCTTCCTTAGATGTTTCTTGTCATCTGTGTAGGACGCCAAAAACAAACAAAACAAAGCAAAAGCAAACTATCTAAGCTAGACTAGAAAACGGGAAAAGAAAGCAATACCTTGGGTTGCCTCCCAAGAAGCGCTTGGTTTAAGGTCGCTAGTTGGACCATAATGCATCATCAAATGAGGTATATTGGTGTAACCTCCTCAACCGGAGTTTCCGGTTGGTACTTCTTAAGTCTATGACCGTTGACCTTGAAGCTTCCGCTAGTTTCGCCCCATATTTCAACTGCACCATGAGGAAAAACATGTTTCACAACATAACGTCCGGTCCATCTAGATTTTAACTTACCTGGAAAAAGGCGGAGTCGGGAGTTGAAGAGTAGAACTAAGTCTCCTTCGTTAAGCTCCTTTGGGACGATACGCTTGTCATGCCATCTCTTCGTCCTTTCCTTGTAGATTTTGGCATTCTCATAAGCGTTCAAACGCAGCTCTTCCAGCTCGTTGAGTTCCAATAGTCGCTTCTCGCCGGCCTCCTTAATGTCGAAATTCAACCATTTGATCGCCCAATAGGCTTTGTGTTCCAATTCGACGGGCAAATGGCAAGACTTCCCATATACCAAATTATAAGGGGTGGTACCTATGGGAGTCTTAAATGCGGTCTTGTATGCCCAAAGAGCATCATCCAATTTCATGGACCAATCCTTCCTCGTTCTAGAGACGGTCTTCTCCAAAATTGCTTTGATTTCTCTATTCGAGATCTCGACCTGTCCACTAGTTTGAGGGTGATAAGCAGTTGATACCTTGTGGGTTACCCCATACTTCGATAGAAGTGCCTTGAACTTCCGGTTGATGAAATGCGTTCCTCCATCGCTAATGATGATGCGCGGAGTTCCAAACCGTGGAAAGATGGTTCTGTTCAAGAACTTCACAACCACCTTGGCGTCATTAGTGGGACAAGCAATGGCTTCAACCCATCTAGAGACGTAATCAACCGCAAGAAGGATGTAGAGGTTTCCTCCGGAGGATGGGAAAGGTCCCATGAAGTCAATCCCCCATACATCAAAGATTTCCACCTCTTGGATGTTATTGAGTGGCATTTCGTTCCTCCTTGATAAATTTCCTGTTCTTTGGCATGCATCACAAGAGACAACAAAAGCTTGTACATCCTTAAATAATGTAGGCCAAAAGAAACCGGAACGCAATACCTTAGCACATGTTTTATCTGTGCTAGCATGTCCTCCACAAGGAAGCGAATGACAGTGCCGTATAACGCTATTAACCTCATCTTCCGGAATGCATCTTCGAAGCATCTCATCCGGTCCGCGCTTGAATAGCAGCGGCTCATCCCAGTAATAATGTCGTACTTCCTTGAAGAATCTCTTCTTTTGAGAGTACGTCAATCCGGGCGGTGTTTCCTGGCAAACAAGATAATTTACAATATCAGCATACCAAGGTCCGTTTTTATCAAAAAGTTGGTGGATGGAATGTTCCACCAACTGAGGATGAATGTCAGAGAAGTGAGTAAGAAGAGTATTATTCTCAGTAGACTCAGTTGACATCATCTCGCCATCGACCTCGGTCGAGGCGCAGAGGCGTTGACCGAGATGTTCTTCAGTCGCCTCGCTCAGTCCAGGAAGTGCCTCGGTCGAGGTACTGCAACTGGAACCGAAATTGGAGATCTTCGTCTCCATGATTAGTGTCTCAGTTTTAGCTCCTGGATCTTCTTCCAGTGCTTTCAAGCTCCGTATATCTGCATCACAAGAAGCATCTATACCTTCCTCTATTAAACTAAAACTTATAACTCTTTCAAGTGGATCGTTAATAAGGATAGAGCTCACCAATTCTCTTGATTATTCCTCATCGTAGATGTTGAAGATATCATCAGTTATCTGCTCCCCTTTCATGGCTGCAAGTAGTGCGAACTCCACCTCATCGCCACCAATGTTGAATTTCAACTTGGCGTTCTTGTAATCCACATTGCAACCCGAAGTTGCTAGAAATGGCCTCCCGAGAATAATAGGAACAGGATAATCTACGGGAATGTCAAGTACAACAAAATCTATAAGAAGATAGAAGTTACCTAACTTGACCGGAACGTCCTCCAAGATGCCCACAGGATGGGTGATGGAGCGATCTGCCATATAAAGTCGAATCTTGACCGGCTTGGGCTCTCCAAGTCCGATCTTCATGCATAGCTCCAGCGGGATGATGCTCACGCTGGCTCCTAGATCACAAAGGGCTTCACAAGTGGCATCCCCAACTTGAATGGGAATGCTAAATGAGCCGGGATCTCTTAATTTAGGTGGCATCTTCTCCTTCATGATCTTTATAAGCTCCGAGGATTTAGATGTCATCCTAACTTCACCATAGTCTCCCAATTTCCTTTTCCTTGATAGGATCTCCTTTAAGAACTTCCCATAGGCAGGCATTCCTAGAATGGCATCAAGGAAAGGAATGTTAATATGCAGCTTATTCATCAAGTCAAGGAACTTACCAAAGTGCTTGTCTAGATGTGCTCTGGCCCTTGACTGGGGGAATGGAAGTGGTGGTTTGAATGCAGGAGGTGGAACATAAACTTCAGTTTTCCCCTCCGCTTTCTGTTGCTCCGCCCCGGTTGGCATCTCGGTCGAGGTGTTCTTCGACTGGATCTGGACCGAGGTGGTCTGCGTCGAACGAGGTGCTGGATCTGCAGTTTTGAGTCCACTCCTCGTCGTTATGGCCATGCACTGGCCCTTAGGGTTGCTTTCCGTCTTTGCTGGAAGCTTCCCTGGATCTCTTGGCGCTTCATTCGCCCTACTCGCAAGTTGTTGTTCGAAGGACTTTTGGGCCCTCGAAAATGAAGTCATTGAAGTCTCCATAGCACTAAGCTTGATCAAGATAGCCTCCAGAACTGCGTCTTTTTTTTCCGGCTGAGACGAACTTGATCCTTGCCCTTGGCTTTTTAATGGAGTAGAAGAAGAAGTAGAAGGGGAAGAGAGGAAAGGGTTAGAGGAATCGTTAGAGTTGGAGTTTGAATGATTGTTACCGTTATTTTGGTTGTTCGCCCTCCAATTATTGCTATTGGATCCTCTATTGTTGTTGTTGTATTTGTTGTTCCGGGAACCGTTGTTGTTGTTACGGTACCCGTTGTTGTTGTTCCTTTGTCCTTGCTCTTCCCTCTTGGTTTGAGCAACCAAGAGTTCCTTCAATTGCTTCACGTCATTCTTCAAAGACGTGAGTTGATTGTTGTTGGATTGAGTCTCTTGAAAGTTGACTCTTTTAACTCCACCTTCAGCTCCTTGGTGGGTGTACTTCTCCATATGCAAGGCTTGCTTCTCGATGAAGTCCCAAGCCTCGTCAATCGCCATGTCCATGAAGGTACCGGCGGAGAGTAGAGGGAGATTGAACTGGGTGCTTCCGTCCAGTCCTTTGAAGTAGATCTCCAACAACTCGATTTTTGGAATCCCATGATGTGGGCAATCCAAAAGGATGTCCTTGAACCGTTCCCATGACTTGGACAAGCTCTCCTTGTCCTTCATAATGAAAGCATTGATCTTCCCTCTCATTTCAGCTGTCTTTGAAGGGGGAAAGAATTTGGTCAAGAATTCCGTAGTCATCTCTTCCCATGTGCTGATTTTTCCTGGAGGAAGAGATTGATACCAAGTAAGAGCTCTATCTTTTAAAGAAAAGAAAAAAGGTCTTAGCTTGTAGTTGTTATTTTCAATTCTGGAAGGTCGCAAGGTTTCCATCAAAATCTCGTAGTTTTGAAGATGTTGATGTGGTGATTCCTTCTCCGTCCCTCCGAATTGGCATTGGCGAATCATGGATAGAACTTGCGGTCGAAGTTCATAGTCATGGTCCGCTGGATCTCCTAGGTTGACTCCTGGACGCCTCAGTTGTTGATTAGGGTCCATCCTTTGACCTAGGGTTTGTGGGATTCCTGCAAGAAGAACATCTCGGACTGGCATCCGAGGTGGATGTATCTCGTCCGGGGCGTCTGGTACTGGAACCTGCCTCGGTCGAGGGTCAGCAACTAGAACCTGCCTCGGTCCAGCATCGGGAACTAGGTCGTCCCTCGGTCGAAGTAGAATCTTGTCTCGTATGACGGCCATTTCTGCTTCGATTGTTTCAGTTTTGGTGCGAGTTTCTTCTTTCTCTCGCCTTAGTTCTTCCTTGCTGAGGCGTAGCAGTTCTAACGCCTCTTTCAATTCGGCTTCAAGATCGCGGTTGTCTTGTTGGGCCATTTTTGCTTCTCTTAATCGTCGCTTGTATGTCTTTTCTGGTTCGGGATCGTAAGGAACGATTTCCTTCCCAGTGCGGGTTCTTCGCATAAACCTAAGAAAGAACCTGCAAGAGTCACTCAAGTAGAGTGGTTAGAAGACACGGGGGCAAGTGCCCCAAGAGCAAACCGTACCGGCTCGGTCTAGACCAACTCCCCGGCAACGGCGCCAAAAACTTGTTCGCTCCAAACGGTCTGTGCAAGCTTTAAATTTATAACCCTAGACTTAAGCTTAAAACAAGGATGCGAACCCGCAGTGTACGGGTCAATCGTAGTAAAAGCAAGGAATTCCAGGGGTCGATCATAGGGACTCGGTGAAACAAAGTCAATAACAGTAAGCTTCGTGAATACTAACCACAAGAGCAATTAACACAATCAATGATGAATAAGAAGTCAATAAAGCAAACATGCAATTCTAGGGATTAAAGCGTCCAGTTGTGGTTCCAACTCAAGATCTAAAGATAAGCGGACAAAGCTGAGATTTTTGCAAGGGGAAGGTGTTACTAAAGTGGAGTAGATCACCGGGTAAGTCTCACTACTCTCTAATCCTAAACCGTAACTCCTATTACCGGGTAAGTCTCAAGGAATGAAGATAAAGAACTATAACCTCAAACTAACACACCACCTAAGGGAATAGAATCAACCTTTACCGGGTAAGTCTCAGGCTAACTCACAAAGATGGGATGGAAGCACACTCAAACCCCAATAAAGGATAAACCATTATTACCTACACTTATGATCGTTGGTATACAAACTAAGGAATTACTGGGTAAGTCTCATCCTAAGCTTGCTTTGAACCAGGAAAGGTGTAATAAGGATAGGATTTCGCAAACTCTAACACTTAACTCTCAGTTTAGGATCAGATAAGTCACCTCGGTCAGCTAAATTCCACCCCGGCCGAGATGTTCATCGACTGAACGAGATGCTTAGGGTTAAGGTTAAAGACTCGAACTTTCAGGATCCTACTGGAATCTAAGATTATTCTATCATTGTTTTTCCCACACCCTTCAGCCAATCACCCTAGAATCACACAAGGAAATTAGCCACTCATCATCATTATGAAAGTATTAAATATATGGGAAGAAGGTGAATATTTGAACAAGAAGAATTTAATGGAAAAGACTTCAACAACTGAATCAAATATCACAACAAAAGCGTTCCTTGGATAGCAATCCAACAAGACAAGACAACAAGGAAGGGAATTAAAGACAATCATACAAAACCCTCCAAAAAGCTATAAAAGCTATGATCTTCAATCTTCCTTCAACCTTCAAAAAGGTTCTTCGAAACTCCCAATTGGAGTATGGCTGCAGCGGTGTAAAACCCTGATCGGTGGTATAGCACTCTCCGGTGTAAGCGGGATGTTGGATTTGTGGAAATCCAACCCTTTTTATAGGAAAATAACCCTCCAAAGATAAGATATCTTAGAAAGATCTCTTCCCATAAAAATAGGTAAAAATATAAGATCTTCTTCCTTCCAGGAGCCAAGCCCAAAAATATAAGATCACCTTCCAAAGATAAAAGATCTCAGCCAAGAATAAAATATTCTCGCCGCGTCCTAGCTGTTCGCCTCGGTCGAGTCGACGTCTCTGGATCACCTCGGTCGAGATAAATCTCTGGTCAACCGAGGTGAGTCATAACTGAATGTGAAATCTCTCAAAACTGGTCCAAAGTGAATCCTTAATCCATAGCTATGCTTCCTGGATGGTTCCTTATGCTCCTCAATGTAGCTCCAATGACTCCATAGCTCTATTTGTTCCTTTTTGATGCAAAACGTGCCATTTTACCTACAATTACAGCAAAACTAGGTGTAGACCTCGATTCCCGCAAAGGTACATGAAATGGTAATATAATCTCATATTATACATGCAATCATGCAGATTATTGAAGATAAAACGTCCAAACAAACCCCAAAATATAGACTATAATTCATGCTATCAGTGTTCTGAGGATTTTGTGGTCTACACTGATGCATCCAAGCTAGGCTTGGGATGTGTGTTGATGCATACGGGTAGAGTGATTGCATATGCGTCTAGACAGCTGAAGACGTATGATGAGAACTACCCGACTCATGATCTGGAGTTACCAGCGGTAGTTCATGCTTTGAAGATCTGGAGACATTACCTGTATGGTGCTACATGCCAGATCTTCACAGACCATAAGAGTATGAAGTATATTTTCACGCAGCGGGAAATGAATAACGCCAGCATAGATGGCTTGAGTTGATCAAGGATTTTGACCTTGAGATTTTGTATCATCTTGGCAAGGCGAATGTGGTAGCTGACGCCTTGAGCAGGAAGACGCCTTGAGAGAAGGCGATTTCCAAACTTACTGTACAACCCCAGCTTCAGAGGGATCTAGCCTGACTGGAGATGGACATCCAGTTTACTGATGAGGATGCCCAGTTGTTTACCGTAGAGCTTCTACCTGGTCTGCTGGATGAGATCCAACAGAAGCAGGGGGCCTGTCCGACCCTAGCGAGGATCAGCGATACGATGTCTCGGGGAGAGGCACCCTAGTTCACTATTGGGGCAGATAGAGTTATGAGGCGACACGATCGTATTTCTGTTCTTGCGGATGCAGAGCTGAGACAACGGATATTACAAGAGGCTCACTATACACCTTACTCAGTACACCCTGGTACGAGTAAGATGTACCATGATGTGAGACGTTCATTTTGGTGGGGAGGGCTGAAGCCCGATGTAGCCAGATTTGTGGCTCAGTGTGCGACCTGTCAACAGGTCAAGATAGAACATTTTAGGCCTGGAGGTGAGCTCCACCCACTTCCAATACCACAGTGGAAGTGGGAGGACGTCTCCATGGATTTTGTGACTGGACTGAAGACCAGTAGGAGCTTTGATGCTATTTGGGTGGTCGTTGACAGATTGATGAAGACGGCACGTTTCATCCCTATCAGAGAGACGTGGCCAGTGAGCAGATTAGCTGAGGAGTACACTAGGCAGATAGTGAGACTCCATGGGGTACCGAGGACGATCGTTTCTGATCGTGACGGACGATTTAATTCGAGATTCTGGCAGCAGATTCAGACTGCTTTGGAGACGAGTCTACACTTGAACTGCGTTTCACCCCAGACAGATGGTCAGTCAGAGAGGACCATCCAGACCTTAGAGGACATGCTGCGAGCTTGTGTGTTGGCTTGGGGACAGGGATGGTCTGATTACCTCCCACTCGTTGAGTTCTCATACAACAACAGCTGTCATGCATCTATAGGGATGGCTCCCTATGAGGCACTGTATAGACGTAGATGCCGTACACCTTTATGCTGGGATGAGCCTAGCAGTATCAGTGGGATAGCGCCAGAGCAAATTCAGGATGATATGGCTCGAGTAGTGCTGATCAGAGAGAGGATGTTGGCTGCAAGAGTCGCCAGAAGTCGTATGCATACAAGAGGCATCGACCTCTAGAGTTCAGGGTAGGAGCTCATGTCTGGTTGAGAGTATCTCCGACGTGAGGCGTTAGACGTTTTGGCATAAAGGGGAAGTTGAGTCCCCGATATGTAGCCCTTTCGAGATACTAGATTTAGTTGGACGAGCAGCTTACAGATTAGCTTTGCCTCCGAGGTTAGAGGGTGTTCACCCCGTGTTTCATGTGTCTCAGCTGAGGGAGTACATACCAGATCCCAGGCACATCGTGAGTTATGATGATCTGGTGGTTGAGCCGGACCACACGGTTATAGAGCACCCTATCGCAGTCCTAGAGCGAGGTGTGAGACGCCTGCGTTTGAATGACATTCCTATGTTGAGGATACAGTGGTCTAGACGAGGACCAGATGAGGCTACCTGGGAGACAGAGGATAGTATCCAGAGGAACTATCCGGAGTTCTACGCTGAGTTAGAGGCACCAGTAGGATCTATGAGTAGATCACAGCGCCTTCTTGGTGAGTGCTTGAATGTTATGTGCTTATGTGGTATGTTATGTTTCCGTGCTAGTTGGGTGTGCATATGATCTGTTAGATCCTGTTTGCTAGCACGAGATAGGTATAGCTGGAGATGGTTCTTTCCTCCATGCTACCTTTGCTGGACATAGTGTGACTGGAGATGGTTTTCCTGCACATAGTAGTGTTATGTGTACGTGGTGGCTGGAGATGGTTTCCTCCATGCCAGTGTGTTGTGGTTAGTGTTTGGCTCGAGATGATCTTCCTCTAGGCCGTGTGTAGAGTTGTGATGCTGGATTATGATACCTCCATGCTGTGTTGAGGATATAGAATGTTATAGGTTTTGACCCGACGTTCTTGAGGGAAGTGTGTTACCTCGGCTTACACGTCCGAGAGGTTTTGGGATCCTGCAAGTTTCGGGACGAAACTTGTTTTTACGGGGGTGAGATGTAAGAGCCTCAGCCTTTGGAGCCTAGGAGCCTTGTTGAGCCTTAGCTGAGTTAGCTTTGACTCTGCTAGCCGCCCCAGCGGACCCTACCAGCCGCACCTGCACCCCAAGTGAGCCGCCCCTGCTCATGGTTGATCCGCCCTTGCGGTTTTGTGCGGCTGCACCCACTTTTGTTGACTCTTGACTTATGCTTTGCTGCTGACTTCTTTTATAAGCTTCCTTAGACTTCTGATGAGAAGTTTCTTCATCTCTCCAGCCTCTCTCTTCCTCCTCACCTTCTTTTTCTTCTTCTTCTTCTCTTTTGATCCTCTTTGATCTTCTTTTGCTTGTGTGAGTGAGTTCTTGAGAGTTTGAGTGTGTTCTTGGCTTTGGATGCTCTTGGAGTTGTTACTGAGAGTTGTTGCTGTTGTGTTGAGGCTGAGAGTGGTGTTGATGCTCCTTAGTTGCAGCCTAGGTTGTGTGGTAAGCTCTTCTCTTCATCTTTCTTTCTTCATTCTCCTTTGCTTCTTATGTCTCTCTTTAGCTTAGGAATCACAAGTTGGACTTGTGCTGGATCCTTTCTGGATGTTTTGATGATCATATGTGTCTATATATGAGTATGTGTTGTTGTGATGTGTTGAAGACGTGAAGAGAATCGAGAAAGGAGTCGAAGAGAAGTCGGGACCAATTCTCTGCACAGTTGGCCGCCCGTGCGCCTAACCTGAGCCGGACCTACGCCTGGTGTGGAGCCGCCCCTGCGCCATTGGTGAGCCGCCCCTGCGCCTCACTGGTTTGGCTGGTGGTTCTTGCTTCTGTTGGTGCATACCTTGTTGGTATGTCTTCCTTCCTTCCTTTCCTTTAGCTTTGGCTTAGTTGATAGCTAGGTTAGGATGGTTAGGATGAGTTGTATGCTAGAGATGTGCCTTAGGCACTTGTGTTGATATTGAAAGTATGCTATAGGCATACGTGAGTTTGTGTTGATCCTTAGGTTGTAGGTTGGTTCTGGTTATGGAGACGAGTCTCCTAACCCTTTCAGGTTGTGATGTTATGTGCCTTGCTCTTGCAGACGTTGGTTTCTTCCCCGAGGGGAAGCTGTGACGTGGTAGAGGATACGAGAGTATCAGGTAAGTCCATTGGACTTACTTAGTGTACGGCTGTAGATTGTATGATTGTAATGGTTGTGTGTGTTCATATGGTTGTGCATTTATAACTTAAACCGGACTAGGATTACCATTCATTACATTTATTTGGCCCAAGTGTATTATAACGGGCGGTAACCACCGGTCTCCGCCTGCTGGGTTAGAAGGAGGTGCCCTGAAGATGATCTCACATGAGGGGACGAGTGACGGTCACCCCCACGCAAAACTCCTATGTTACGTTGGATGGGGCGGGGTTCTTGAAGCTCCTCGTGTTACAAAAGAAGTTGAATTAGTAATGGTATAACGTAGTAAAAGATAATAAATGAATGTGTGTGGCATTGCATGTATGAGATGTTGTGGTGTGTTTTTGCTATTACTATCATGCTTATCTATTGTTGTAGCTAACGGTGTATACCGTGTTGTAGATGATCTGCAGGTTAGGAAGACTGCAGATTGAGCTAGATGGTGTGATCAGCCGAGGACTTTTGTACATTTGGATGCGTAGGTTGGGGATCTTTTGTACCAGTTGATGTTGTTGTTATGGTTTTGTACTCGGCTTTGAGTTTGTAAACTCTTTTGTTGTATCATACAGCTTTTATGTATTTGTTTTTACTCTACTTGTGCCTTTTTGTAAGATCCAGTGAAGTTGTTGTCAGGCTAGGGTCAGGATTCATTGTGAGATCCTAGCCCAATGTAGCATTCCGAGTCCCGCGGATTCGGGGTGTTACATTTTTGGCTCATAATCTTTGCTCTTTCCTCCTTCTTGCAATGTCTCTTCTTCTATCACCACTTGCTTTCCCTTATCATTTCCCTTAGGTAAGGGTCCTTCATGCGCAGCCCAGTCCTTGTTGTGATGGCCTACACTTGGCCTCTTGGGTTATCTTCGGTTCTTCCGGGGAGCTTTCCCGGATCTCTATGAGCTTCACCCGCCTTTTAGAACACTTGTGCTTCAAGCACCTTTTGAGCTTTATAAATGGAAGTCACCGTGCTCTCAAGACCACTCAACCTTCCAAGTAATTGCTCAAACATCATCTCGGTTCTATCCTTTGGAGGTTGAGTAAATCCGGGTGGAGGCTCTTGTGAAGTCTTAGGTGGTGGAGTTGTGCTTGTGGAAGCGGGAGGGTTCAAGGAACCAATCGAGTTAGAATAGGAAAACCCGGGATGGTTGTGGTTAGGCCGGTAATTGTTGAATTGCCGGTTGTTGTTGAAGTTCCTAGGACCTTGATAATTGTTGAAGTTTCCCCTTCCCATGTAGTTCACATCTTCCTCCTTGGAAGACAAGTTTGCTTGCACTTGCACTTGAGGGCTTGCTTGATTCTTCAAAGTTGTGGCACACAACTCCCTCAAAGATTTAAGCTCATTGTTGATTGCATCGAGCTTGAAATTATTCATGGTGACTTCACTCACCTCATATGCTCCCGGTTTCCTCCCATCACTCTTCCTATGGGAGTACTTTTCTATCACCAAAGCTTGTTTCTCTACAAACTCGCAAGCCTCATCCACATTCTTCTCCATGAATGTTCAACCGGAAAGTGATTGAAGCTTGAATTGGCTATCCTCATCAATCCCCTTGAAGTAGATCTACAATAGCTCTATCTTCGGTATATCATGGTGTGGACAATCTAGGAGGAGGTCCTTGAACCTCTCCCAACATTTGAATAGGCTTTTCCTATCCTTCATCACGAAGGCATTGATCTTCCCTCTTAACTCGGTAGTCTTGGAAGGTGGGAAGAACTTTGTCAAGAACTCGGTTGTCATCTCCTCCCAAGTACTCACACACCCTAGTGGAATCGATTGGTACCAAGCAGAGGCTTTATCCTTAAGAGAGAAGGAAAAAGCCCTAAGCTTATGGTTGTTTTTCTCCAATCTAGGCGGCCTTAGAGTCTCCATCAAGATCTCATAATTCATCAAGTGTTGATGAGAAGACTCTCCTTCCATCCCTCCAAATTGATTATGCCGGATCATTTGTAGAACTTGAGGGCGGAGCTCATAATCATGGGTTGCGGGATCTCCTAAGTTCACACCCGGACGGTGCACTCTTTGGGTTGGATTCATACGTTGCCCTAACATTTGTGGCTCCTCAAACATGATCGGCTCAAACCGAATATTCACCGCCGGCTGCGGTGGTGGTGGTGGTGGAGGTTGTTGACAATTAAGCTCTCTTTGCACAAGAGCTTGCCTAATCTCTTCAATTTCCCTCCTAGTTGCTTCTTGCCTCTCACTGGAAAGCCTCCTCTCATTCTCCAAGAGTTCATCTCTTAACCTAATTTGCTCTAAAGCCTCATCCAACTCATCTTGAAGATCTCTTGCTGCCATCTCTTTCTTCTTCTTAATGCTCTTAGATCTAGCTTTAAGGGTTTTCTCCGGTTCGGGATCGAATGGAGCTAAATCCTTGTCACGAGATCTTCACATGCACCTAAAGAATGAGAGATGTCCTGAAAATGCAAAGACACAAACCAAACAAGATCAAAAGCAACAAGAAAGATCTACACTATAAGCAATCACAAAAATGACTCAATTTAGACCTAGTCCCCGGCAACGGCGCCAAAAACTTGTCACGCTAAGAATGTGTAGCACAAAAGTCTTAAATTTATAACTCGATATATTTTTCCTAACTCCTAGCGAACCCACAGTGTATGGGTCGTTTTGTAGTAAGGATAGTATTCCGAGGTCAAACACAAAGACTAAGGTGAAATTGAATCAAATAGTGCCTAAGGATAGGGTAGACCTAGTTTGAGAAAAGAGAAAGAAATAAAGAAATGAAAATCTCAATGTTTTTGGATTAGTTTTATGGTGATCAATCAAGGATTACAAATCATGCAAGATTAACAAACAACTATGCTAGCAACACAAATAAGCAAACACAAAAACGAGATAGGTGATCAAAGAGAGAAAAGCGGATTCCAGGGGTTAGAAATTCCGGTTATGGAATTGGACTCAAGCTTCTAATCAATCTTGGACAAGCTATAGTATGTTGGGAAAGGGTGTTTCTCAAATGGAACCAATCACCGGGTAGGTCTCATGATCCACTAATCCCGTAACTAAGGTCCTATTACCGGGCAAGTCTCTAGGAACTTAATGTTGGGAAATCTACACAAACCGGATTGCTACCTAGGGATCTAACCTCTCCTTACCGGGTAAGTCTCTACAAGGCAAGTCCTAATCATCAATCCTAGCACACTCAATACAATAGCGGCTTTTGAGGCTCACTACTACCTAGAGTTCATCATCTTCGGTAATTAAGAGCAAGAATCATCGGGTAGGTCTCTTCTCACACTTAGTTGCTAACACTAGGTCACCCTAGGATATATCTAGCTCAACAAACACTAGGGTTTCAACAATCTAACATCCTAGCATTCAGATTTATCAATACAAGCAAGTCAGACAAAATCACGGGTAGTTCATCTCATTCCACAGCCGTGGTCTGGCTAGAACAAACCGTGGTTTTCAACAGCAGCTTGGCTCGAGCAAGCAAATCATCCAAGGGTACGTTTAAGTCTATTCTATCATAGTCCAAGCCATAACCATCACTCCCTTACCCTAGAATCGCATCTATTTAGCCAACAACATGCATCTTAACAATCAAACTCAACAAGCATACATCCATGGCTTCCATTAGCAAGAATATGAAATAAAAGAGAGATAAGACAAGTAGAACAAGAAAACAAGCTGAATAAATGTCAAGAAGGACTTACAACCCTTCAGAAGAAGGTGCAATTCGTTCCTCACAATCTTTGCAAATGTCCTCCACAAAACTCATTCAAAATCCACTAAAAAACTAGCAAAACTCTAAGACTATTGTTCTTCTTCTTCCTCTCCAAAATGGGAGTGTTTATTCTCCTCCAAGAGTAGCTCCAATCCAATGGTACGTTATGTGAGAGTGTGGGAGAGAATGGAACGATGGGGTCTTCCCTCAATAGCCTGCAGGACCACCTTTTATTCTCCATCAAGGGCAAGAGTCGGTTATGGAGATCGTGGGATAGCTATCACAACTATACAGAGGAAACCACGGCCTATTTCCACGCCCGTGGAAGTCCTAGTGACCGTGGTTTTGGTGCCCCAGCCTTCTTTGGATCATTAAGTCACGAGTTGGTGCATGGCATGCACCAACAAGGTCCCATGTGTTCTCCTTTGCTCCTAACTTGCTTCTCAATGAGTCCGGAAATGTGTCATTATGAGGAATGATTCTCGAACGTATCGATTAAGCTCTAGAAGCTCCCAAAATACATACAAAACATGCAAATGTCCGTGTAGACGTCTATGTCGACAACATACATGAATTAAGTGCAAATCGTCACGAACTATTGTCAAACCATGCATGAGTAACGGAAAAAACTATCTAAATGGATGCCTAAACTAGCTTCATAAATCGTGTTATCACTTCTTCTTCTTGCTACCTTGAATGGTAGGAATCGGTGGATCCACCTAAAGGAGGCTCCTCTTGTGTTTGGTTGTGTTGATGGCATACTTAGACCGTGGAAGAGGGCTAGGATCTTATGTTGGAGGCTAAAAGACGTTCACAACATCAAAGGAGGCAATAGGAAGGCTGCTACACATCAAAGAACCAAAGAGGTTGATGCTTATGGACTGCAGCCTCGGGGGGGGGGATCCTTTAAACCGCGGGGGCAGCCTATGTAACCCGCAGGGGCAGACTCTAGGTGTAGCACACCGCAAGGGCAGTTTTTGAACCAATAAGCCTCCGGTCTCTTGTTCCTTTGTTCCCTTTCCGCTTCCTTGATCTTGACCCATCTTAGTAACATGATAGAATGGCTTAACATAGGTGATAAGGAATTCCAAGTAGTGGCTTGACCCTTAAGGCCATCTTGTGAGAGTTGAGGGTATGTTGGTTGTGATATTGTGGCGTGATCTCTTGAGAGTGATCATGTATCTTGTGTGTTTATGAGTTGTGAGGATTATGAGCACTAGAAGTCTAAGGACTTCTAGTTTACTAGAGGATTCATCTATCTTGAGTCGTTGTTCTTGTGGGGATGTTGAGTCTAGAAGTATAAGGACTTCTAGTTGACTAGAGTGATGTTGTTCTTGTGAGGATTTTGAGCCTAGAAGTCTAACGACTTCTAGTTGAATAGAGTGTTGTTTGATCGGTGTGCCTTGTGTTGACCAGGCATTGTATGTTTTTCCACGGGAGGTTGAGAGAGCTCGATCGGGTTTCGCTTTGAGACTAGTAAGTCCATAGACTTACTTAGTTGACTTCTTAGTATGGTATCAAAGCCATACGTTGATAACAACGGCACTAGCAATCTTTTAAAAGGCCACATAGACAAATAAACAGAACCCATAAGGAATCTGAGTTTTCAAAACAAATTTTGTTTTCAAATCATGAGCATAGTCGGGCTGGGACTGAGTTTTCAAAACAAATTTTGTTTTCAAATAAACAGAACCCACAAGGAATCTGAGTTTTCAAAACAAATTTTGTTTTCAAATCACTAGAATATCGTTTTGGGACTGAGTTATCATGTTGGAAGCATTTAAGGCAGTTGACTGAGAGTGATCATGTATCTTGTGTGTTTATGAGTTGTGAGGATTGCGAGCACTAGAAATCTAAGGACTTCTAGTTTACTAGAGGATTGATCTATCTTGAGTTGTTGTTCTTGTGGGGATGTTGAGTCTAGAAGTATAAGGACTTCTAGTTGACTAGAGTGATGTTGTTCTTGTGAGGATTTTGAGCCTAGAAGTCTAACGACTTCTAGTTGAATAGAGTGTTGTTTGATCCGTGTGCCTTGTGTTGACCAGGCGTTGTATGTTTTTCCACGGGAGGTTGAGAGAGCTCGATCGGGTTTCGCTTTGGGACTAGTAAGTCCACAAACTTACTTAGTTGACTTCTTTGTATTAGCATATTGTGTTTGGTGGTGTGTGTTAGTTTTGTTAAACAACAAAACCGTAATAGGACGACCTATATATTTACATAATTGGCCCAAGTGTATGATAAGGGGCGGTGACATCATTGTCCAGCTCTTGCGAGAGCTAGGAGGTTCTGTGCGACTAGCCCAGGCAGGTAGACGGTCAGATGCATTACTACCATTCCTTGGTGGTAAACGGGGACATAGGCAAGGTTTGGGAATCCCTCGTGTCACAAAATAAGTTTCTTTAGTAAGGAATAACGTAAATGAAGATAATAAATGGACTTGAGTGCTTGCATGTTGTATGTGTTGATATGTGTTTATGTGCCTTTACCTTTATTCTAATTGATAGAATGTTTAGCTAACAGTTTTATACCACTTGTAGATGCCTTGGAGGTTAGGGAGGTGGTCGAGTGATCCGGTGGTAGTGAGTAGCCGGGGTTCCATATATTATAGGATGAGATCAGTTTATCTTTTATTATTATTTAAGACGTTGTTATGTTGTTGGTTTTGAGAACTCGGCTGAAGTGATGTATTTCATTTTTGAGAACTCGGCTGAAGTTATGTATTTCGATTGTAGCATTCCGAGTCCATCGGATTTGGGGTGTTACAGTATGTTATCAAAGACATACGTTGACAACAACGGCACTAGCAATCTTTTAAAAGGCCACATAGACATATAAACAGAACCCACAAGGAATCTGAGTTTTCAAAACAAATTTTGTTTTCAAATCATGAGCATAGTCGGGCTGGCATAGAATGTACGTGACCACCACTACCTCCGCGAATCTCGACAGCGTAGTTTATTGGATTTTTAAGTTGTATATGTATTGTAGTTAAGTTTGGACCTTGTAGTAGTATCAGCCTTTTGTTAGTATTGTTATACCCTCTTAACGATAGCATAGTGTTACGCATCGATTCCATCTTTACCAGATGGCACGCATGAGAGCGACAACATACGTGCGACGAAGAGGGGGTATACCTCCCCTTCCTCCAAGAGCTCCAAGACGGGGAGATGTGGGTAGGCCTCCGGGAGCCCGAGGTCGGGGACGTGCCCTTATTGTGGACCATCCAGCTGCGGAAGTTCTTGCTGAGGAGGTGGCTGAGAGCATTATCCCAGAGGTTAGGGATGAGACCGCTGCTAGGTCCAGAGCACGGAGGTCAGGGTCCGCGGATTCGGGTCAAGTATCGATCAGAGCATCGGAGTACCAAGAGTATGTCTAACGAGTGGAGGAGGCATTTGGGACTAGAGCACCACCCCCAGCACCACCGGTACCAGCTATGTCTGAAAGGTTTCGCAAAGGGTGACTCACAAGGTAGTTCCACCAGTAGTAGCTGCACTAGTGAGAGTGGTCGAGGGCGACAAAGTGAGAGACGAGCTAAGGGAGCCAAGGCCGGAGCGTGTACCCATATTTGATAGTAATGTGGGATCAGAGGTGGAACATTGGATCAGCCACGTATTGTCCGCACTGGAGGCGATTCATTGCCCTAAGGGTCGTCAGGTGGAGTTTGATCATACCTTATTTAGGGATCATGCGTAGTTCTAGTGGAGGACTGTTAGGAGTGGTGTTACCAGTTTCGTGCAGTTGTTGAGCCTGGTTCGGGAGACTTTTTTCCCTACCTCGTTGAGGAGAGATAAAGCACAGGATTTCTTAGAGGCGGGATTTGAGGATGTCCTCATAGCCGAGACGTTCAGGAGGTTTCGAGAGGTGTAGTCACTGCTAGGTCCTGCCGCACCACCAGTTGACCAACACATGAACCTGTTCTCCCGGAGATTGAGGGAGACTACCCGCTCCTATCTGGCAAGGTTTCGCTGTGATTTCTTGGCAAATTACCAGGACGAGCTTCAACATATGAGAGGGACCGATCGAGTCCTAAGAGAGTTGTTCAGTGTGGAGGGCCGGATAAGAGGTAGAGGACGGCACGAGGCTGTGTAGGAGGTGGAGCCTCAGATCATAGTCGTGGTAGTTTCAGGGACGCCCTAGCTATCAGTTTGCCCCACCGACATTTGCTAGGGGACGTCAGTGTTACAGTTATGGAGAGTATGGCCACATTAAGACTGAGTGTAGGAAGCCGCCAGTGACTTTTTTTACTTGCGGTCAGCTGGGCCATAGAGCTACCTTCTGCCGATAGGGCAAGGTAACTTCACAGTAGGGGTTTTCGCCTGCTAGCTCTTCAGGAGGTGGGTAGAGGCTGGCTCAGTATCAAGCTCGGGATCAGCAATAGCGAGCACCCGACCATGCTTATTCGTAGGGTTCTGCCTAGGTTCCAAGTAGAGGCACAGGATGTGGTGGAGGTACCATAGAGACTAGAAGCACCCAGGCTAGGGTCTTTGAGTTGCGGTGTGCGGTTGAGCAAGCAGTGCCCGCAACTGCACGTTCTATTATGATTCGTGGCATTCCGGTTAGAGTAATTTTTGATACAAGTGCAACCCACTCTTTCATATTTGATGATTGCATAGATAGGTTGGCCTTAGATACAGTATAGGGGGAACCATTCCTTATAGGGTTACCCAACGGGAGTAAGGTTCGTGACACTCGAGAGGTACACGGTTGCCCCATCTGCTTGGGAAACCGTGACTGGCTAGCCGACTTCCACGTCATGTACCTAGTGCATGAAGAGGTCATATTAGGAATGGACTGGATGGACCGCCATTGATCTATTTTGGACATCAGTAGGAGGACGGTGATGGTCACCACAGAGCCGTGAGACTTATTGGACAGTGATGCGAGGCCTTCTAGTGTTATGCCAAGAAGGAAGAGACGAGGCCATTCTTTGTAGAGACCCCCGTAGCTTGTGAGTTTGAGGATTTCTTTGGTGAGCCATCTAGACTACCCCAGCAGAGGAGCGTAGACTTTGGGATTGAGTTGGAGCCCGGCATAAGGCTGATCTCCAAGGCCCCATACCGCATTGCACCGGTTAAGATGCTTGAGCTGAAGAAGCAGCTTGAGGAGCTAGTAGAGAGGGGATTCATCTACTCTAATGTGTCTTCTTGGGGGAACCAATCCTCTTCGTCAGGAAGAAGGACGGTTCGATCAGACTTTGTATCCACTACCGGGAATTGAACAATGTCACCATCAAGAACAAGTATCCACTACCACACATTGATGATCTGCTGGATCAGTTACAGGGCACCACCGTGTTTTCATGTATCGACTTGAGGTCAGGGTATCACCAGCTGAGGGTGAGAGAGGAGGACGTGCCGAAGACGACATTCCGGACCAGATATGGTCATTATGAGTTTATCGTGATGCCATTCTGGCTCACGAATGCTCCCTCCGTCTTCATGGAGTTGATGAACGGAATCTTCATCGACTTCTTGGACCAGTTTGTAGTGGTTTTCTTCCACGACATCTTAGTATACTCCCGGAGTAGGGAGAAGCATGCAAGACACTTGAGGACTGTACTGCAAGTCTTACATGACAGAGAGCTTTACGCCAAGCTCTCTGAGTGCGAGTTTTGGATGCCAAAGGTAGCTTTTCTTGGTCACATTGTCTCTGCCGAGGGTGTCAAGGTAGACCCGGCAAAGATAGAGTCAGTTGCTTCATGGCCGCTCCCCAGGACGATCAAAGAGGTGCACAGCTTCCTAGGCCTGGAAGAGTACTACCGTAGGTTCGTGAATGGTTTTTCCGTGATTGCCAAGCTACTCACTTCCTTGTTGAGGAAGTCCATCAGGCTTACATGGTCTGAGCCCTACCAACATAGTTTTGAGGAGCTGAAGAGGAGGTTGACTTTCGCTCCTGTGTTGCCACAACCAAAGGGTATTGAGGACTTTGTCATTTATAGTGATGCATCCAAGCTAGGCTTGGGATGTGTTTTGATGCAGAGGGGTAGGGTCATTGCGTATGCGTCTCGACAGTTGAAGACGTACGAGCAGAATTACCCGACCCACGACCTTGAGCTAGCCACAATGATTCATGCTTTGAAAATTTGACGACATTATCTCTATGGGGCCACTTGCCAGATCTTCAACGACTGTAAGAGTCTGAAATACATATTCACTTATCGAGAGTTGAATAACCGACAGAGGAGATGGTTGGAGCTAATTAAGGACTTCGACTTGGAGATCCTGTATCACCCGGGGAAGGCGAATGTGGGCGCCGATGCCCTTAGTAGGAGGACACCTTGAGAGGCAGCGATAGCTAGATTGACAGTTCAAGCACAATTGCAGAGAGAGTTGATCTGGTTGGAGGTAGATATCTGGTTTCCGGATACTGACGCCCACTTTTCAGCTTTAGAGGTTTCACCGGATCTGTCGGAGGAGATCCGACACAAAAGTGCACGTTGTCCAGCACTAACAAGGATTCGGGATATGATGTCTCGAGGAGAGGCTCCACAATTTACCATGAGTGCAGACATGATTTTGAGGCGCCAATAGCGCATATGTGTACCGTCAAATAGAGAGTTGAGACAACGGATATTGTAGGAGGCACGATTTATTCCTATTAAGGAAACGTGGACGGTAAATCGTTTAGCCGAAGAGTTTACACGACAAATAGTGAGGTTCCATGGGGTGTCGAGGACGATCATCTCATATATGGACGGGCATTTTACCTCGAGATTTTGGCAGAAGGTACACACCGCCCTAGGTACGAGCTTGCAGTTCACTACAACGTATCATCCTCAGACGGACGGTCAGTCATAGAGGACTATACAGACCCTTGAGGATATGTTGAGAGCTTATGTACTTGATTGGGGACATGTATGGCCCGACCACCTTTCTTTGGTGGAATTCTCGTACAACAACAGTTGACATGCGACGATTGGGATGGCTCCTTACGAGGCATTGTATGGATGGAGATATCGTACACCCTTGTGCTGGGATGAACCGGGAATGATGAGTGGGGTAGCACCCGAGCAGGTGCATGATGATATGCCTCGGGTAGCGTTGATCCGAGAGTGGATGCTAGCCGCGCAGAGTCGTCAAAGGTGCATGATGATATGCCTCGGGTAGCGTTGATCCGAGAGTGGATGCTAGCCGCGCAGAGTCGTCAAAGGTCTTATGCTGATAAGAGGAGAAGACCTACAGAGTTTACAGTGGCAGCACAAGTTTGGTTGAGGGTGTCGCCAACGCGAGGCGTCCGACGTTTCGGCGTTAAGAGGAAGTTGAGCCCCCGATATGTCGGACCATTTGAAATCCTAGAGCGGGTGGGAGAGGCGGCTTATAGATTGGCGTTGCCACCCGCGGTTAGAGGGAGTCCACCCGGTATTCCATGTGTCTCGGCTAAGAGAGTATATTCATGACCCGAGACACATAGTTAGTCACGATGACCTGAAGGTTGAGCCAGACCACACGTTTATAGAGCATCCTGTAGCTGTTTGTGAGAGGAGTACGAGATGCCTTCGATCGAAGGTAATACCCATGATGAGGGTGTAGGGGTTGAGACGAGGAGTCAACGAGGCTACCTGGGATATAGAGGATAGTGTCAGGCGGAACTATCCAAAGTTTTATGCGAGTCTAGGGACGTCTATAGGACCGTCGGGTTAGTACCGAATCCTTTCCCTGTTTGTATTATGTGATTATGTGTTGTGGGATACTATGTATGCTTCATGTGTGTACTTTACGAGGTTTTGATGTGTTAGATAGGGTAAGAAGGTGTAGAGAGACGATAGTTGAGACGGTTTGGTCGCACAATCGATGATCAACGTTTGGCAAGTTTCGGGACGAAACTTATTTTGAGGGGGATTTGATGTAACGCCTGGAATTTCGGTTCCATTTACAAGAGGCGTTAGAAGCCTTGAGAAAGGGCTACCTCCCTTGTGGTTTAGAAGGCCCGCACCCGCAGCCATCCACGACCGCGGTTTGGACGTCCCGCGGGGGCGGTGACACATTAGAGCGAGAGTTAAGTTCCTTTTTCATCCATGGTTATTATCTTCTAACTGTTTTAATTCTATCCACTTTTTGAGAGGAGTAATTATGGTTCTTATCTCTTGGCATCCCTCTCTTTTATGCAGCCCATCTTCATCTCCCTCTTTCTTTTCACGTTACTTCATTCTCTCCATTCTTCTTCCTCATCTCGTTCACGTTACTCTCCATCTTTTCCTTCTCTCTTCTCTTGAGACTGTCACATGGAGTTCGGACTGAAGAGACGTGCTCCAGGGTAAGTTCCTTCCTCCCCTTCCTTCGTTCCTTCGTTCCTTCCTTCCTTCCTTCTTCGTCCTTCTTCTTCTTGCTACCTTGAATGGTAGGAATCCATGGGTCCACCTAAAGGAGGCTCCTCTTGTGTTTGATTATGTTGATGGCATACTTAGACTGTGGAGGAGGGCTAGAATCTTATGTTGGAGGCTAGGAGATGCTCACAACATCAAATGAGGCAATAGAAAGGTTGTTGCACATCTAAGAATCGAAGACGTCGACGTTTCTGGACTGCAGCTGCGGGGGCGGATCATGTGAGCCGCGGATCCTGTAAACTGCGGGGGCGGCCTTTGCAACCCGGTGGGGCAGACTCTGGGTGTTTCACACCGTAAGGGCGGCGTCATGACACCGCAAGGGCAGTTTTTGCACCAGTAAGCCTCTGATCTCATGTTCATTTCTTCCCTTTCCGCTTCCTTGATCTTGATCCATCTTAGTAGCATGCTAGGATGACTTAACATAGGTGATATGGAATGCCAAGTGGTGGCTTGACCCTTAGGGTGATCTTGTGAGAGTTGAGGGTATGTTGGTTGTTGTTACGCTAGGATGTGACACGCAAAAAGCTTTACATTTGTAAACTTGATCTAATCTCCTAAACTACCTAGCGAAACCCGCAGTGTACGGATCGTTATGTAGGAAGGAAAGTATTCCGAGGTTGAACACAAGGACTGAGGCGAAATCAAGTCATTCAATGATCAAAGATAGTGTGAATCTAGTCTAAGAAAAGAGAATGAAATAAAGAAATGAAAATCATGATATTTTTGGTTGGATTTTTGTGGTGATCAAGGAAGATCACAAATCAAGTAAGATAATGAATCAAACTAACAACTCAAGCTAGCAAACTAAACAAGCAACACAAACACAAGATATGTGATCAAAGAGAGAAAAGTGGATTCTAGAGGTCAAGATTTCCGGTTATGGCATTGGACTCAAGCTTGTAAAGATTCTAAGGACAAGGTTGCGGTGTTGGGAAAGGGTGTTTCTCTAATGGAAGCAATTACCGGGTAAGTCTCATGCTTCACTAATCCCGCACCAAACTCCTATTACCGGGTAAGTCTCAAGGAGGTAAAGTTGGGAATTCTACACAAACCGGACACTACTTAAGGGGCAAACCTCTCCTTACCGGGTAAGTCTCGGAAAAGGTAAGTCTCAAGCAACAATCCTAGCACACTCAGTCCAATAGCGGCTTATGAGGCTCACTACTACCTAGAGTTCATGATCTTTGGTATCTAAGATCGGAAATCATCGGGTAGGTCTCTTTCCTCACTTAGTTTACTAGCATTAGGTCACCCTAAGCTATATTATGCTCAACAAACACCAGGATGTCAACAATCTAACATCCTAACATACAAATTCATCAATTAAAGAGCAACAGAAGGAAAAACCGGGTGGATCATAGCAAAAATCGGCCGATTTACTTTGAAGAACAGGTCGATTTTTCTCCTCTGGTTTAGGTTTCGGGCACAAAAATCATCCTAAACTAACATGTAAGTCCATTCTATCATCACCCAAGCTATAACCATCAATCCATCACTCCAGAATCACAATAAACTAGCCAACAACATTCATTTGAAGATCTAAAATCATCATACAAGCATACATGGAATCCATAGCAAGAAGATGAAGTAAGGAAATGAAAGCAATGAAACTTAGCTGGATTTGAGTTCAAAACAAGTCTTTCAAGACACCAAATGTAGCTCCAAGTCATATCTTACAACCTTCAATAAATTTCTTCACAAAAATCACTCAAATCTCATTACAAAGCTAAAGCCTACACTAATCTCTCTCAAGAACACCCACAAGGGTGCCTTGAAGAGAGGCTACAATGGAAGAGTCTTTTGGGAAGATGCTAGAGGATGTGGGAGAGAGAGATTGGAAAAGGACCTCAGTAACAGCTTGCAGGACCACTTATATTCTCCACCAAGAGCAAGGCCGGACGAAGAGATCGTGGGACACGTGGCTTAAGCTGTCAAAGGCCAGAAAATCGACCCAGTCAAATAAATTGGCCGATTTTCCTGAGTGTTGGTCCGATTTTCTTTAACAGAGACTTGTTATGATCTTCGAGCCATGAGTTGCTCCATTGCTTGCACCAATAAGGGTATTTGTGTCCTTCATTGCTCCAATTATGTTCCTTCAAAGCCTTGGATGTGTACCACCATGAGGCTTGACTCTCGAATGTATCGATTAATGTCCAAAAGATTCCCGAAATACCTACAAAACCGACAAAAGCTCGTGTACACGTCTTTTCTTGAAACATGAACGAAATGAGTGTAAACGTCGTGAACTAATGTCAAACCGTGCATGAATAACGGGAAAAACTATCTAAATGTATGCCTATACTAACGTCATAAATCACGTTATCAAAATACCCCATACTTAAGATTTGCTCGTCCCCGAGCAAGACCCAACTATAGACTAAGAGATGACATGATTTATGCATGCAGAAAAACAACAAATTTTTTTTTTTGAAATTGTGCTTCTAACATTGGATCACCTTCATAGTCATGTTTCATAGCAATGGACAAGCAATCATGCATAAAATGAATGAAGGCATGGAAAGACAATTATACTTAACTAGAAAGCATGTGTGAGAGGTGAAAATGAAGAAGTCAAGATGATCATGAGTATATCCAATCTAGATCACTAAGTCTTACACACATGCAATTAGGTCACAAGGACTTAGAAAAGAAGAGGCTAAGAAACGTTGTGATTAGGTGGGAATTTTTAGGTCATGTGATGCTAATCCGGGAAAGGAACTAACTCCACAATTTCGTTTTTGCTCAACTTCCCAACAAGTGTATAATTTTCTCCATTTTTTTCTTTGTTTTCTTTTCTTTTTCACTTATTTTTGAGACAATGGCATTGGTGTACAAAAGCCGAAACCTTGGTGATTAGCCGTCCTCGGGTTTTTTTTAATTTTTCGAGGTGCATCCACACCGGGCACACATACCAACGCTCGTTAGGACTATCGGTTTATTTGACTTTGGCAAGGCACAAACACCCGATTATGTGAATGGTGCCGAGTTACTCATCATTTAAACCAACGTCCCCAAACCTATATTGTTTTTCTACACTTTTCTCAACAAATTCAGCACTTCATTCACATCATTCATTCATCAACAACTTCACCCCACACTTGCTTTTCACACACATCAACACACTAGCATGCTCCTAGTCCCGGATGGGTCAAAAGAGGTAAAATTTTTCATCAATTGAGGTGCTCAAACAACATGATCAAGATGAGAAGTAGAGAAAGATGAATTGCCTTAATTACTCCTAAATGATGTGCAAGAACTAGCATGTAATTTCGACTTTCAGTCCTCAATTCAATCAAGGCAAACATTCATGATCACAAATCATTCATGGGATTCAAGATAAGTACTTCAAGTCCACATATGCATTCATCTATTCAACACATAAGGCCATCCATAGCCAACTCACAAGACAATTTCATCATAAAGGTCTTTCCCAAGCTTAGAAGCACTAAAATTTTTAAAATTTTCTGATTTTTTTTTCGAAATATGTATGTACAATGCAAGACATAATGAAACGTGTGACAATATTAAACTATCCTAGATGCTAATCATGCAAGTGATCATGAAAACCCCACCCCATACTTAGAAACACATTGTCCCCAATGTGGAAGCTAAATAAAGAAGTGAAAGAGAGTTCTCACAATGTAAAATTGGTGATGCTTTGGTATTTCGGTTCACATCGAATGATGATGGTCGATGATCGATCAAGGATGGTAGAGAGCTCTTGATGTTCATTATGGTGTCGGAACCCGCGCTTGGCACCGTAAGCCGTCCAAGTTCCACGTCCGCTCCACCGATGCTATATTGGAGATCATCACTTTCCTTGACAGAAGGAAAAATCGGACCATCTACCCAGGAAAATCGGCCGATTTCTATGAAGAACAATCCAATTTTCCTAGGTGCTTTCTTCCTTGTCCATGTGCTCGGATCTTGCACCTTCTTCTCAACAGTTCCATGAGGTTTTCACATGACCTCCAGCATCTCATCACACATGACAAAAACAAGATCTAGCACCCAAAAACACAAAAGAAAAACAAAGCACACCAAAAACAAAAGCAAAAACGAAGACGAAAGAGAAAAAGGGAAAGATTTGTTACCCTTGGGTTGCCTCCCAAGAAGCGCTTCTTTTAGGTCATTAGCTTGACCAAACTCTGAGGATGTGTCAATCCACCTCGAATACCATGGTTTGCTTGAGGAGTCCAAGCAACCATCGCTTTCCGGCATCCATGATGACAAGCAAGGGCCACTTGATGCCCAAATAAGCCTTAAATTCTCTCTTCACCGGTGAGTAGTAGACTCCTTCATCACCGCTCCCTTGATGATAGTATGGAGTTACAACCATAGGTGCCACCCCATACTTAGACAATTGGTACCCCGCGGTCACACCGGTGAGATGCTTGCCATCCTCATCCTCTATGATCCAAAGAAGGCCGGTTCTTGGAAAGAATTCTTCATTGATGTGCTTCATAACCATCATGGATCCATCATGCTTGCCTCCATCATTCAACATGGGAGACTCTTTAGGAAAGGGACTCCAATCTTCGTGTGTACTCCGGGCAAGCAAGAAAGGATTGGAAGGAGTTGAAGTTAACTTAGTGCTCTCCCTCGTGAGCTCTTCAAGTGTGGTTCCGGGGTTGATGGCAAGGATGTCCGGGGGTGAGAATACTTCATTGCACTCCTCCAAAGGTGAAGGAGGTGGAGGTAAGCCTTGAAGGATGGTAGGATCTCCTAGCATAAGAGCATGCCTAATCTCCTCAATCTCCCTCCTCATTTGTTCTTCTCTCTCGACATTCAATCTTCTTGCATCCTCCAGGGCCAAATTCCTTAGCCACAATTGCTCCCGAGCTTCATTCAACTCTTCCTCAAAGTCTCTATTGGTTATGGTTGAATCGGGTAATTCTTGGATCTCCTCATGGTGAACCTCCTCTTGTTGAAATACTTCCGCTTCAAGCACCATGTGGTCACTCGAAATGGAATAAAGGTTGCTTTCTAGATTATCCATCTTCCTCAACATTTCTTCTAGCATTGACTCCAATCGATCATTGTGAGGTTGATGGTGAGGTTCCACATAAGGCAATGTAGTCATTTGAGCTTGATCATGGGACTCATGATAGGCATTAAACTCCTCCCAATACTCAAACTCATCATGCAGAGGTCCTAGATCTTGGCTTTCCATCCACTCCTCATACTCCATGTTGTCAAGGTCGTCTTGGAAGTACAATCCGTCCATGGAAAACATGAAAAGGCAAAGACAAAAACAACACAAGATCAAAAGTAACAAGAAAGATAAACACTAAAAACGATCAAAAGCAAATGACTCAATCTAGACCTCGTCCCCGGCAACGGCGCCAAAAACTTGTTACGCTAGGATGTGACACGCAAAAAGCTTTACATTTATAAACTCGATCTAATCTCCTAAACTACCTAGTGAAACCCGCAGTGTACGGATCGTTATGTAGGAAGGAAAGTATTTTGAGGTCGAACACAAGGACTGAGGCGAAATCAAGTCATTCAATGATCAAAGATAGTGTGAATCTAGTCTAAGAAAAGAGAAAGAAATAAAGAAATGAAAATCATGATATTTTTGGTTGGATTTTTGTGGTGATCAAGCAAGATCACAAATCAAGTAGATAATGAATCAAACTAACAACTCAAGCTAGCAAAATAAACAAGCAACACAAACACAAGATATGTGATCAAAGAGAGAAAAGTGGATTCTAGAGGTCAAGATTTCTGGTTATGGCATTGGACTCAAGCTTCTAAAGATTCTAAGGACAAGGTTGCGGTGTTGGGAAAGGGTGTTTCTCTAATGGAAGCAATTACCGGGTAAGTCTCATCCTTCACTAATCCCGCACCAAACTCCTATTACCGGGTAAGTCTCAAGGAGGTAAAGTTGGGAATTCTACACAAACCGGACACTACTTAAGGGACAAACCTCTCCTTACCGGGTAAGTCTCGGAAAAGGTAAGTCTCAAGCAACAATCCTAGCACACTCAGTCCAATAGCGGCTTATGAGGCTCACTACTACCTAGAGTTCATGATCTTTGGTATCTAAGATCGGAAATCACCGGGTAGGTCTCTTTCCTCACTCAGTTTGCTAGCATTAGGTCACCCTAAGCTATATTATGCTCAACAAACACTAGGATTTCAACAATCTAACATCCTAACATACAAATTCATCAATTAAAGAGCAACACAAGGAAAAATCGGGTGGATCATAGAAAAAATCGGCCGATTTACTCTGAATAACAGGTCGATTTTTCTCCTCTGGTTTAGGTTTCGGGCACAAAAATCATCCTAAACTAACATGTAAGTCCATTCTATCATCACCCAAGCTATAACCATCAATCCATCACTCGATAATCACAATAAACTAGCCAACAACATGCATTTCAAGATCTAAAATCATCATACAAGCATACCTGGAATCCATAGCAAGAAGATGAAGTAAGGAAATGAAAGCAATGAAACTTAGCTGGATTTGAGTTCAAAACAAGTCTTTCAACACACCAAATGTAGCTCCAAGTCAGATCTTACAACCTTCAACAAATTTCTTCACAAAAATCACTCAAATCTCACTACAAAGCTATAGCCTACACTAATCTCTCTCAAGAACACCCACAAGGGTGCCTTGAAGAGAGGCTACAATGGAGGAGTCTTTTGGGAAGATGCTAGAGGATGTGAGAGAGAGAGATTGGAAAAGGACCTCAGCAACAGCTTGCAGGACCACTTATATTCTCCACCAAGAGCAAGGCCGGACAAAGAGATCGTGGGACACGTGGCTTAAGCTGTCAAAGGCCAGAAAATCGACCCAGTCAAATAAATCGGCCGATTTTCCTGAGTGTTGGTCCGATTTTCTTCCACAGAGACTTGTTATGATCTTCTATCCATGAGTTGCTCCATTGCTTGCACCAATAAGGGTCTTTGTGTCCTTCATTGCTCCAATTATGTTCCTTCAAAGCCTTGGATGTGTACCACCATGAGGCTTGACTCTCGAATGTATCGATTAATGTCCTAAAGATTCCCGAAATACCTACAAAACCGACAAAAGCTCGTGTAGACGTCTTTTCTAGAAATATGCACGAAATGAGTGTAAACGTCATGAACTAATGTCAAACCTTGCATGAATAACGGGAAAAACTATCTAAATGTATGCCTATGCTAACGTCATAAATCACGTTATCAGTTGTGATATTGTGGCATGATCTCTTGAGATCTTTGAGGATATCGTTTTGGGACACATTTGCCATGTTGGAAGCCTTCAAGGCAGTGGATTGAGAGTGATCATATGTTTTTATGAGTTGTGAGGATTATGAGCACTAGAAGTATAAGGACTTCTTGTTGACTAGAAGGTTGATCTATCTTTAGTTGTCAATCTTGTGAGGATGTTGAGTCTAGAAGTCTAAGGACTTCTAGTTGACTATAGTGTTGTTTGATCCGTGTGCCTTGTGTTGAACAAGCGTTGCGTGTTTTTCCAAGGGAGGTTGAGAGAGTTCGATCGGGTTTCGCTTTGGGACTGGTAAGTCCACAGACTTACTTAGCTGACTTCTTTGTATTAGCATATTGTGTTTTGGTGGTGTGCGTTAGTTATGTTAAACAACGAAACCGGAATAGGAAGACCTATTTATTTACGTAATTGGCTAAAGAGTATGATAATGGGCGGTCACATCACTATCTAGCTCTTGCGAGAGCTAGGAGGTTCTGTGCGACTAGCCCAGGCAAGTAGACGGTCAGATGCATTACTACCATTCCTTGCTGGTAAACGGGGATAGAGGCGAGGTTTGGGAATCTCTCGTGTCACAATATAAGTATCATTAGTAAGGAATAACGTAAATGAAGATAATAAATTGACTTGAGTGCTTGCATGTTGTAAGTGTTCGATATGCTTTATGTGCCTTTACCTTTATTCTAATGCATAGAATGTTTAGCTAACGATTTTATACAACATGTAGATGCCTTGCGGGTTAGGGAGGTGGTCGAGTGATCAGGCGGTAGTGAGGAGACGGGGTTCCGTACATTATATGACGGGATCAGTTTATCGTTTGTTATTATTTCACACGTTGTCATGTTGTTGGTTTTGAGAACTCGGCTGGAGTTATGTTTTTCGGTTGTATTCATATACTCTTCATGCATTAAAAACTCTTTCCATCTGGCTTTTATTTGTGCCGTGTTGTAAGGTCCGGTGAAGTTGTTGTCAGGCTAAGGATCGGGACGCATTGTGAGGTCCTAGCCCGTAGCATAATCCATCGGATTTGGGGTGTTACACAGAGGACATTCGAGGATGGTTTTATGAGCTTTGTAGGATAGAGAGTTGTATGCTAAGCTCTCTAAGTGTGAGTTTTGGAAGGTGGCCTTTCTGGTCATGTAGTTTCCATTGAGGGGATCAAGGTTAAATCGGCGAAGAGTGAAGCTGTTACAACATGGACGATTCCGACGAATGTCAAGGAAGTATGTACCTTCCTTGGCTTAGCGAGGTATTACGGTAGATTTGTGGAAGGGTTCCTATGATTGCCCGACCACCTACCAATATGTAGAGGAAGACTACCCGGTCTGTATAGTCCGAGCCATGTAGTTAGAATTTTGAGGAGTTGTAGAAGAGATTAACTTCTACTTTTGATGTGGGACCATCCTTGATAGCATCTACACCTACATTACATGGACCATTCACTAAGTCAGGAGCCGGAGGAACTCAAGGAAAGGTTGCTAACAAGTTACATCCAAGGGGGGAATCGATGGAATGGAAGATTGCATGTCATATGAAGAAACTTGCCCGATTTTTCAAAAAATCGACCGATTTTCCTGTAGGAATTTCAGTCGATTTTCATGTCCGTTTTCCTTCAAATGGAACGAGTTTTGCAAGAGATCTGGCCATAATCTTCTATCTTTTGGCAATTATATCTTGTTATAATTCCTTAAATCTCTCAGACTATCTTAAAGGATTATTTCGATTCTATCTTTTTAGATTTTATATTTTATATCTTTTAAGGATATCTTTTCTAGATTATCTTCTAAATGATATATTTTATAGATCATATATTTTTAGATTTTATATTTTATATATTTTAAAATATATCTTTTCTAGATTATCTTTTCAAAGGATATATTTTATAGATCATATCATTTTAGTTTCTCCTAGTTTTAGTAGGTTTAGTCTCCCTTAAAAATAGCCTTAGTGCGGGAGATTCTTTAGTAGATTAGATTTGAGATATTTTTCACATATTGTGTGAACTTGCGGCTTCACTTACGGAGTACATATTTTATTCATTGATATTCAATCAAACGAGAGTTTTGGTTGAATTGTTGTGACGTTCTTTCTAGATTTTGCTTATGTGTGTTAATCTTGTTGAAGGTTGGTGCTCTTGGTCGATCTCAGTCCCTCCTTGTGCTTGTCTTACTTAGAAGGCTTGTGTAAGGTTAAAGAAGTGCGGGTTAAGGTGATCTTCTCGTTTAAGGGTTTTGACACATCATTGGTCAAGTTTCTTTTGCGGAACTATCTTGGTTCATATCTTTCTATATCTTCCATTTATCATTCCATAATCATCTTCTTATCTTTCCATATCATTCACTAATCCGTGATCTGATTTCATCGAAAAATCGAACTGTTCTTGAGATAAATCGACCGATTTTTCTATAGAACAACCCGATTTTTTTTCCAGTTAAGGACTTTTAATCTAGATCGGGAACTGCGGCTTATCCCCGCATCAAATTGGTACCAGAGCTAATCGATTGAAGTCCGAACGTTCATCAAAAGGTTTGATTTTTTTAGTCTTCTTTGAGTCTTTAAAAGTCGAGTCTTTTCTTGTTCGTCATCTTTAAGAGATTATTTGAGTTTAAGGTGCGTTGATTTGTGTAAGTTCGGGAAGAGAGAAACGCCATCAACCAAACACAAGCCAGCCATTGACCTCTAAAACCTCACTAATACAAAAAAAGAAGTAGAAAGAATGAAAGTTCTTAAGCGTCGCAACCAAGAGTCGATTTTTCAAAGAAAAATCGACCTGTTCTTCAGCAGATCGACCAATTTTTCCCCAAATCGTCCGATTTTTCACCCGATTTTTGCTACAGTTCTTCAGCAAATCGACCTATACTGGCGACTTTGTGCAGATCGACCTATATTGAACTCTAGAGGCCGACGCCTCTTGTCTGCATAAGACTTCTGGCGACTTTGTGCAGCCAGCATCCTATCTCTAATCAGCGCTACTCGATCCATATCATCTTGAATTTGATATGGCGCTATCCAACTGATACTCCTAGGCTCATCCCAGCATAAAGGTGTACGACACCTACGTCCATTCAGTGCCTCATAAGGAGTCATCCCAATAGATGCATGCCGGCTATTGTTGTATGAGAACTCAACAAGTGGGAGGTAGTCATACCATCCCTGTCCTCAATCCAACACACAAGCTCGCAACATATCCTCCAAAGTCTAGATGGTCCTCTCCGATTGGCCGTCTATCTAGGGGTGAAACGCAGTCGGGAAGTGTAGAATCGTCCCCAAAGCAGTCTGAATCTACTGCAAAAAAACCTTGAGGTGAATCGTCCATCTCGATCAGAGACGATCATCCTCGGCACACAATGGAGTCTCACTACCTGTCTAGTGTACTCCTCAGCTAACCTACTCACTAGCGACGTCTCTCTGATAGGGACGAAACGTGCCGTCTTCGTCAGTCTATCAACAACAACCCAAATGGCATCAAAACTCCTAATAGGTCTCAAACCACTCACAAAATCCATTGAGACATCCTCCCACTTCCACTGTGGCACTGGCAGTGGATGGAGCTCACCTCCAGGTCTACAATACTCTATATTGACCTGCTGACAGGTCGCACATTGAGCCACAAATCTGGCTACATCGGGCTTCAGCCCTCCCCACCAATGTGAACGGCTTACATCATGGTATATCTTACTCGTACCTGGATGTACAGAATAAGATGTAAAGTCAGCCTCCTGTAAGATCCTCTGTCTCAAGTCTGCATCAGCAGGAACACAAATGCGATCATGTTGCCTCATCACTCCATCAGCTCCTATGGAAAACTGTGCTGCCTCTCCACCAGATATCCTCTCTCTGATCCTCATCAATGTCGGGCAGGTCCACTGCTTTTGTTGGATCTCATCCAACAGACCAGGCAAAACCTCTAAAGCATATAATTGGGCATCCTCATCAGGAAACTAGATGTCCATCTCTATCCAAGCAAAATCCCTCTGAAGCTGAGGTTATAGGGTCAATCTCGCAATCGCCTTCTCTCGAGGTGTCTTCCTTCTCAAGGCATCAGCTACCACGTTTGCCTTTCCAGGATGATACAAAATCTCAAGATCAAAGTCCTTGATCAACTCAAGTCATCGACGCCGACGGTTGTTCAACTCCCGCTGCTTGAAAATATACTTCAGACTCTTATTGTCTGTGAAGATCTAACATGTAGCACCATACAGGTAATGTCTCCAAATCTTTAAAGCATGAACTACCGCTGCCAACTCCAGGTCATGCGTCGGGTAGTTCTCTTCATACGTCTTCAATTGTCTAGACGCATAAGCTATCACTCTGCCTCTCTACATCAACACGCATCCCAAGCCTAGCTTGGATGCCTCACTGTAAACAACAAAATCATCTGAACCCTCTAGTTGTGCCAGGACAAGAGCAGAAGTCAAACGCCTCTTCAACTCCTCAAAACTCTGAGCACACTGGTCGGTCCATACGAATCGGGTAGTCTTCCTCAGAAGACTCGTCAGCGGACGGGCAATCACAGAAAATCCCTCCATAAAGGGTCGGTAGTAACCGGCTAGGCCAAGAAAGCTATGTACTTCCTTGACGTTCGTCGGTGTCGTCCATGCAGCAACATACTCGATCTTCGCCGGGTCAACCATAACCCCATCAGCGGAGACGATGTGTCCTAGGAAAACAACCTCAGACATCCAGAACTCACACTTAGAGAGCTTAGCATACAACTCTGTATCCCTCAAAATCTGCAAAACCGTCCTCAGGTGACCGGCATGGTCCTCTCTACTACGAGAGTACACCAAAATATCATCAATAAAGACAACCACATACTGATCAAGGATGTCGATGAATATATTGTTCATCAACTCCATAAAGACTGTTGAGGCATTCGTCAGCCCGAATGGCATGACTACAAACTCGTAGTATCCATAACGGGTACGAAATGCCGTAGTGTGTATGTCTTACTCTCTCACCCTCAGCTGGTGATATCCTGAGCGTAAATCAATCCGGGAGAAAACTGTAGCTCCCTGAAGCTGATCAATTAGATCGTCAATACAAGGCAATGGATACCTTTTCTTGACGGTCACCTTGTTCAACTCTCTGTAATCTATGCATAACCTCAAAGATCCGTCCTTCTTCCGCAGGAAAAGGACAGGTGCACCCCATGGTGAAACGCTAGGGTGTATGAAGCCCTTCTCAGCCAACTCCTCGAGTTGCTTCTTCAACTCCAACATCTCAATAGGTGCCATACGGTATGGTGCCTTCGAGATGGGTCGCGTGCCAGGCTCTAACTCTATGCTGAAGTCCACACTCAGCTGAGGTGGCAAACTCGACGGCTCAACAATCACATCTATAAACTCACAGACCACAGGAATATCCTCCAGAGCTGGACTCTCTCCATCCTTCAAGGTGTAGTACCAGAAGGCATCACAACCTTGTGCAATCAATCTAGCTGCTCGTACGGCATTGATAACCGAACCTGTCTTCCAAAGGCCCTATCCCCAGAAGACGTAAATCTAACCAACCTCGGTAGAGACTGGAACAGTCCGTCTACCAACATCCAAAACTACATGGTGTCTACGCATCCAGTCCATACCTAATATGACTTCTTCATGCATCAATGACATGACTAAGAAGTCAACAAGTAAAACACGAGTCCCTAAACAAAGAGGAAAACTACGTATCTCACGGGTACCTCTTATCCGACTACCATTAGGTAACCCTATAGTAAAGGGTATCCCCTCTATGGTAGCTAAACTAAGACGCTCAACACAAGTATCAGAAAGAAACGAATGCGTAGCACTAGTATCAAACAAAACTCTAACAGGTAAACCATGAAGCAGAATGGTACCTGTAGCAGCCGGTGCAGGTGGATCCTCTACACTCCTCAACTCAAAAGCTCGCCCTCGGGCTCCTCTGGCAAAACTGGTGCCAACATCTCTACCTCTACCTCTACTCGGTCCTGGAGCAGAACCTTGAGTAGATGGACGCTCTAGGACCCTCTGTTGTCCCGGTGCTTGCTGCTGAGGTGTCCTCTTACCACCTTCTGCTACACTGGCAGGGGAAGAACCCTACTGAGAAGCTATGCCACCCTGCCTACAGAAGGCAACTCGATGTCCCTGCCTGCCACAGGTAAAACAAGTCACAACTGGTCTGGGACAAGCTGACCTTAGATGACTAGGGTCACCATAGTTGTAACACTGACGTCCCTTATCTGCAGTCTATGCAGACGAGGGGTAACTCTGACACCTCTGGTCTCGTCTAGACCCAGATGTTTCTCCAACTCCACTACTCTGCCCACTGCGCTACCTCTTCTCAGACCGTACCGTCTGAGAAGCTCTCCTCTGACTGGCTCGCTCCCTCTTAAAAGTAGAAGCCCGGTCCTGGTAATCAGCTAGGGACTCACAATGGAATCCCGCCATATATGAACAAGTGCTCTCTCTTAGACAACGAGAGAACAGATACACATGCTGGAAGCGGCGGATGGCATCAGTAATAGGCACATCCTCAAAGACAGCCTCAACAAAATCCTACAGCTTCTCCCTCCTCAGGGAGGCAGGGCAGAACTACTCTCTAATAATGTGCCTCATGTGGTCATAACTGGTAGCTCTGGTCCGGATAGTCCTCCACCACTAGTGTGCAAGGTCACGGAATAGAGACTAGACTAGCTCTATCCGTTTGTCCTCAGGACATCTGATAGACTCCAAAGCTGAGTCTACATGTCCAATCCACACCTCAGTCTCTAACCCAATCTCTCCTGAGAAGTGTGGCACTCCATGCTAGTGAAATGCCTTCAACCAGGCATCTGGTTGAGGCCCTCTAGTCTCCACTAGGACTCGAACTGGATCAGTAACATGTGCATGTGCAACTGGAACCTGTGTCGCTCCCTCAAATCTCTCAGAAGATCCCTCAAGTACTGGTAAATATGGGGCTCGCCTGCCAACCCTCTTATCCTCCTCAAAATGTCGGAGGTACTCTCTGAACTCCGGTCCTCCCATGGAGACACGGTCTGCGTAATAAGACTGAGCTCGATGTGAATGATGTCTCACAGATCCACCGCTCCTCATCTCTGGGACGACGCTCTCTACAACCTCCTCATGTATCTCCTCCACCACTGGTGGATTAGCAGCGAAAACTGGTCCCTCACCTACCACACCCGGAGGACGGGGTGGTCTACCTCTACCTCTGCCTATAGCGGCAGTGGCTCTAGTCCGAGCCATCTGCGGGGTATGCACACCTAACTTATAAGGCTCTATATAGGCCATAAGTATATATATATATATATATATATATATATATATAAAATCCCTCCACAAAGCATAGAATCTTGTAGACTCCCTCAAAAGACTGGTCATTGGACAGGAAATCACATAGGATCCCTCCACAAAGCATCGGTAATAACCGGCTAGGTCAAGAAAGCTTCGTACTTCCTTGACATTCAATGGTGTCGTCCAAGTTGTAACATATCCGATCTTCGCCGGATTAACCTTGGTCCTATTGGCGGAGGCAACGTGGCCTAGAAGAGCAACCTCAGATATCCAGAATTCACACTTAGAGAGCTTGGCATACAACACTCTCTATCCCTCAGAATTTTCAAAACTGTCCTTAGATGACCGGTATGCTTCTCTCTGCTACGAGAGTACACCAGAATGTCACCAATGAAGACCATCACTTAACTGATCAAGGAAGTCGAGGATGATACTGTTCATCAACTTTCATGAAGACCACTGGGGCATTCTATAAGCCCAATGGTACTATTACCAACTCATATTGCCTATCAGGTCCGAAATGTCGTCTTGTACACATTCCGCTCTTTCTCAACCTTCACTGGTGATATATAAAGTGCATATCAATCCGGGAGAACATAGTCACTCCCTGAAGCTGGTCCAATAAATCGTCATTATGAGACAGTAAATACTCGTTCTTAATGATCACCTGGTTCAAATCCTTATAGTCTCTATGTAACCTCAACGATTCATCCTACCTCCATATGAAGAGGACATATGCTCCTCATGGGAATATGCTAGGGCAAATGAATCCCTTCTCAGCCAACTCCTCAAGTTACTTCTTCAACTCTAACATCTCGACAGGCACCATGCAACATGAGCCTTCAAGTTTGGTCTCGTACCAAGCTACAACTCAGTGCTGAAGTCCATACTCTTCTGAGACAACAGACTAGACAGTTCAACAACCACGTCTGTAAACTCGCAGACCACTAAAATATCTTCCAAAGTTGGATTCTCTTCCTCCTTCATCGCATAACATCAGAAGGCATCACATGCCTGTGCTATAAGCCTTGTTGCCCGTACGGCACAAATGACAGAACCCGTCTCTCCAAAGGTCTTAACCTCGGAAGACCTCTATCTGATCTATCTCGTTAGAAGCCGTCATGGTCATCCTACTAATATCTAACGTAGTGCGATGTCTACGCATCCAATCCACATCCGAAATGACTCTCTCATGCACCCATGGCATGATAAAGAAGTCTACAAGCAACACACAAGTCCCTACATAAAGGGGACAATCACGCATCTCACGGGTACTCCAGACCCTACTAACATCAGGTAACTCTATCAAAGAACGTCTAAATCCTACTGCATCTTAGGTCAAACTATTAACACATTCATTAGAAAGCAAAGACTGCATAGCACCCAAATCAAACAAAACTCCACTAGGTAAACCATTCACAAGGATGGTACCTGTAACAGGTAACGCCAGCGGCTCCATTGTATATCATTACTCAAACCACGGACCTATAATCCTCAGGTATCACTGAGGTGATACCATAGCCTCCACTTCTACTCTTTCTGCAGCGGAAAGAGGAAGGTCTTGCTGAAAAGAAATACTACCTTGTTGACATAAAGGGGCGAAATGGCCTATTTCACCACATGAAAAAGCACGCTATCAGTGCCAAGGGACACTCAGGGCACAAATGATCTAGATCGCCACAATTGAGACGCAGACGTCCCATCTCTATTATTGATATAGGTGACTCCTTTGCACTTCTCAGCTCAAAGGCTCTACCCTGAGCTCCTCTGGTTTCAGTGGTACTCTCACCACGACCTCTACCTCTACTCGGCCCGGGAATAGATCCCTAAGTAGAAGGAGGGTCTGGGGCTCTCTGTTGTCCCTGTGTCTACTGTTGAGGTGTCCTCTGACCACCTCCCGCCACACTGGCAGGGAAGATCCCTTCTATGATGCAACTCTACCTTGCCTACAGAAGGCAGCTCTATGATCTGGTCTACCACAGGTGTAACAAGTCGCTGGTGGTCTCGGACACTGTACTCGTATATGTCCAGACTGCCCACAATTGAAACAAGTTCTCTTCGCACCAAAAGTCCGTGTAGAACGGGGATCACTCGAACGTCCATGTGCTAGACTTTGTCTACCTCCTGAAGGGTCTACTTCCTCATTCACTAACTCGATCTATTGTTTCTTCTTTGATTTGGAAGCTTCAGTTGATCCCACAGATGTTGGTAAGCCCGGTGTAGGTTTACCCACTCTTGCAGCTTCATATACTTGGCGTATATATTCTCGAAACTCGAGTCCACTCATCGAGACATAATTAAGATCTTCATGGTCGTCCTCTACTATAGGCGATACAACAGCAGAAACTGGTCCCTGGCCTATCACTACTGGAGAAAGAGGGGGCATATCCCCACCTCGTCCCACTACAGATGTTGCTCTAGTCAGAGTCATCTGCAGAGTGTACGCACCTAATCTTATATGGCTATATATATGCCATATGTATTGATATATATGTATATAACACATCCACATAATCCATAATACACACACACACACACACACACACATATATATATATATATATATATATATATATATATATATATATATATATATATATATATATATATATATATATATACATATCTATGCTGCAGAGATCCATGGCAGAGGTGGCGACTTCTCGTACATTCTAACCCAAAACCACACTTAAAACCAAAAACCTTTTAAAATATCACACCCCTTTGGGTTTTGTTTAATTTACCTATCAAACCTCATTGCATGTAGGAAGTGCCATTGTTGTCAACCTAAGGCTCTGATACCAACTCTGTAATACCCCAAATCCGCGGGGCTCGGAGTCTAACATTGGGCTAGGATCTCACAATGGATCCTGGCCCTAACCTGACAACAATTTCACTAGACCTTACAACATGACACTGACAGATATAAAACAAATACATAAGGCTGTATAAAACTGTACAACCAAAAAGGTAAACAACATCATAGTCGAGTATAAAACAACATCCTCACATGGGAGGTAAAAAAAAGATCATCCTCGCGCAGGAGGAAAACATAAATAACCCACAACTACAACCATCCTATGTACGAGAGGTCCTCGGCCTGCCAGCCTACCAGATGACTCAATAGCACGCCTATCATGTAGGACATCTACAACACGGTATGAAGTCATTTATTATCTTTATATAATAGTCAAACAGTCAAATCGTGTATATATATAGACAGATGAAAATATATGACACGAGGACCGTATCATCCCCGCCTCTGAGTGCTATATCCAGCTGTACTAGTATCGGTCACACAACCCGTGTACCCTATGGGAGTGGATTGCGCCCTTCTTGTAAACCAGTCTGGTCTGACATCAGAGAACCTCCCAGACTCCACAGAGGGATAAAAGGGAAAGGTTATCACAACCACGCAACGGGGCAGTCAATAAAACATAAGTCGGTCATAAACGACATCACATGCTATCATATCAAGCATACAACTCACACACCACCCATGCAAATACCCAATATAAAGATAGGAGCTAAGTAAGTCCTACGGACTTACTTCTACCTCGTACAATCCTCAAACATGATCAACCTCCAATCCTGAGAGGTACACTGCCCAACAACAAGGTATAGAGATATGTAAATCTCCTATCAATCGAACAGAGTCACACCTAGACCCAAGGGATCCATAGGATCATCCTCAAACTCAACCTCACAACATATAATCCTCGAAAACAATATCCAGCATAACATGATCATAACATCATCCAAACACTCTCATCTAACCCTAGCATGGCACTACACTCTCATACTAGGAAAGGAAGAGGCTAAGTCAACCCTAGGCCAGCCTAGAAGCAAAACACACCTGCAAAACCAAGGGTAAAGCCAAGCTGATGCAGGTGGCCGTAGGGGCGGCTATAAGGTGGCGCAGGGGCGGATCACAACCGGCCCTGGGGCGGTCCAGAAGGGACGCATGGGCGGCTGGTGTGCAGAAGATGCACCTCCGGCTATCCTTTGCTTCTTACTCAATCTTCTTGACTCCTTCTTCATCCAGCAACCATACACATACATAAACATACATATATACATCAACAGAAGCCAATCAAGGCTGCAATAAGATCAACTTGTGGAACCTAAGCTAAAATGGAAGGACAAGAAGGAAGGAAGAAAGAAACAAGAAATATATGAAGAGATGGATGAAAGTTCACCCAGTTAAACCCAACAAAAGCAGCACACCGTCAACACCTTAAGGCAGGCTCAATCCCAATCACAACAACAACAACAAGCATCAACATCAAGCAAAGCCAAGCTCAAAAGCTTCCATGCTCACACAAACTCAAACCAAACACAAGAAGAGATCCAAAGGAAGAAGAGAAGAGGAAGAATGTTGGGAGAGAGATATGGAGCTGCAAATGAAGAACCCTCATCAGAAGGAAAGAAAAGAAGCTTATAAAAGGAGAAAAAGGGCAAAGCATGGGTCAAGGGGTCAACAAAGACGGCTGCAGCCACACAGAGCCGCATGGGCAGACCTTGTGAGGCATAGGTGTGGCCCAAACGAAACCGCAGGGGCGACCTTTGGGTCACGCAGGGGCGGTCTAGGCTAGATACATATTTGCTCGTCCATTTGTCATGAAACATCACTATGAAGGCGATCTATGACTAGAAGGAAAATAGAAAAAATATTTTATGTTTTTACGTGTTCATAACTCATGCCATCTCGTAGCTTAGGTTTGAACCTTGCTCGGGGACGACCAAGATGCAAGTATGCGGTATTTTGATAAAATGATTTATGACACTACTTTAGGCATTATTTCAGATAGTTTTCCCTTTCATTCATGCATAGTTTTGCCCTAGTTCGGAACGTTTACGCTTAATCGAGGCATATTGTCGGAATAGACATCTACACGACATTTGTCGGTCTTGTAGATATTTTGGGGAGATTTTGTACAATATTGATCACATCCAAGGATCAACCCTCGTGGCGGCATGAATTTGAGGTTTCAAAGAATCAAGCTTGGAGGAAAGAAGAATGCAAGGACCATAGTTGGTGTGAGCCATGCACCGGCTGATGGTTAGCCATGATACAAGCTTGGATGAGCCAAATCTCGGTCCAACCCACACCCATCTCTCCTGAGATGACCCCTGGAGCAACCAAGATTCCTGTGCAGAGAGCCACGACACTTGACACACATCTCCTATCTTCCGACCCTTGGTTTTCCTTGGTTGAGTAAGGGGTTGTATGGAAGCTTGGACACTTTTGCAAGGTCCATAGTGTGGGAAAAGGAAGGAAGAACACTCCCAATGCAAGGGAGAAGAAGATCACACCATTCATGGACTTTAGGGTGAGTTTGAGAGACTTTGTAGTGAGGAAACTTGTAAGAGATTGTTGGATCTATTTTAATATGCTCTTATAGACTTGTAAGCTTATTTAAACTCTTTATTCAGCTTGGTTCTTGTTTTCAATTGCTTTACTTCTCTTTATCTAGCTATGACATTCATGTGTGTTGATATGATGATAAATGGTCTTGAGATGATTGTTGTTGGCTAAGTAGCATGTGATTCTAGGGTGATGGTTTAAAAGCCAGTTGCCGAGTTGCTGAGTATGTGAGCTGAGGACTTGGTTTTAGCCTGTACCGCCCCTATGTGACCCAAAGGCCACCCCTACGGTTTGCCTGGGCCGCACCTGCGCCTCACAGGGTCCGCCCCTGCGGCTGCAACCGTCTTTGTTGACCCTTTGACTCGTGCTTTACCCTTTACCTCTCTTTATAACCTTCTTCTCTTTCCTTCAGATGAGGGTTCCTCATCTACAGCTTCATCTCTCCCTACGTTCATCTTCTCCTTTCTTCTTTCCTTGGATCTCTTCTTGATCTTTGTTGGAGTTTGTGTGCTTGTGAGCTTGGCTTTGTTGCTGATTGTGAGGATTGTTGCTACTGTGCTTGAGATGGAGCCAGCCTTGAGATGTTGATGGAGTTCTGCTCTTGTTAAGGTTCATCTTGGTGAGATCTCTCTCCTTCTCCCCTTTCTTTTTTCTTTTCTTCCTTTCTACGCTCTTTCCTTTCTCTTTAGCTTAGGATCCACAAGATTGATCTTGTGGCAGCCTTGATTGCCTACCTTTGATGTATAAATGTATGTTTATGTATGTGTATGGGTGCTGGATGAAGAAGGAGTGAAGAAGATCGAGTGAAGAAGGAAAGGACAGCCGGAGGTGCATCTTCTGCACACCAGCCGCCCTTTCGCCCCTTCTGGACCACCCCAGTGCCGGCTGTGATCCGCCCCCACGCCACCTTCCAGACGCACCTGCGGCCACCTACATCAGCTTGGCTTTCCCCTTTGTTCTACAGGTGTATCTTGCTTCTAGGCTAGCCTATGGTTGGCTTTGCCTCTTTCTTTCCTAGTATAGGAGTGTAGTGCCATGCTAGGGTTAGATGAGAGTGTTTGGATGATTTTATGATCATGTTGTGCCGGTTATGGCTTTCGAGGATTATAGGTTGTGAGGTTGTGTTTGAGGATGATCCTATGGATCCCTTGGGTCTAGGTGTGACCCCTTCGATTAGTAGAAGATTTACATATCTATATGCCTTGTTATTTGGCAGTGTACCTCTCAAGATTGGAGGTTGATCACGTTTGAGGATTGTACAAGGTTGAGGTAAGTCCGTATGACTTACTTAGCTACCATCCTTATATTGGGTATTTGCATGAGTGGTGTGTGCTTCATATGTTTGCTATGATAGCATGAGTTGTCGTTTATACGAACCTATGTTTTATTGACTGCCCGATTGCGTGGTTGTGATAACCTTTCCCTTTCATCCCTCCGTGGAGTCTGGGAGGTTCTTTGTTGTCAGGCCAGAGTGGTTTACAGCAAGGGCGCAATCCACTCCCATAGGGTACACAGGTTGTGTGACCGATACTCGTACAGCTGGATATAGCACTCAGAGGCGAGGATGTATCGGTCCTCGTGTCACATACTTTCATCTATTTATATATATATACACGATTTGAGTGAAGGGATATTTTATAAAGATGATAAATACGTAAATGTGTGATATCATGCTAATGTGTTTATCCTTACTTGATTGTGTTTGTGCTTATGCATTACTCTATATATGTATGGTTAGCTAATGGTTTATTACCATGTTGTAGATGCCCTACAGCGTAGGCGTGTTGCTGAGTGATCTAGTAGAGTGGCAGGCCGAGGACCTCTCGTACATAGGATGGTTGTGGTCTTTTGGGGTTGTTTATGTTTTCCCTCCTGTGTGAGGATGATCTTTTGTTACCTCATGTGTGAGGATGTTGTTTATACTCGGCTATGATGTATTTACCTTTTGGTTGTACAGTGTATACAGTTTTATGCATTTGTTTTATATCTGTCACTGCCATATTTTAAGGTCCAGTAAACTTGTTGTCGGGCTAGGGTTCGGATCCATTGTGAGATCCTAACCCAATGTGACACTCCGAGTCCCACGGAATCGGGGTGTTACAAAGTTGGTATCTGAGCCTTAGGTTGACAACAATGGCACTTGCTACCTGCAATGAGGTTTGATAGGTAAAATAAACGGAACCCGAAAGGGGTCTGACGTATTCAAAGGATTTTTGGTTTTAAGTGTGGTTTTGGTTTAGAATGTACGAGAAGTCGCCACCTCTGCTATGGATCTCTGCAGCATAGATATGTATATGTGTATCATGGATTATGTGGATGTGTTATATACATATATACCGATACATATGGAATATATATATCCTTTTAAGATTAGGTGCGCATATCCTACAAATGGCTCAGACTAGAGCAGTATCTATAGTGGGACGAGGTAAGTTTCCGATGTTGTTTCACCTATGGTAGAAAATGAGTTTGAAGAGGCTGATCATGTCTTAATGAGTGGATTCGAGTTTCAAGAATATATACGCCAAGTATATGAGGCTACAAGAGCGGGTAAACCTACACCGGGTTTGCCAATGTCTGTGGGAACAACTGAAGCTTCTAGATCAAAGAAGAAACAACGGATCGAGCTAGTTAATGAGGAAGTAGACCCTTCAGGAGGTAGACAGAGTCTAGCACAAGGACATTCGAGTAATTTCCGTTCTACACAGACTTCTGGTGAGATGAGAACTTGTTATAATTGTGGGAAGCCTGGACATATACGGCCACAGTGTCCAAGAGCGACAGTGACTTGCTTCACCTGTGGTAGACAAGGTCATAGATTTGCCTTCTGTAGGCAAGTTGGAGTTCCATCACAACAGGGTTCTTTCCCTGCCAGTGTGGCAGAAGGTAGTCAGAGGATACCTCAGCAGCAGACACATGGACAATAGATAGCCCCAGATCGTCAGTCTACTCAGGGATCTGTTCCTAGGCCGAGTAGAGATAGTGGTCGTGGTGGAAGTATCACACACACCAGAAGAGCTCGGGGTAGAGCATTTGAGCTGAGAAGTGCAAAGGAGGCATCCGTACCAGTTGCAGAGATGAGACGTTTATGTCTCAATTGTGGCTATCCATATCATTTGCACTTTGACTGCCCCTTGGCACCGATAGCTTGTTTCACTTGTGGTGAACTAGGCCATCTGGCCCCTTTTTGTCAGCAAGGTAGTGTTTCTTCTCAGCAAGACCTTCCTCTTTCCGGTGTAGAAAGAGTAGAAGTGGAGGCTATGGATATGACCGCAGTGATACCCGAGGAGCACAAGTCTAAGGTTGAGTGATGTTATGCAGTGGAGCTTCGGGCGTTAGCTGTTACAAGTGCCATTCTTGTTAAGGGTTTACCTTGTGGGGTTTGGTTGTTGTGAGTGCTATGCACTTTCTGCTTTTCGATGCATGTGTTAGTAGTTGACATTAGATGCAGTATAGGCCAGGCCTTCCTTGACAGGTTACCAGTTACGGGTATAAGGTACCCGCGAGATATGTGATTGTCCCCTTTATGTAGGGGCTTGTGTGTTGCTTGTAGACTTCTTTGTCATGCCACAGGTGCATGAGGACGTCATTATGTGTATGGATGGGATGGATAGATATCATGTTGTGTTAGATGTCAGTTCGAAGACTGTTATAGTCTCTACTGAAATAGATTAGATAGAGGTCTTCCGAGGTTAAGGCCTATGAAGAGACGGGTTTTGTCATTAATGTCATACGGGAAGCAAGACTTATAGCACAAGCATGTGGTTATGATATGAAGAAGGAAGAGAGTCCAACCTTGGAGGATATTCCAATTGTTTATGAGGTTAGAGACGTGTTACTAAACCGTCTGGGTTGCTGCTTTAGTGGTGTGTGGACCTTGATATTGAGTTGAAGTGTGGTATGAGATCGTTTTGAAAGGCCCCATATCATATGGCGCCTGTTGAGATGTTAGAGCTGAAGAGACAGCTTCAGGATTTGGCTAAAATGGGGCTTCATTACCCCAACATATTCCCATGTGGAGTACTTGTCCTCTTCATGTGAAGGTAGGACGAATCGTTGAATTACGTATCGACTACAAGGATTTGAACCAGGTGATTATCAAGAACGAGTACCTACTGTTTCATAATGACGGTTTATTGGACCAGCTTCAGGGAGTGATTATATTCTCCCAATTGGATCTGCACTTTATATATCAACAATGAAGGGTGAAAAAGAGCAGAATGTATACAAGACAACATTTCAGATCCGATGGACAATATGAGTTAGTAATGATACCATTAGGCTTATAGAATGCCTAGTGGTTTTCAGGGAGTCAATGAACAACATTTTCATCAACTTCCTAGATCAGTTATGGTAGTCTTTATAGATGACATCTTGGTATACTCTCGTAGTAGAGAGGAATATGAAGGACATCTATGGACAATGATGCGAGCTTTGAGGAATAGGGAACTGTGTGCTAAGTTCTCTGGGTGTGAATTCTGATGCAGAATGTAACATTTTTTAGTCAAGATGTTCCTCCGATAGGATCAAGGTTGATCTGGAGAAGATTGAATCGGTATGTAGCTTTCATAACCTAGTTTGTTAATAACGATGAGTGGTAGAGAAATTTCTAATGACTACCTTCTCACCTATTAGCTTGATGAGGAGGACTATCCAATTCGTATGTTCCGAGCTATATATCCAGAATTTAGAGGAGCTGAAGTGACGTCTAATTTCCACTTCTATTTATAAGCACAGTCGGAGGACTTGATAGTTTAGGGTGACATATCCAAGCTAAGCTTAAGATATGCTTTAATGCATCAGGAGTTGAATAACCGCCAACGTTGGTGGCTTGAGTTGATCAAGGATTTTGACCTTGAGATTCTGTATCATCCTGGGAAGGCGAATGTTGTAGCCGACTCCTTGAGAAGGAAGACGCCTAAAGAGAAGGCGATTGCCAAATTCACAATACAACTTCAGCTTCAGAGGGATCTAGCTTGGCTAGAGCTGGACATCCAGGTTCCTGATGAGGATGCCCAATTATATGCTTTAGAGGTTTTACTTGGTCTGTTGGATGAGATCCAACAAAAGCAGGGGACCTGCCCGACTTTGATGAGGATTTGAGAGATGATGTCTCGTGGAGAGGCACCATAGTTTTCAATTGGAATAGATGGAATGATGAGCCGTCAAGACCTTATCTGTCTACATGTTGAGGTAGAGTTGAGATAGAGGATCTTATAGGAGGCTCACTATACCCCTTACTTTGTACATCCAGGTACTAGTAAGATGTACCATGATATGAGATGCTCATATTGGTGGAGAAAATTGAAGCTGACGTAGCCAGAATTATGGCACTGTGTGTGACCTGTCAGCAGGTCAAGATAGAGTATTACCGACATGGAGGTGAACTCCATCCACTATCAGTGTTCTAGTGGAAGTGGGAGGACGTCTCTATGGACTTTGTGACTGGATTAAGGCTAGTAGGAGTTTTAATGCCAGCTGGGTTGTGGTTAATCGATTGACCAAGAGGGCACGTTTCATTCCTATCAGAGAGACATGATTAGTGAACCAATTAGTTGAGGAGTACACTAGACAGATAGTGAGACTCCATGGTATACCAAGAACGATCGTTTCTGATCAAGATGGACAGTTTACCTCGAGATTTTGGCAACAGATTCAGACTGCTTTGGGGACGAGTCTACACTTCACGACTACGTTTCACCCCCAGACTGATGGTCAGTCAGAGAGGACCATCCAGACCCTTGAGAATATACTATTAGTTTATGTGTTGGATTGGAGAAAGGGATTGTCTGATTACCTCCCATTAGTTGACATATCATATAACTATGATTGACGTTTATCTATTGAGAGGATCCTTATGAGGCACTACATGGACATAGGTGTCATACACCTTTGTTCGCTCCAAATGGTGTGTGTAAGCTTTAAATTTATAATCCAAGAAGTATGCTTAAAACAAGGATGTGAACCCGTAGTGTACGGGTCAATTGTAATAAAAAGCAAGAATTCCAGGGGTCGATCACATGGACTTAGGTAAAACAAAGCAAGTATAGGTTGTCAATGCAACTAATAACCACAAAAGCGATTAAAGCAATCAAAGATGATAATAAAGTCAATTAAAGGAAATATGCAAATTCTAGGGATTAAAGCATCTAGTTGTGGTTCCAACTCAAGATCTCAAGATAAGCGGACAAAGTTGAGATTTTGCAGAGGGAAGGTGTTACTAAAGTAGAATAGATCACCGGTAAGTCTCACTACTCACAATCCCAAGCAAAAGAACCTATCACCGGGTAAGTCTCAAGGTACTAAGGAAAGGAATTATAGTCTCAAACCAACAAACCAACTAAGGGAACAGAATCAACCTTTACCGGGTAAGTCTCAGGATAACTCACAAAGATGGAATGAAGGCACACTCAAACCCCAATAAAGGATAAACCTTTATTACCTACACTTATGATCATGGGTAAACAAACAAAGGAATTACCGGGTAAGTCTCATCCTAAGCTTGCATTGAACTAGGAAAGGTGTAATAAGAATAGGATTTGGCAAACTCTAACACTTAACTTTCAGTTACGGATTAGATAAGGTCACCTCGGTCAGTCAAGTTCCACCCCGGCCGAGATGTTCATCGACTAAACGAGATGTTCTAAGGTTAAGGATAAAGACTCGAGCTTTCAGGGTCCTACTGGGATTTAAGATTATTCTATCATTGTTTTTCCCACAACTTTCAGCCAATCACCCTAGAATCGCACAAAGAAACTAGTCACTCATCATCATGAAAGCAATAATCAAATATATGGGAAGAGAATGAATATTTGAACACAAAAATCTTAAGAACAAGGCTTCAATGACTGAATCAAATATCAAACAAATCAACGTTCCTTGGATTACAAATCCAACAAGACAATCAACAAGAAGGGAATCTAAGAAAGTCTTACAAATCCCCTTAAAAAGTTATAACAAGCTATGAACTTCCTTCCTTCAATCTGCAAACTTCCTTCAAAACTTCCTTCAAAACTCTAGAAAATCCCTTAATTGTTGGATGCTCTCAGCCTCTCGATGCTAACGGGTTTCTCAATTTGAGGAATATCCAACCCTTTATATAGGAGATTATCTTCCAAAGATAATATCTTAAAAAGATAATTTCCTAATAAAATATATCCGTATCTCTAAAATAGATCTCCTAAATATATGATCTTCCTTACAGAAATCTAGCCCAAAAATATATGATCTCTCCTTCCAAAAATAAAAGATCTCAGCCAAATAAAATATATCTAGCCGCATCAGAGTATTCGCCTCGGTCGGGGCGCTCTTCTAGATCACCTCGGTCGAGGTGACTCTGTGGTCAACCGAAGTGAATCTCAGCTGAAGGTGAAATCTCTTAAATCTGGTCCAAAGTAAATATTCTTTGTTAATTCTTTGCTTTCTGAGCTCCATTCTAAGCTCCTGAATGTAGCTCCAATGACTCCTTTGCTCCTTAGCTCTATTTCGATCCAAAATGTGCCATTTTACCTACGATTACAACAGAACTTGGTGCAGACCTCGATTCCCGTAAAGGTAGATGAAACGAAAATATAATCACATAATATACATTCAAACATGCAGATTATTGATGGTAAAATGTCTAAACAAGTCCCAAAATATAGACTATAATACATGCTATCAAAATACCCCATACTTTTCCCTTGCTTGTCCCCAAGCAAGTTCCAAATCTTAAGTACAAGATAGAATGGATTATAAGTCAGAAAGATCAATGAAAAGTATTTCAAAACATTTTTAGTGGTGTGCTCCAATCATAGATCACTCAAAGAGAATGCTTCATGGTGTTTAAAATCAAAATATGATCAAAACATTTTATAAATATAAGAAAATTGTTCATCTTTGCATAAAATCATAGAATGCATAATAAATCATAATTTTCGAAATTAATCATGTGTAATCCAGTTTAAACAACCAAGTCAATCAACAAGCTCCAGGTCTCAAGGACTTTTCAAAAGAAGGTCAAGAAACGTGTGAGGGTGGGATGTATATAGGTAATGTGGTGCTAGAATCTGGGAAAAGGATCTTTACTTCACTTGTTTGAACTTCAACATCTTCCACCAATAAGCTTTGCTTATTTTACTTTTTTACTTTTTTGGGATGCATGGACAGAGGTGCACAATAACCGAAGCCTAGGAAATCAACAGTCATCAATTTCTCGAGATGCCTCAAACCCTTGATGCACATACCATGACCCGTTAGGAATATCGCTCAATCCGACTTTGGCTAGACACAAACACCCGGCTATGTGAATGGTGCCGAGTTACTCATCATCATGATTGACTTCCCCAAACCTATTTGTTTCTTTCTAACTTCCAGCCAACATCTCAACTTTTCATTCACTTGCTTTTCACTTGCTTGCTTCCAAATTCCCGGATAGGTAAAGGGAGGCAAATATGTATATGAGGGGCTAAAGCATGATCAAGAAGAAGAAGAGAAGAGAATGAATTGCCTTAATCATCCCAGGAAGAAAGTGATAGAACTCATCATGTGGTGTCAACCTTCAAATTCAACATAATTTTGATAAAAACAAAGTATTAAACATGCCACAAATTTCAAACAAAGCATTTAGCAACTTAAACATATCATAAAACCTTTCAAACATATAAAGATTTGAAACCAGTCTGCGAACAAGATCTTCATTGAGGTCATATCCAGATAAGAAGCACAAAATCATTTCGAAAATTGTCGCAGTTAAACCACCTCGGTCGAGAATCACTTCGGTCGAGGTCATAAAAAAAATTTTCTTAACCAGTTTTTGACGTTTTCTCAATCAAATAACCTGTATGCGTGCATGTAGCCTCAGATAAACACCTAGAGCAAGATAAAACAGTAATATCCGGTAGAGTCATACAAGCATACACATAAGTCATATAAATACATCCAAATACCCCATACTTGGGACACACTGTCCCAATGTGTCAAAATAAGTATGAAAATAGAGTACTCACCGGACATAAGCTGAACTGCATAAAGAAATAAGAAACAACTCCCAGATAAGATCATCTCTGTTGGCAAAGAATATCTCGGTCGAGGTCTTGTGACTAAACCCGAGATGTGTCTCAATCAAGCTCCGTCCTCTCAATTTCTCGAACTTCTTTCCTTCCAATGTTTCTCCTAGGTTGTATTCCTTCCTTATAAAGTACCTGGTTTCTATCTAGGATGCCAAAAACAAAGCAAAGCAAAGCAAAAGCAAACTATCTAAAGCAAGACTTCGAAAAGGGAAAAGAAAGCAATACCTTGGGTTGCCTCCCAAGAAGCGCTTGGTTTAAGGTCGCTAGCTGGACCTTTCTCCATAAAATTACTCAATGTACCTTGAACACCTTGGAGTGCTCATCACATCCATCATAAAACTCTTGCAAAAAGGTTCCGGTTCCTAATTTCACCGGCAAATGGTAAGATCTCCCACGTACAAGTTTGTACGGTTTGATTCTCACCGGAATCCTTCTAGCTTTCCTGCACTTCAATGGGACATAATCTAGACTTGCGTCCCATCCTTTCCTGGGTCGAGAAAACAGCTTCTCGAGAATCCTAGTAGCTTCCCCATCTCCATTTTGGGGATAGTACAAAGTCTTTGTCATGTGAATGACCCCATACTTGAACAAATAACACTTCGTTGCCTTAGCGGTGAAGCGCTTGTTAACTTCACTCCTTATAATCCAAGGAGTATCTTCTTCCAACAATTTCAAGGGAGGTTTCATCTTGATCTTAGGAGGTTCTTTCGGAAGAGACCTCCATCTTTTCGGTGCATCCCTGAAGAAATCTAGAACTTTAGTAGGAATTTCAAAGGGAGTAAGAGAAGGCACCTTATAAAGTTCTCCAAAGCTTGGGACAAGTTTCATGTTAGGTTGATAATCCACACATGAAATCTCTCCCAACATAGCTAATCTTTCTTCCACCTTGGCCACAGTTTCAGTAATTTGGCCAAGGTTCTCGGCATCTTCCACTTCCAGTTCTACAGATTCTTCTTCCACCTCGGCCGATCTCTCTTCCACCTCGGCCGATCTCTCTTTCACCTTGGCCGAAGTCTCAATAGTTCGATCGAGATCTTCCATATCTTCCCCTTCCTCAAAATCTTCAGGACAAACTTCCGGTTCGATTGGAGGAATGCTTGAAACTTGCAGTATTTCCTTATACTCCTCTTTCGGCTTAGCATAGGATAGGGTGTTTTCCTTGAGCTCCTCCACCCTCCTCATCAACTTCTCCCATTTTGATTCAAACGAATCTTCAAAAAGTTGCTCATAAATCTTTCTAGGGACATTCAGCTCATCCCATATCGCAAGCTCCTCTTTAATGACCTCTTCTCTTTCCCTTTCATTGTCAAACCAATAGAAGGAGTATTTCTCTTCCAAGTATTCATAATGGTCCGCCCTAGCACTTTGTCTTGCTATCCAGGCTGGATCAAATGTACAATCGGAAATCCTGAAAACTACAAAACTCATAGAAAGTGTAGTCAAATGCAACAAGGGAAATAGCCCCGAAAGACAACCGATACCGGCTTGGTCTAGACCAAGTCCACGACAACGGCGCCAAAAACTTGTTCGCTCCAAATGGTGTGTGCAAGCTTTAAATTTATAACCCAAGAAGTATGCTAAAAACAAGGATGCGAACCCATAGTGTACGGGTCAATTGTAATAAAAAGCAAGAATTCCAGGGGTCGATCAAAGGGACTTAGGTGAAACAAAGCAAGTATAGGTTGTCAATGCAACTAATAACCACAAAAGCGATTAAAGCAATCAAAGATGATAATAAAGTCAATTAAAAGAAATATGCAAATTCTAGGGATTAAAGCATCCAGTTGTGGTTCCAACTCAAGATCTCAAGATAAGCGAACAAAGCTGAGGTTTTGCAAAGGGAAGGTGTTACTCAAGTGGAATAGATCACCGGGTAAGTCTTACTACACACAATCCCAAACCAAAGAACCTATCACCGGGTAAGTCTCAAGGTACTAAGGAAAGGAATTATAGTCTCAAACCAACAAACCAACTAAGGGAATAGAATCAACCTTTACCGGGTAAGTCTCAGGCTAACTCACAAAGATGGAATGAAGGCACACTCAAACCCCAATAAAGGATAATTCTTTATTACCTACACTTATGATCATGGGTAAACAAACAAAGGAATTACCGGGTAAGTCTCATCCTAAGTTTGCATTGAACCTGGAAAGGTGTAATAAGAATAGGATTTGGCAAACTCTAACACGTAACTTTCAGTTACGGATCAGATAAGGTCACCTCGGTCAGTCAAGTTCCACCCCGGCCGAGATGTTCATCGACTGAACGAGATGTTCTAAGGTTAAGGATGAAGACTCGAGCTTTCAGGGTCCTACTAGGATTTAAGATTATTCTATCATTGTTTTTCCCACAACATTCAGCCAATCACCCTAGAATCGTACAAAGAAATTAGCCACTCATCATCATGAAAGCAATAATCAAATATACGGGAAGAGAATGAATATTTGAACACAAAAACCTTAAGAACAAGGCTTCAATAACTGAATCAAATATCAAACAAATCAGCGTTCCTTGGATTACAAATCCAACAAGACAATCAACAAGAAGGGAATTTTAGAAAGTCTTACAAATCCCCTTAAAAAGCTATAACAAGCTATGAACTTCCTTCCTTCAATCTTCAAACTTCCTTCAAAACTCCAGAAAATCCCTTAATTGTTGGATGCTCTCAGCCTCTCAATGCTAGCGGGTTGCTCAATTTATGGAAAATCCAACCCTTTATATAGGAGAATTATCTTCCAAAGATAATAATATCTTAAAAAGATAATTTCCTAATAAAATATATCCATATCTCTAAAATAGATCTCCTAAATATATGATCTTCCTTCCAGAAATCCAGTCCAAAAATATAAGATCTCTCCTTCCAAAAATAAAAGATCTCAGCCAAATAAAATATATCTCGCCGCGTCAGAGTATTCGGCTCGGTCGGGGCGTTGTTCGCTCCAAACGGTGTGTGCAAGCTTTAAATTTATAACCCTAGACTTAAGCCTAAAACAAGGATGCGAACCCGCAGTGTACGGGTCAATCGTAGTAAAAGCAAGAAAATTCCAGGGGTCGATCACAGGGACTCGGTGAAACAAAGTCAATACGGTGTGCTTATGTCAATACTAACCACAAGAGTGATTAACACAATCAAAGATGAATAAGAAGTCAATAAAGCAAACATGCAATTCTAGGGATTAAAGCATCTAGTTGTGGTTCCAACTCAAGATCTATAGATAAGCGGACAAAGCTGAGATTTTTGCGTGGGGAAGGTGTTACTAAAGTGGAGTAGATCACCCGGTAAGTCTCACTACACACTAATCCTAAACCGTAACTCCTATTACCGGGTAAGTCTCAAGGAATTAAGATAAAGAACTATAACCTCAAACTAACACACCATCTAAGGGAATAGAATCAACCTTTACCGGGTAAGTCTCAGGCTAACTCACAAAGATGGGATGGAAGCACACTCAAACCCCAATAAAGGATAACCCTTTATTACCTACACTTATGATCGTTGGTACACAAACTAAGGAATTACCGGGTAAGTCTCATCCTAAGCTTGCTTTGAACCAGGAAAGGTGTAATAAGAATAGGATTTGGCAAACTATAACACTTAACTCTCAGTTATGGGTCGGATAAGTCACCTCGGTCAGCCAGTTTCCACCCCGGCCGAGATGTTCATCGACTGAACGAGATGCTTAGGGTTAAGGTTAAAGACTCGAACTTTCAGGATCCTACTGGAATCTAAGATTATTCTATCATTGTTTTTCCCACAACCTTCAGCCAATCACCCTAGAATCACACAAGGAAATTAGCCACTCATCATCATTATGAAAGTATTAAATATATGGGAAGAAGGTGAATATTTGACCAAAGAAGAATTTAAGGAAAAGACTTCAATAACTGAATCAAATATCACAACAAAAGCGTTCCTTGGATAGCAATCCAACAAAACAAGACAACAAGTGAGGGAATTGAAGACAATCTTACAAAACCCTTCAAAAAGCTATAAAAGCTATGATCTTCAACCTTTCTTCAACCTTCAAAAAGGTTCTTCAAATCTCCAAACTGGAGTATGCTGCTGCTGCGTAAAACCTTGATCGATGGTATAGCTTGATGTCCAGCTCTAAGCGGATCCCGATATTATGGGAAATCCGACCCTTTTTATAGGAAAATAACCCTCCAAAGATAATAAATCTTAGAAAGATATTTTCCCATAAATATAGGTAAAATATATGATTCTGCATATCTCCTTCCTTCCAGGAGCCAAGCCCAAAAATATAAGATCACTTTCCAATTTTAAAAGATCTTATCCAAGAATAAAATATTCTCGCCGCGTCCTAGGTGTTCGCCTCGGTCGAGTCGGCGTCTCTGGATCGCCTCGGTCGAGATGAATCTCTGGTCAACCGAGGTGAGTCATAACTGAATGTGAAATCTCTCAAAACTGGTCCAAAGTAAATCTTTAATCCATGGCTATGCTTCCTGGATGTAGCTCCAATTGACTCATGACTCCTTTTGCTCCTTTTTGATGCAAAACGTACCAAATTACCTGCAATTACAACAAAACTAGGTGTAGACCTCGATTCTTGCAAAGGTAGATGAAATGGTAGTAAAATCACATAATATACATACAAACATGCAGATTATGAAAGATAAAACGTCCAAACAAACCCCAAAATATAGACTATAATTCATGCTATCAAAATACCCCATACTTAGCCCTTGCTTGTCCCCAAGCAAGTTCCGCATATAGAAGACAAGATAGAATGGATTATAGGTCATAAAAATCAATGAAAAAAAATTCTTTCAAAAACATTTTATGGTGTGCAACTACCATAGATCACTCTAAGAGAGTACTTCCTGAAATTTAAAAACTCAACATGATCAAAACATTTTATAAATATAGGAAAGTTGTTCATCTTTGCATAAAATCATAGAATGCATAATAAATCATAATTATCAAAATTAATCATGTATAATCCGATTTAAACCACTAAGTCAATCAACAAGCTCAAGGTCTCAAGGGCTTCCCAAAGGAAAGGTCAAGAAACGTGTAGGGTAGGGATGTATGTAAGGTAATGTGGTGCTAGAATCCGGGAAAAGGATGAACTTCACTTTCATTTTGACTTGCAACATCTTCCACCAATAAGCTTTGCTTATTCCACTTTTTTTTTTTCTTTTTACTTTACTTTTTAGGATGCATGGACAGAGGTGCACAATAACCGAAGCCTGGGAGATTAGCAATCATCAATTTCTTGAGATGCATCAAACCCTTGATGCACATACCATGACCCGTTAGGAATATCGCTCAATCCGACTTTGGCAAGACACAAACACCCGGCTATGTGAATGGTGCCGAGTTACTCATCTTCATGATTGACTTCCCCAAACCTATTATTGCTTTCTAACACTTTCACTTCCAGCCACTTCTCAACTTCACTTCACTTGCTTTCACCACTTCGCTTGCTTCCAAATTCCCGGATAGGTAAAGGGAGGCAAAATGTATATGAGGGGCTAAGCATGATCAAGAAGAAGAAGAAGAAGAGAATGAATTGCCTTGGTCTTTCCAAGAAGAAAGTGAGAGAACTTAACCTGCGGTGTCAACCTTCAAATTCAACATAATTTGGATAAAAACAAAGTATTAAACATGCCAATAATTTCAAACAAAGCATTTAGCAACTTAAACATATTATAAAACCTTTCAAACACATAAAGGATTCAAAACCAGTCAGTAAACAAGATCTTCACTGAGATCATATCCAGATAAGTAACACAAAATCGTTTTCGAAAACTTTCAATTAACACACCTCGGTCGAGGTGTTCTTGGTTCAACCGAGGTGAAACGCCTCGTTTGGCCAAGACTGACTCGGTCGAGGTCGAAAATTTTTTTTTTTTTTTTTTTTTTGTTTTTTAAAAAAAACCAATTTTATTTCAGTTCCGACGTTTTTCTCAATCAAATAACCTGTAGGTATGCATGTAATATCAGATAATCATATAAATGCAGAAGTGAAGCATAAATAAAATATCCGATGAAATATAATACATCAAAAGGTAGTCGAATAAATACATCACGTAGTCAGATAAGTACAAACACCCCATACTTGGGACACACTGTCCCAATGGGTCAAAATAAGTCTAAGGACAGGATACTCACCGAACATAGCTAAACTGCATGAAGAAGTAAGAAACAGCTCCCATATAAGACCATCTCGGTTGGCGAAGCACATCTCGATCGAGGTGTTCTGACAGTACCCGAGATGTATCTCAGTAAAGCTCGTTTCCTCAACTTCTTGAAATTTTGTTCTTCCAGTGTAGCTCCTGAACTGTGATCCTTCCTTTTGGAATACCTGGTTGTTGTCTAGAGGAAAACAAAAAAAAAGCAACTATCTAAACTAAACTAGAAAAGGGAGAAGAATGCAATACCTTGGGTTGCCTCCCAAGAAGCGCTTGGTTTAAGGTCGCTAGCTGGACCATACGGCATGGGATTACTCAATGCACTTCGAATGTCGTGGAGTGCTCATCACATCCGTAAAAATCTTCCAAGAAGGTTCCTGTTCCTAATTTCACCGGCAAATGGTAAGATCTCCCACGTACAAGCTTGTACGGTTTGATTCTCACCGGAATCCTTCTAGCCTTCCTGCACTTCAATGGGACATAATCTAGCCTTGCGTCCCATCCTTTCCTTGATCGAGAAAACAACTTCTCGAGAATCCTAGTAGCTTCCCCATCTTTAGCATGGGGATGGTACAAGGTCCTTAGCATGCGAGGGACCCCATACTTGAACAAGAGACACTTCATCGCCTTAACGGTGTAGTGCTTGCAAACTCCACTCCTTATAATCCAAGGAGTATCTTCTTCCAACAGTTTAAAGGGAGGTTTCATCTTGATCTTAGGAGGTTCTTTCGGAAGAGACCTCCAACTCTCCGGTGCATTCCTGAAAAATTCATAAATTTTAATAGGGATTTCAAATGAAGTAGGAGAATGTACCTCGTAAAGTTCTCCAAAGCTTGACACAAGTTTCATGTTGGGTTGATATTCCACACACGAAATCCCTCCCAACTCAGCTGATCTTTCTTCCACCTTGACCACAGTCTCAGTAATTTGGCCAAGGTTCGTCGCATCTTGCAGTTCTACAAATTCTTCTTCCATCTCGGTCGAGATCTCCTCCACCTCGGCCGAGGTCTCGGCAGTTGGATTGAGATCTTCCACATCCTCCGCTTCCACAAAAGCTTCAGGAGAAACTTCCGGTTCGACCAAAGGAATGCTTGGAACGTGCAACACTTCCTTATGCTCCTCTTTCGGCTTAGCATAGGATAGAGTGCTTTCCTTGAGCTCCTCCACCTTCTTCATCAACTTCTCCAATCTTGATTCGAGAGAGTCTGCAAAAGGTTGCTCATAAATGTTTTTAGGGACATTCTTCTCATCCCATATCGCAAGTTCATGCTGAATGGCCTCTTCTCTTTCCCATTCATTGTTAAACCAATAAAAGGAGTACTTCTCCTCCAAGTATTCATAATGGTCCGCCCTAGCACTTTGCCTTGCTATCCAGGCTGGATCAAATGTAGTCATCGGAAATCCTGAAAACTACAAAACTCATAGAAAGAGTAGTTAGTAGCAACAGGGGCAAATGCCCCGAAAGCAAACCGTAACCGGCTCGGTCTAGACCAAGTCCCCGGCAACGGCGCCAAAAACTTGTTTGCTCCAAACGGTGTGTGCAAGCTTTAAATTTATAACCCTAGACTTAAGCTTAAAACAAGGATGCGAACCCGCAGTGTACGGGTCAATCGTAGTAAAAGCATGAAAATTCCAGGGGTCGATCACAGGGACTCGGTGAAACAAAGTCAATACGGTGTGCTTATGTCAATACTAACCACAAGAGTGATTAACACAATCAAAGATGAATAAGAAGTCAATAAAGCAAACATGCAATTCTAGGGATTAAAGCATCTAGTTGTGGTTCCAACTCAAGATCTATAGATAAGCGGACAAAGCTGAGATTTTTGCGTGGGGAAGGTGTTACTAAAGTGGAGTAGATCACCGGGTAAGTCTCACTACACACTAATCCTAAACCGTAACTCCTATTACCGGGTAAGTCTCAAGGAATTAAGATAAAGAACTATAACCTCAAACTAACACACCATCTAAGGGAATAGAATCAACCTTTACCGGGTAAGTCTCAGGCTAACTCACAAAGATGGGATGGAAGCACACTCAAACCCCAATAAAGGATAACCCTTTATTACCTACACTTATGATCGTTGGTACACAAACTAAGGAATTACCGGGTAAGTCTCATCCTAAGCTTGCTTTGAACCAGGAAAGGTGTAATAAGAATAGGATTTGGCAAACTATAACACTTAACTCTCAGTTATGGGTCGGATAAGTCACCTCGGTCGGCCAGTTTCCACCCCGGCCGAGATGTTCATCGACTGAACGAGATGCTTAGGGTTAAGGTTAAAGACTCGAACTTTCAGGATCCTACTGGAATCTAAGATTATTCTATCATTGTTTTTCCCACAACCTTCAGCCAATCACCCTAGAATCACACAAGGAAATTAGCCACTCATCATCATTATGAAAGTATTAAATATATGGGAAGAAGGTGAATATTTGACCAAAGAAGAATTTAAGGAAAAGACTTCAATAACTGAATCAAATATCACAACAAAAGCGTTCCTTGGATAGCAATCCAACAAAACAAGACAACAAGTGAGGGAATTGAAGACAATCTTACAAAACCCTTCAAAAAGCTATAAAAGCTATGATCTTCAACCTTTCTTCAACCTTCAAAAAGGTTCTTCAAATCTCCAAACTGGAGTATGCTGCTGCTGCGTAAAACCTTGATCGATGGTATAGCTTGATGTCCAGCTCTAAGCGGATCCCGATATTATGGGAAATCCGACCCTTTTTATAGGAAAATAACCCTCCAAAGATAATAAATCTTAGAAAGATATTTTCCCATAAATATAGGTAAAATATATGATTCTGCATATCTCCTTCCTTCCAGGAGCCAAGCCCAAAAATATAAGATCACTTTCCAATTTTAAAAGATCTTATCCAAGAATAAAATATTCTCGCCGCGTCCTAGGTGTTCGCCTCGGTCGAGTCGGCGTCTCTGGATCGCCTCGGTCGAGATGAATCTCTGGTCAACCGAGGTGAGTCATAACTGAATGTGAAATCTCTCAAAACTGGTCCAAAGTAAATCTTTAATCCATGGCTATGCTTCCTGGATGTAGCTCCAATTGACTCATGACTCCTTTTGCTCCTTTTTGATGCAAAACGTACCAAATTACCTGCAATTACAACAAAACTAGGTGTAGACCTCGATTCTTGCAAAGGTAGATGAAATGGTAGTAAAATCACATAATATACATACAAACATGCAGATTATGAAAGATAAAACGTCCAAACAAACCCCAAAATATAGACTATAATTCATGCTATCAGGCGCTCCTCTAGATCACCTCAGTCGAGGTGACTTTGTGGTCAACCGAGGTGAATCTCAGCTGAAGGTGAAATTACTTAAATCTGGTTCAAAGTAAATCTTCTTTGTTAATTATTTGCTTCCTGAGCTTCATTCTAAGCTCCTGAATGTAGCTCCAAATACTCCTTTCCTCCTTAGCTCTATTTCGATCCAAAATGTGCCATTTTACCTACGATTACAACGGAACTTGGTGTAGACCTCGATTCCCGTAAAGGTAGATGAAATGACAATATAATCACATAATATACATTCAAGCATGCAGATTATTGAAGGTAAAATGTCTAAACAAGTCCCAAAATATAGACTATAATACATGCTATCAACCTTTATGCTAGGATGAGCATAGCAGTATTAGCGGGATAGCGCCAGAGCAGATTCAAGATGATATGGCTCGAGTAGCGTTGATTAGAGAAAGAATGCTGGCTACATAGAGTCGCCAGAAGTCGTATTCAGAAAGGAGGCGTCAACCTCTAGAGTTCAGAGTGAGAGCTCATGTCTAGCTTAGAGTATCTCTAACGCAAGACGTCAGAACATGTTAGCATAGAAGGGAAGCTAAGTTCCCAATATGTCGGTTTACTTAAGATCTTGAACAGAGTTGTGAAGGTAACATAGAGATTAGCTTTGTCTCCGGGGTTAGATGGTGTTTACCCTGTGTTGCATGTGTCTCAACTGCGAGAGCACACACCAGATCCGAGACACCTTACTAGTTAGGATGATTTAGTGGTTGAGCTGAACCACATCTTTGATGAGCATCTGATTACATTTCTAGAATGAGATGTGAGACGCCTGCATTCGAAGGACTTTCCCATATTGAGGACATAGTGATCAAAACGAGGACTCGATGAGGCAACATGGGAGACTGAGGATAGTATCCATAGGAACTATCCAGAGTTTATGTCGAGATAGATCCATTTGTAGGAGCATGAGCAAATCTTAGTGCTATCTTGATGAATGTTGTGCTTATGTGCTTATATGCCTTGATGTGTTTATTTTCGTGCTAGCGAGGATGTGATATGTTATGATCTTAATAGATCTTGTTGTGCTAGCATGATTGATACTATAGTTGGAGATGATTATTCCCTCCATGTTATCTGAGTATGATTCATATTTATAGTTGGAGATGGTTCTTTCCTCCGTTATATTTGAGTGTGATTAGGATATAGCTGAAGATGGTTCTTTCCTCCACGCTACCTTGATGGACATAGTTTCGTTGGAGATATTATTCCTCCATGCGATGTATATGAGTATGTTTGGCAAGAGATGTGCTTCCTCTATGCCTTGTGATGTGGTATGGCGAGAGATGTGATTCCTCTACGCCTTTGGCTAGCGTGATGGCCCTGTTTTCTGGAGTTGATGATTCCTTCATGTTCATGTTTGAGGTGATAGATTGATATAGGTCATAATCTTTCGAGCGGAGATGTGATACCTCCGATAGAGAGAGAGGGTTATACCTCGGCTTATGGGTCCGAGAGGATTTGAGGTTTTGCAAGTTTCGGGACAAAAACCTGTTTTTAGGGGGGTGTGATGTAAGAGCATGTTGCCAAGTTGCTAAGTATATGAGCTGAGGACCTGGTTTTAGCCTGGACCACCCCTGCGTGACCGAGAGGCCCCCCCTGCGGTTTGCCTGGGCCGCACTTGCGCCTCACAGGGTCCGCCCCTGCGGCTCTGTGCAGCTGCAGCCGTGTTTGTTGACCCTTTGACCCGTGCTTTACCCTTTACCTCTCTTTATAACCTTCTTCTCTTTCCTTCTGATGAGGGTTCCTCATCTACAGCTTCATCTCTCTCCCTACGTTCATCTTCTCCTATCTTCTTCCCTTGGATCTCTTCTTGATCTTTGTTGGAGTTTGTGTGAGTTTGTGTGAGTTTGTGTGCTTGTGAGCTTGGATTTGTTGCTGATTGTGAGGATTGTTGCTACTGTGCTTGAGATGGAGCCAACCTTGAGGTGTTGATGGAGTTCTGCTCTTGTTAAGGTTCAGCTTGGTGAGATCTCTCTCCTTCTCCCCTTTCTTTTTTCTTTTCTTCCTTTCTATGCTCTTTCCTTTCTCTTTAGCTTAGGATCCACAAGATTGATCTTGTGGCAGCCTTGATTGGCTTCCTTTGATGTATATATGTATGTTTATGTATGTGTATGGTTGCTGGATGAAGAAGGAGTGAAGAAGATCAAGTGAAGACGCAAAGTACAGCCAGAGGTGCATCGTTTGTACACCAGCCGCCCCTGTTCCCCTTTTGGACCGCCCCAGCGCCGGATGTGATCCGCCCCCGTGCCACCTTCTAGCCGCCCTTGCGGCCACCAGCATCAGCTTGGCTTTGCCCTTTGTTCTGCAGGTGTGTCTTGCTTCTAGACTGGCCTATGTTTGGTTTTGCCTCTTCCTTTCCTAGTATAGGAGTGTAGTGCCATGCTAGGGTTAGATGAGAGTGTTAGGATGATGTTATGATCATGTTGAGCCGGTTATGGCTTTTGAGGATTATAGGTTGTGAGGTTGAGTTTGAGGATGATCCTATGGATCCCTTGGGTCTAGGTGTGACCCGTTTGATTACTAGGAGATTTACATATCTATATGTCTTGTTATTGGGCAGTGTACCTCTCAGGATTGGAGGTTGATCCTGTTTGAGGATTGTCCGTGGTTGAGGTAAGTCCGTAGGACTTACTTAGCTGCCATCCTTATATTGGGTGTTTGCATGAGTGGTGTGTGCTTCATATGTTTGCTATGATAGCATGAGTTGTCGTTTATACCGACCTATGTTTTATTGGTTGCCCCATTGTGTGGTTGTGATTACCTTTCCCTTTCATCCCGCCGTGGAGTCTGGGAGGTTCTCTGTTGTCAGGCCATACTGGTTTACGGGAAGGGCGCAATCCACTCCCATAGGGTACATGGGTTGTGTGACCGATACTCGTACAACTAGATATTGCACTCAAAGGCGCGGATGTATCAGTCCTCGTGTCATATACATTCATCTATTTATATATATATATATATATATATATATATACACGATTTGAGTGAATGACTATTTTTTACAGATGATAAATGGGTAATGTGTAATATCATGTTGATGTGTGTATCCTTACTTGATTGTGTTTGTTCTTATGCATTACTCTATATATGTATGATTAGCTAATGGTTTATTACCATGTTGTAGATGCCCTACAGGATAGGCGTGCTACTGAGTGATCTAGCAGAGTGGCAGGCCGAGGACCTCTCGTACATAGGATGGTTGTGGTCTTTTGGGGTTGTTTATGTTTTCCCTCCTGCGTGAGGATGATCTTTTGTTACCTCTTGTGTGAGGATGTTGTTTATACTCGGCTATGATGTCTTTACCTTTTGGCTGTACAGTTTATACAATTTTATGCATTTGTTTTATATTTGTCAATGTCATTTTGTAAGTTCCAGTGAACTTGTTGTCAGGCTAGGGTCAAGATCCTTTGTGAGATTCTAGCCCACTATGACACTCCGAGTCCCGTGGAATCGGGGTATTACAGATGGATGGAAGGTTATGGCTAGGATGATGATAGATTGAGCTTGAATGTACTTTAGGATAGCTTGCATGCTCGAACCCTAGCTCAGTTCAGGATCTCGGCCTGTTCTTCATGCCATTTCGGCCGAGATGTTCAAGAGCCATCCGAGATTGTTGTGGTGTTGTTCTTATCATGATGTATCTACATGGTAGGAAGTTTGAGAGCTTAAGTCCTAATGTTTTTTTGGACTAATCTAGCATTAGGGTGACCTATGTTAATAAAATAAGTGAGGGAAGAGACTTACCCGGTAATTCCCGCTCTTAGGTATACAAGATAACGAACTCTAGGTAGTAATGAGCCAAAAAAGCTGCTATTCGGTTGAGTGTGCTAGGATTGTGTCTAGGACTTGCCTTCCCGAGACTTACCCGGTAATAAGACCTTGGTACGGGACTAGTGAATATGAGACTTACCTGGTGATTTTTCCCATTAGTGAAACACTCTATCCCAACATACAACAACTTGTCCTTTGTTGATTAGAAACTTGATTTCATGCCATAACCGGAAAGCCGAATCTATCTAATCCTCTTTTCATACTTTGATCTTACATTCCATGTTTGTGTTGTTAATTGATTAGTAACATTGCATGAATGTGATCCTTGTTTGATCACCATAAAACCCATCCAAAAAAATATGATTTTCATTTATTTATTTCCTATCTCTTTTCTTAGTCTAGACGCATACTATCCATGATCATTGCATGATTTAATTTCACCTTAGTCTTTGTGTTCGATCTCGCAATGCTTTCCTTTCTACGAAACGACTCATACAATGTGGGTTCGCTAGGAGTTTAGGAGATTAAACCGAGTTATAAATTGTAAGAATTTCGTGTGCATGTTTTGGGCAAACAAGTTCTTGGTACTCTTGCCTCGGATTTGTGTCGTACATTTCTAGCGTAACAAGTTTTTGGCGTCGTTCCCGGAGACTAGATCTAGATTGAATCATTGTGTGTGATTATTTATAGTTTATATTTTAGGTCTTTCTTTTTCTTGTGACCTTGTTTGGTTTGTGTCTTTGATTTTTTAAGAAATCTCCCGTTCTTTAGGTGCATGCGAAGAACTCATGGAAAGGCTTTGGCTCCATTTGATCCTGAACCGGAGAAGACCTTTAAGACGAGATCCAAAGGTACCAAAAAGAAGAAGGAGATGGCCGAAGCAAACCTTAGGGCTAAGTTGAAGGAAGCTTTAGAGCAAATAAGGCTTATGGATGAAGCTTTTGAAAATGAGAGGAGACTTGCATATGAGAGGCAAGAAGCTACTAGGAGGGAAATTAAGGAAATTAGGCAAACTCTTGTGCAAAGGGAGCTTAATCTTTATCAGCAACTACCTCCACCACCGCCTCAACCGACGGTGCATGTTCGGGTTGAGCTGATTATTATTGAGGAGCCACAAAGACTTGGCCAAAGAAAGGATCCGGCTCAGAGAGTACATCTTCCGGGTGTCAATTTAGGAGATCCTGCAGCTCATGACTATGAGATCCACCCTCAAGTGCTACAAATGATTCGACACAATCAATTTGGAGGGATGGAAGGAGAGTGACCGAATCAAGACTTGATGAACTATGAGATCTTGATGGAGACTCTAAGACCGCCTAAATTGGAGAGCAACAGCCATAAGCTTAGGGCTTTCTCGTTCTCAATTAAGGATAAAGCCTTGGCTTGGTATCAATCCTTACCACTAGGACGAGTGGCTACTTAAGAGGAGATAAAAACCGAGTTTCTTACAAAGTTCTTCCCGCTTTGCAAGATAACCGAACTAAGAGGGAAGATAAATGCCTTCACCACAAAGGATAAAGAGAGCCTATTCAAATCTTGGGATAGATTCAAGGATCTCCTCCTAGATTGTCCACACCACAAAATCTTCAATATAGAGATATTGGAGATATATTTCAAGGGGCTTGATGAGGATACTCAATTCAAGCTCCAATCGCTTTCCGGAGGAACCTTTATGGAGAAGAATATGGATGAGGCTTGGGAGTTCATAGAGAAACAAGCATTGGTAATAGAGAAATACTCCCATAGGAAGAGTGATGAGAGAAAACCAGGAGCTTATGAAGTTAGTGAAGTTACCATGAGCAACTACAAGCTTGATGCAATCAATGAGTTAAAGTCCGTGAGGGAATTGTGTGTTTCAACTTTGAAGAACCAAGAAACTCCTCTTTCTTCTTCTCTCAACGTCCTTAAAGTCTCATACTAAAAGCGATCTCATGGCATCGTGATCGTTCATTCTTGTCGGGATGTACCTAAGTTCTCCAACCAAAAACACAATGACAAACAGAACAATAAAAAAAATTGTTCTAATCTCGAAAGAAAAAACTAGGAATTACCTTGGGTTTTCTCCCAAGAAGCGCTTGATTTAAGGTCGCTAGCTGGACCTAACTCCGTTTGGTCAAATAAGGCGAAGGAGGCAATCCTCTCTACTGGAACTTCCTGTGTGTACTTCTTTAGCCTATGTCCTTTGACTTTAAAGCGTCCACAATGATTAACCCATACTTTAACTGTACCATGGGGATAAATCTTTTTCACTATATAAGGTCCAATCCATCTAGACTTGAGCTTACGGGGAAAGAGGTGGAGTCGAGAGTTGAAGAGAAGGACAAGATCCCCTTCTTTCAACTCCTTTGGGATGATATGCTTGTCATACCACTTCTCTGTGCTTTGTAAATCATTGTGTTCTCATAGGCGTTCAAGCGGATTTCTTCTAGTTCATTAATATCCAAAAGCCGTTTTTCTCTGGCTTCCTTCATGTCAAAACTCAGCCACTTGACTGGCCAATACGCCTTGTGCTCTAATTCCACCGGAAGATGACAAGACTTACCATATACCAAATTATAAGGTGTTGTGCCTATGAGAGTCTTAAACGCTGTGCTATATGCCCAAAGTGCATCGTCCATATTCATGGACCAATCCTTCCTCGTTCTAGAGACGGTCTTCTCGCGGATTCCTTTGGTCTCTCTGTTTGATATCTCAACATGTCCACTAGTCTGAGGATGGTAAGGATTTTCTACCTTTTGTGTGACCCAATACTTCGACATAAGTGCTTCGAACTTCCGGGTAGTGAAGTGTGTCCCTCTATCACTAATGATAACTCGGGTTGTCCCAAATCTTGGGAAGATCGTCCGGTTGAAGAATTTCACTACCACCGTGGCATCAGTAGTGGGAGAAGCAATGACTTCCACCCATCTAAAAACGTAATTCACCTCTAAGAGTATGTATAGGTTCCCACAAGTAGATGGGAAAGGTCCTATAAAATCAACTCCCCATACGTCAAAGATTTCAACCTCTTGGATGTTGTTGAGAGGCATCTTGTTTCTCCTTGAGATGTTTCTTGTTCTTTGATAAGCATCACAAGAAACAATAAATTGTTGCACATCATTAAATAAAGTAGGCCAAAAGAATCCGGATTGAAGTACCTTGGCACATGTTTTGTGTGAACTAGCATGGCCATCACAAGGCAACGAATGGTAATGCCTTATAACACTCTCCACTTTGTCTTCCAGAATACATATTCTTATCATCCCATATGGACCTTTCTTAAAGAGTAGAGGTTCATTCCAATAGTAGTGACACACTTCCTTAAAGAATTTCTTCTTTTGTGCGTAGGAAAATCCCGGAGGTATTTATTTACAAAAAAGATAATTAACAATATCAGCATCCCATGGTTCATTACCTTTGGAGATATGGAGGTTACATTCCTCTATCAAATGTAACGGCTCGTCTGGAAATGAGTTGTCGATAAGCACATCATCTATCTCTCTATGGCGATGGGAGGAAGCTTGATGAGATGGTCCGCCACTGAGTTCTCGAATCCATTCTTATCCCGGATCTCTAGATCAAACTCTTTCAGAAGGAGGATCCATCTAATAATCCGCGGCTTTGCATCTTTCTTGGTGAGCAAATACCGAATTGTGGCGTGGTCGGTGTAGACAATTACTTTCGCTCCCACAAGGTAGGAAAAAAACTTCTCAAAAGCGTAAACTACCGCCAAAAGCTCCTTTTCTATGGTAGCGTAGTTCAGCCGAGCCTTATCTAGCGTCTTGCTAGCGTACTAGATGGCATGAGTGCGTCCATCCTTCTTATGTCCAAGTACGGCTCCTAGGGCAACGTCGCTAGCATCACACATAATCTTGAAGGGGAGATTCCAATCCGGGGTTTGATTGATGGGGGTGGATATCAATGCTTCCTTTAACTTATAGAAAGAATCTAGACATTTGATAGCATGAATTATTGTCTATATTTTGGGACCTGTTTAGACATTTTATTTTCAATAATCTGCATGTTTGTATATATATTAGTTGATTATATTGTCGTTTCATCTACCTTTGCGGGAATCGAGGTCTACACCAAGTTTCGTTGTAATCGTAGGTAAAATGGCACATTTTGCATCAAAAAGGAGCAAAAGAAGCTAAGGAGTCATTGGAGCTACATTCAGGAGCTTAAGGAATAATCCAGGAATCATGGAATTGGATTAAAGATTCACTTTGGACCAGATTTGAGAGATTTCACATTCAGTTTTGATTCACCTCGGTTGACCACAGAGTCACCTCGACCGAGGTGATCCAGAGGAGCCGACTCGACCGAGGCGAACACCTTGGATGCGGCAAGGATATTTTATTCTTGGCTGAGATCTTTTATTTTTGGAAGGAGGATCTTATCTTTTTAGGCTGGATTTCTGGAAGGAAGAAGATAAGTTAGCCCATATATTTTACCAATTTTTATGGGAAGAGATCTTTCTAAGATATCTTATCTTTGGAGAGTAATTTTCCTATAAAAAGGGTCAGATTTCCCACAAATCCGGGGAGTACTTAGACATCCGTTATACCATAGATAACCTGCTTATCCCACTCCAGCTGGGAGATTTGAAGAACCTTTTTGAAGGTTGAAGAAGGAAATTTATAGCTTTTATAGCTTTGTGAAGGGTTTTGTAAGATTCTCTTAGATTCCCTTCGTTGTCGTTTGTCTTGTTGGATTTTAATCCAAAGAACGCTTGTTGTTTGATAATTGATTCAGTTATTGAAGCCTTTCTCTTAAGGTTATCTTGTTCAATTATTCTCTTTCTTCCCATATATTTAATTATTGCATTCATGATGATGATTGGCTAATTTCCTTGTGTGATTTTAGGGTTATTGGCTGAAGGTTGTGGGAAAAACAATGATAGAATAATCTTAATCACAGTAGGACCCTGAAAGCTCGAGTCTTTATCCTTAACCCTAAAGCATCTCGCTCAGTCGATGAACATCTCGGCCGGGGTGGAATTCTTTTGACCGAGGTGACTTATTTGATACGAAACTGAGAGATAAGTGTTAGAGTTTGCCAAATCCTATCCTTATTACACCTTTCCTGGTTCAATACAAGCCTAGGATGAGACTTACCCGGTAATTCCTTTGTTTGTTTACTTAAGATCATAAGCGTAGGTAATAAAGGTTATTCCTTTATTGGGGTTTGAGTGTGCTTTCATCCCATCTTTGTGAGTTAGCTTGAGACTTACCTGGTAAAGGTTAATTCTATTCCCTTAGTTGGAGTGTTAGTTTGAGGTTATAGTTCTTTTCCTTAATTCCTTGAGACTTACCCGGTAATAGGAGTTACGGTTTGGGATTAGTGAGTAGTGAGACTTACCCGGTGATCTATTCCACTTTAGAAACACCTTCCCTATGCAAATATCTCAGCTTTGTCCGCTTATCTTTAGATCTTGAGTTGGAACCACAACTAGATGCTTTAATCCCTAGAATTACATATTTCCTTAATTGACTTTTTATCATCCTTGATTGTTTTAATCGTTTTTGTGGTTTGTAATTACATAGCTTACCTATTCCGACTTTGTTTCACTAAGTCCCTGTGATCGACCCTTGGAATTCCTTGCTTTTACTACGATTGACCCGTACACTGCGGGTTCGCATCCTTGTTTTAAGCTTACATCTAGGGTTATAAATTTAAAGCTTGCACACACCGTTTGGAGCGAACAAGTTTTTGGCGCCGTTGCCGGGGACTTGGTCTAGACCGAGCCGGTTGCGGTACGCTTTTGGGGCATCTGCCCCCGTTTCTACTAACCACTCTACTTGAGTGACTTTCGCAGGTTCTTTTTCTTAGGTTTATGCGAAGAACCCGCGCTGGAAAGGAAATCGTTCCTTACGATCCCAAACCAGAAAAGACATACAAACGACGCTTGAGAGAAGCGAAGATGGCCGACCAAGACAATCGCGACCTTGAGGCCGAATTAAAGGAGGCGTCAGAATAGCTACGCCTCAGCAAGGAAGAACTGAAGCAGGAGAAAGAAGAAACTCGCACCAGGACTGAAGCGATCGAAGCAGATATGGCAGCTCTACGAGACCAGTTCTACCTCGACCGAACCCATATCCTCGACCGAGGCAGGATCCAGTTCCAGACCCTCGACCGAGGCAGGTCCTAGTACCTGTTGCCCCGGCCGATGTACTTCCACCTCGGATACCAGTCCGAGGCGCTCTTTTGCAGGAATCCCGCAAACCCTAGGGCAAAGGATGGACCCCAATAAACAACTGAGGCGTCCTGGAGTTAACCTAGGAGATCCGGCGGACCATGACTACGAACTTCGACCGCAAGTTCTTTCCATGATTCGCCAATGCTAGTTTGTAGGGCTGGAGAAGGAATCTCCGCATCAACATCTGCAAAACTATGAGATCTTGATGGAGACCTTGAGACCCTCAAGAATAGAAAACAACAATTACAAGCTAAGACCTTTTTACTTTTCTTTAAAAGATAGAGCTCTTACTTGGTATCAATCTCTTCCTCTACGGAATTCTTAACTAAATTCCTTCAAAAACCACGTCCTTCATCAGTAGGTTAGTCAATGTATGGTTTAGAAATCTTAGAAAAGTCTTTGATGAACCTTCTATAGAAACCTACGTGTCCGAGAAAACTTCTTACCCCTTTAACAGATGAGGGTGGATGTAGCTTCTCAATAGTCTCGATTTTATCACTATCCACCTCAATCCTACGACTGGAGATTAAATGACATAAAACAATACCTTCACTAACCATAAATTGACATTTCTCCCAGTTTAGGACAAGATTAGTGTCTTCACATATTTTTAGCACTAGATAATGGTTAGCCAAACAATTATCAAAGGATGAACCATAAACTGAAAAACTATCCATGAAGACCTCCATAATTTCTTCAATATACTCGGAGGATATAACCATTATGCATCGTTGGAATTTCGCAAGTGCGTTGCACAATCCAAAAGGCATTCTCCCGTAAGCGAACGTACCCCAAGGGTACGTGAATGTAGTCTTCTCTTGATCATCCGGTTGGATAGGGATTTGGAAGAATCCACTATATCCATCCAAGTAGCAAAAATGAGAGTGTTGGGCAACTCTTTCGAGCATCTAATCAATGAAAGGAAGGGGGAAGTGATCCTTCCTTGGCGCCATGTTCAACCTTTTGTAATCAATGCAAATTTGCCATCCCGTTGCAGACCGTGTAGGAATCAACTCGTTGATGTTGGTAAAAACGGTTATTCCTTCTTTCTTTGGCACAACATGAACGGGACTCACTCACTTGCTATCCGAGATTGGGAAGATAATACCTGGATCAAGCAACTTAAGCACTTCCTTCTTCACAACCTCTTTCATGATCAGATTTAACCGTCGTTGAGGTTCTCGTGAAGGTTTATGATTATCTTCCATGAGAATTTTATGCATGCATAAGGAGGGCTTAATTCCTACAAGATCATCAATAGTATATTCTAAAGCTTTCTTATGCAATTTCAACACATGCATCAGTTTGCATAGTTCATCATCATCAAGATTAGCACTAACTGTGACTGGGTAAGTTGAGTTTTGTCCAAGAAACGCATACCTCAAGTGTTGTGGAAGAGGTTTTAAGTCTAAGATGGGAGGCTCTTTTGATGAAGGTTCCGTACCTCCAACGTCATCTTGTGCAACATCTGTGGCTTCAGAAGAAGCGTGGTCGCATTCGAGAATACTCACGTTCCACCTTTGAAGTCGTTTCGAAGACTCAAGAATCTCGGATCGTCTAGGAAAATTTCGGCCGAGGTGGTCAACCGAGATTAGCTCATGTTGTGAATTATCGGTTGACCCCATGTTGATCTTGACCGAGATTCTTGTGGGTGAACCGAGATTTTTCTCCTCCGTTATTGAAGGAGAACTTAGCATTCTTGCAATTCACCAAAAAACCCAATGTTGCAAGGAAAGGTCTTCCGAGAATGATCAGAACTTGATAATCTACAAGATTGTCTAGCACAACAAATTCGATAGGAATATATAGAATTACCGAGCTGGACGAGGATATTATCAAGGATTCCCACCGGATGTTGATCGATCTATCCGTCATGTATAAGGTCATTTTGACGGGTCGTGGATCTCCAAGTCCTATCCTCTTGCACAATGCAAGTGGTATGATGCTCACACTCTCCTAGATCACATAAAGCTTTGTAGGTGACCTCTCCCACGCCTATTGACACACAAAAAGATCTATGATCTCTTAACTTCGGTGACATTTCCTCCTTCATGACTTGTATAAGTTCTATGACCGTTTAGTCATGCTTACTTCTCCATAACCTTTGAGCTTCCTCTTGTTAGAGAGGATTTCCTTGAGGAACTTCACATAAGCAGGCATCCCTAGAATACCATCCATAAGAGGTATATTAATATGTAGCTTACTCATGAGTTCTAGAAACTTACCGAAATGTTTATCAAAGTGCGCTCTAGCTTTCAATTGAGGGAATGGAAGTGGAGTTTTATAAGGTGCAGGAGGTATGTAAACCGGCTCCTTCTCCTTTTCTTTCTCTTTCAGTTGTGGATCTTCCTCAACCACCACTTGATTCCCCTTATCCGCAATCTTGGGCATTAGCTCATTGATTTTCAAGCCGCTTCTATTTGTGATCGCCACTTGCCCCTTAAGATTGTTTTCCGTCCTTCCTGGGAGTTTTCCTAGATCTCTAGGCGCTTCTCCCTCCTTGCTACTTACTTGATTTTCCAAGGCCTTTTGAGCCTTAGAAATAGAAGTAACGGTGCTCTCCAAACCACTCAACCTTCCCATCAATTGCTCAAGCATTTCATTCATTTGATCCTTCGGAGGTTGATTGAATCCCAGGGGTGGTTGTTTACTGCGTGATGGTGGAGCATTGCTAGAGGATGCAGGCAGGTTGAGTGTGCCATCTGTATTCGAGTATGAGAATCCGGGATGACTATGATCAAGACGTCAACTGACCCCTCTTTGAAAATTCCTATTGTTGTTGAAGTTTTGTGGCCTGTTACGCTAAGAACGTGACACGCAAAAGCTTTAAATTTATAACTCGATATATTTCTCCTAACTCCGAGCGAACCCGAAGTGTACGGGATGTTTTGTAGTAGGGATAGTATTCCAAGGTCGAACACAAAGACTGAGGTGAGATTGAATCGATTAGTGACTAAGGATAGTGAAGATCTAGACTAAGAAAAGAGAAAGAAACAAATAAATGAAAATCTCAATATTTTTGGGTTTGGTTTTGTGTGATGATCAATCGAGGATCACAATGATATAATATAGCAAAACAAACTAACAATCTAGCAAATAAACACAAACAAACCAAGCAAACGCGAGATATGAGATCAAAGAGAGAAAAACGGATTATAGGGGTTAGAAATTCCGGTTATGGCATTGGACTCAAGCTATCTAATCATTCCTTGGATCAACTATAATATATTGGGAGTGAGCGTTTCTAGATTGGGATCAATCACCGGGTAGGTCTCATGGTCCACTAGTCCGTTCCTAAGGTCTCATCACCGGGTAAGTCTCAAAGAGCCTAAGGATAGGAATTCTACACAAACCGGATTGTCATCTAGGGATCTAATCTCCCCTTACCGGGTAAGTCTCGGGAAGGCAAGTCCTAAACAACAATCCTAGCACACTCAGTCCAATAGCGGCTTATGAGGCTCACTACTACCTAGAGTTCGTCATCATCGGTATCTAAGAGCAAGAATCACCGGGTAGGTCTCTTCTAACTCTTAGTTGCTAACACTAGGTCACCCTAGGATAGATTTAGCTCAACCAACACTAGGATTTCAACAAATCAACAACCTAACACTTAGATTTATCAATACAAGAAAGTTAATCAAAATCACGGGGTGTTCATCAAGATCCACGGCCGTGGTTTGTCTAGAACAAACCGTGGTTTCTAACAGTGGCTAGACTCGAGCAATTAATTCATCCAAAGATACATCTTAGTCCATTCTATCATAGTCCAAGCCATAACCATCTTTTCCTTTCCCTAGAATCGCATCTATTTAGCCTACAACATACATCTTAACAATCAAACTCAACAAGCATAAAATCATAGAATCCATGGCAAGAAGATGAAAAGAAAGAGATGAACAAGTAGAACAAGGAAAACCAAGTTGAATATGAGGTTTAGAAAGACTCACAACCCTTCAAAAGAAGGTTCAATCAATTCTTACAACCCTAGAAATCGTTCCGATAATCTCCACTCTAGAATCTATCAAAGACTAATAGTGTTGTGCTCTTCTCTTCTTCTCCAATGGAACCTTTCTTCTCCTCCAAGAGTAGCTCCAATCCAAGCTTCCAATTGAGAGAATCTTTCTTGTTGAGAGTGTTGGAGAGAATGGTAGTGAGTGGTCTGTCCCTAACAGCCTTGCAGGACCACCTTTCATCCTCCAAATTTGCAAGAGTCGGCCATGAAGATCGTGGGACAGTTGTCACAGCTGTCTGGCCAAAACCACGGCCCATTTCCACGCCCGTGGAAGTCCCAGTGGCCGTGGTTTTGGTGCCTCAGCTTGTTTTGGATCATTAAGTCACGATTTGGTGCATGGCATGCACCAACAAGGTCCCATGTGTCCTTCTTAGCTCCTAACTTGCTTCCCAATGAGTCCGAAGGTGTGTCATCTCGAGGAACGATCCTCAAATGTATCGATTAACCTCCTAAATCTCCCAAAATACATACAAAGCATGCAAAAGTCCGTGTAGACATCTATCTCGACAAAATACATGTATTGAGTGCAAATCGTTACGAACTAGTGCAAACCATGCATGAATGAGCGGAAAAACTATCTAAATGAGTGCCTAAACCTAAGTCAAAAATCGTGTTATCAAAAATACCCCATACGTAAGGTTTGCTCGTCCCCGAGTAAGTCCCCAACTATAGACTAAGAGATGACATGATTTATGCATGCAGAAAAACAACAAAATCTTTTTGGAGTTGTGCTTCTAATATTGGATTACCTTCATAGTCATGTTTCATGGCAATGGACAAGCAATCATGCATCGAATAAATGAAAGCACGGAAAGACAATTGTACTTAACTCGAAAGTATGCATGAAATGCGAAAATGAAGAAGTCAAGATGATCATGAGCATATTCAATCTAGATCACTAAGTCTTACACACATGCAAATAGGTCACAAGGGCTTGTGAAATAAAAGGCCAAGAAACGTTGTAATTAGGTGGGAATTTTTCTAGGTTATGTGATGCTAATCCGGGAATGGAACTAACTTCAACTTCACATTTTTTATCAACTTCCCACAAGTGTATATTTTTCTCCATTTTTCTTTCTTTTCTTTTCTTTTTCTTTCACTTATTTTTGAGACAATGGCATTGGTGTACAAAAGCCGAAACCTTGGTGATTAGCCGTCCTCGGGCTTTTTTTTTATTTTTCGAGGTGCATCCACACTCGCACACATACCAAAGCTCGTTAGGACTATCGGTTTATTTGACTTTGGCAAGCACAAATACCCGATTATGTGAATGGTGCCGAGTTACTCGTCATTTAAACCAACGTCCCCAAACCTATATTTTTGTCTACACTTTCACAACAAATTCAGCACTTCATTCATAACATTCATCCATCAACAACTTCAACCCACACTTGCTTTTCACATACTCAACACACTAACATGCTCCTATTCCCGGATGGGTCAAAAGAGGTCAAATTTTTCATCAAATTAAGGTGCTCAAGCAACATGATCAAGATGAGAAGTAGAGGAAAATGAATTGCCTTAGTCATTCCTAAATGATGTGCAAGAACTAGCATGCAATTTCGACCTTCAATCCTCAATCCAATCAAGGCAAGCATCATAATCACAAATCATTCATGGGATTCAAGATAAGTACTTCAAGTCCACATATGCATTCATCTATTCAAAACATAAGGCCATCCATAGCCAATTCACAAGACAATTTCATCATAAGGGTCATTTCCAAGTTTAGAAGCACTAAAATTTTTTAAATTTTCTGATTTTTTTGGATTTTTCGAATGTGTATGTACAATGCAAGACATAATGAAGCATGTGACTAAAAGAAACTACCCTAGAAGCTAATCATTCAAAAGATCATGCAAACCCCACCCCATACTTAGAAACACATTGTCCCCACTGTGTAAATGAAGTAAAGAAGAGTGAAAGAGGGTTCTCACAATGTAAAAATGGTTTGCTTCGGTATTTGGGATCACTCAAGTTGAGTGATGGCGGATGATCCTATCAACGATGGTAGAGAGCTCAAAGTGTTCGTTATGGCGTCGGGATTTGCGCTAGGCGCCGCTAGCCGTCCAAGTCCCGCGTCCGCTCCACCCACGATTGATGAGGGACTCATCATCATCATCCACATGCCATGCAAGGCTTCCATGCTACTTAAACTCTAGCACACAAACTCTAAACACATAAAAACAGAAAAAATCAAAACAAAAACAAAAACGAAAAGGGAAAGATGTCTACCAATGGGTTGCCTCCCACCAAGCGCTTCTTTAAAGTCATTAGCTTGACCAAACTCGGGGGCGTTCTACTCAAGGTGAAGTGGGGCAATCATATCCACCGGAGCTCCCAAGATATACTTCTTCAACCGATGCCCATTAACCTTAAAATCTCCACAATGCTCCCCTCCTATCTCAACCGCTCCATGGGGAAAGATCTTCTTCACCACATAAGGACCCGTCCATCTTGACTTTAGCTTTCCGGGGAAGAGCCGCAGCCTTGAGTTGAAGAGAAGGACAAGGTCGCCTTCACTCAACTCTTTCGGGATGAGGCGCTTATCATGCTAACGTTTGGTCCTTTCTTTGTAGATCCGGGCGTTTTCATAGGCATCCAACCGGATCTCCTCAAGGGCGTTCATATCAAGCAATCTCTTCTCTCCGGCCTCCTTGAGGTCAAAATTCAACCACCTTATAGCCCAATATGCTCTATGCTCCATCTCTACCAGAAGGTGACAAGACTTGCCATAGACTAGCTTGTAGGGAGTGGTGCCAATCGGTGTCTTGAAAGCGGTTCTATAAGCCCACAAAGCATCATCGAGCTTCATATCCCAATCCTTTCTCATCCTAGAAACCGTCTTCTCAAGAATTCCCTTTATCTCCCGGTTGGAGATCTCCACTTGGCCACTAGTTTGGGGATGGTAAGGTGTTGCCACCTTATGAGTCACCCCATACTTAGCCAAAAGTGTCTCGAAGTTCCTATTAGTGAAGTGCTTCCCTTCATCACTTATGATCACCCTTGGTGTTCCAACCCTAGGGAAGATCACACGGTTGAAGAACCGCACCACAACCTTGGCATCATTTGTGGGAGAGGCGGTTGCCTCCACCACTCTCGAAACATAGTCCACCGCCTATAGGATGTAGAGGTTGCCACAAGAAGAGGGGAATTGTCCCATGAAGTCTACACCTCAAACATCGAATATCTCCACCTCTTGTATGTTGTTCAAGGGCATCTCATTCCTCCTTGAGATGTTGCCTATCCTTTGACAAGCATCACAAGCTACCACAAAATTCTGCACATCCTTGAACAAACTTGCCCAAAAGTAACCCGATTACAACACCTTAGCACATGTCTTGTGTGAGCCAGCATGACCTCCACATGGCAAGGAGTGACAATGGCAGATCACACTCTCCACCTCATCCTCCGGTATGCATCTCCTAAAGACTCCATCCGGCCCTCTCTTGACAAAAGCGGTTCACTCCAATAGTAGTGCCTCACATCCTTGAAGAACTTCTTCCTTTGGGCATAGGATAAACCGGGCGGCACTTCCTCACACACAAGGTAGTTCACAATGTCGGCATACCATGGCTCATTACCCCTTGACACTTGAAACAAGCACTCCTCCACCAATTGCAATTGCTCATCCTGGAATGAGTCATCAATAGGGATGTCATCTCTCTTGATCTCCAATGGTGGGAGTCTACTAATGTGATCCGCCGCTGAATTTTCGGACCCCTTTTTATCCCGGATTTCCAAATCAAACTCTTGAAGAAGAAGGATCCACCGAATCAAACGAGGCTTGGCATCCTTCTTTGTAAGGAGGTAACGGATCGCAGCATGATCCATATACACAATGACCTTCGCTCCAACAAGATATGAGCGGAACTTCTCAAATGCATACACAACCGCTAGCAACTCCTTCTCGGTGGTAGCATAATTGAGTTGGGCATCATCTAGCGTCTTGTTAGCATAATAGATGGCATGTGTAAGCCCATCTTTCCTTTGCCCCAAAACAGCCCCAACGGCTACATCACTCGTGTCACACATGATCTCAAACGGTAAACTCCAATCCGGAGGTTGCATTATGCGAGCGGTGATCAAAGCATTCTTCAACCTACAAAAAGCTTCAAGGCAATCCTTGGAGAAAACAAACTCAACATCTTTCATTAGTAGGTTAGTAAGAGGCTTAGAAATCTTAGAAATCTTTAATGAATCTCCGGTAAAAACCGGCATGTCCTAGAAAACTCCTTACCCCCTTTACCGAGGTAGGTGGTGGCAACTTCTCTATCGTCTCTATCTTAGCCCTATCAACCTCAATGCCATGGTTGGACACCAAGTGTCCCAACACAATACCTTCACTTACCATGAAGTGGCATTTCTCCCAGTTCAAGACTAGATTAGTCTCCTCACATCTTTTTAGCACTAGAGACAAGTTAGCTAAACAATCATCAAAGGAAGATCCATAAACAGAAAAATCATCCATAAACACTTCCATGATGTTTTCAATATACTCAGAAAAGATAGCCATCATACACCTTTGAAAGGTGGCGGGTGCATTATGTCACATTCAGGATGTGATACGCAATGAGTTTTAAAATTTATAAACTCGTTATATTTCTCCTAACTCCTAGCGCACCCGCAGTGTACGGGATGTTCGTAGTATGGATAGTATTCCGAGGTCGAACACAAAGACTAAGATGAGATTGATTCAATTTATGATTAAGTTTAGTGAAGATCTAGGTTATAGAAAAGAGAAAGAAATAAAGAAATGAAAACCTCAATGTTTTTGGTTGGTTTTTAGGTGATCAATCAGGGATCACAAATGATGCAAAGTAAACAATCAACTAAGCTAATGAATCAACACAAACAAACAAGCTAAGTACGAGATATGAATCAAGAGAGAAAAGCGGATTCTAGGGGTTGGAAATTCCGGTTATGGCATAGGACTCGAGCTATCTAATCATCCTTGGATTTACTATGATATGTTGGGAGTGAGTGTTTCTAAATTGGGATCAATCACCGGGTAGGTCTCATGGTCCACTAGTCCGTCCCTAAGGTCTCATCACGGGGTAAGTCTCTAAGAACCAAAGGGATGAAATTCTACACAAACCGGATTGTTACCTAGGTATCTAACCTATCCTTACCGGGTAAGTCTCGGAAGGGTTAGTCCTAAGCAACTATCCTAGCACGCTTAGTCCAATGGCGGCTTATGAGGCTCACCACTACCTAGGGTTTGTCATCTTTGAAATCTAAGAGTAAGAATCACCAGGTAGGTCTCTTCTAACACTTAGTTGTTAACACTAGGTGACCCTAGGGTAGATTTAACTCAACAAACACTAAGATTTCAACATTATAACAATTTGAAGCTAGATTCATCGAACCAGGGGGAACCACGGGCTGTTCTACCAAGTCCACGGCCGTGGTCTGGCAAGAACAAACCGTGGACTCCAACAGAGGCTACGTTCAAGTAAATGACTCATCCAAGGGCACATCTAAGTCCATCCTATCATAGTCCTAGCCATAACCATCCTTTCCTTACCCTAGAATCACATCTATTTAGCCTACAACATTCATTCTAACAATCGAAGTCATCAAACATAAAATCATAGCTTCCATTTGCAAGATAATAAAGAGAAAGAGATGAACAAGTTAAGTAAACAAAACCAAGCTGAAAATTAAGTTTGAAATGACTCACAACCCTTCCAAAAGAAGGTTTAGATGGTTCATACAACTCTAGAAATCGATTCCGAAATTCTTCACTACAAAAGCTATCAAGGTCTATCAATGGTGTGCTCTTCTCCTTCCTCTCCAATGGAGCTCTTCTTCTCCTCCAATGGTGTTTTCCTCCTTAGAGAATCTTCTTGTTGAGAGAGTATTTGATTGGATGATAGTGGATAATGGAGAGCGGCTCCAAGATACCTTCTCTCAGCAATCCAGGACCACTTTTATACTACCACCATCCTAGAGAAGGCCAAGAGATCGTGGCACAGCTGTCACAACCGCCTGGGAAAAACCACGGTTGGTTCCACGGCCGTGGAAGTGCCAGTGAACCGTGGTTTGGTGCTTCAGCGTTGCTTTGGTTCATTAAGCTTTGATATGATGCATAGCTTGTGTTGGCAAGGTTCCTTGAGTCCTCCTTAGCCCTTAGCTTGCATTCAAATGAGTCCGAGGATGTGTCATCTTGAATGATCGATCCTCAAACGTATCGTTTAAGCTCCTAAGTCTCCCAAAATACCTATAAAGCAAGCAAATGTCCGCGTAGACGTCTATCTCGACAAAATACATGATTTAAGTGCAAACGTCGTGAACTAGTGCTAGATCATGCATGCATGAGTGAGAAATCTATCTAAATGATTACCTAAACCTAAGTCATAAATCGTGTTATCAAAAATACCCCATACTTAAGGTTTGTTCGTCCCCATGCATGCATGAGTGAGAAATCTATCTAAATCTATCTAAATGATTTATGTATGCAGAAAATGGCAAAATCTTTTTTGGGTTTGTGCTTCTACTATTGGATCACCTTCATAGTCATGTTTCATGGCAATGGGCAAGCAATCATGCATTAAACAAGTGAAGGCATGGAAAGACAATTGTACTTAACTTGAAAGCATGCATGAAATGTGAAAATGAAGAAGTCAAGATGATCAAGAGCATATCCAATCTAGATTACTAAGTCTTACGAACATGCAAATAGGTCATAAGGTCTTATGAAATAAAACGCCAAGAAACGTTGTGATTAGGTGGGGATTTTTCTAGGTTATGTGATGCTAATTCGGGAATGGAACTAACTCCACAATTTTGTCCTCGATCAACTTCCCTCAAGTGTATATTTTCTTTCATTTATTTTTCCTTCATTAATTTTGTGACAATGGCATTGGTGTACAAAAGCTGAAACCTTGGTGATTAGCCATCCTCGGGCTTTTTCTATTTTTCGAGGTGCATCCACACCGGGCACACATACCAAAGCTCGATAGGATTATCGGTTTATTTGACTTTGGCAAGGCACCAACACCCGATTATGTGAAGTGTGCCGAGTTACTTGTCATTTAAACCAATGTCCCCAAACCTATATTTTTGTCTACACTTTCACAACAATTTCAGCATTTTATTCATGACATTCTTTCATCAACATCCTCACCCCACACTTGCTTTTCACACACATCAACACACTAACATGCTCCTATTCCCGGATGGGTCAAAAGAGGTCAAATTTATATCAATTGAGGTGCTCAAATATCATGATCAAGATGAGAAGAAGAAGAAAGATGAATTGCCTCATTCATTCCTAGATGGTGTGTAAGAACTAGCATGTAATTTCGACCATCAATACTCAATCTATTCTAGGCAAACATCGTGATCACAAATCATTCATGGGTTTCAAGAGAAGTACTTCAAGTCCACATATGCAATTCACCAACTTAACACATAAGGCCATCCATAGCCAATCCACAAGACAAGATTCATCATTAGGGTCATATCCAAGCCTAGAAAGCACAAAAAATTTTAAATTTTCTGATTTTTATGGGATTTTCGAAATGAGTATATATACAATGCAAGACATGTGAAAATATTAAACTACCCTAGATGCTAATCATGCAAAATATCATGCAAACCCCACCCCATACTTAGAAACACATTGTCCCCAATGTGTAAATGAAGTAAAGAAGAGTGAAAGAAGGTTCTCACAATGTAAAATGGTTTGCTATGGTATTTGGGATTTCTCAAGTGGAATTGATGTTGGATGATCCTATCAACAATGGTAGAGAGCTCTAAGTGTTCATCAAGGCGTCGGGACCCGCGCTAGGCACCGCTAGCCGTCCAAGTTCCGCGTCCGCTCTACCCATATTTGATGAGGGGTTCATCATCATCATTCAATTGCTATGCAAGGTTTCCAATGTTACCAAGACTCTAGTTCACACACAAAACACACCAAACACACACAAAAACAGAAAAATCAAAAACGAAAACAAAACGAAAAAAGGGAAAAATGTTACCAATGGGTTGCCTCCCACCAAACGCTTCTTTAAGGTCATTAGTTTGACCAAACTCGGGGGCGTCTCATTCTAGGTGAAGTGGGGCAATCATATCCACCGGAGCTCCCGGGATATACTTCTTCAAACGGTGCCCATTCACCTTGAAATCCCCACAATGCTCCCCTCCTATCTCAATAGCTCCATGGGGAAAGATCTTCTTCACCACATATGGCCCAGTCCATCTTGACTTTAGCTTTCCGGGGAAAAGCCGCAGCCTTGAGTTGAAAAGAAGGACAAGGTCTCCTTCTCTCAACTCCTTCGGAATGAGGCATTTGTCATGCCAACGTTTGGTCCTCTCCTTGTAGATCCGGGCATTCTCATAGGCATCCAACCGGATCTCTTCAAGAGCGTTCAAGTCAAGCAACCTCTTCTCTCCCGCCTTCTTGAGGTCAAAATTTAGCCACTTAATGGCCCAATAAGCTCTATGCTCCATTTCTACCGGAAGGTGGCAAGACTTGCCATAGACTAACTTGTAGGAAGTGGTGCCAATTGGTGTCTTGAAGGCGGTTCTATATGCCCACAAGGCATCATCGAGCTTCACAGCTCAATCCTTTCTTGTCCTAGAGACCATCTTCTCAAGAATTCCCTTGATCTCCCGGTTGGAGATCTCCACTTGGCCACTAGTTTGGGGATAGTAAGGTGTTGCCACCTTATGAGTCACCCCATACTTAGCCAAAAGTGCTCCAAAGTTCCTATTGGTGAAGTGCTTCCTTCCATCACTTATGATCACCCTTGGTGTCACAAACCTAGGGAAGACCACTCGGTTGAAGAACCGCACTACAACCTTGGCATCATTTGTGGGAGAGGCGATTGCCTCCACCCATCTTGAAACATAATCAACCGCCAATAGGATGTAGAGGTTGCCACATGAAGAAGGGAATGGTCCCATGAAGTCCACACCCCACACATCAAATATCTCCACTTCTGGTATGTTGTTCAAGGGCATCTCATTTCTCCTTGAGATGTTGCCCGTCCTTTGGCAAGCATCACAAGCTACCACAAAGCTTTGCACATCCTTGAACAAACTCGGCCAAAAGAAGCCCGATTGCAACACCTTCGCACATGTCTTGTGTGAGCTAGCATGCCCTCCACATGGCAAGGAATGACAATGGCGGATCACACTCTCCACCTCATCCTCCGGTATGCATCTTCTAAACATTCCATCCGGCCCTCTCTTGAACAAAAGTGGCTCACTCCAATAGTAATGCCTCACATCTTTGAAGAACTTCTTTCTTTGGGCATATGTCAAACCGGGAGGCACTTCCTCACACACTAGATAGTTCACAATGTCAGCAAACCATGGTTCACTTCCTCTAGACACTTGGAACAAGCACTCCTCCACCATTTGCAATTGCTCATCCCGGAATGAATCATCAATCGGGATGTCATCTCTTTCAAGCTCCAATGGTGGGAGTCTACTAAGGTGATCCACCACGGAGTTCTCGGATCCCTTCTTGTCCCGGATTTCCAAATCAAACTTTTGAAGAAGAAGGATCCACCGAATCAACCTAGGCTTGGCATCCTTCTTGGTAATTAGATAACGGATCGCAGCGTGATCCGTATACACAATGACCTTCGCTCCAACAAGATATGAGCGGAACTTCTCAAATGCATACACAACCGCTAGCAATTCCTTCTCGGTGGTAGCATAATTGAGTTGGGCATCATCTAGCGTCTTGCTAGCATAATAGATGGCATGTGTGCACCCATCTTTCCTTTGCCCCAAAACAGCCCCAACGGCTACATCACTTGCATCACACATGATCTCAAACGGTAAACTCCAATCCGGAGGTTGCATGATAGGTGCGGAGATCAAAGCGTTCTTCAACCTACAAAAAGCTTCAAGGCAATCCTTGGAGAAAACAAACTCAACATCCTTCATTAGTAGGTTAGTAAGAGGCTTAGAAATTTTAGAAAAGTCTTTAATAAACCTCCGGTAAAAACCGGCATGCCCTAAAAAACTCCTTACCCCTTTCACCGAGGTAGGTGGTGGCAACTTCTCTATTGTTTTGATCTTGGCTCTATCAACTTCAATGCCACGGTTAGACACCAAGTGTCCTAACACAATACCTTCACTTACCATGAAGTGGCATTTTTCCCAATTCAAAACAAGATTTGTCTCCTCACATCTTTGCAATACTAATGACAAGTTAGCCAAGCAATTATCAAAGGAAGAACCATAAACAGAGAAGTCATCCATAAACACTTCCATGATATTCTCAATGTATTCCAAAAAGATAGCCATCATACACCTTTGGAAGGTGGCGGTGCATTACACAACCCAAATGGCATTCTCCTATATGCAAAAGTTCCCCATGGACATGTAAAGGTTGTTTTCTCTTGGTCATCGGGATGGATAGGGATTTGGAAGAATCCGCTATAACCATCAAGGTAGCAAAAGTGAGAATGTTGAGCTAACCTCTCTAGCATTTGGTCAATGAAAGGAAGAGGGAAGGGATCTTTCCTAGAGGCCATGTTCAATTTCCTATAGTCAATGCACATCCTCCATCCCGTAACCGTCCTAGTTGGGATTAGTTCATTGTTCTCATTAGTCACTACGGTCATCCCCCCCCCCTTCTTAGGAACTACATGAACGGGACTAACCCACTTACTATCCGAGATAGGGTAGATAATTCCCGCATCTAGCAACTTAATGATCTCTTTCTTAACCACCTCTTTCATTATAGGATTCAATTTTCTTTGATGTTCAATAGAGGGTTTATGATTATCTTCCATCAATATCTTATGCATGCACAAAGAAGGTTTAATGTCAACCAAATCATCAATAGTATAGCCGATGGCTTTCCTATGCAATCTTAGCTCATGCAACAATTTAGAAAGTTCATCATCATTCAAGCATGCATTCACAATCACCGGATATGTAGAATTATCACCAAGAAAAGCATACTTTAAATGAGAGGGGAGGGGTTTGAGTTCAAGTTTAGGAGGACCTTTGTCGAGTGGAGACGATCCAAATAATGTTGGATGAGATGGATCCAAAGCAAATGAAGACCCTCCAAGGCTCCTTAAGGCTTGATTATCCATGAGGTTTGATTCTGGGGAAACCACGGCCAACTCCACGGTTGGCTCCACATCCACGGCCGTGGAAGTTGCCAAGCTTGCACGTTGGAGCTTTCCAGAGAGTTCTACGGCCGTGGACTGCATTCCACGCCCGTGGTTCTTACAAATGCTGAGCATGCCTTCGTGAACCTCAAATTCAGCTCTTGTCTCCTTTTCTAGTCCTTCCAAGGCCTTGATTTATTCATTGCAAGCCTCCTCAACACCTTCCTCCATCAAACTTAAGGTAAGAACCTTCTCCAAGGGGTCCTTGATCAAGATCGAGCTCACAACTTCTCTAGACTCCTCTTGCTCGACTATGTTGAAGACATCCTCATCAAGGGTTGGCCCTTTCATCATTGTGGACAACTTGAACTTGATGTTCTCCTCTCCAATGTTAAAAGAGAGAACTCCATTCTTGCAATCCACTAGGCATCCGGAAGTGGCTAGGAAAGGTCTTCCTAAGAGGATGGGAACGGGATAGTCCGCCGGGATGTCCAAAACAACGAAGTCTATGGGCACATAGAACTTCCCTAGTTGCACCGGAATATCTTCTAAGATCCCAACCGGGTGAGTAATAGAGCGATCCGCCATGTAAAGGGTCATCTTGACCGGCTTTGGCTCTCCTAGCCCAACCTTGTTCCAAAGTGCAAGCGGTATGATGCTTACACTTGCCCCAAGATCACAAAGGGCTTCATACTTCACCTCTCCTACTCCGATTGGCACGCAAAAGGATCCCGGATCCCTTAGTTTAGGAGGCATTTCCTCCTTCATTGTTTGGATTAATTCCGAGGACCTCTTTGTCATTCTTATCTCCCCATACTCCTTCAACTTCCTTTTGTTGGAGAGTATCTCCTTCAAGAACTTGTCATATGCCGGCATACCTAAGATAGCATCCATGAACGGAATATTAATATGCAATTTAGACATAAGTTCAAGGAATTTACCAAAGTGATTGTCTAAACGAGCCCTTGCTCGTGATTGAGGGAACGGTAGTGGTTGCTTGTATGGAGGCGGTGCCACATTTGTTGGCTCAACATCCTTGCTCTTGCCTCCATCTTCTTGCAACATTTCTTCTTCATTCACCACTTGCTTTCCTTTAGCATTCTCCTTGGGCAAAGGATCTTTCATACTCAACCCGCTCCTCGTTGTAATGGCCAACACTTGGCCTCTTGGGTTGTCTTCGTTTCTTCCGGGAAGCTTTCCCGGATCTCTATGGGCTTCACCCGCCTTTTGGAACACTTGTGCTTCCAACACCTTTTGAGCCTTAGAGATGGAAGTCACGGTGCTCTCAAGACCACTCAACCTTCCAAGCAATTGTTCAAACATCATTTCGGTCCTATCCTTTGGAGGTTGAGTAAATCCGGGTGGAGGTTCTTGTGAAGCTTTTGGTGGTGGAGTTGTGCTTGTGGAAGCGGGAGGGTTCAAGGCTCCATCCGGGTTAGAGTAAGAAAACCCGGGATGGTTGTGGTTGGGCCGGTAATTGTTGAATTGTCGGTTGTTGTTGAAGTTCCTTGGGCCTTGATAGTTGTTGTAATTGCCCCTTCCCATGTAATTCACATCCTCCTCCTTGGAAGACAAGTTTGCTTGCACTTGCACTTGAGGAGTTGCTTGGTTCTTCAAAGTTGTAGCACACAACTCTCTCAAAGACTTCAATTCGTTGTTGATGGCGTCAAGCTTGAAATTGCTCATGGTGACTTCACTCACCTCATATGCTCCCGCCTTTCTCCCTTCACTCTTCCTATGGGAGTATTTCTCAATTACTAGAGCTTGATCCTCCACAAACTCCCAAGCATCATCTACATTCTTCTCCATGAAAGTCCCACCGGAAAGAGATTGAAGCTTTAATTGGCTATCTTCATCAAGTCCTTTGAAGTAGATCTCCAATAGCTCGATTTTTGGTATACCATGGTGTGGGCAATCTAGGAGAAGGTCTTTGAATCTCTCCCAAGACTTGAATAGACTCTCTCTATCCTTCATCACGAAGGCATTTATCTTCCCTCTTAACTCGGTAGTCTTGGAAGGTGGGAAGAACTTAGTCAAAAACTCGGTTGTCATCTCCTCCCAAGTACTAACTCGCCCTTGTGGAATAGATTGATACCAAGCCAAGGCTTTGTCCTTAAGAGAGAAGGAAAAAGCCCTAAGCTTATGGTTGTTGCTCTCCAATCTTGGCGGTCTAAGAGTCTCCATCAAGATCTCATAGTTCATCAAGTGTTGATGAGGAGACTCTCCTTCCATCCCTCCAAATTGATTATGCCGGATCATTTATAGAACTTGAGGGCGGAGCTCGTAATTGTGGGTTGCGGGATCTCCTAAGTTTACACCCGGACGGTGTGCTCTTTGTGCCGGATCCATACGTCTCCCTAATGTTTGCGGCTCTTCAATTGCAATGGCCACAACCCTAACATTCGCCGCCGGCTGCGGTTGTGGTGGTGGAGGTGGAGGTTGTTGACGATTAAGCTCTCCTTGCACAAGGGCTTGCCTAATCTTATCAATCTCCCTCCTAGTTGCTTCTTGCCTCTCATTGGAAAGTCTCCTTTCTTCCTCCAAGAGCTCATCTCTTAGCCTTATTTTCTCTAAAGCCTCATCCAATTCAGCTTGGAGGTCTCTTCCGGCCATCACTTTTCCCTTTTTAATACTCTTTGATCTAGATCTAAGGGTTTTCTCCGGAAACGGCGCCAAAAACTTGTCACGCTGAGGATGTGATACGCAATGGGTTTTAAAATTTATAAACTCGTTATATTTCTACTAACTCCTAGCGCACCCGCAGTGTACGGGACGTTCGTAGTATGGATAGTATTCCGAGGTCGAACACAAAGACTAAGGTGAGATTGATTCGATTTATGATTAAGTTTAGTTAAGATCTAGGTTATAGAAAAGAGAAAGAAATAAAGAAATGAAAACTTCAATATTTTTGTTTGGTTTTTAGGTGATCAATCAGGGATCACAAATGATGCAAAGTAAACAATCAACTAAGCTAACGAATTAACACAAACAAACAAGCTAAGCACGAGATATGAATCAAGAGAGAAAAGCGGATTCTAGGGGTTGGAAATTCCGGTTATGGCATAGGACTCGAGCTATCTAATCATCCTTGGATTAACTATGATATGTTGGGAGTGAGTGTTTCTAAATTGGGATCAATCACCGGGTAGGTCTCATGGTCCACTAGTCCGTCCCTAAGGTCTCATCACCGGGTAAGTCTCTAAGAACCTAAGGGATGGAATTCTACACAAACCGGATTGTTACCTAGGTATCTAACCTATCCTTACCGGGTAAGTCTCGGAAGGGTTAGTCCTAAGCAACTATCCTAGCACGCTTAGTCCAATGGCGGCTTATGAGGCTCACCACTACCTAGGGTTTGTCATCTTTGAAATCTAAGAGTAAGAATCACCGGGTAGGTCTCTTCTAACACTTAGTTGCTAACACTAGGTGACCCTAGTAATTTAACTCAACAAGCACTAAGATTTCAACATTGTAACAATTTGAAGCTAGATTCATCGAACCAGGGGGAACCACGGGCTGTTCTACCAAGTCCACGGCCGTGGTCTGGCAAGAACAAACCGTGGACTCCAACAAAGGCTACGTTCAAGTAAATGACTCATCCAAGGGCACATCTAAGTCCATCCTATCATAGTCCTAGCCATAACCATCCTTTCCTTACCCTAGAATCACATCTATTTAGCCTACAACATTCATTCTAACAATCGAAGTCATCAAACATAAAATAATAGCTTCCATTTGCAAGATAATAAAGAGAAAGAGATGAACAAGTTAAGTAAACAAAACCAAGCTGAAATTTAAGTTTGAAATGTCTTACAACCCTTCCAAAAAAAGGTTTAGATGGTTCATACAACTCTAGAAATCGATTCCGAAATTCTTCACTACAAAAGCTATCAAGGTCTATCAATGGTGTGCTCTTCTCCTTCCTCTCCAATGGAGCTCTTCTTCTCCTCCAATGGTGTTTTCCTCCTTAGAGAATCTTCTTGTTGAGAGAGTATTTGATTGGATGATAGTGGATAATGGAGAGCTGCTCCAAGATACCTTCTCTCAGCAATCCAGGACCACTTTTATACTACCACCATGCTAGAGAAGGCCAAGAGATCGTGGCACAGCTGTCACAACCGTCTGGCAAAAACCACTGTTGGTTCCACGGCCGTGGAAGTGCCAGTGAATGTTGGTTTGGTGCTTCAGCGTTGCTTTGGTTCATTAAGCTTTGATTTGATGCATGGCTTGTGTTGGCAAAGTTCCTTGAGTCCTCCTCAGCCCTTAGCTTGCATTCAAATGAGTCCGAGGATGTGTCATCTTGAATGATCGATCCTCAAACGTATCGTTTAAGCTCCTAAGTCTCCCAAAATACCTATAAAGCAAGCAAAAGTCCGCGTAGACGTCTATCTCGACAAAATACATGATTTAAGTGCAAACGTCGTGAACTAGTGCTAGATCATGCATGCATGAGTGAGAAATCTATCTAAATGATTACCTAAACCTAAGTCATAAATCGTGTTATCACATTACACAACCCAAACGACATTCTCCTATATGCAAATGTACCCCAAGGACATGTAAATGTGGTTTTCTCTTGATCATCGGGGTGAATAGGGATTTGGAAGAATCCACTATAACCATCTAAGTAGCAAAAGTGAGAATGTTGAGCTAATCTCTCTAGCATTTGGTCAATAAAGGGAAGAGGGAAGTGATCTTTCCTAGAGGCAACATTTAGTTTCCTATAGTCTATGCACATCCTCCATCCCGTAACCGTTCTAGTTGGAATTAGATCATTATTCTCATTGGTTACTACGATCATCCCACCCTTCTTAGGAACCACATGTACGGGACTAACCCACTTACTATCCGAAATCGGGAAAATGATTCCCGCATCTAGCAATTTAAGGATCTCTTTCTTGACTACTTCTTTCAAGATAGGGTTTAGTCTTCTTTGAGGTTCAATTGAAGGTTTATGATTATCTTCCATTAAGATCTTATGCATGCACAAAGAAGGTTTAATTCCAACTAAATCATCAATGGTATAGCCTATAGCTTTCCTATGCAATCTCAATTCATGCAACAATCTAGCAAGTTCATCATCATTCAAGCATGCATTCACAATAACCGGATATGTAGAATTCTCACCAAAAAAAGCATACTTCAAATGAGAGGGGAGGGGTTTAAGTTCAAGTTTAGGAGGACCTTTATCGATTGGAGACGCTCCATACAATGTTGGTTGAGATGAATCCAAAGCCATGGAAGACTCCTCAAGGCTCCTTGAAGCTTGATCAACAACTAAAGCAGTTTCTGGAGAAACCACGGGCAAAACTACGGGCTCTGGCACAACCACGGCCGTGGAACTTGCAAAGCTAGCCTTTTTGAGCATTCCAGAGAGTTCCACGGGACTTTCCACGGGCGTGGTTGCCCCTACCTGGCCGTGGTTTTTACAGAAATTCAGCACACCTTCGTGTGCTTCAAATTCAGCTCTTGTCTCCTTTTCCAATGATTCCAAGGCCTTGATTTCTTCATTGCAAGCCTCCTCAACGCCTTCCTCAATCAAACTTAAGCTAATAACCTTCTCCAAGGGGTCCTTGATCAAGATCGAGCTCACAATCTCTCTACAATCCTCTTGCTCGACAATGTTGAACACATCTTCACCAAGGGCTGGCCCTTTCATCATTGTGGACAGCTTGAACTTGATATTCTCTTCTCCAATGTTGAAGGAGAGAATTCCATTTTTACAATCCACCAAGCATCCGGATGTAGCCAAGAAAGGTCTCCCTAAGATGATGGGAACCGGATAGTCCGCCGGGATGTCCAAAACAACGAAGTCTATGGGCACATAGAACTTCCCTAGTTGCACCGGTATGTCTTCCAATATTCCAACCGGGTGAGTGATCAAACGGTCCGCCATGTAAAGGGTCATCTCGACCGGATTTGGCTCTCCTAGCCCAACCTTGTTACAAAGTGCAAGCGGTATGATGCTTACACTTGCCCCAAGATCACATAGGGCTTCATACTTCACTTCTCCCACTCCAATTGGCACACAAAAAGATCCCGGATCTCTTAGCTTAGGAGACATCTCCTCCTTCATTGTTTGGATCAATTCCAAGGAGCTCTTTGTCATCCTTACTTCTCCATACTCCTCCAACTTCCTCTTGTTGGAGAGTATTTCCTTCAAAAACTTGCCATATGCCAGCATTCCTAGAATAGCATCCATGAACGGAATGTTAATATGCAATTTAGACATGAGTTCAAGGAATTTACCAAAGTGTTTGTCCAAGCGAGCCCTTGCTCGTGATTGTGGGAATGGTAGTGGTGGCTTGTATGGAGGCGGCGCCACATATGTTGGCTCATCATCCTTGCTCTTGCCTCCATCTTCTTGCAATGGTTCTTCCTCTACCACTACTTGCTTCCCCTTGTCACTTCCCTTAGGTAAGGGATCCTTCATGCTCAACCCGCTCCTTGTTGTGATGGCCAACACTTGGCATCTTGGGTTGTCTTCGGTTCTTCCGGGAAGCTTTCCTGGATCTCTATGAGATTCACCCGCCTTTTGGAACACTTGTGCTTCCAACACCTTTTGAGCCTTAGAAATGGAAGTCACCGTGCTCTCAAGACCACTCAACCTTCCAAGCAATTGCTCAAACATCATCTCGGTTCTATCCTTTGGAGGTTGAGTAAATCCGGGTGGAGGTTCTTGTGAAGCCTTTGGTGGTGGAGTTGCGCTTGTGGAAGCGGGAGGGTTCAAGGCATCATCCGGGCTAGAATAGGAAAACCCAGGATGGTTGTGATTAGGCCGGTAATTGTTGAATTGCCGGTTGTTGTTGAAGTTCCTTGGGCCTTGATAGTTGTTGTAGTTGCCCCTTCCCATATAGTTCACATCTTCCTCCTTGGAAGACAAGTATGCTTGCACTTGCACTTGAGGGCTTGCTTGATTCTTCAAAGTTGTAGCACACAACTCCCTCAAAGACTTAAGCTCGTTATTGATTGTATCAAGCTTGAAGTTACTCATGGTGACTTCACTCACCTCATATGCTCCCGCTTTCCTCCCATCACTCTTCCTATGGGAGTACTTCTCAATCACCAAAGCTTGTTTCTCTACAAACTCCCAAGCTTCATCCACATTCTTTTCCATGAAAGTCCCACCGGAAAGAGATTGGAGCTTGAATTGGTTATCTTCATCAAGTCCTTTGAACTAGATCTCTAATAGCTCAATTTTCGGTATACCATGGTGTGGACAATCTAGGAGAAGGTCCTCGAACCTCTCCCAAGACTTGAATAGGCTTTCTCTATCCTTCATCACAAAGGCATTGATCTTCCCTCTTAACTCGGTAGTCTTGGAAGGTGGGAAGAACTTTGTCAAAAACTCGGTTGTCATCTCCTCCCAAGTACTCACTCGCCCTTGTGGAATTGATTTATACCAAGCCAAGGCTTTATCCTTAAGTGAGAAGGAGAAAGCCCTAAGCTTATGGTTGTTGCTCTCCAATCTAGGCGGCCTTAGAGTCTCCATCAAGATCTCATAGTTCATCAAGTGTTGATGAGGAGACTCTCCTTTCATCCCTCCAAATTGATTATGTCGGATCATTTGTAGAACTTGAGGGCGGAGCTCGTAATCATGGGCTGCCGGATCTCCTAATTCACACCCGGACGGTGCGCTCTTTGTGCCGGATCCATTCGTTGCCCTAACGTTTGTGGCTCTTCAATAGCAATGGGCACAATCCGAATATTAACCGCCAGCTACGGTTGTGGGTGAGGTGGAGGTTGTTGACGATTAAGCTCTCTTTGCACAAGAGCTTGCCTAATCTCTTCAATCTCCCTCCTAGTTGCTTCTTGCCTCTCATTGGCAAGTCTCCTTTCATTCTCCAAGAGCTCATCTCTTAATCTAATTTGCTCTAAAGCTTCATCCAACTCAGCTTGGAGATCTCTTCCGGCCATCTCTTTTCCCTTTCTAATGATCTTGGATCTATATCTAAGGGTTTTCTCCGGTTCGGGATCGAATGGAGCTAAATCCTTACCACGAGATCTTCGCATACACCTAAAGAGAGAGATGTCCTGAAAAGCAAAGACACAAACCAAACGAGATCAAAAGCAACAAGAAAGACCTACACTATAAACAATCACAAACAATGACCCAATCTTAACCTAGTCCCCGGCAACGGCGCCAAAAACTTGTTACGCTAAGAACTGACACGCAAAAGCTTTAAATTTATAACTCGATATATTTCTCCAAGCTCCTAGAGAACCCGTAGTGTACGGGACGTTTTGTAGTAGGGATAGTATTCCGAGGTCGAACACAAAGATTGAGGTGAGATTGAATCGATTAGTGACTAAGGATAGTGAGGATCTAGACTAAGAAAAGAGAAAGAAACAAATAAATGAAAATCTCAATATTTTTTGGGTTTGGTTTTGTGTGATGATAAATCAAGGATCACAATGATATAATATAGCAAAACAAACTAACAATCTAGCAAATAAACACAAACAAACCAAGCAAACGCGAGATATGAGATCAAAGAGAGAAAGGCGGATTCTAGGGGTTGGAAATTCCGGTTATGGCATTGGACTCAAGCTATCTAATCATTCCTTGCATCAACTATAATATGTTGGGATTGAGCGTATCTAGATTGGGATCAATCACCGGGTAGGTCTCATGGTCCACTAGTCCGTTCCTAAGGTCTCATCACCGGGTAAGTCTCAAAGAGCCTAAGGATAGGAATTCTACACAAACCGGATTGTCATCTAGGGATCTAATCTCCCCTTACCGGGTAAGTCTCGGGAAGGCAAGTCCTAAACAACAATCCTAGCACACTCAGTCCAATAGCGGCTTATGAGGCTCACTACTACCTAGAGTTCGTCATCATCGGTAGCTAAGAGCAAGAATAACCGGGTAGGTCTCTTCTAACTCTTAGTTGCTAACACTAGGTCACCCTAGGATAGATTTAGCTCAACTAACACTAGGATTTTAACAAATCAACAACCTAACACTTAGATTTATCAATACAAGCAAGTTAAATAAAATCACGGGGTGTTCATCAAGATCCACGGCTGTGGTTTTTCTAGAACAAACCGTGGTTTCTAACAGTGGCTAGACTCGAGCAATTAATTCATCCAAAGATACATCTAAGTCCATTCTATCATAGTCCAAGCCATAACCATCTTTTCCTTACCCTAGAATCGCATCTATTTAGCCTACAACATGCATCTTAACAATCAAACTCAACAAACATAAAATCATAGAATCCATGGCAAGAAGATGAAAAGAAAGAGATGAACAAGTAGAACATGGAAAACCAAGCTGAATATGAGGTTTAGAAAGACTCACAACCCTTCAAAAGAAGGTTCAATCAATTCTTACAACCCTAGAAATCGTTCCGATAATCTCCACTCTAGAATCTATCAAAGACTAATAGTGTTGTGCTCTTCTCTTCTTCTCCAATGGAACCTTTCTTCTCCTCCAAGAGTAGCTCCAATCCAAGCTTCCAATTGAGAGAATCTTTCTTGTTGAGAGTGTAGGAGAGAATGGTAGTGAGTGGTCTGTCCCTAACAGCCTTGCAGAACCACCTTTTATGCTCCAAATTTGCAAGAGTCGGCCATGAAGATCGTGGGACAGTTTTCACAGTTGTCTGGCCAAAACCACGGCCCATTTCCACGCCCGTGGAAGTCCCAGTGGCCGTGGTTTTGGTGCCTCGGCTTGTTTTAGATCATTAAGTCACGATTTGGTGCATGGCATGCACCAACAAGGTCCCATGTGTCCTTCTTAGCTCCTAACTTGCTTCCCAATGAGTCCGAAGGTGTGTCATCTCGAGGAACGATCCTCAAACGTATCGATTAAGCTCCTAAATCTCCCAAAATACCTACAAAGCATGCAAAAGTCCGTGTAGACGTCTATCTCGACAAAATACATGAATTGAGTGCAAATCGTTACGAACTAGTGCAAACCATGCATGAATGAGCGGAAAAACTATCTAAATGAGTGCCTAAACCTAATTCATAAATCGTGTTATCATGGCCCTTGATAGTTGCCTCATCCTATGTAGTTAAAATCTCGTTCTTTCGGTGGAAATATAGCTTGTGCCAGCGCTTGTGTTTGAACTTTCAACAGCTCCTTTGAAGCTTTCTCTTCATTATTAAGAATATCAATTTAGCACTATTAGTTGTAGTAAGACTTAACTCATGGATTCCGGGTCGCCGGAGTCAATCATCTACTCTCCGGTGAGAATACTTCTCAATGACCAAAGCTTGCTTCTCCACGAACTCCCAAGCTTCATCTACCGGCTTCTACGTGAACGTCCCTCCGGATATGAATTGAAGCTTGCATTGAGTTTCCTCGTCCAAACCTTTAAAGTAAATCTCTAGAAGCTCGATTTCGGTATCCCATGATAGGGACAATCTAATAAAAGGTCCTTGAACCTTTCCTAAGTGCTCACTCTTCCGAACGATAGTGACTGATAGCAAGCTAGAGCTTTATTCTTCAAGAAGAAGGAAATCCCCCTCAGCTTGTGATTATTATTCTCTAAATGTGGAGGTCATAGTGTCTCCATAAGAATCTTGTAGTTCTGCAAGTGCTAATGTGGTGACTCTGCCTCCAATCCTCCAAACTGATTTTATCGGATCATTTGAAGAACTTAGTGATGGAGCTCGTAATCATGTGCGGTTAGATCTCCTAGATTAACGCCCGGACGGCACACTCTCTATGCAGGATCAATCCTCTGTCGGAACATTTTCGGCTCTCCCACAAACGGATCAATCCTCACCGGAAGTTGAGGTATAGCATGTACTGCAGCGGGTAGTAGATCTTCCACTCCGGCGTTATTTTCTCTTTAAAGAAGCAAATGCCTCATAGTAGCTTGAAACTCATTCATGTCAGCTCGAACAGCTGCTTTTCTTTTACGTACAGCGGCTCTCTCTCCAACGAGAGCATCATCTCGAAGCCTTACGATCTAAGAGATTATCCAACTCAGTTTGAACATCTCTTTATTCTTAAGACATCTTAGCTTCTCGTAACCGTCTCTTGTAAGTCTTTTCCGGCTCAAGATCGCAGGGAACTAGCTGCTTGCCCGTGCGAGATCTTCGCATAAACCTAAGAATAGAAATCTGCAAGAACACTCAAGTAGAAAGATCAATAGCAAGAACAATCTAGCAAACCAAATACCGACTCGGTCTAGACCAAGTCCCCGGCAACGGCGCCAAAAATTTGTTCGCTCCGAAACATGTGTGAATCTGAAGACAAATAACTTTCAGGGCTCATTTGGAAGCACCGGGAATCATTCCCGGTAATGGAATGATTCCGAATCAATCAAAAACTACGTTTGGTTAGAGTTCTTTTAAAACATAAAAGTAATCTCATCCATTCCATTTCCTTTCTCTACCCTTATTCGATTCCATTCCGTTTCCATTCCACCGCTCCAAACAAATGGGCACTAAATTTATAACCAATAATAAAACCAAAAGCAAACCCGGAATGTACGTATCAATCGCAATGAAGGCAAATATTCCAGGGTCGGTCACAAGTACAGTGGTGAAATTGAGAAGATAAGTCAACTAGATTCAATTCTTGCAATAACAAAGAACAAATCGAAGAAATCAATGAAGATATAGTAATAAAGGAGAATGCATATTCTATAGATCGTAGCATCAAGTTGTGGTTTTCGATTAAAGAATCCTAATAGGTTCATGGAAAAGGCTAGGGTTGCGAAGGTAAGGTGTTTCTCCGATGGGATAGATCACGGGGGAGGTCTCACTATCCACTATCAACTAACCAAATATCCTTTGACAGGGTAAGTCTTAAAGATCTAGGGAGAGGAACTATAACTCAAACCAACAACTTCAACCTAAGGGAATAGAACTAACCATCACCGGATAAGTCTCAGGTTAACTCACAAAGGTAGGATGAAGGCACACTCAAACCTAAGAAAGGATAAACCTTTGTTACCTAGAAAACGTCATAGTTGATACTCAAGAAAGGAATCACCGGGTAAGTCTCATTCTATCCTCAACCGTAACCCTTAGAGGAATCTAAGGGTAAAAAGCTCTCAACAAAGACTAGAATTTGGAAAAACTAGGACCTAGGCTTAAGGATAAGACATGATCGGGCACACATTAGCAAATCTCGGATGGATCATACTCAAATCTCGGCCGAGATTCGTGGATTCATCCGAGATCGTCAACTGCGTGGGTAAAACTCAACCTTCGGGATCCAATCTAACTTAAAGGGTCAATCTATTATTATCTAAATCGTAACCATCAACTATTCACCCTAGAATCGCAAGAGTTCTAGCCAACAATCATCATATTTAAATCAAAGAAGATATATGATATCAAATAAGGCATAAACCAAGAAAAGACAATAAAACCAACCAACAACCTTTAATAATCAAAACTAATCAAAAGCAATAACAAAGGTTCGACCTTTTGTTCAAATAGAGAAAATAACAACTTAAGATATCCTTCAAAAAATAACTCACAAAACCTCAAGGCAATCAATTGCAAATCTTCAACCCTTCAATGTTCTTCCTTCTATAAATCCTTCAATCTTCCCTACTTGCTGCAAAGTCGGACTTTGACTATCTCCGAAAGTGTGTAAAAATCCGTCTAAAATCAACCGCCCTTAAACCCTTGCTGCAATTTTGCTTTTAATGATAAAATTAGGGTTTTGACTTTGGGCGTAGGATTTTTCCTGACAAAAATATCGGTCGGGCCCAGAGAAAATCTCGGCCGAGATAGTATCTCTTCAACTGAGATTTCTTTCTGTTACGTATTTTCTTCTACTTTTTGCTCCGTTTCCAAATGAATCTTCTTCTTCTTTTATGATCCTCGATCTTCTTTTTCTCCTTAATGCATCTCCACTATGCTCTCTTCTAACTCCTTATCACCTTATGCTCCCTTTATGCTCCGAAATTTTCCATATTTCCTACGATTGCAACAAAACTGCGTGTAGACCACTACTTCCACAAAGTAGGATAATATCAACATAATCAATGTGAATATATGTCTATGTATGCAAAACAAAGGAAATATCTACCTAAATGCATCCCTAAACTAAGGTCATAATTCATGTCATCAATACATTAGTGGACGGTGAGGACAATAATGACACCGCTTTTTAAAACAACTTTTCAAAAAGATAAAATTAACACTGAAATTTTTGCAAATTACAAAACTACCACTACATTGCTCATAAATAATAATAATGTGGTCTAATATGAACCGTTGGATCTACTTGATCAACGATTGATAATGCTCCATAGTGTCTTATCATAACATGACTCCTTAATTGAACCAAACCCAATAATCAAAAGGTTATTTTATTTGGTCATTCAAAATTGTGTGAAGGTAATAACATTGTCAGTTTTTATTTACGATTCAATATTATCTTATGAATGGATTACGATGCTTTACAGTTCATTAAAAATTACTAAATTAATTGAGAAAAACTAGATTTCAGATATGGTGAATTATAATTATTGGAACTTTGTAGTTTTATGAATTTCCAATTTCAAATAGTCTCCCAAGATGCAAGTCGGTTTAGAAAAAAATGATTTTAGTTACCATTAATTTTTTTTATATCCGACGGGTCTAAGACGAAGTGAGTTGACGTACAGAAGCCTATGGATTCCATCCTAAAACCAATTGGTAATAGGATTAGTAACCCATAGACTTTTACGTTAGACTCATAATACTAGGGATAGTCGGTGTGGGTCAATCCACCAATCTCAACTATACTTAGATATGGTTTCCTATAGCTTGCCAACGAGTCTCAAAACCGTGAAGGGATTTATGAAGTATGCAAATGTGAGGTTAGAGAGGTGTGGATTTCTCATGCTGACAACATCACCAAGATTATTGTTGATATTGCTTTCCTGAATAACAATAAGATGGTATGGGTTGATGTGTTGAGGAACCATGAAGGTCATGTTATTGGAGCAAAGGTTGAGAGAAGTGAAGAAAAATGGGTGTCAAGATTGGGAGTGATGGACCGTAGGGGACTATAACATATCTTAATTGTTAAAAATTGGCAAATTATGGTCAAGTACTTGGCTGATCTTCATCACATGAAGAATTGATCCTAGAAGACATTTAACAACTTAGTTCGATGTTCTTGCCCTTCTCTTTAGTCTATGTTAATCGATTATGTACCGGTGTTGCTAATATAATGACTAGAGTGGAGCATGTGGACGTGGTCAAACCAGTTTTCGATGGCAATTTTAAATACGGGGGTTGATAGACGTACCGGAGAAAATCTCTATTAGTGACCAAAACTGCGCACCTTGTGTGCGTAGTTTTGCTTTTCACCTCCGGATTCTAACTACGCTTGTGGCGTACGTAGTTGGAGCCAAGGCAAAGCCGGTAGGAGCCAATGAACTACGCTTTTGGGAAGCGTAGTTGAAGTTATATTAAAAAACATTCTAACTACGCATATGAGGTGCATAGTTAGAGTGATTTAAAAAAAACTCGCTTCAACTACGCTCCCCATTTGCATAGTTGGGGAGTGTCGACGATCATATTTGCTACGACTACGCATGTCATAAGTGTAGTTTATAATATGACCGTTAAAAAACGGTCATATTAACAATAATATTTAATTTTCCCTATATATCAATGTTATCGTTATTTATCTTAATAATTTTGTCAGATTCTACAAAAAATTAATAAGAAGAAAAGTGTCATCTAATGATGCCGGCAATATTTTTTCCGACGATGACTTGCAAAATGAGGTATGTATTGTCGTACTTTTATATTATTATTTTTAAATGAGAGTTATAGATATATTTACAAGTTTTTAAAATATGTTGTAGCTTATGAATAAAACGGAAAATCAACCTGAAGTAAAGGAACTAGATTATTCAGATGTGTTTGGAATTGAACAATATTTTCCGAAGAAAGATTCTCTAGTTAATTAGGTTCGTGAGGAAGGTAGAAAATATCATATGGTGATGATCATATTAAAATCACACAAGCCTCGTGATCATCAATATGGCAAGGTTGTAATGGTGTGTGAGAGATTTGGGAGGAGGAAGAGTATGAAGAATGATGATGTTGATCCTTCGAAAAGGCGTAGATCGAAGTCAAAGAAAAGAGGTTGTAAATTTAAGATAGTGCGGGAGGAAATACAACGAAGCAATGGAGTTGTGCCGACTAAGGGCTTGTTCGTTAGAGTTTTTTCGTTAGAATATTGAAGAATTTTGAGAAGTGTGAAACCTAATAGGCGTTTGGAGTGGGGAGATTTTTGCGAAGATTAGAGTTTTAGTAGATTTTGGGTAGCTTTTTCACGACATTTTTAAAACCTTTATGAGAAAGCTTTTTCATTAGCTTTTCAAAAATTTTGGTTAAAAATATCTTTCTAATCTTTTTATATGGTAATTTTTGATTTTCTTTTAACTTTTTCTTTGTAGTAAATTCACAATGAAAGTCTATCCATAAATCTACCCTTACCAAACAACTATTAGATTTTAATTAGATTTTTGTAATTTACAAATCTCTTTGGAACACTACTAAAATATCTACCAAAAAAGCTAAAGCTACTCAAAAAGCTTAAACTACTAAAAAATCTCGCTTCACAGAACTTGCCCTAAGTGGAAGATTATCGTGGCTCACGGTAGTCACTCCAATGGTATTCTACCATCACTAGCAGACCATTCATGTTTGGTCGTCTTACGAGCGAACAAATGCAAAAGGAGAGATCTAGTTCCAATTGCGGCGTTAAACCGGTAAATTTTTTGGATATGCTTCGAAAGCAATATCCCACAAATGTCACATCTACACAACAAATTTACAATGTTTGATATAAGCTGAAGATCGGAGATAGACGCGGGAGGACGAAACACAACAAGCATTGCATTTTTGGGTGAGCGCAATTATTTCACGGATTATAGGAATCTTCCCGAGACAACATTAGTGATCTTATCTCAAACACCATATGTCAAGACATCGATTATTTTCCCGTATGTCCTCGTGATTGACACAACCTATAAGACAAACCGGTTAGTATCTTATTGCACCTTCATTAATGGTAATGTGTATAAATTTAATTTTTTTAATTCGATTCAATTTTTTACATGATATTAGGTACGAAATGCCATTGTTGGAGGTGGTTGGATTCACTTGCATGGAAAAACATTTAATGTCACATTTGTATTCATGTAAAGATAAACTACGGATCACTATGAGTGGGCATTGGAGCGTGTTATGACATTATGTGGTGATCTGATAACAAACGTGATTACGACGGACCAAGAACTAGCCCTCATCAACGCCATCCGAAAGGTCTTTCCCACTTCGAAGCATATAATTTACAACGTCCATTTGATACAAAATTGAAGAAAATGGATGGTACAAGATACGTTCGGTTGCACAATAAAATAAGTTCAAACAAGATTGTATGGCTTTGTTCTCTACATACTCTAGCACAACTTACGAGGAGAGGCTTCCCAAGATGAAATTGAAATGATGTGATAAGTGGAACCTAATGACCTATCTTGAGATTACTTGGTTGACAATGTCCAAGGAATGTCATGTTCAAGCATGGACGGATAGATACCATCACTTTTGGAACGAGAGCGACAAATAGGTAAGCAAAATTCTCTTGTGTAATATATTCACTATTTTTATTTGTATTAATAAAACTTCAATATCTTGCATGTCGTAATCATTAATATTGATATTTTGTTGTAGGGTTAAGAGTGCATCATTGTTAAAGAATACGTTGATGTCATCACGAGGTGGGTTTGACAATGTTGTTCAGAACATTGACTTGGTGATTATGTATCAGAATCATAAAATCATGTGTTCTTTGGAGAAGACATGTTACCTTCACATTTTAGAAGTAGAAGATAATCTGATATTTGTCAAAGTCTTGTACAAGATATCCAACACATGCATGGGATACCTCATTGATAATCACAAAAAAAACATTGGAGGGGCAATACGAGTCTAAATGTCACGGTTCATATTGGAGATGCACTTATGGAATTCTTTGTGCGCACGAGTTTGCAACTATCATCCAAGCTTGTTGGTATATTACTTTACAAGAGATACATAGATTTAGGAAGTAAATAAGGTGGGACCGGGTGAATGTAGAAGAAGATAAAGGTCCAACCAACACCTATTTCTCGAGGTAAGAAAAATTCTCTTGTGTATTATTAAACTTGTGTAATCACAAGTAATGATATTTCTCTAGGAGATATCATTTGGACACAAATGCATAAGGATTATAGGGAAGGAAAACTCAATCAAGATCAGATTGAAAACATGGATCGTTATTACCAAAACATGAGGAACCCATGGCGTTCGATGTTAAAGGAGCCATACGATATTTTGCAAAAAAAAAAGAAAAACCGTAGAACTCAACAGCCTGAAACACTTAATCATTTGAGTATGCCCAAAAACATATGGAAGGTAGCTTGAGCAAGAGGGCATCACAAGTTGGGCGCGGTCGTGAGAGAGGACGTGAAAAGGGAAAGGCCGAGACAAACGGTGCAAGTGAGATCATACCGAAAGAAGAAGATGCTATCAATGATATTGTGGATGCAAGAAATGAACAAGAGTCTAGAATGACAAGTGGGAGTCGACCCCGAGATTTTATAGCTAGTGGGTTCAATTGGGGTTATCCAAACATCGACCCTTTCATGTTGGCTTATGTGAATTGCGTAATTGATGTTCCAAGTGACGAACATTATGGATATCGATCGTTTGTAGTTGTTGGGGGTACGATGAGCATGAATATATAAGGGTTCATGTGGATCTTGCCTAGGAGTTGACCAAACACTTTGAACTATACAATCACGTTTACAGGAAAGAGGAATTGCCGAGCCTGATTGACCATGTTAATCACTCAAATCCAAACCCTTGTAGTAGCCAGTATTGGATGAAGATTCCCATACTTCTATTTGAGTTCGCCAGGTTCTACCATGTAGCACTTGCTTGCTTTAGTCGGCATGATCCATGCATATTTTTCCCGATGATCACGACCTCGGTTGGTCAAGGGCCCCGATCTAAAGTCTGTAAAATACCTACTAAATGACAATCACTTTGTCCCGGTGAGCATTTATATTTACATGTTTTCATAAATTCTTCTATTGTGTAGTCTAAAACTTGTACATATAGTATAGGTTTGGCTACGTCCACAAGCGCCTCTACCTCCACTATCTAGCTTAGAAAGGTCGTGATCCAAGTGTGGAAGGCTTCAACGCTCCATTTGCACAACAATTTGAGCTTTATCGTTATCTTAAGCGTAGAGATGCTATGTGATGTATTGATTTAGTTTATTTTTTACTTTTTATTTGAACATTGATTTGCATGTATTTGAGTGACTCTTTTGAGGGCGTTTTAGCTTATTTTACATGCAAAATCGATATAAGGGGTTGGGATATCCCCTATTTACTAACTACTTAGCCTCTTTCTGAATATTAATGAAGCGCGTGCTTTCTTGCAAATTAAAAAGTAGCGATCTCAGTCAATGAAGCGCGAAGGGTGTTGGACCTCCTTTAACCAATTTCAACAAAAAGTTGGAAACTTCTCTTTGCCTTTTTGCTGACTAGTTAGCCCCATTTTTTTACACTTTTTAATTTGAAAGACGGATACGGACTTTTCAATTTTCAAGGTGGTATATTAAATTATCATTAAATCATATATAAAAGTTTCTTTAATTTGCAAGAAGGATATAGAGACCAAATAGATAGCAGACAACAAAATAACTAGTCCAAAAATAAAATCAAGTCCAACAAAATAAGCAAGTCCAAAGTAGAACTACATAAATAGTGACTTCTTGGGACAACCCGATCACGTTGTGAAGCCCGGAATGGAGGTGGTGCTACTAATGCGGTGTCTCTAGTAGCGATCTCAGTCATACGATCAACCTGGTCAACATCTAAGGAAATCGGAAAAGAACCTCTTCTGAGCTCGTGTAGCATACCTGTCATGATCCGGAGCTGCTGCACCACAAATTATTTTATGTAAGTTAAACTATTCAAATGTGTACTAATATTTGAAATTAGAAACTCATACCCGAACTGAATCCGCAATAGGAGCATGATGATATGGAATGGGACGATCTTGTATGACAAAATCCCTAAAGACATGGATATGGGTAAGTGGCTCAAACCAACCATAAAAGTGCTTATCCATATCCCGAGCTGAAACCACCTCCTCATATTGAAAAATGTCATAGAGATGCTCATATCGAGTCCCCCAATGATGACCCTGTGTGAACGCCAACTTGTAACCACCCTCCTTGGTCGCTTGCAACTCGCTAGCTCAATTAACTTTAGGGTGAGGGCACACTACACTCGCCCATGCATAAGGACCCTCTCCAGCATGTAGGGCTCATATTGCCTAAAGTGTCCAATGACCCTTGTATAACAGGAAAGACGTAGGGGCCCCATAATAAAATCGATCGATCGATCCATCCATATGGGGTGAATATAACCTAAAGAAAAAAAAATCAAGTGTTAGTATGTACCAAAAAAACTGCAAGACAAAAAGCTTATAAATAAGTGTCCAAATTCAAGTCTTACATCCTTCTCTCTACATCAATCAAGCTAAACCTTGTATCATCGGGCAATCTCATCAGACTACAAGCTGTGAGGCTTCGGACCAGTCCGTAATGCAAATTGACCTAATCCATGTCTATCGGGATCCGGGTGCGCAACACCTCACAAATCTGGAAAATAGCTCCATATCCAACACTACACTCATAAGCCAATAAGATGTATTGAAATAAAAATAAGATATTCTACTTTGAAATATAATAAACAAAGAAAAATGCTAAATATACTTGGATTAGGACAATGCATCAATCTAATTGTGCACAACCAGCACAAGAGACCTTACCTAATTTCCTATGAAGATCAACTAACACAACCAAACCCCAAGATAATGCCCCGGTCCTCTCGTGATCCCGCACGACATCTAACAAATGATGCTTCACCCGGTTTGTAGACATGTCCAAAAATAATGTCAAAGCTATCAATATAAGCAGACATCCACTAGCAACATAGTATGGGTAGAGGCCATCACGTCTCATACGTGTAATCCTCTCATCTAACAAGATAAGTTTGATCCCTCCCTCCTTGATTTGTTTCCTAATATTAGTACCGGGCATATCAAACATACCCTCCAACATAGCTGTCAAAAGTGTCATGGCTCCAGGTACTAGTGAGCATATCTTCATCTCTTTCCAATCCTAATATCTTCACGACATCGTGGAGCGTGATCATGATCTCACCCCATGGGAAGTGAAAGATGTTGGTCTCTGGATACCAACGCTCCACAAATGCATATATCAAACTACCGTCGGTACTCTTATAGTCGATCTCGTGCAATCCGACGAGTCCACAATGAAAAGCAAACTATAACCAAGTCCTTGACTCATCCGGATGTAGTCTAGCAACCTCGGTTCATTGAGCAACTATTGGGAGATGTTGATGAACACGTAGAACTCCCCTTCTAAATCCCCTCTCATATCTCGCTGGCCATGTGTGTGTTATAATGCTTTATGGTGACAACAATCAAAGGGTCGGAGACTCGGTCTCCTCCTATGGGACCTCCGACCTCCTTAACCGGGTCCTCAACCTCCTCATCCCGTATCTCCTCCACTAAAATGTCCCTATCACTTAGGATCTCAACCCCCCTCTTCTAAAATACCCCTATTAACGAGGACCTCATCCTCATCCTACTCCAAAATGTTTATGTCCTATAGGATCTCTTCAACCCTATAGTCCTCCACAAAAATCTCTTCCTGTCGGACAACTAAATTTGTGAGGACCTCCTCATCAACCCTAACGACTTCCTCCAAAACTTCCTTCTCTTGTACAACTGGATTTGTGAGGGCCTCCTACTCAACCATAGGCTCATCATCCATCTCGGTAATAAGCACCCAAGGCTCATCAACATTATGCTCAACAACAAAGCGAAGACGAACTGCTTCCCCACGCCTTGACGCATTTAGAGGTCTACTCCAAATATTTCTATCAAAATAAAATACATATATTCAACAAATAAAAACATATTCATTTCAAAAACAACATAAAATATCAACATTTAAACACAAGTTCATATACAAAGCGAACATATTTAATCATAAAACAAAAATGAAGACATTTTCAAATACATATTTCTTTTGGGTATTTCATCGAACACTTGACGTCCAACATACATAAGTGCACAAAATGAAACATTATAGTAACTAGGGATATTAACGGTTCCAGAACCTTTTTTGTGGAACCGGGAACCGTTTAAGATAAACGGTTCAGTTCTGATAGGTGATGGAATCACTATCAATTAGGTTAGTTTTTTAGAGTCTTTTTATTGTATTAGAATCGGTTTATGCTGCTAACTTCTTAATCCAGAAGAAGAAGTCTAAAAGAAGTTAAAAGAGAAGTTAGAAGCACTTGGCAGATGAAGACCATTCACGAAGACAAGCTTCTGGTGCCACACCGCCCCTGCGGGTGACACTGCACTCCGGAACGCAGCTTGCGCCTTCGCCAGCGCCCGGAACAAAGATTGTCACCGCCCCTGCGCCACTCCTGGGCGCCCCTGCGGTGACTTACCTTGAAGAAGCAAAGCTGGCTCCCCAGCGCCTCTGCCTGCGGACCAAACTGTGGAGCTGTGAAGCCAAAGAGCCAGTGTCACCGCCCCTGTGGTGACATTGGGCCGCCCCTACGGCTTGACATCATAAGCGACAGAAAGATGAAGAGTCAGATGTTTGAAGATCATTAAAGGTCCTCCCTTTGCGGAATTGCCAGGCCGCCCCTACAGCCATGAAGAACACCAAGCGTTTTGGCCTAAATCGCCCCTACGGCCCTCAAGCCCGCCCGTGCGGTTTAGCGTCAGAGACTTTACTCCGGATGTTTGCACCACCTTTATGGCATTAAAGGTGGCTGTTTAGGTCGACCATTTACTGCCATTTAGTGTCAATTCTAGTATATATTGGTCCATGGCTGATTGCTAGAATCATCCCCCATTTCCCATATTATTCTCTCTTTTCCCTTGCTTCCTTTGTGTAATGAGCTTCTAATTTCCTTGCTACATTGGGTTATTTTGAAGCTGTATTGCTGCTTTGGTTGTAAGTCCTTTTTAATATAAGTATTATTCAGTATATGTTTTGTATTCCTTGTGCTTTACTTATCAAATTCTCATCAATCTATTCACATCTTTACTTGTTTATGCTTTTGTCTTGTTATATTCCAATCCAAACACCCCCCCCCCTTTTACTTGGTTACATTATCAATAGTTGAATCTAATCAAAACTTTAACTTAACTCTCTTGGGTTCGACCCTTACTTTCGCTATACATGAACTTGTTAGTGTAACGTTAGGACTTCTACTTTGACCTAAGGTAAAATACAACGACCTAGGTTTTAGCGTTCGTCAAATTTAGCGTTGTTATTGGGGAGTTTAGCTGTGTTTTTATTTCTTTTGATTATTGATTATTGGGTTGGGCCATTTTTATGGCTCAAACTCGTGCTACTAACTCCGGATTTGTTCCTTTTGATCCATAAATTGAGACAGCGCACATCCGGAAATGTAGACAACAGAGACTCCGTGAAGAAATGGATAACCGAATATTTTGCCAACTCACGCAGCCGGACTTGACTCAACACCCTCTCACGGTTACTATACCGGCAATAGGGGAAGGTGTCAGCTTCGAGCTCAAGCCAAGGCTGATCCACTTCCTTCCATCATTCCATGGGTTAAGTGGTGAAGACATCATCAAGCACCTTAGAAAGTTTCATACCGTGTGTATGAGCATGAAACCGGCCAATATTACCGAAGAGCAAATCAAGATGAGGGCGTTCGGTTTCACACTCAAGGATGGGGCGGATGATTGGTACTACCATCTTTCGTCCGGAAGCATCGACACGTGGGAGAATCTCCATAAGGCGTTTTTGGAGAAGTACTTTTCAGCCAAGAAGTCCAATAGCTTGAAGAAAGCTATAAGCAACATCGAGCAAGAGGCAGACGAAACTCTCTACGAGTATTTCGAACGTTTTGCACGCCTCCGGTCCAACTGTCCTTTCCATGGGTATTCTACCCAAGACCTAGTCTTGTACTTGTACAATGGCTTACTTTACAATGAGAGGAGGATCGTCGATGCTGCTTATGGACGTAATATTCTGAAGACTACTCTTCACCTTGCTTTAGAGAAAATGCAGGAACTAGCTGAAGGAACTCGTAATTTCGGAAGGACTTCTTCCAAAGAGGAGTTCATGCTATCAATCTTGGGAAGAATGAGATCTCCACTAAACTTGCTGAGCTGAAGGAGATGGTGTAAAGATTGACCTTGATGGGAACTCCACAACAACTTAAGGCACGCGGAGTTTGTGCCGACCCATACCACCCAACGGACATGTGCCCCCAAGTCCTATATAAAGATGTTGAAGTGAAAGCATTGAGCTATGGGAAACAAAAGCAGCAAAGGCCTAGGAACAATCCATATGTGCAAAATTACATGCCAAATTCACGTGATCATCAAAATTTTCGATGGAGGGATCAACAAAACCAACAACAGCAGCCCCGCCAAGGTAAGTCTCAATCCACTGAAGATATGCTACAGGTTTTGACTAAGCATTTTGATACTCCTGTCCAAACTACAGAATCAAATATCAAGAACCTTGAGAAACAGGTTGTGCAAATGGCGGAAGCCATTACAAGGATCGAAGCTAGATCCTCCGGAAATTTACCTTCCCAGATGTTGGTCAACCCCAAGGAGAATATTAGTGCTCTAACATTGAGGAGTGGGAAGCAAATCCAGCAGAAACCAGCAACAGAAGTGAAGAACAAACCCTCTGACGAGTCTGCCGCCCCCATAGCCGCACCTGCGGCTGCAACTGCGCCAATGATGTCATGAATTATATACCATTATAATCATGCATATTGTAGAGGTTTACCTTGATTTACCTTGCATTTGGAGAGAACTTGTGCACCTTTTATGTTTTGTTTAATGATATTTTGGAAATAGAGGTCTACACGAGTTTTGGTTGAATTATAGGTAAATGGAGTGGATTCGGAAGCAAAAGTGGAGTAAGAAGCATCTAAGGTCATTAGGAAAGCTAAAGGAGTCTTAGAGGAATCACAAAGAGCAAAGGAGTTGCGAAAAAGAAGCATAAAGGGAGGAAGGAAACAAGCCAAGAGATGAGCATTCTCTGTTGAAGAAAATCGTGCTATTTACTACTAAATCGGACAATTTTTCCCTCTGAAAATCGAACCGTTTTGGTGTGTAAATCGATTAGTTCGATTTTCTTTATTTTCGGCCCAATGGTAAAGACGACTCAAAGCCATCACTTTTAGGCTAGAGAAGTGTTTTGCCAAACGGCCCATTAGCAAGAAACTATAGGTTGGAACCCTAGGAACGAAAACGGGGAGGCCACAGCGGGAAATCTTTACACGTTAGTGAGAGATTGAAGATTCTTGGAGAAGGATTGAAGCAATATTGCCGGGAAGTCAATCTTGATCATATTTGTGAGATTTCTTTGTTCCATTGAAATCTGTGGTTTTTGAACTCGACATTGAGTAAATTGAGAGATACATTGATTAGTTTTGAGATTGGTTTACAGATTTGAAGATTATTGAGTTTTTATTCAAGATTCGGGTTTATTTGAATTATTTCACTCAATCTTAATTTTGATTTGATTTTGAAAATGGTTGGCTAAAACCATTGTGATTCTGGGGAAAATAGTTGAAGATTGAGGCTTAGATGATGATAGACTGAACTCATTCAAACATTTGGACCCTGAGAGTTTAGATTTTAGCTTTGCGACAACAGGAAAATCGACCTGTTCTTGAATAAATCATCAGATTTATTTATGAACAGCACGATTTAATCCCCTGACGATCTTTAATTGAATTAATCTTTAACCAAAGCTAATCCTTGTCCAAATCCCAACCTTGCTTAACCTTTTTAACCTCTAATTGAGTGTATGAAGAGACTTCAACCTTGATTCTACATTTAATAGATTAAGATTACAAGATTTGGGTAATAGAGAGACTCAACATCCTTTATTAAGATTTTAAGTGTGCTTTCTATTCTTTACCTTGGAGAGTCATATCCTAGGGTTTTAGATAGTTAGTTTGAACATAACTCTTGTCTTTAGATCTTTCTATATTACAGCCTCAACAAACCTTATAGAGAGAACCTATGGACTAGACAAATAGGTTTCGGAACTTCACCGTACGATACCTACCTTTGAACACATAATCTTGGCAATATAAACTCTGTCCTTATATCCATTAGAAGTGTCTTGAATCGAAAGCCGCAGTTGGATACTTGAATCCTTGGAATCATTTCCCCCTTATTTAATCACAAAAGCTTTTTCATTTTGCTAGATAATTGAATTCGAATTTATTCTCACCAAATCCCTGAGTTCGACTCTAGAATTTCTTACCTTGCTACAGCCGATCCGTACACTGCGGGTTCACTTTGCTTTGAGTTCTAGATATAAATTTAAGACTTTGACGTATACACTTTTGAGCGAACAAGTTTTTGGTGCCGTTTCCGGGGATTTGGTTTAGACCAAATTCGGTTTTTGGTTGTCTAGCTTGAGAGCTCTTGCTCTTGTGATTTGATTAGTCTACTTGAGTGATCTTTGCAGGTTCTTTAGGTTTATGCGAAAGACTAGATCCACTAAAGATCTAGTTCCTTTCGATCCCGAATTGGAGAAAACGTTAAGAAGAAAGTTGAAGGAAAAGAAATTGGCTGAAAATAACGAGAGAAACATCCAGGCTGAGTTGGATGAAACTCAACATCAACTAAGGTTGAGTGAGAAAGCTCGTATAGATGCTGAAACGAGTCATCAATTCCAAATTGATGAAATCAAAGCTATGATGATGGACATGCAGTTGGAATTGAACGAATCTAGGAAGAAAAAGAAAGTCAAAAAACCAACTAAGTCCATTAGGAATGATTCATCCGATGATGAAGAGCTCTATCCGGACATGCCGGAACTTGAGGAAATCAATCCAGTGATTCATCCTGTTCATAACAACCCAAGACCACCGGTTGTTCCTCGAATTCCAGCTAGGGATGTGAGAGTTGCTAATGAAGGCGATGAACCCCGAACTTTGGGGCAACGGATGGATCCAATTCAGCAACCACGCCGTCTAGGTGTGAATTTCGGAGCTGAGGACATCCAGGAGTTTAGCTTCTCACCACAAGTTATCACCATGGTGCACCAAAGTCAGTTTGGTGGAGCAAGTGCTGAATCTCCACATCAACACTTGCAGAATTTCGAGATTCTCATGGAGACCATGAAGCCAAAGAAGGCTACTACAAGCAATTACAAGATCAAACCGTTCTTCTTTTCTTTGAAGGACAAAGCTCTAGCTTGGTACCAAACACTTTCAGCTGCAAAGCTAGCCACATGGGAGGATCTATCTTCGGAATTCCTCACCAAGTTCTTCACGCCATCCAAAACGGTGGAATTGAGAGGTAAGATAAATGCTTTTTCTATGAAGCCTAACGAAAGTTTGTTTCAATCATGGGAAAGATTTCAGGATCTCTTGTTGGATTGCCCACACCACGGCATTTCAAAGCTGGAATTGTTGGAGATCTACTATAAAGGATTGCATGTGGAAATACAATTCAATCTCCAATCTCTCTCTTGCGGCACATTCATGGACATGAGAGAGGATGACGCTTGGGACTTCATTGAGAAGCAAGCCCAAGTGATTGAGAAGTAGTCCCACCGAAAGGTGGATCCAAATAGCCGGAATCACGGTAATCCAGGAGCTAAATTGAACCATGCTTCTCAAACACAAATATTTTCCCTCAACAATGAAATCAAAGAGTTGAAGGAAGTAATCAAAATGAGTCTTCAAAAGGCTAAGGAGCAGGAAGCCAACTATATGGGAAGGGATAACAATCAAAGGAATGACTACCGGAACAACAACCGGAACTCTAACTGGAATAACAACAATAGGAACTCCAACAACAGCAAATGGAGATCCAATCAACAAAATCCAGGTAATCCCTATTCTCATGCTGAAAAAGCTCTAACATCTCCATCTTCTTCTACTCCTTTGAAAATCCAGGAACAGTCATCAAATGGATCGAACACATCCGATCCCATGCTGGAGACGATCCTGGGGAAACTACAAGGATTGGAGAGCTATATAACTTCAGTTGATAAAGCTCACAAGGCTTTAGAAAACCAAGTATTTAGCAAAGCCGGAGAAGTTCCAAGAGATCAAGGGAAACTTCCCGGGAAGACGGAAGATAACCCAAAGGGAAGGGTTTGGCAATCACTACTAGGAGTGGTGTAATAACTACCGATCCTCAACCTAAAGTAGTTGAACCCACCACCAAAGAAGGAAAGGGAAAAGAGAAGGAAGATGTCTATGTTCCTCCTCCCGCCTACAAGCCGCCTCTACCATTTCCTCAATCTAGAGCGCGAGCACGCTTAGATAAACACTTCGGTAAGTTTATTGAGCTTATGAGTAAGCTGCATATTAATATACCTTTTATGGATGCAGTTTTAGGTATGTCAGCTTATGGGAAATTTCTCAAGGAAATTCTCTCTAACAAGAGGAAATTAGAAGACATTGGAGAAGTTAAGATGAGTATGGAGTCATCCGAACTCATCAAGACTATGACAGAGAATATGCCACCTAAGTTGCGTGATCCGGGATCATTTTGCATACCCATCACTTTGGGAGAGGTTACTTATGATGCGCTTTGCGACCTTGGAGCAAGTGTGAGCATCATACCACTTGCTTTATGCAAGGCGGTTGGTCTAGGAGAGCCAAGACCAGTGAAGATAACACTTTACATGGCCGATCGTTCCACCACTAAGCCAGTTGGGATAATAGAAGACATTCTTGTAAAACTCGGTAAGTTTTACATTCCTATAGATTTTGTCGTTCTTGACATTCCTGCAGATTATCCAATTCCTATCATTCTTGAGGGACCATTCCTTGCAACATCCGGATGCATGGTAGATTGCAAGAATGGACAGCTATCCTTCAATATAGGTGAAGAGAAAGTGGAGTTCGTACTCTCCTCTTTAATCAAGGAGCCAGCCTTGAGAGAAGATGTCTTTAACATCTTTGATGAAGAAGCGTCTAGAGAGGTAGTAAGCTGATTCCTAATGAAAGACCCACTTCAAAAGGTTCTTAGCATGAGCATCATGGAGGAAGGAGTAGAGCATGATTGTGACGATGATGTACAATCATTAGAAGATGTGAAGGAAGAACCAGGAGCAGGATTTGAAGAGCTAGAATTAACCCCGGAAACTGTGAAAAAAATCGACCTACACGAAATAAACCGTTCGATTTCTGAAAAGGCAAGTCGATTTTTGACAACAGGAAGAAAAATCGACCTAAAAATCGGACGATTTTCTTCAGGGGGGTGATTTAGCGATGAATTCTCCGGTTTCTACAAACTTGACTGCAGTTGTTCTCAACTCTGATGATGCACCTTCCCCACCTTTAGAGGCTTCTCCCATTAGAAGGTCATGAATCAACGATCAAAGCACCTCCTTCATTGGAATTGAAGCCCCTCCCTAGACACTTAAGGTACGCATTTCTTGGCACTAACTCTACATATCCGGTTATAGTTAATGTGAAATTGGATGATGATGAATTAGAGAAGCTTATGAATGTTCTAAGGCAATATAGGAGAGCATTAGGCTATACTATTGATGATTTGATAGGCATTAAACCTTCTCTATGTATGCATAAAATCTTAATGGAAGAGGATTACAAGCCTTCACATCAACCTCAAATACGGTTAAATCCAGTCATGAAAGAGGTCGTGAAGAAAGAAATCCTTAAGTTACTTGATGCAGGCATCATCTTCCCTATTTCCGATAGCAAGTGGGTGAGTCCAATACAGGTAGTACCAAAGAAAGTAGGCATTACCGTTGTTGCCAACAAAAACAACGAACTTATTCTCACAAGGACAGTTACGGGATGAAGAATGTGCATCGACTAGCGTAAGCTGAACGTGGCTACTTGGAAGGATCACTTTCCCCTTCCTTTTATTGATCAGATGTTGGAAAGGTTAGCCCAACACTCTTACTTTTTTTATCTAGATGGATATAGCGGTTTCTTTCAAATTCCCATTCACCCGGATGATCAAGAGAAGACGACCTTCACGTGCCCTTGGGGTACGTTCGCTTATAGAAGAATGTCATTCGGTCTATGCAACGCTCCAGCCACCTTTCAGAGATGCATGATGGCAATCTTCTCCGAATACATATAGAATATCATGGAAGTATTCATGGATGACTTTTCGGTATATGGTTCTTCCTTTGATAACTGTCTCTCTAACCTTTCATTAGTTCTTAAGAGATGTGAGGATACGAACTTAGTTTTAAACTGGGAAAAGTGTCATTTCATGGTCACTGAAGGGATTGTGTTAGGTTATCTAGTATCACAAAGAGGAATAGAGGTTGATAGAGCTAAGATAGAGACTATTGAGAAGCTACCTCCTCCATCCTCTATGAAAGGAATTTGAAGCTTTTTAGGACATGCAGGCTTCTATAGGAGATTCATAAAGGATTTTTCTAAGATTTCAAAACCCTTAACTAATCTTTTAATAAAAGACACAACCTTCGAATTATCGAAAGATTGTTTAGAAGCTTTTTGTAGGATGAAAGAAGCTTTGATTCCAGCGCCAATCATCCAACCACCCGATTGGACTCTTCCTTTCGAGGTCATGTGCGACGCAAGCGACGTTGCTATAGGAGCCGTACTTGGACAGAAGAAAGATGGTCGCACTCATGCCATCTACTATGCTAGCAAGACGCTAGACGAGGCTCAATCCAACTATGCCACCACAGGAAAGGAACTCTTAGCTGTAATTTATGCTTTTGAAAAATTTTGTTCCTATCTTGTTGGTGCAAAGGTGATTGTCTATATAGACCATTCAACAATTCGTACTTATTCACGAAGAAGGATGCAAAACCAAGGCTTCTAAGATGGATCTTACTATTACAAGAGTTTGATTTGGAGATCTGTGATAAGAAGGGGTCAGAAAACTCAGTTGTTGACCATCTTAGTCGTCTTCCATGCCTCACCGACGAGATGGATGAACTTCCTATAGACGACTCATTCCCTGACGAGCAACTACATGAGATTGAAGAGTGTCTTCAACACATCTCAAAAGGTAATGATCCATGGTTTGCTGACATTGTGAATTACCTTGTTTGTCATGAGATTCCCCCCGGACTTTTGTATCCTCAAAAAAAGAAGTTCTTTAAGGACGTCCGGCACTTCTATTGGAACAAACCTCTTCTATTTAAAAGAGGCCCCGACGGCATATGCAAAAGGTGTATTCCAGAAAATGCGGTGGAAAGTGTCATCCGACATTACCATTCTTTACCATGTGGAGGACATGCTAGTTCCCACAAGACTTGTGCTATGGTACTTTGTTCCGGTTTCTTTTGGCCTATACTATTCAAAGATGTGAAAAAATATGTTGTTGCTTGTGATGCTTGTCAAAGGACAGGTAATATCTCTAGGAGGAATGAGATGCCTCTCTATAACATACAAGAAGTAGAGATCTTTGATGTATGGGGAGTAGACTTTATGGGACATTTCCCATCCTCTTGTGGAAACCAATACATACTTCTAGCCGTAGACTATGTCTCAAGATGGGTTGAGGCAATCGCTTCTCCTACTAATGATGCAATGGTAGTGGTGAAGTTCTTCAATAGAACGATCTTCCCAAGGTTCGGAACTCCCCGAACCATCATTAGTAACGGAGGGACGCATTTCACGGCCCGTCGATTTGAGACTCTATTGGCTAAGTATGGGGTGACACATAAGATAGCTACACCATACCATTCGCAAACCAGCGGACAAGTTGAGATATCCAATAGAGAGATCAAGGGAATTTTAGAGAAAAATGTCTCTAAAACAAGGAAGGATTGGTCAATGAAGCTTGACGATGCACTATGGGCGTACAGGACTGCCTTTAAGACACCGATAGGTACGACTCCATATAATCTCGTTTATGGTAAATCTTGTCATCTTCCTGTAGAGCTAGAGCATAAAACATATTGGCCTATCAAGTGGCTCAACTTTGACATGAAAGAAGCCGGAGAGAAGCGGCTTTTAGATATCAAGGAGCTGGATGAGATCCGGTTAAATGCGTATGAGAACGCAAAGATCTACAAGGAAAGGACGAAGCGCTGGCATGATAAGCATATCATTCCAAAGGATCTGAAAGACGGAGATCAAGTCCTTCTATTCAACTCAAGGCTTCGACAATTCCCAGGTAAGCTTAAATCCCGTTGGACAGGACCTTATGTAATTAAACGAATTTTCCCCCATGGTGCAGTTGAAGTTTGGAGTGAACAAAGTGGAAATTTCAAAGTTAATGGCCAACGGTTGAAGAAATGCACACCGGAAGCTCCGGTTGAGGAGATAGCTCCTATCCTCATCCATTGAACACAAAACCATGCACTGTCCAGCTAAAGACGATAAATCAAGCGCTTCTTGGGAGGCAACCCATGATAGTATAACTTTTTCCTTCTTTCATCACTTAGTTAGCTTAGTTTAGTTGCTTTGTTTCTTTTGTTTTCGCTTTTGTTTGTTCCTCGATGCACTCTTGGTTTGTTTGTGTCCATAATCACAGGAAATTAGGTCCAATTTGAGAGATCAATGAAGAAGGGGAGCATAAATTAGTTCAAATTTCAATCTTCAAGAAGCACAAGGAAGGAAATCGAGTTACACAAAGCAAATCGTTCGATTCAGGAACAGAGCAAGTCGATTTTTAACAACAGGAAGAAAAATCGACCCATCAGATCGACCCCCTCTATAAAAATCGTCCGATTTTCTTTGAGATCTGAGAAAATGAAAGAAAATCATCCCGACGAATAAATCGCCCAGATAAATCGTCCGATTTTCTTCGTTAAATCTTAAGCATAAATAAAGACTTCAACACTCGATTCTCTCATTCCACAAAACCTCCATTCTCGATTTCCTTCTCTCAAAGAACCGAAAAACCGCCCACCCTCTCATTTCCTCATTCCTTAATCGTTTTGAACGATTCTTGGCCCTAAACTGAAGCATTTTCGACAAGGAACAAGGATCTAGCAACAACAAGCTCGGCAATCGACTCATCCATCCGGAATTCAGGTTTTTTATTCCGAAACCTAAGTTTTTCGTTCGAATTTGATTCTTGCCTAGAACAGGTCGATTTTTAGTTGCAGAAATGGAGACTTTGAAGAGAATAACTCGAAATCCGGGAAAGAAGAAGGGATCTTCTTCCAAAGCCCCTCCCCCACCTCCACCATCCTCTCAAACCATTCCAAAACTCCCTCCTCCCTATCCAAACATAAGAAGAGATATGAACGTCTCTTAGATCGCCCATTCACCCCTCCTCGATACATTGTGCTAGACGATTTAGACTCTTTATTTGTTCGAGAGGATGTGGATATGATACTAGATAGAGTTGGGTTGAGAAAGTTTGCTTTGATTAGGGAGGATGCATACACCGAGATCACCCTAGAGTTCCTTAGCACATTTGAGCATGATTCTAGAGAGAGGACGGTATCTTTCCGCCTCATGAACCACAACCATACTATGACTATTGATGGCTTTGGGGATTTGTTCGGTTTTTCTTACTTTGATACAGGCACATTTGCGAGAGGAGTTAGTGCTAGTGCCTTCTGGGAGACCATTTCAGTGGAAGAGTAAGGTCGTGATAAGTGGAGACCCGGAAATTCGAAAGAAGCTAGCATGTACAACCTTTCCTTTAAGGTAGTGCATAGGATCCTTAGTGAGTGCTTATTTGCACGGACGGAGACCCCACAGAAGCTCAAGGCTGACGAGCTCTTTATCTTGTACTACATGACATGTAACACCATTCCCGACATCACCTCTATGCTTGCTGACTATCTAGGAAAGATAGCCAACAAGGCAAAGGGTGACATTTGTGCTGGAGGCCTTGTCACTCATGTGGCAGAGGCATTGGAGTTAGATTTCTCGGGTTGCACCCTAGCTGACAGTGCCCAGCCCTTAGGATCACAGAGATTAGTTACTAGACAGGTCTTGATTCCTCGAGGGAGAGGAACCCTTCCTGTGCCCATGCCATGGGCAAAGAATCCAAAGAAGAAGCCATCCGAGATTGTTTGGAAGTCCGAATACACCATTCGGAACAAGAGGAATTGGAATGAGACTTTCATACTGATGCTTGAGGAGATAGCTTCTCCTTTGTATTATGATGATGATGCAGGTGACACTGAAGATGAGGAGGATGATGAGGATGGAGTACACCAGGGGACCATGCTCGAGTTCGAGAGTGACACTTATAGTGGTCACGCCACGGATGCCATGGACACCGACACTCATGGTGTAGGACTTAGCCGGACTAGTCGCGGCACTGAGGAACAGAGGACGACATGCAGCCACCTCGCCACTCCTTTGCACATGCCGCTAGCCATGGTGGAGGCCATGGACGAGGACGTAGACTTCCCTGCCACTTTAGAGACTTAGTCTCTAGTTTCCAGAGCCTCCGCACCGACTATCATGCTCTCCACACCGACTATAGCACCTTGAACACTCAGTTCAAGGAATACCGGCAGGATACGGACGCTAGGCACTCCTCCTACGACGGCCAGATGAGACACTTATACTACCATCAGTTCGGCCACTTCTATGATCCTAGTGCACCGATGTATCCATATCCTCCTTCTCCACCACCACCGACCGAGGATTGAGCTTCCACACCTTTTACATTGTAAGTATTTTTCTCCATCTTATGCTTGATTTTTCACATTGGGGATAATGTGGATGTTAAGTATGGGGTGGGGGTACTTACAATCTCTTTTACTTCATCTTAGCACTCTATGCACTTTGTACTACTTTTGATGATATGGCTTGTAATAACTCTTGCACTACTTGCTTTCCACTACGACATTCACATTTGCATGCTCTTTTGCAAATACTATGAGTTTTCAAAAAAATTTTGTACTTCTTATGATGGAAATGAACTCTATGATGAGAATTGTGATATGGATAGGCAAAAAGATGGCTTGGTTATGTTGAGATTTTAAACATAGCATGAATGAGTTTGCTTTTGTTACTTGAACACATGAATAAGTTATATGATTTAGATGATTTGATAAGAGAATGAAATAATAGTCGAAGCTATATTATAAGCTCTTTTGCATCATATAAGAATGACCAAGGCAATTTGCTCCTTCTCTCTTTTCATATCTTGTACATGCTAGCTCCTCAATGAAATATGTGACCCTCCTTTTACCATCCGGGAATTAGGATAAGTGATTGAAAAAGGCATGTTTGAGGTGGGAGGGCCAATAAAAATGTGTTAAGTGAAAGTGTAGCAATACATAAGTTTGGGGACGTTGAACATGAGGATGAGTAACTCGGTACCATTCACATAGCCGGGTGTTTGTGTCTTGCCAAAGTCCGATTGAACGACAAGTCCTAACGGGATATGGTATGTGCATCAAGGGTTTGAGGCATCTTGAAATTGAGAAACGCCGATCTCCTAGGCTTCGATTATTGTGCACCTCTGTCCATACTCTCAAAAAGTAAATCATAAAGAAAGCAAAGCTTTTACATGCAAAGCATGTGTGGTGAAGTAAAACTCTTGAAGGTATTATATTGTTCCTCTTTTCCGGATTAGCACCACAATTACCTAAAAGAATTCCCCCCTTTACACGTTTCTTAGACCCTTCATTGATTAGAAGACCTTGAGACTTTTATGTATGTATTTAAGGCTTCATGGCTTAGACTTGTTTGATTTTAATTATCTCTACATCTTTATCATGTCCTTTATTTGTGTTTTTGAGAAAGAAAGGAGAATTAATCCATATTATTGTTATCATTGATACATACCTTGCCTTCCTATGCCTTGCAATGTAACTTTGTGGGTGATCCAATAAGAAGAAGCACTATCAAATAAAAAGTTTTTGAGTTTTCATACATATATAATCCACGACATCTTGTATTCTAAATTTGAGTCTTGCTTAGGGACAAGCAAGGGGCAAGTATGGGGTGTTTTGATGACATGAATTATATACCATTATAATCATGCATATTGTAGAGGTTTACCTTGATTTACCTTGCATTTAGAGAGAACTTGTGCACCTTTTATATTTTATTCAATGATATTTCGGAAATAGAGGTCTACACGAGTTTTGGTTGAATTATAGGTAAATGGAGTGGATTCGGAAGCAAAAGTGGAGTAAGAAGCATCTAAGGTCATTAGGGAAGCTAAAGGAGTCTTAGAGGAATCACAAAGAGCAAAGGAGTTGCGAAAAAGAAGCATAAAGGGAGGAAGGAAACAAGCCAAGAGATGAGCATTCTCTGTTGAAGAAAATCGTGCTATTTACTACTAAATCGGACGATTTTTCCCTCTGAAAATCAGACGGTTTAGTGTGTAAATCGACTAGTTCGATTTTCTTTATTTTCGGCCCAATGGTAAAGACGACTCAAAGCCCATCACTTTTAGGCTAGAGAAGTGTTTTGCCAAACGGCCCATTAGCAAGAAACTATAGGTTGGAACCCTAGGAACGAAAACGGGGAGGCCGCAGTGGGAAATCTTTACACGTTAGTGAGAGATTGAAGATTCTTGGAGAAGGATTGAAGCAATATTGCCGGGAAGTCAATCTTGATCATATTTGTGAGATTTCTTTGTTCCATTGAAATCTTTGTGATTTTTGAACTCGACATTGAGTTAATTCAGAGATACATTGATTAGTTTTGAGAATGGTTTACAGATTTGAAGATTATTGAGTTTTTATTCAAGACTCGGGTTTATTTGAACTATTTCACTCAATCTTAATTTTGATTTGATTTTGAAAATGGTTGGCTAAAACCATTGTGATTTTGGGGAGAATAGTTGAAGATTGAGGCTTAGATGATGATAGACTGAACTCATTCAAACATTTAGACCCTGAGAGTTTAGATTTTAGCTTTCCGACAACAGGAAAATCGACCTGTTCTTGAATAAATCGTCCGATTTATTTATGAACAGCACGATTTAATCCCCTGACGATCTTTAATTGAATTAATATTTAACCAAAGCTATTCCTTGCCCAAATCCTAACCTTGCTTAACTTTTTTAACCTCTAATTGAGTGTAAGAAGAGACTTCAACCTTGATTCAATATTTAATAGATTAAGATTACAAGATTTGGGTAATAGAGAGATTCAACATCCTTTATTAAGATTTTAAGTGTGCTTTCTATTCTTTACCTTGGAGAGTCATATCCTGGGGTTTTAGATAGTTAGTTTGAACATAATTCTTGTCTTTAGATCTTTCTATATTGCAGCCTTAACAACCCTTATAGAGAGAACCTTTGGACTAGACAAATAGGTTTCGGAACTTCACTGTACGATACCTATCTTTCAACACATAATCTTGGCAATATAAACTATGTCCTTATATCCATTAGAAGTGTCTTGAATCGAAAGCCGCAGTCGGATACTTGAATCGTTGGAATCATTTCCCCCTTATTTAATCACAAAAGCTTTTGCATTTTGCTAGATAATTGAATTCGAATTTATTCTCCCTAAATCCCTGAGTTCGACTTTGGAATTTCTTACCTTGCTACAGCCGATCCGTACACTGCGGGTTCGCTTTGCTTTGAGTTCTAGATATAAATTTATAACTTTGACGCACACACTTTTGAGCGAACAACCAGCCTCTGAGCAGACGCCGCCCCTGCGGCTGGATGTCACCGCCCCTGCGGTGAGATCCCCTGAGCCGCCCCTACGCCTGCAGCCTTCTGCCCCTGCGGAAAAGACAACAGAGGGTTCTGTTATGAAGGATTCATACATCGGGCTTGACTTTCCACCTTTGAATGTTGAGAAACCACCAGCTCCTTTCCCCGAGGCACTAAAAGAGAGAAGGGTAATTGAGGACAAGGATCTCTTTTAAGACCTTCTCCAAATGCGAGGTAAACATCCCTCTCCTTAAATTAGTGAAAAGTATTCCTAAGTATGCTCGGTTCTTGAAGGAACTCTGCAGCATCAAGAGGAATCAGAAGCTGGAGGGGAAACAAAAGGTGCAAGTGAGTGAGCATGTGTCCGCCGTTGTCCAACGCCGAATGCCCAAGAAATGTAGCGATCCGGGCATGGTAAGCATCCCTTGTGTTATAGGGGAAACCCGCTTTGACAAAGCTATGCTTGATCTTGGTGCTTCTATTAATGTCCTTCCCTATTCTATTTATAAATCACTTGGCCTTGGGCTGCTAATTGAAACTCGGATTGTAGTACAACTTGCTGATAGATCTAATATTTACCCGAAAGGGATTATTGAAGATGTGTTAGTAATTGTAGATAATTTGATTTTCCCTGCTGATTTCTTTGTAATGGACATGGAAAATGACTCACATGCTGCACCAATATTGTTGGGAAGACCATTCCTAAAAACCGCTAGGACTAAAATCGATTATGTTAGTGGCAAATTAACCATGGAATTTGATGGGGAGGTAGTTGAATTTGACATTTATGATGCAATGAAATACCCTATTGATGATCATTCCCTATGTCCCATTGATATTATTGAACCTTTTGTGCAAGATGTTTTTGATATTTCTGACATGGATGAGTTGAAAAATATAATTGAGCATGACATTGACATTCATACTTCAATTTATGCATTGACATCTAGCATGAAGGAAGCCCTAGCTCAATTAGATGGGCACAAAAGGCTACCTATCTCCAATTTGGCCATTGGGCCCACCTTACTAACCCCCAGCGAGAAGCTTGTTATTTCTATAGTATAGGCACCGGAGATAGAGTTGAAGGACCTTCCACCTCACCTCAAGTATGCATTTCTTGGAGACAACAACACCTTCCGGTAATCATCTCTAACAAGTTGACAACCGGTCAAGAGGAAAAGTTGATGAAAGTATTGAAACAGCACAAAACGGCCCTTGGGTGGACCATTGCGGATATCAAGGGGATAAGCCCATCCACTTGCATGCATAGAATCCTCCTTGAGGAAGAGGCAAAACTGTCTAGGCAACCTCAACGAAGGTTGAATCCGCCAATGATGGAAGTGCTCAAGAAGGAGGTATTGAACCTCCTCCAAACGGACATGATATTCCCCATCTCAGATAGTAAGTGGGTTAGTCCAACCCAAGTGGTTCCGAAGAAGGGGGGTATCACCATGGTGGAGAATCAATATGGAAAGATAGTCCCGAGCAAAACACAAACCGGTTGGAGAGTTTGCATTGACTACCGCAAACTTAACAAGGTAACACGTAAAGACCACTTTCCATTGCCTTTTATTGATCAAACGTTGAAACGTCTTGCAGGTCAGCTGTACTATTGCTTTATGGACGGATACTCAGGCTATTTACAAATAGCTATTGCTCCGGAAGACCAAGAAAAAAACGACTTTCACTTGTCCATTTGGAACTTTTGCATACCGCAGAATGCCATTTGGACTTTGCAATGCTCCCGGCACCTTCCAACGGTGCATGCTAAGTATTTTTTCTGAATACATAGAGAACTTCATTGAGGTTTTTATGGATGACTTTACCGTCCATGGAAATAGTTTTGATGCATGCCTAGGACATTTAAAACTTGTTCTTCAAAAATGTGTAGAAACTAATTTAGTTCTTAATTCAGAAAAATGCCATTTCATGGTTGAACAAGGCATTGTGCTAGGACATGTGATATCCTCAAAAGGGATAGAGGTAGATAAGGCAAAAGTTGATGTTTTTCAAAGTTTACCTTACCCTACTAATGTGCGTGAAATACGTTCTTTCCTAGGTCATGCAGGTTTTTATCGGCGGTTTTTCAAAGACTTCTCAAAGATCTCAGCGCCATTGTGTAAATTACTCAAGAAAGACGCCACTTTCATAATGGATGAAAGTTGCAAGAAAGCTTTCGACACTCTGAAAGCGGGCCTCACTAGTTCACCGATCATCCGGTATCCGGATTGGGAGAAACCTTTCGAGATTATGTGTGACGCCAACGATTATGCTGTAGGAGCTGTCCTAGGATAGAAGGATGGAAGAGCCTCACACGTCATCCATTATGCATCCATGAGGCTTAATGGAGCACAAAGGAACTACTCCACCACCTAGAAGGAGATGTTAGCGGTGGTTTTTGCACTTGAGAAGTTCAGACAGTACCTTCTTGGAGTAAAGGTAATCATCTTTACTGACCATGCAGCTCTTAGGTATCTAATGGTGAAGAAGGAATCAAAGCCAAGATTGATCCGGTGGGTGCTCCTTCTAAGAGAGATTAACCTAGAGATACGGGACAAGAAGGGGGTTGAGAACCTTGTAGCCGACCATTTGAGCAGGCTGGTACAGGAGGAAGAAGATCCAACCAAAGGAAGGGCCATAGTTGGAAGCTTTCCAGACGACACCTTCTACACAACCCTTTGTTGTGTAACCGCCCCTACGCCTCACTAGACCCGCCCCTGTGGCCAGCCGCCCTTGTGGCTCGAACTATGCTCCCCTGCGGATTACTCGACATAGGTTTTGTTTAAACTTCAATCATTTAAGCGTTGGTGAGTACCCTCCCGATTTCACCAAGGCACAACGAGAGAAGGTGAAGGCCGAAGCTCGACACTACGTTTGGGACGATCCCTACCTTTGGAAGCATTGTACTGATCAGGTAATACACCGTTGCATCCCGGACAATGAGGTACAATATGTCCTTACATTCTGTCATTCTGAAGCATGTGGGGGACATTTTGGGGCCAACAAAACTGCTAGAAAGGTTTTAGATGCGGGATTCTTTTGGCCACACATCTTTAGAGACGCTTTTGCGTTTTACAAAGTGTGTGATAGGTGCCAAAGAGTAGGTAACATCTCTAAAAGAAATGAAATGCCTCAATCTTCTCTCTTTTTTTTTGTGAAATTTTTGACATTTTGGGGGATAGATTTAATGGGTCATTTTCCTACTTCTTTTGGGCACACTTATATATTACTTGCGGTGGACTATGTTTCCAAGTGGGTGGAAGCAAAGGCCACCAGAACTGATGACTCTAAAGTGGTTGCAGCATTTCTTAAGGACAATATTTTTGCAAGATTTGGAATCCCGAAAGCTTTGATTAGTGGTAGGGGCACCCATTTTTGTAACAAGACAATCACTGCTCTCCTTAAGAAGTACCACGTCCACCAACGAGTGTCAACAGACTACCATCCGCAAACAAATGGTCAAGCGGAGGTGTCCAACCGGGAAATCAAAACCATTCTTGAAAAGACGGTTTCTCCCGGAAGGAAAGATTGGAGTTTGAGGCTAAACGACGCTCTATGGGCTTACCGGACAGCATACAAGACTCCTATAGGGATGTCTCCATTCCGGCTTGTGTTCGGAAAAGCTTGCCACATTCAGGTTGAGCTTGAGCTCAAGGCATGGTGGGCGGTGAAGAAGTACAACATGAATATAAAGGAGGTGGGAGAGTTCCGGAAGCTCCACTTGCAAGAGCTAGAGGAATTGATGCTCCATGCGTATGACCATGCCACCGCATACAAAGAAAAGACCAAAGCGTGGCATGACCGGAACATCCTCCGGAAAGACTTCAAAGTAGGTAACAAAGTTCTTCTCTACCAATCTCGTTTGAAACTTTTTGCATGCAAGCTGCGTTCAAGGTGGGCAGGTCCGTACGTGATAGCTGAAGTGTACCCACACGGCGCTGTCGATCTCTATGATCCATAAACGCACAAGATATTCAAGGTCAACGGACAAAAGCTCAAGCCCTACCTTGGAGTGAAGAATGACTCCATTGATGAAATGGTGTTGGAGGATGCCCAAGCAGAGAAGTAGGGTCCTTATGTCGAGCCAACGACGTAAAACAAAGGCGCTGCTCGGAAGGCAACCCGAGAGAATAAGAATAGGAGCTTCTGTCAAGAAAACCGCCCATGCGGCTCATTGTCACCGCCCCTGCGGTAACACCCTTGCCCAGCGCCGCCCCCGGCGTTGGGCCTGCGTCTGCAACAACTCTGTCACCGCCCCCGCGGTGACATCCCTACGCCCCTGCGGCGGCCACTCTTGACATGCATTCCAAGCGCCGCCCCCGGTGCTGAACCTGCGCTCCCATCTTTCTTGTTACCGCCCCCGCGGTGACAAGGCCCCGCCCCTGCGGATTTACCCACAAAAGAAAAAAAAATAAGAAATTCCAAAATACCCTACACCTACCCCACCAACCCCTCTCCTTCCTCACCTACCACTCATTTCTCTCTCCCGATCTCTCACAAACCCACGCCCCTGCGACCCAAACCTCTCGCCATCCACCACCTCTCAGACTCCCCTGCGCCATCTCACCGATGCCACCACCACGACCTCCGACGCCCTTACGCCACCCTATCCCTTCTCACACCCATCACCACCCTCAATCTCTCGAACCTTAACCCTATTGTACTCCCCACCACCAACAACCTCCTTGCACCACTCTTCACCACCTCCGGTGACAGCTCCACTAACCAGAAGCCACCGGAAAGCCCCCCAACTCTACCACCAGCGAAGCCTGTCAAGAATTGCCCACCTTTTGTTCTCCCACCCATGCACCTGCAAGGATGCGCCCTTGCACCTCACCGTCCCTGCGCATCTCACAGCCACCCCTGTGGAATAGCAACATAGGGTTTATCTCTTTCTACAATTTTTGAACTTTCTGATTCCTTTGCTTAATTCCTTGCAAGAAATGGAACCCCGAAGAAAATATAAGATGTTCGAGATTGAGAAGACCCGCTACGGGATTGTGTAAGATCAGGTTGTGTATGCAACTCGATTTTCGCACATCCCAACATTGGAGAAGTTGGGTATGTTAGAGAGCATGCAAACCTTCCTCACCAACGCTGGGCTCGGGGTCTTTCTGAAGAAGAGTGCTCCCACATATCCCGAGCTCAGTAGACAGTTCATCGCCACCTTCAACATGGAGAAGGAGCATCACGTGTGTGTTGAACTTTTCTTCTAGTTCAACAACAAGAAGTACACACTTGACTACCTCCAGCTGCAGGAGGCTTTTTGGGTGACTCTCAACCCCTCCGAGAATTGGTGGGAGCCCATTCCTACCCCGGACCTATGTGAGTTTTGGTAGGCGGTCACCAACTCCGAGTTTCATGCTAGGGGTGAGTATTCCAACAAACTCACTCACCCCTACTTGAGACTCCTCTCGAAGATCATCATGAGTGTCTACTGTGGATACAAGGAGGAGAACAAGGTCGCTCTTAAGGACCTTCCATTGCTATGTCTGCCTTCCGATGAGTGAGAAGGTGCCAGATTAGCCGTTCCTCTTCCTTACCGCTTTGAAGCGGATTAGGAAGAACAAGCCACGGGATATTGTTGGCGGTGGGGTGATATCCTTGATTGTCGAGCAGGTTATTGACCTTTCAGACCTTGAGGATGGGATGGAGGTCCCATTCTATACGGAAGGTATGCTCCGGAGGTGCAAGCTCCTCAAGCGGGATGGGGAGAACCTATTTTGGCTTTCCTTTACAGATGGGAGCCACATCACCTACCTTCCACGGCCGCTTCCCTTTGGAGATGAGCTATCCGAGCTGTGCATCTCGGATGATCCATTTGTGCCGCGGCGGCCTCAGGTGGCCATTGTGGAGAGACATGTTGAGAGCTTTAGCCGGGCTCATTATGAGGACCACATGCCCATCCCGGACGATGAGGAGATGCCTACTGTAAAGGGAGATGATGGTCCCGAGCTTAGGAGCCTCTAGGCTCAGATGGCGGCCTTGACTACTCAGCATCGGCCTGGCAGACCGAGTATCAACGGACCATGCTGGAGCAACAGCAGACTTGGCAGTCTAGCTTTGCCATTAGCATGACCACCCACTTTGACCGGAGGCAGGATGCTTGGCAGGCGGCCCTGCAACAGCAGCTCGAGGCTCAGCAATTGGCTTGGCAAGCCAACTTTGAGACCTCATTTGGCATCCGGATGGATGCTCACCAGGACCGCCTCGATGAGATCTACCGCCGGCAGGACCATTTCCTCCGTCACTTCCCATATCCCCGGAGGAGGGTCCGGATGGTCCAGCCGGACCACTAATGAGTATTGTCTTTTTCCCTTCCCCACATATAATCTTTGCTTTCATTTTCCACTTTGAGGGTAAAGTGTGCTTCAAGTATGGGGGAGGGAATATCATCTTGCATGTATAGTTTGTTTAAGTTGTTTGAGTTGTGTTTGTTTAGAGTTTTCATGATTTGTAATTTAGTTTGAAATTCAGTAAAAAAAAGCCAAAGAAATTGAAAAAGGCATGAAAAACCCCTGGACAAACCGAAAACCCAAAAGGGCGGTTTAGGCAAAAAGAAGATAGTCCGACCAACATTAGGTTGGTGCAAAAATGGACTTGAGGGATGTGAGGATTAAGTGAGATCATCAAGAAACAAAGAAGAGTGGCAAGGTGAAAACCCGAAAGGGCACCTTGGCAATATGAGCGACACCGAGTGTAGGTTTCCCTTCTGACGTTTGGCGGCATAAGAAGGGGAGTCATAAGGAGGTTGTCCGGGTAGGTCACTCTTGGAGCAATAAGGATGGTAGCTTTCTCACTTTCTTCTCAATTTCTCTTTTTTTTCCTTCTTTCTTTCTTTGTTTTTCTCTTGTCTCCATCATCTATGTCTCTAAACCATGCTTCCTAAGGCTTTTGACTCTAAACTGCTGTCATTTGTGTTACTCGGGACGAGTAAAAGGTCTATGTATGGGGGAATTTGATAGGTGATGGAATCACTATCATTTAGGTTAGTTTTTAGAGTCTTTTTATTGTATTAGAGTCGGTTTCTGCTGCTAACATCTTAATCCAGAAGAAGAAGTCTAAAAGAAGTTAAAAGAGAAGTTAGAAGCACTTAGGAGTTGAAGACCATTCACGAAGACAAGCTTCTGGTGCCACACCGCCCCTGCGGAGCCGTGTCACCGCCCCTGCGGGTGACACTGCACTCCGGAACGCAGCCTGCGCCTTTCCCAGCGCCCGGAACAAAGATTGTCACCGCCCCTGCGCCACTCCTTGGCGCCCCTGCGGTGACTTACCTTGATGAAGCGAAGCTGACGCCCCAGCGCCTCTGCCTGCGGACCAACCTGCGGAGCTGTGAAGCCAAAGAGCCAGTGTCACCGCCCCTGTGGTGACATTTGAAGATCATTAAAGATCCGCTCCTGCGGAATTGCCAGGCCGCCCCTGCGGCCATGAAGAACACCAAGCATTTTGGCCCAAACCGCCCCGCGGCCCTCAAGCCCGCCCGTGCAGTTTAGTGTCAGACACTTTACTCCGGATGTTTGCACCACATTTATGGCATTAAAGGTGGTTGTTTAGGCCGTCCATTTACTCCCATTTAGTGTCAATTCTAGTATAAATAGGTTCACGGCTGATTGCTAGAATCATCCACCATTTCCCATATTATTCTCTCTTTTCCCCTACTTCTCTTGTGTAATGAGCTTCTAATTTCCTTGCTACATTGGGTTGTTTTGAAGCTATATTGTTGCTTTGGTTGTAAGTCCTTTTTAATATAAGTATTATTCAGTATATGTTTTGTATTCCTTGTGCTTTACTTATCAAATTGCATGTTTCTTACCACTTAGTTTGATCACCTTAGTGTTTAATTGCATGCAAAGAACTAGGATTAATAGATTCCGGGTTCGGGTCTTTAATCTAGTAGAAAACCTTTAGGTAAAAGCGGTTGTGATTACTTAAGGGAAAGGAATACAAATATAAAGAAAAGTCTCATGGTTTTATTCTTCTTATTATATCTCTTTGTCTTTGTTTGAAAGCTAACTTGTATCTTGTTCTTGTAGGTTTACAGAACATTAACTTGTTAAGTTGTGTTGATGCTGGTTGGCTCAACACATATATATGATCAAGACGAGAACATTGCTAAAATTCTTATAAAAGGAACCAACCAAAGTAGCATTGCATGCTAAGATTCAACCTAGTGTAGTCCATTTCTCATCAATCTATTCACATCTTTACTTGTTTATGCTTTTGTCTTGTTATATTCCAATCCAACCCCCACCCCCCCCCCCTTTTACTTGGTTACATTATCAATAATTGAATCTAATCAAAACTTCAACTTAACTCTCTTGGGTTCGACCCTTACTTATGTTATACATGAACTTGTTAGTGTAACGTTAGGACTTCTACTTTGACCTAAGCTAAAATACAAAGACCTAGGTTTTAGCGTTCGTCAAGTTCCATTTTGTTTGGACGGAACCGTTTGGAACCGGACTGATCATGAACCGTTTTTTCCTAAACTGAAACCGGTTGTTTAATAAATATGGAGAACCGTTTAGAACCGGACCGGGATGAACCGTTTGGATCTGGAACCATACAAAACCGTTTGGAAACAAAACCGGAACCGTACAGAACCGGAACTGTTTGGAACCATTTAGACCAAAATAGAAGAGTCGGAAGAAGAACCCCATTGAAGAAGAAGATGAGGTAAAACTAAATATATTAAGATCTGAATAGAAGAAGAAGATGAGGTTAGTGGATGCTTAGTTTCTGGGGTGCAAGTATCAATTATCAAACAGCAAATCAGTGAATAGAAGAAGTTAAGAACATAATAGAAGAAGTCAAGAATCAGGCAGCGACGGACGTGCGGGGAAGACGACGAGAACTGGTTGTGACGTACAGGCAGCGACGGACATGCGGCGAGGGACGGACGGGCGGTGAGGGATAGCGAGATGCCGAGATGTGAGAAAGTGAAACTTAGGGTAAGTTGTAAAAAATTAAAACAGTAAAAGACTAACGCTCTTCTTTGTTTTTTTTCAAACGGTTCCAAACGGTTTTGGGTTTTAAAAAAAAAATTGAACCGGACCGGACCAACCCGTATGTAAATGGTCCGGTTCCAAACAAAACAATTTTAGGAACCGAACCAAACCAAACCGCTAATGTCCGGTTTGGTTCCAACAGTTCCATTAGGAACCGGACCAAATCAACACCCCTAATAGTAACACTGTCTAATAATAAAAAAACAAACATAGAAAGACAAAATCCCGACATTACACAAGCAATAACCAAAACACAAAATTGCAGGAAAATGCATAGTTTCAATCAAGAATTGGAAACAATCAAAACAATTGACTAAGAAAATACCCAGAAACATCGGGAATAACAAAAATGCAAACCTTTCGGCATTTTCCGTCTTCAACCACGACATAAATTGAACCTCTCAGACCTTGTAATCGGAGTTGTTTTAATCGGAGTTTTGAATCCGCAACATCAAAATAAAAAACAAGAAGGGTTATTCGGACAAGCTCATTTTTGTATAATTGAGTAGGAATTTTAATCTGTTTTAAATCTGTTTTCGGTTCATCCCTAGTCAAGATTACACATTTTCGTTCGGCCCTAGTCGGAATTACACATTTCCTTCAATTTGTTTATGTTATCATATAGCCCGAGTTGTGTAATCGGGATTTGCAGAGTCGAGAAATGAAGCCAGAGGAAGACCGAGAAATGAAGCCGGAGGGAAGAGGTTACCTATGTAATCGGAAGGTCGAGATACTCGTCTGTATTCCAGAGAAAGAATCGGAGGTTTTGATGGTTTCGTCGGACGAGAATTGAAGCGATTGAGGAAGAAGACGATACTACGCCGTGTATCCCAAACGCGTAAATTATAACCTAACCAACTACGTTTCTGGGAAGCGTTGTTGTAGTTCGTTTAACAAAAAAAAAAAAAGAAGTCCAACTACGCTTCACATAAGTAGGGATGACAATGGATCGGATGATCTTAACCACCACCCAAAATTTTCCACCCCACCCCACCCACCACCCGCTAAGGTCTCACCCGCATCCAATCCACCAACATTCAATGAATGAAGCGGGTGGATTGAGTGAGATTTCGGGTATTCTACGGTTATTTATAAATTTTAAATTTTTTAAAAATATTTTACTGAAAATCAAGAGCATAATTAAATCAAACTAAAAATAATATAAGATTGTGCATATTATCAAGTACAATACCATAACCAAGTAAGATCCAAAATAAACAAATTATAATGAATGAATCATACGGACCAAAATATATTAAGAATTGAAAGAAAATAAACTAGGAAAGAACATATGGGTTTACTTTAGTTTAAATTATACAGTAAGGAAATAAAGGTAAAAAATTTATGATGAAAAAAAAAGTACAAATAATAAAAAAAATATTTACAATTTTAAGCGGGTGAAAACGGGTCGGATGGATGGGTGGATGATGAGTCGGGTGATGGGTAGAATGATTTGTTCACCCGGATCCCACCCAAACCACCACCCGCTTTAATATGTCTTTTAACCCGCTTTCCGTCGGGTATGGGTGAAATTGTCTATAACACCCCGAATTCGCGGGACTGAAAGTGCCACATTGGGCTAGGATCTCACAATGGATCTTGATCCTAGCCTGACAACAAGTTCACTGGATCTTACAACAAGGCACATGTAGATTAAAACCAAATACATAAAACTGTATAAGATACATCAAAAGTGTTTACAACAACAAAGCCGAGTACAATACAACATCCATAAACATCATATTCAAAAGATCCCATATCCCACGCAACCCTAATGTACAGAAGTCCTCAGTTGGTCACCCCATTTAGATCACTCTGCAGTCTTCCTAACCTGCAGATCATCTACAACACGGTATACACCGTTAGCTACAGAAATGAATAGGTATGTAGGTAATAGCACAAATACACATCCACATCTCATACATGCAATGCCACACACATTCATTTATTATCTTTCAATTACGTTATTCCATTACTAATTCAACTTATTTTGTATCACGAGGAGCCTCAAGAACCTCGTCCCATCCAACGTAACACAAGGTTTTTGCATGGGGTGATCATCACTCGTCCCCCCTTGTGAGATCATCTTCAGGACACCTCCTCCTACCAGCAGGCGGAGACCGGTGGTCACGACCCGTTATAACACACTTAGGTCATTTAATATAATAAATGGTCATCCTAGTCCGGTTTAGGTTATAAATGCACAATCATATAAACACACAACCATCACAATCACACAAACCCACAACTGTACGCTAAGTAAGTCCTATGGACTTACTTGTAACACTCGTATCCAATACCACGTCACAGCTTCCCCTTGGGGAAGTAATCAATACCTGCAATAGCAAAGCACACATCATCATATAATGCAAGGGTTAGGAGACTCGTCTCCATAACCAGAACCAACCTACAATCTCAATCTAATCTTATAGATCATAACATGCTCATAAATGCCTAAGGCATATCCTCAACATAAACACAAGTGCCTAAGGAACATCTCTATCATACAACTCATCCTAACCAAGCTAGCCTAGCTAACATCTAAGACAATGCCAAAGGAAAGGAAGGAAGGAAACATACCAACAAGGTATGCCCTGAATGCACCAACAGAAGTAAAGGACTCAAGGCTGACCTAGTGAGGCTTAAGAGCGGCTCACTCAAGGCGCAAGGGCGGTCCACAGCAAGCGTAGGGGCGGCCAAGCTCAGGCGCAGAGGCGGCTGTCTGTGCAGAATGTTGGCCCCGACTTCTCTTTGATCTTTTTCTCGACTTTCTTCACTTCTTCATCATTACACAGCAACACACATACACATATACACATGTATGAACATCAAAATGTTCAGGAAAGGATCCAACACAAGTCTAACTTGTGATCCTAAGCTAAGAAGAAAGAAAGAAGCAAGAAAGAAGAAGGAAGGAAGATGGGGATGGAGATCTCACCTCAGCATAGCCCTAAGCAGCAACTAGGAGCAACCAACACACCTCACAACCTCAACACAACAGCAGCAACTCTCATCATCATCCTCATGATCATCCAAAGCCAAAAGCACAACCAAACTTTCAAAACTCTCTTACAAGATCAAGGAAGAAGAAGAAGAAGAAGAAGAAGAAGAAGAAGAAGAAGAAGAAGAAGAAGAAGAAGAAGAAGGAGGATGAAGAAGTTGGAATGAGGTGAAAAAACCCCTCATCTGAAGGAATGGAAGGCTTATGAAGGAAGCCAGCCGCAAAGTTCAAGTCAAAGGGTCAACGAAGGCGGCTACAACCTCACAGAGTGGCAGGGGCGGTCACTGTGAGGCTCAGGGGCGCCTAGCCGCAGGGGCGGCCACCATGGTCCGCAGAGGCGGCTGCGAGGGTCCAGCAAAGGCTCAATAAGGCTCCTAGGCTCCAAGGTCTAAGGCTCTTACATCACACCCCCCTAAAAATAAGTTTCGTCCCGAAACTTGCAAGATCCCAAATCCTCTTGGACCCATAAGCCGAGGTATAACTCTCCTCTCAAAGATATCATCAAGTCACCACCTATAATCTTATATACCCTCAAACACAGCATGGAGGAAAGAACCATCTCTAGCTATACCTATCTCGCGCTAGCAAACAGGATCGAACAAATCATATGTACATATCACAACTAGCACGAAAACATAGCATATCACATAAACACATAGCATAACATGCACTCACCAAGATGGCACTAAGATCTACTTGGGGATCCTACATGTGCATCTATCTCAACGTAGAACTCTGGATAGTTCCTCTGGATACTATATGTAGCCTCATCAGTTCCTCGTCTAGACCACTATATCCTCATCATAGGATTGTCCTTTAAATGCAGGCGTCTCACACCTCGCTCTAGGACTGCAATAGGGTGCTTTGCAAAAGTGTGGTCCGGCTCAACCACTAGATCATCATAACTCACAATGTGCCTTGGATCTGGTATGTACTCCCTCAGTTGAGACACGTGGAATATAGGGTGAACACCCTCTAACCTTGGAAACAAAGCTAATCTGTAGGCTGCCCTCCCGACTCTATCCAGTATCTCGAAAGGACCGACATATCGGGGACTCAAATTCCCCTTTATGCCAAAACATCCGACGTCTCGCGTTGGAGATACTCTCAACCAGACATGAGCTCCTACCCTGAACTCTAGAGGTCGACACGTTCGACCACAGCTGCCCTTTTTTGTTTTTGGACCTCTTGTCTACATATGACTTCTGGTGACTCTGTGCAGCCAGCATCCTCTCTCTTATCAACGCTACTCGAGCCATATCAACGTGAATCTGCTCTGGCGATATTCCACTGATACTGCTAGACTCATACCAGCATAAACGTGTACGGCACCTACGTCCATATAGTGCCTCATATGGAGCCATCCCTATAGATGCATGATAGCTGTTGTTTTATGAGAACTCAACTAGTGGGATGTAATCAGACCATCTTTGTCCCCAATCCAACACACAGGCTCGCAGCATGTCCTCTAAGGTCTTGATGGTCCTCTTTGACTAACCATCTGTTTGGGGGTGAAACGCGGTCGTGAAGTGTAGACTCGTCCCCAAAGCATTCTGAATCTGCTGCTAGAATCTCGAAGTAAACCGTCCATCTCGATCAGAGACAATCGTCCTCGGTACACCATGAAGTCTCACTATCAGTCTAGTGTACTCCTCAGCCAATCTACTCACTGACCACGTCTCTCTGATGGGAATGAAACGTGTCGTCTTCGTCAATCTGTCCACAATCACCCAAATAGCATCAAAGCTCCTACTGACCCTCAATCCGGTCACAAAATCCAAGGAGACGTCCTTCCACTTCCACTGCGGTACTGGTAGTGGATGGAGCTCACCTCCCGGTCTGAAATGCTCTATCTTGACCTGTTGACAGCTCGCACACTGGGGCACAAATCTGGCCACGTCGGGCTTCAGCCCTGCCCACTAATATGAGCGTCTCACATCACGGTACAACTTACTGGTGCCTGGATGTACTAAGTAAGGTGTATAGTGAGCCTCCTGTAAGATCCGTTGTCTCAGCTCTACATTAGCGGGTACACAGATACGGTCATGACGCCTCATCACTCCATCTGCTCCAATAAAGAACTATGGTGCCTCTACACGAGACATCCGCTCTCTGATCCTCGTCAAGGTCGGGCAGCTCCCCTACTTCTGTTGGATCTCATCCAACAGACCAGGTAGAACCTCTAAAACAAACAACTGGGCATCCTCATCAGGAAACTGGATGTCCATCTCTAGCTACACTAGATCTCTCTAAAGCTGGGGTTGTATAGTCAATTTGACAATCTCCTTCTCTCGAGGCGTCTTCTTGCTCAAGGCGTCAACTACCACATTCGCCTTGCCAAGATGATACAAAATCTCAAGGTCAAAGTCCTTGATCAAGTCAAGTCATCGACGCTGCCGGTTATTCAATTCCCGCTGCGTGAAAATGTACTTCAGACTCTTATGATTTGTGAAGATCTGGCATGTAGCACCATACAGGTAATGTCTCCAAATCTTCAAATCATGAACTACCGCTGCCAACTCCAAATCATGAGTCGGGTAGTTCTCCTCATACGCCTTCAACTGTCGAGACACATATGCAATCACTCTACCTCTCTACATCAACATACATCACAAGCCTAGCTTGGATGCATCACTGTAGACCACAAAATCATCAGAACCCTCTGGATGTGCCAGGACAAGAGCAGAAGTCAAACGCCTCTTCAACTCCTCAAAACTTTGAACGCACTAGTCAGTCCATACAAATCTGGTAGTCTTCCTCAGAAGACTTGTAAGTGGATGGGTAATCATATAAAATCCCTCCACGAAGCGTCGGTAATAAACGGCTAGGCCAAGAAAGCTACTCATGTTCGCTCCAAACGGAGTGTCCAAGCTATAAATTTATAACCCTAGATGTAAGCTTAAAACAAGGATGCGAACCCGCAGTGTACAGGTCAATCGTAGTAAAAAGCAAGAAATTACAGGGGTCGATCACAGGGACTTAGTAAAACAAAGCAGGTTTAGGTAGTCTATGTAACTACTAACCACAAAAGTGATTAAAACAATCAGAGATGATAAAAAGTCAATTAAGGAAATATGCAATTCTAGGGATTAAAGTATCTAGTTGTGGTTCCAACTCAAGATCTAAAGATAAGCGGACAAAGCTGAGATTTTGCAAAGGGAAGGTGTTACTAAAGTGGAATAGATCACCGGGTAAGTCTCACTACTCACTAATCCCAAACCATAACTCCTATCACCGGGTAAGTCTCAAGGGATTAAGGAAAAGAACTATAACCTCAAACTAACACACCACCTAAGGGAATAAAATCAACCTTTACCGGGTAAGTCTCAAGATAACTCACAAAGATGGAATGAAAGCACACTCAAACCCCAATAAAGGATAAACCTTTATTACCTACACTTATGATCTTGGGTAAACAAACAAAGGAATTACCGGGTAAGTCTCATCCTAAGCTTGCATTGAACCAGGAAAGGTGTAATAAGAATAGGATTTGGCAAACTCTAACACTTAACTCTCAGTTTCGGATCAGATAAGTCACCTCGGTCAGAAGAATTCCACCCCGGCCGAGATGTTCATCGATTGAGCGAGATGTTTTAGGGTTAAGAATAAAGACTCGAGCTTTCAAGGTCCTACTGGAATTTAAGATTATTCTATCATTGTTTTTCCCACAACCTTCAGCCAATCACCCTAGAATCACACAAGGAAATTAGTCAATCATCATCATGAAAGCAATAATCAAATATAAGGGAAGAAGGTGAATAATTGAACACAAAAACCTTTAAGAGAAAGGCTTCAATAACTGAATCAGTTATTAAACAAACAAGCGTTCCTTGGATCACAATCCAACAAGACAATCAACAATAAGGGGATCTAAGAGAATCTTACAAAACCCTTCACAAAAGCTATAAAAGCTATCAACTTCCTTCCTTCAATCTTCCTTCAACCTTCAAAAAGGTTCTGCAAATCTCCCAGCTGTAGTGGGTGTTTTTCAGCTATATGTGGATGCCGAATTTGTGGAAAATCCGACCCTTTTTATAGGAAAATTACCTCCCAAAGATAAAAGATCTTAGAAAGATATTTTCCCATAAAATAGGTAAAATATATGAGCTGAATTATCTTCTTCTTTCCAGGAATCCAGCCTAAAAATATAAGATCCTCTTTCCAAAAATAAAAGATCTCAGCCAAGAATAAAATATATCTCGCCGCGTCCAAGGTGTTCGCCTCGGTCGAGCAGCTCCTCTGGATCACCTCGGTCGAGATGGTACTGTAGCTGACCGAGGTGACTCTAAACGAATGTGAAATCTCTCAAATCTGGTCCAAAGTAAATCTTTAATCCATTCCCATGCTTTCTGGATTCTTCCTTAAGCTCCTGAATGTAGCTCCAATGACTCCTTAGCTTCTTTAGCTCCATTTTGATGCAAAACGTGCCATTTTACCTATGATTACAACAAAACTTGGTGTAGACCTTGATTCCCACAAAGGTAGATGAAACGACGATATAATCACATAATATACATCCAAACATGCAGGTTATTGAAGATAAAACGTCTAAACAAGTCCCAAAATATAGACTATAATTCATGCTATCAACGCACTTCCTTGACATTCGTCGGCCATCCAAGCTGCAATAGACTCAATCTTTGCCGGATCAACCATTATCCCATTGGCGGAGACGGTGTGCCCAAGAAAAGCAACCTCAGACATCCAGAAATCGCACTTAGAGAGCTTGGCATACATCTCTCTATCCCTCAAAATATGAAAAACTGTCCTCAGATGACCGGCATGCTCCTCTCTGCTACGAGAGTATACTAGAATGTCATCAATGAAGACTACCACAAATTGGTCAAGGAAGTCGATGAAGATATTGTTCATCAACACCATGAAAACTGCTAGGGCATTCGTCAACTCAAATGGCATCACTACAAACTCGTAGCGTCCATAACGGGTGCAAAATGCCGTCCTGTGTACATAGTGCTCCCTCACCCTCAAGTGGTGATATCTTGAGCGTAAATCAATCCGGGAGAATATTGTCGCTCCTTGAAGCTGATCAAGTAGATCATCAATATGAAGCAATGGATACTTGTTCTTGATAGTCACCTTGTTCAGCTCTCTATAATCAATACATAGTCTCAACGATCCGTCCTTCTTCCACACGAAGAGAACAGGTGCTCCCCAAGGGGATACACTAGGGCGGATGAAGCCCTTCTCAATCAACTCCTCGAGTTGCTTCTTCAGATCCAACATCTCAATAGGCGCCATACGATATGGAGCCTTCGAGATGGGTCTCGGACCAGACTCCAACTCGATACTGAAGTCCACACTCCTCTGAGGTGGCAAGCTCGACGGCTTGGCAAACACGTCTACAAACTCGCAGACCACTAGTATGTCCTCCAAAGCTGGACTATCTCCATCCTTCATGGCATAGCACCAGAAGGCATCACATCCCGCTGCTATCAGTCTAGTTGCTCATACAGAACTGATGACAAAGCCCATCTTCCCAAGGTCCCAACCTCGGAAGACCTCAATCTGACCTACCTTGGTAGAGACTGTAATAGTCCTCCTACCAACATCTAGAACTGCACGGTGTCTACGCATCCAATTCATACCTAATATGACTTCTTCATGCATCAATGGCATGACTAAGAAGTCAACAAGTAAAACACGAGTCCCTGAACGCAAGTCAATCCGGGAGAAAACTGTCGCTCCCTGAAGCTGATCGAGTAGATCATCAATACAAGGTAGTGGATACCTGTTCTTGATGGTCACCTTGTTCAACTCTCTGTAGTTTATACACAATCTCAACGATCCGTCCTTCTTCAGCATGAAGAGGACAGGTGCACCCCATGGTGAAACGCTAGGGCGTATGAAGCCCTTCTCAGCCAACTCCTCGAGTTGCTTCTTCAGCTCCAACATCTCGACAGGTGCCATATCATATGGGGCCTTCGAGATGGGTCTCGTGTCAGGGTCCAACTCGATGCCAAAGTCTACGCTTTTCTGAGGCGGAAAACTAGACAGCTCTGCAAACACGTCTGTAAACTCACAGACCACTAGTATGTCCTCCAAAGCTGGGTTATCTCCTTCCTTCATGGCATAACACCAGAAGGTATCACATCCTTGGGCTATCAGTCTAGTTGTTCGTACTGTACTAATAATAGATCCCGTCTTCCCAAGGTCCCAACCCCGGAAGACCTCTATCGGACCTATGTCGGTAGAGACTGTAACAATTCTCTTACCCACATCTAACACCGCATGGTGTCTATGTTAGCATGAAATATTGTGATATTTTAGGCACGTTTTCTAAACGTATTTGATTCATATTGATAGTCTTTGATTGAACTTTGTGCATATGAGAGCTAGTATTACCTATATTGTCGATATGGATGTCTACACTAGTTCTATGTTGATTATAGGTGATTTGGAGCTATTTCCGAACGGAAACGAGAAAAGGAGAGTTGAGTTGATATGTCCATAGATTGAGGACACTCTTTGGAAGCAATTTGGAGTCTTAGTTTGAGGAATGCACGAGTTTAGGGAATGATGCGCTCTTCGTCCGTTGAACGCAAGGATCCGCCGGTGTTGTTCCTCCGTCGATTTCTTTTGTGTATTTTCGATTTATATGGATATGCCAAGCAAGGAATCGTCCAGCCTCGCACCTTGGATCTCCTTGGCTCGAGTTCTTCTTTCCTCGGAATCTCACTTCGGAAATTAGACCTCCTTTGTCCTCCTAGCCTCGCACCGTAAGGACACCACTCAGCCTCTCACCTTGTGGGTTTCGAAACCTTGGCCTCTCACCTTAGTCTCTAGGGTTGTTTTGCTTTAAAGTGAAAACACAACTTCGATTGAACTCAACTTTTTTAATCTGCCTAAAAACGTGGGTAGAAGATGGCCTTATATGGCTGAAAAATTCAGCACCAACTCCCCACAATAATAACTTACAAGTAGTTCAAAAGTTGGATACTAAATGAAGGAAATCCTAGGGTCTTTCAACCAACAACTTCAAGCAATAAATGGCCTAAAAACCATTAATATGGCCGACCACCTTAGAGCTCCAAGGTTACAAAAACGTGGCTGAAATAAACCCAACTAAAGTGGTTTAAAACCATGAAATAAAGTCAAACATGACCACATAAAATAAAACAAAAGGTTACATCTAGGTTTTAAAGTGATCCGGCATCCTCAATCGCCTCAAGTATGTTCACCAAGTGATAGTCATGGACGTCCTTAAAGGTCGGAGCTCTGAAAGGGTGGTAGGTCAAAGTGGTTTGGCCTAGCATGCGTGCTCTAGCTCGAGTGAGAGGTGGTGTTGATCTTGGTGCGGTCACATCAGTTTCGTTGCTTAAGTCCGGCGGGCTCACATCAGGGAAGAATCACGTTCTTGCCCTAAATTACGCCCTAAAATACGGCCGTATCACAAACCACGTTCAGAATTACGGCCGTGGATTTGGAGTCAGAAATCCATGTTCATTCCAGGGGTTACACGGCCGTGGAACATATGTTGCAAACCGTAATTGTTTCCACGCCCTAAATTACGGTCGTGGAACACTTCCACGACCGTGATCTTGGCGAATCTTTTCGCCACACTTTGAAGCCACGATCTTTTAAAGATTGGGCCGGGCCGACATTTTGCCCTACACTATAAAAAGACGGACGAAGCAAGATTCCGTCACCTCGCTTACGACCTTCGCTACCCGTTTGCCCTCATTCTTCGCCGCTTAGACACGAAGACGTTTTGCTTAGCTTGCTTGGAAGCAATTGACATCTCTTTGAAGAGATCAAAGTTCGTTTTTGGAATTCCTCTAATCTCGCACTTTTGGTGGAGATTGCTGTTGAGATCTCCGGATTTGCGGAAGATCGTAGTTCTTGGAAGATTTTGCAAGAAGATCTCTCTTCTTGATTAGGTTCGATTTGGAAAACGGATTGACATCCTGTTTTCTTTTCTTTCCTAGGATTACGATTATTTGTTCTATTGTGAATCTTTTGACATTGCTTATTCTCTTTGTGACTTTGAGATTGAATTGAAGATTATTGAAAGTTCTTGAAAGTTTTCATCTTTTTATCTTTTAATTCTTGAATTGATATCAATATGACTGTTATTGGCTAAAAGCTCTAAACAATTCTAAAGTGAAGGGTTGATAGTTGTGGCTTAGATGATGATAGATCGATCGCAAATAGATTAGACCCTGAGAGTTAGAGAATTGTCGCCGACAGCCCTAAATTACGGTCTGTTCTTGAGCCCACGGCCGTGGAACCTCAAGAACTAACCGTGATTTCCCTTAAGTCTACGAATTTGCTTTTACTTTAATCTAAAAGTTAAAGATTTGCTTTAGCTTAGTTTAGACTTGTCTTTTCTAGGTGGTAGTGAAGCCTCAACAACCTCTACCTCGATTGTGAGCCTCAACAACCTCAATCGGTTAAGTTAGTCTTGATCCTTGGATTATAAGTTTGGGTATTTGACACTAATTCTCGCCTCTAGAACCCTTTTATATTGAGCCTCAGCAACCTGTATAGAGAGTGTCTTGTAGGTGAGTTATATAAGGTTTTTGGAACTTCACCGTACGATTACCTTACATTAGTATACCTTTGCATATCTCAACTCTGTCTTTATATCATTTAGTATATCTTGAATCGATTGCCACAATTAGATACCTGGATCTTTAGTATTGTTGTTTTCCCAATAATTTGCAAAACTCTCACATTTACTTGCTTGATAATCTGCAATCGAGTTCGTTTCCCCCAAATCCCTGTGTTCGATACTCTGGAATTCTTGCTTAACTATATCGATCCGTACACTGCGGGTTCGCTGCTTGATTCTAGTTTTATAAATTTAAAACTTATTTGCACACACCTCTAGGGCGAACAGTCTACGCATCCAATCCATACCTAAAATGACTTCTTCATGCATCAATGGCATGACTAAGAAGTCAACAAGCAACACACGCGTCCCTAAGCGAAGGGGACAACTACGTATCTCACGGGTACCTCGGACCCGACTACCATCAGGTAACCCTATGGTAAAGGGTGTCCCCTCTATGGTAGGTAAACTCAAACGCTCAACACATGTAGTAGAAATAAAGGAATGCGTATCACCCGTATCAAATAAAACTCTAACAAGTAAACCATGTAACAGAATGGTACTTGTAGCAACTGGTGTTGGCGGCTCCTCAGCACTCCTCAGCTCAAAAACTCGGCCTCGAGCTCCTCGAGCATCACTAGTACCAGCATCTCTACCTCTACCGCTACTCGGTCCTAGAGTTGATCCTCGAGTAGCAGGTGTGTCTGGGACTCTCTATTGTCCTTGTGCCTGATATTGAGGCGGTCTTTGCCCACCTCCTGCTACACCTGCCGGGGAAGAACCCTGCGGTGATAACGTCTTGCCCTAATGGCAAAACGTAGCTCTGTGTTTGGGCTTCCCACACGAGAAGCAAGTCAGTGGCGCTCTCGGGCAATTAGCCCTCATATGTCCATAGGCCCCACAGTTGTAATACTGCCGGTCTCTCTTAGTCGTCTGTGCAGACACTGGACCACTCGAGCGGCCTTGAGACTGTCCTCGCCCGTATCCAGATGCTCATGCACCAGTCGGTCCTGTACGTTGTCTCTTCTCAGACCGTCTTGTCTGAGAAGTCCTCCTCTGGCTGGCTCTCTCTCTCATAGGCATAGGCTCGATCCTGGTAGTCTGTCAATGAATCACGGTGGAATCCTACCATGTACGAACGGGTGCTCTCCCTCAGACGACTGGAGAATAGATACACATGCTGGTCCTCAAATGGCGCAGCTGGACCCAACAATGCTAACTCAGTCTAGAAGCAGCGAATAGCATCTGTAATGGGTACGTCCTCAAAACCCGCCTCCACGAAGTCTTGCAGCTTCTCCCTCCTCGGTGAGGCAGGGCAGAACTGCTCCCTTAGCAAGGTCCTCATCTGATCATAACTCGTAACCCGTGCTCGAATTGTCCTCCACCATTGGTGTGCAAGGTCAGAGACTGAACTAGCTCTATCCGTCTGCCCTCAGGGCTCCTAATAGACTCTAAGGCTGAGTCCACATGTCCTATCCACACCTCGGTCTATAACCCATTCTCTCTTGAGAAGGGTGGTACTCCCTAGTGATGAAATGCCTTCAACCAGGTATCTGGTCGAGGCCCTCTGGTCTCCTCTACAACTCGAGCAACCTCAACAGCATGTGCCGGCATAGCTAGCACTTGAGTGGCTCCATGGGATCTCTCAGATGATCCCACATGCCCTGGTAGATCTGGGGCTCGTCTATCTACTATGATGGCCCCCTCAAAATGCCTAAGGTACTCTCTGAACTCTGGTCCTCCCATGGAGACACGATCTGAGTCCTCAGACTGAGCTCAATGGGCCTGCTGTCTCTTGGACCCACCACTCCTCATCGCTGGGACGACACTCTCAACAACCTCCTCAGAAGCCTCCTCAACCACCGCTGGATCAGCAGTGGGAGTTGGTCCCTGTCTTATCCCTCTTGAAGGAAGAGGTGGTCTACCTCTACCTCGGCCTATAACAACAGTAGCTCTAGTCCGAGCCATCTGTGGGGTATGCACACCTAACGTATAAGGCTCTATATAGGCCATATGTATATATATATATATATACATAATACTTAATAGTGCATGCATACACATCAGTATATAGAAGATATCTATATATATCTATGTTGTCGAGATCCTCAAAAGGGTGACGACTTCTGTACACACTATCCCAAAATATTTGTACTCGCTTTAAAATCAAAACCTTTTCAAAAGTCAGACCCCTTTCAGGTTCTGTTTATTTATCCACTCTACCTTTATTGCATATAGCAATTGTCATTGTTGTCAACCTAAGGCTCTGATACCAACTTTGTAACACCCGAATCCGCGGGACTGGGTGTGCCACATTGGGCTAGGATCTCACAATGGATCCTGACCCTAGCCTGACAACAAGTTCACTTGATCTTACAACAAGGCACAGGTAGATTAAAACCAAATACATAAAACTGTATAAGATACATCAAAAGTGTTTACAACAACAAAGTCAAGTACAAAACAACATCCATAAACATCACATACAAAAGATCCCATATCCCACGCAACCCTAATGTACAGAAGTCCTCGGTTGGTCACCCCATCTGGCTCCCTTTGCAGTCTTCCTAACTTGCAGATCATCTACAACACGGTATACACCCTTAGCTACAGAAATGAATAGGTATGAAGGTAATAGCACAAACACACATCCACATCTCATACATGCAAGCCACACACATTCATTTATTATCTTTCAATTACGTTATTCCACTACTAATTCAACTTATTTTGTAACACGAGGACCCTCAAGAACCTAGTCCCAGCCAATGTAACACAGGGGTTTTGCATGGGGGCGATCATCACTCGTCCCCCCTGTGAGATCATCTTCAGGGCACCTCCTCCTACCAGCAGGCGGAGACGGTGGTCACGACCCGTGATAATACACTTGGGCCATTTAATATAATAAATGGTCATTCTAGTCCGGTTTCGGTTATAAATGCACAATCATATGAACACACAACCATCACAATCACACAAACCCACAATTGTACGCTAAGTAAGTCCTATGGACTTACCTCTAACACTCGTATCCAATACCAGGTCACAGCTTCCCCTTGGGGAAGTAATCAACGCCTGCAATAGCAAGGCACACATCATCATATATTGCAAGGGTTACAAGACTCGTCTCCATAACCAGAACCAACCTGCAACCTCAATCTAAGCTTATAGATCATAACATGCTCACAAATGCCTAAGGCATATCCTCAACATAAACACAAGTGCCTAAGGCTCATCTCTATCATACAACTCATCCTAACCAAGATAGTCTAGCCAACATCTATGTCAAGGCCAAATGAAAGGAAGGAAGGAAACATACCAACAAGGTATGCCCTGAATGCACCAATAGAAGCAAAGGACTCAAGGCTGACCTAGTGAGGCGCAGGAGCGGCTCACTCAAGGCGTAGGGGCGGTCCACAGCAGGCGTAGGGGCGGCCAAGCTCAAGCGCAGGGGCGGCTGTCTGTGCAGAATGTTGGCCCTGACTTCTCTTCGATCTCTTTCTCGACTCTCTTCACTTCTTCATCATACCACAGCAACACACATACACATATACACATGTATGAACATCAAAACGTCCAGGAAAGGATCCAACACAAGTCTAACTTGTGATCCTAAGCTAAGAAGATAGAAAGAAGCAAGAAAGAAGAAGGAAGGAAGATGGGGATGGAGATCTCACCTCAGTAGAGCCCTAAGTAGCAACTAGGAGCAACCAACACACCTCACAACCTCAGCACAACAGCAGCAACTCTCAGCATCATCCTCATGATCATCCAAAGCCAAAAGCACAACCAAACTCTCAAAACTCTCTCACACGATCAAGGAAGAACAAAGAGGAGAAGAGGAAGAAGAAGAAGAGCGTAAGGAGGATGAAGAAGTTGGAATGAGGTGAAGAAACCCCTCATCTGAAAGAATGAAAGGCTTATGAAGGAAGTCAACTGCAAAGCACAAGTTAAAGCTTCAACGAAGGCGGCTGCAACCACACAGAGCCGCAGGGGCGGTCACTGTGAGCTGCAGGGTCGGCCACCATGGTCCGCAGGGGCGGCTGCCAGGGTCCAACAAAGGCTCAACAAGGCTCCTAGGCTCCAAGGACTAAGACTCTTACATTGTCATCTCTACAAATAAGTGTAGTTGAACTTTTTTCGTCGGCTCTAACTGAATTCACCTCGGCTACAATTACGCACCCCTAACGCGTAGTTTGAATCCGGAGGTAACAAGTATAACTAGTCACGCGAAATGGGTAGTGTTGGTTATTAATATAGATTTCACCAGTATATTTAGAAATCTGGTTAAATACAATCTAAGTATATGTTTTATTTGTTAAAATGAAAAGAAAAAGTTGAATACCAATCGAGTATTCAGTTAGAAGGTAGGGTGGTGGGTAATAGATAGAAGAATCTTTAATGATGGCATCATCTATATAGGCAATTACTACGTAACATTATAGTCTATCAATGAAAGAATGAATTCATTTCATTACCAAAAAAAAAAAAGAAAAAGGAACGAATTGATTTGGTATATATTGGAAAATCAGAGACATCTTAGCGCTTGGAAGGCAATAATCAGTGTTCATGTGAATCGTACTCGCGATTTCATCAAAGGGAGCTTTATGTAGAGCCTTAAATGGTGGACAGACTAATACTTCCTCTTCGCCATTTTTACTGCAAATCTCAATCTCCTACCCACACAATATACATGAAATTCACCTTCAAATCTTCCCATCCCTACGGATCCGGCACTTCCAGTTTAGCTTTTACTCAGAGCTAAGCAAAACATTGACTTCATAGTAGTAAAACAGTTCAAATACATATATATGAATATACTTGCAACTTCTTCATCATCATCATAATCATAATAATAATAGGGTTCAAACACATTGATTGAATAATACTCTACTCATTATTAATGCCATGTAAAGACAATATATATTTCAGAAGATCCTTGGCAAGTTATCCCAACTAGTGTAGGATTCGGAGCTATCGAGCCACTCCGGATTCAATGATACCTCAGGAAACTCAGGCTCCGGATTCTCATCCGAGATGCTCGATGATTGCCCGCCAGACACCTTGGGTGATGCAACCACACCGATCACGCTCGACAAGTCCCCGTCCGTGTAGTTTACACCTGTTAGACACAACAATTATCAATAAAATAATTTAGGGGCTCGTTTGGAAGCGGTAGCAATCATTTTCGGTAACAAAATAATTCCGATTCAATCAAAACCTACGTTTTGTTAGAGATCTTTTAATACACGAAAGTAATCCCACCATTTTCATTTATTTTTATTACCTTATCCGATTTCATTCCGTCTTCATTTTACGGTTCCAACAAACAAACATTAAATATAAGTTAAATCATTTATAGCAGAATCTGAGATAATAATTATTGCATTCATGGAAGAACCAAAACCTTAAAAGTTACTACCACATTTGGAAAATGTAAGTAATTTGATGAAATGAATCAAACATAGAAAGGAAACAAATTAAGATGATCTTACCAGTAGAAGAAATGTCATAAATAGAACCCCACTGATGACCATCTAGATTGTCTTTATTCAACATCTCACCTGCTGTTGTTGCAGCTCTAGATTGAGCCTCCGGCAACAAGGCATCAAGCAAGCCACTGTTGTCTCTTTCACCGATATTTGGATTGAACTTCGCCGCTGCATCGTTGGCCTGGTAGCTGTAAACAGTCTGATCATCATCATAGGCCGATTTTAGGCGAAGTTGGTTTGAAGGGAGCTCTAACTTGTATTCAAATCCCAAACTCAGTGGGTCTGATTGGACCCGGGTTTGGAAATTCTGGAGTGAGTTGGATCCGAAAGGGACCAAACTCGGACCCGAAAGGGAAACTCGGGTGGATAAAGCGGGTGAAGGAGAAAGGAAAGAGGGATTGTTAAAAGAGAAGAACGGGGGTGGGAAGGGGAGGGAAGTGGGGTCCAGGAAGGACAGACCGGAGGGTGAGGTTTTCAGATGAGTTGGTAGTGGTGGTGCTGGCGGTGGGCTTGGTGGTTGTTGTGGTGACAGGATGGAGGAGAAAGAAGGTGCTGTTTGGTTGTTGTGATTTGGGTAAAGTGGAAGCCCTTGACGAAGCCTTCTTTTCACCCTAGTGTTCCAGTAGTTCTTCACTTCGTTGTCTGTTCGCCCAGGCAACTGTACATCGGAATCAACAATTCCGCCATTAATGAATCCTTATGAGATCAGATCAACAGCAAATTTTTAAAAAACGCCCACGACATAAAAGATGCAAGAAAAACAGAGTTACTCTGCTTCCCGCCAAACTCCTCAATACTTCAACAAAGCCAAATTTCGTGTTCAATTGGGATAAAGATGATGAATCAGAGAGCAACACCACAAAATTGTGAAACCATTTCAAAATACTTTAACATAATTAGAGAGCAAGAGGTCAGAACCCAGAAATGCAGAAACAACAATGAATTTAAGCAACACCCACACCACCAAAAACAAGCGAAACAGAGTTAATCTGCTTGGCGCGAAACTCCGAAACCTGAACCAGGCTAAATTTTGTCTACAAAATTAATATAATACTAAGAGAGATAATTGATCAGATACCAAGAGCACAGAATTGAGAATGAGCGACACACGCAACAAGAATAACACTCAGAAACACAATTGAAAACAGGGTTTACTCTCCTTGGCTTTAAACTTACAGAAGTCTGAAGTCTTAACCAGACTAATTATGTCCAACCAATTTCAAAATAGTAATTGAAAATTGGAAATCAGAATCAGATAGCACGAGCTCAGACGCCAGAAGGAAAAAAAAAAAACCCAAAACAAAAATTTAGCACAACCAATTACAAGAAAAAAACGATGTCAGAACCCAGAAGCAGCAAACAAATTGAGGCAAGACGCAGACAAAACCAAATTGGAAAATAAAAATTGAGACAAAACTGGGCATACGTGAGCGGAGATGCGAGCCCACTTGTTGCCGAGCTTGGAATGGAGATCAATGATGAGCCTCTCTTCCTCGTGAGAGAAGGCGCCTTTCTTGAGATTAGGGCGGAGATGATTGGCCCATCTCAGCCTGCAACTCTTGCCGCACCTCTGAAGAGAAGTGTTCCTCTGTACCGCGTTCCAGTTACCTTCACCGTGTTCCCTCACATACTCCATCAGAATCTTGTCCTCAGCAGCAGACCATGGTCCTTTCTTCAATGAACCCATCGGAATGGAAATCGAATCCTCTTCCGCCACCGGACCTTGGTGATGGTGACGGTGGCCGATGGGTACCATTGGAAGATCGGGCCCCACCTTTTTTGAGATACTGAGATTGGGAATTATTTGTGTACTTGGATTGGATGGAAAGGGAAGGGAAGAAACATACAGAGGGGTGATGGAAGGTGGGTTTTGTGGTGTACTTTATGTCAGTAGGGGATGGGCAAATATGGGATTGTCTAGGTTTAGGCTTTGGGATTTGGGAATTGGGGAATTGGGTTTTGTGTTGAAGGAAGGAACATTGTACTGAAATAGGAGCTGGAGAAGAAGACACACAAATGGGCGTTGGGTAATGGGGGGAGATTTGCAGAGATGCAGAAGAGAGCGTTTGAAGCCCAGGTGGGTTCCCACACTACATAACTTGCTTATGCCATACAATTTTACAAAAAGTTGAAAGGATTTTTTTTTTTCATGGGAAATAAATATTTGGGTAGTTGATGAACAAAGATATTTATAATTGATGATTCAGTCTAATTTTTTTTTATCTTTTAACAATTCAATATTTCATCTTACCTTATATATATTATAGGGGAACCAATTAATTCCACGTATCTAACCATAACAACTCTAACTGTCACGTGTCATTTTAACAATTAAAAACATTCCAAAAATCTTAATTAAGTTTTTTAAATTTTAAAATCTAATACATTTAACAACTACCCAAAATAATAAAAAAAATTTTTAATATTTTGGTTATTTTCATTTTGTTATATAAATTAAATCTGAATTAGTTTATATATGTAGATTTTGTAATCGGATTTAAATAAAATTTTAAATCATGTAACCGAATCCGAAATAAAAAATTTGTAAATTTTTTTTTATCAAACCATTTGAATTTGTACGGGATTTGTTTTGTCAATATATCTACAATATAACATCTACCCAAATTTTATTGTAAACGCGCACAATGTGCAGGTATTACACTAGTTTCTACCTATATTGAGCATTTACAAGTACAAAAATCATAAATTTGATACTAGTGTGTGAGCAATAATAAATGACTACTTTTAATATTGTGAGATCAATGACATTTAATATTTAGAAATCAATAACTCCAATAATACGTATTTGACCGAACTAATAACTAACGGACCATGCATTGATTTGAGTCGAGATTTACAAACCCAAGAAAGGAGGCATTGGGATAAGAAATACCAAAGGGGCGCGCTACTCGCCAACTTAAACTATTTTAAAAAATCCTAGCAAAACAAACGGTATTTTGGTCCGGGTGATCTCAAAGAAATACCATAAAGAAATGAATATCTAATGTTAATCCAAATGTAATAGATCATAACCATGAAAAAAACTATCCCGTCTAATAAAAATTTCCAAAAATGTCTCAAATGACAAGTTGAGGCTATACACACAATTAAGTTTTGGATGGGTAACTGAACTTCCACAAAACCCTTATTTCATCTTGATGAATCAAACACGAGTATCAACCTTAGAGTGTGTGATTTAATCAGTCACTAGAACACATGGTGATGAACCGTAAGGTGAATATAAAAAATATAAATAATCTAGAAGGAGGGTTGGATAGAGTATGAGAACTTTTCGCAAAAACCTATCTCAAGGCTTTGAAATTGATTTCGAAGACCTTGATGTCGATCTGAGCTCTTTGTGTCACAACTTGATTTTAAGGGCTTTAAAAGTGATTTCAAGGGTCTTGACTTTGTAGACCTGCAAAACAAAGTTAGTCACAATAAAGCAGGATATGATGCGGAATAGAAAAGATCGACACGAGGATATGTTCACGAAGTTCGGCTGTAAATAGCCTACTCTCCGTCCTAGGGTATACCCGTACGATCTAACTATCTATTATCAGTTTCAAAGAGTCCTAGATACAAGAAATCCCCTTCTTCTCTCACTGTAGCCAATACTACGATCTAGTTCCAACTCTAAACCTAGCTATAATAGCCTAGTTACTTCACATAGTAACACACACTCGAGTATAACACTCTTTAGATATGTCAATGGAGCTCTCGAGTTTATCTCTCTCTAAGGGATAAAACTTTTGTAGAAAGAGAGAAAGAAAAACTTCTTGGATCGAATGAAGATGCTTTCGATCGCTTGAAGACTTTGGATATTTCCGTGTAAGCTTGTGTATCTTCTTCTTCTTCAATCGGTATTTTCATTTATAGTCTTCGATGGAGAAGTCTTCTAGCCGTTAGGAAGAAGACCGTTGTGGAGGTTTCTTCTTCTCCATGGACAAAGCTTCTTGGTTGAGATGAGATAGCCATTGTAGATCTTCTTTATCTTCTTCATCTCCTTAAAGCACGTTGATTCTTCTTCTACGTAATATTCTCATGCAGTTGAAGATCTTAGTCTTTTAATCATTGAGATCTTCAGATTCGTTGAATGAAAATCTTCGATATCTGTTGAAAAGAGATATCGCGCTTTTGTTGAGGATCTTTGCGAGATCCTTTTGTTGGACCTTATCTCCTTGGTCTTGATCTTCTTGTTGATCGAATCTTCTTGGAAGATATTCTGTGGATCCTTGGTTGATTTGGTTGGTAGAGATTTAAATTTCTTCCAGCCGTTATGTCCTTTGAAACTTGCTTCAAGGCTTTGGCTTTTGATCCCTTGAAATGGCTTTCAAGGCCTCCGTGTTGAACCTCTTTAAACTCTACGCTTGTCCCTTGTATCTGATTTCAAGGCCTCCATCTATCCTTTGAAATGCTTTCCAAGGCCTACATACATTTAGACAAACACCAAACAAACCAAGCATCACTAGAAGTACAATTGATATTTTGTTAATATATAAACCACTTATTTGTGTTAAGTCTTCCATCATTACATATTCAAAAATATACTCAAGGTGGAGTTTTCATATAAAATAGGAAAAAACTAAAATAAACCCTTTGAAACGTGGTGGGGTAATCTTACCTAGAAAGATTTGAGACCAATTAGATCTTTGAGGCTAGCATAACAGACAAACTCTATTGGATCCTGTACAAACACATGTGGTTCTCCACAAGATTAGTTGTGAGCCTAATCCATCTCGAGATAGGGATGACCGTTTATGATTGCTCGTGTATTGTCAAACTAGACATTGCTCCAAAAACAATATAAAAAAACTTATTCTAGAAGCTTACGAAAAAGGGAATACCCCACAAAATAACGACTAGGACATATTGTAGCTACTATGGAATGCATTTTCTATACCACCACTTGAAAGACCTAGGCCATATTCTTCTATAGTGCCTATTTTAGTCAGACTATTAATGAAGGTGTCCCTAATTTGGTGAATATTAATACCACAACCCTATGAAATCCTAACAAACCATTAAACACAATTATTACCCTTAAGGAAAAACTAGGAACCGTAAACCTAAGACTTATTTCCAACTGATAGTGAAAGTTTTAACCAAATAGTTAACAATAACCTCCCACGCAAGGATACGTGATTGGATGTAGCATATTCACGTATAGAATTCATAGGGACCATGTCTTATTTGATGGATACTAATGATTAATTATTCTAAGTAAAGAAGGACGAAAGCAATAACGATAGCAAGAGAAAGCAATAATGATTTGTAGGAAACAATGGATGAAGGTAATCTAAGGAAACAAGAATTCTCACTATAATAGTAGCATTACATATATGAGACTCATGAACATTGATATACGGAATTGCATGTAACTATCCAAAATATCCTTAAGCATAGACAAACAAAGACTGTGTTTTCCAACTCACGTAGCCCCAATCCGGCGGTTCGGCAAGTATAAAAAACCCTTTAAGAACTTAGAAATCCGGAAATGACCAAGAAAACCCTTCCCTTTAGACCCCTCAGTTAGAAAATTACAAATACCGGAACTTTCTACGATAGTTAGAAATCCTCGAGGTATTGATAAATTAGTACTCTCAAAACCAAGTGCTTTTCAATAAATCTAATAAAACACCCTTCGCTTGTGGCTCTTCAGTTGTTTTATCTAAACCAATTATAAACACCATTTCTTTCAAAGGTAAACAAAATGTAGGAATGAAGTACATTAAAAAGAAACAATATCACAACCTCAATTCACACACATATATAAGACAAGATTTTAAAACCATTATAGGATAACTCAATCCTTAGATAAGGAGGGAGATTAGCCAGACGTGATTGAATATAAAGTGAAGTCTATATATAAAATCAGAAAGGACATAAAGTCACAAGTGTTTAGTTCCAACAAGGCGAACCTTATTCTAAAATCTATTTGACGGCTATGGACACAAGGCAAGATGATGTCGGATTTTTGAGATGTTAAGATGATATCTCTAACCCTAAGGTTGATACATGCTTATATAGGGGGAAATCTCAGAGTGTAGGGTTACACAAAATATATCATTCCAAAGGTAAACTGAAAGATTTGATTTCCTTTCTCTATGTACTGGAGACGGCATAGAGGCGGCCACCAGACGACATACAAACCGTCTCTAACCCGTCTAACCAAGTCGTCTCGTTGAGTTTGGGATGGAATTTGACTTGGACTTCGATAGAGTCTTCTACAACTGATGATATAGTCCAAACGGATTCGAGATGGCATAGAAGTTGTCTCACATGTTGTTTGGCTTGTGATGTTGCTTTAATCTTTGATATTGCCTTCACGATATATTCAAGGGACTTCGTATTGCAGCTCCCCAATCATGTAAGGTCTTCTCTTCAACTCTTGACTTTAGGGAATATGTATTTTTGGCATAATTAATGCCGCAAATGATTGAAACACAAAAAACCACTATAGATACCGAAATATAGAAAGTGGATGCTTTCTATACAAATAGTGATGTATGAGAGAACAATAGATGTATGAAATGCACGATTCTAAAGCCTATATAATGTTACATTTGACACTCATCAAAATACCCCATACTTAAACCTTGCTCGTCCTCGTGTAAGATCACGCCATATGCATACTATGTGTAAGAATAAAAGATTGCCTCAACTAAGAGGAAAACAAAGAAACTCAAACCATGTCATCCTATCATCAATCATTGTAAGAGGATAAATAAAGGATCATAACCATCTAAATCGCTCAAGAATAATGTGTTTGCTCTCAATCTGACAAGATGTGGTTAGGCATATATTAATAATTTCTCAAACTCAAAAAACATGAAAAGATCTTATCATAAGCTTGTAAAGGTGTTCTCAAAGTCCACCACTTGTCAAATGAATCTAAAATGCAAGATAAATATCACGTGATCTTTTTATATGAGTGTAACGGGGAGATGGGACATGGGAAACATGTTGGTAGGAGAAAAAGTAGGTAAAAATAGCAAATAATATATGGGGTACCAAATTTCTATAACTCAAAACACCTTCAATGCATCACCATTTCACACTTTTCTTCATAATTTGTACTAATTCATGAACCATAACACTTTGATCTTTGTAGCCCTTGATGTCTCTTTTAGGGACGTTTTTCTTCACTTTTGAGCCAACCATTATTTATTGTTGTTGCATATTTGGCAGGAACTTTTCGTCCTCTCCTCCAAACATGAAAATATCTTCAATAAGGATAATATGTATCGAGACTTCCACGTTTACTTCTTGGATACACTTTCATACTTCATGGAAACACCCCATACTTGATTTATTCATTATCTTCTTCCATCACAGCCCCGGATATAGTCAAATAAGGCTATACATGGATGCGATGCATTTTTTAGGGGCACCAAAGAAGGGAAAATAAAGCAAGAAGTGGATAATAGAAGGAAAAAATATATAAGGGCGGAAAATATCACTTATGCTTATCAAAGAAGGCCTCAATCATTTTAATATCATGGCATAAAGAATCAAATGAGCATGTAGTTTTGAATGAGAGTCAATCACAAGTATACATGAAACTAAACATGTTGGTGATTTCACAATAATAAGAAAGAAAAAACACATGAAAATGCATGTATGTAGGCTAGAGCACTTAAAAGGGTTATGTTTGGGCAAGATAGTCATAAATAATCATCCAATAACTCATGTGCAAAAACGATAGCAAGAAGTAGTAATCCAACCCATGTTGGAAAGTCAAGTGTAGTAACATAATATATTTGATATGGGGTAAACATACTACCTCATAACCAAATATTACTGCAAGTGCACAACCGTGTCACTGTGAATTTATGATTTTATCATTAAGGTTGAATCCCAAATGACTATGTATATCTCAACTTTGTCTCAAGTTCACTAGAAATTCTTGAATGTGTAAAATGAAATAAAAAGGGGTGATCAAGTGAGCAAATGCTTGGTTTGGGGGTAACAAGTTTCAACTAACAAGATCAAGTATCAATATGAGGAAAATACTAGGCTTGGGGTTATTCCCACAAACTGTAGTTGGAAGCATGTTCAATCATGTTTCGTTCAATCAATGAGGAGAGTATTAATTCACAAATACTAAGTTAGCATGGTATAAGGTGTGCTTTGTCAAGGTATATGGTTTGTGACAACTAGTGAGTATCACACGGTGTTTGCTATTTACACATTAGTTGATTAAGCTTAATGACAACTTATGATTACATTAGACAATACAAGCATCAAATGGTGTTTTCTATTTTCTTGCACCATCTAAATAACTATTGTTTGGACATTCACAACACAAGTATGTTAGCCATCTTTTCGGCCCTATCCAACAATACTCAAGCAATGTAAGCATCACAACATTGAAAAATCATCCTTGTATTACTTATTGGTCTTAACTTAGATGATTGATTCATATATCCCTCATTCATGGTTGGAAATATACAATGTGCTATGGGAACAATCTAAATTATCTCTAGTCTAGTATCCGACATTGAAAATAAGTCCAAACATGAATGAACCATAGATGAATTTGAGGCCTTCAATATGCTACTAAACATGCATTTGATTCTCCAACAAATCATAAACACAACATAAAACACACTAACCTAGAAAAAGGACTACTCACACAACATGGGAAATTTCGGCACACTAACAATAGGAACAAATGGCATGGTTGCAAAATAGACTTGAAACAAAGAATGTAGGGAAAAGTATGAAGTAAATCATACTTACCAATCCTAAGATATGGCTAAAAAAAGATAAAAAAAAAAGATCTAGGATGAGAAAATATGAAGAATACCAAGAACTTCTTCAATTTCTTCAATCCAACGGCCAAAGCAACCTACAAAAGAGAGAGTTTATACTATTAAACTAAGAGAATTGTTTGAAAGAGTTGGTGCCATTTACAATCATCCTAGAGCCATATATATCGTGGTTGTCCCTTCAAAAGGAATCTTCAATCAAGTGGCATGGAGTTAGTTAGGCATGTGGTCCACATCGGGATGGAAACCTCAAGTGATTGGGTGCCTTAGGTCAAGTGGGTCATTTTCCCAAGGTCGAGTTCTTCCACCGCCTTACTCGGGTACAAGTATCTCGAGTGAACTTTCTTCTTAGTCCGAGTTTTTAAGTCTTCTTACCTCGAGTGATGTCATCCCACTCGAGATACGTTGCAATTTTGTGAAAAATGCTTCTTATCATGAGTGGACTGGTACACTTAGGTCGAGCTCGATGCTCCACACCAGCTACGTTAAACTTTATTGCCAGCTTTTCTTCTTAGGCCGAGTGACATGTCTTCTTAGGTCGAGTGAATTTGGCTTCTTACTCTGAGTGATGATGTTTCACTCGACCTTAGTTGACATTTGCACTCAAAGTTCTTCTTACTCCGAGTTTTTCTTTCTTCTTAGCTCGAGTGAAGCTTCACTCGAGGTTCCTTCCTTGGGGTTTCCTTGCTCCTTTGGATTCTTATAAATGGTAATGCTTGGTTCCTTTCCTTCTTTGCTCCATAAATGACGATGATGGCTTGATAAGTGTTCCTTGGAATTGCTCGAGATGTTCATTTATGATCCATTTGAGACCTAAATCACCTATAAACAGATCTAAATGGATAACATGAAAACATGCTAGCAAAATACCCCATGCTTAGCTCTTATTTGTGACGAGGGACCATCCCTAACACCTTTTATACATGGACCAATCACTAGAGAAAGGGCAAGAGCATTGATGGAGAAGGAGTCTATGTCTACTACAAGTCATGTCAAGGAAGGATCTATCACTAGATCAAGAGCAAGAAGAATCAAAGAGGAGGTTTTTAGCTTATTGGCGTCCTTAGATTCTAAGGAGACCATTGTTGATCATTTTGTGCATTAGTCTTCCATAGTCACATCATTGACCATTCCAGCCAAGGAAGACTTATAGGAGATACCATAAAAGAGTAATAATGATCAAGGAAGCAAGGAAAGTGGCTAGTCGAGATTGTCGAGCATCCAATCGAGATTTACCTCTTGCCTTGTGGAGATTAAAATCAAGCTAGTCGAGATTTTGATTAGTTATTAGTTATTTTATTTTAAAGCCTTTAAAGCTCTAAACATTCTAAAGGTATCTTTTAGATTTTATTCTATCTTTTAGGATTATTTTATCCTTTTATTTTCTAGGAATTGGACTATTAATACCCTAGGGTCTAGATAGTTGAAGGTAGAGTTGATTTTACTTATCTCGTTCCACATATATGAGATACTCGATACTTCGTTTATGAAGTTTTTGTTCTATTCATTCATATTCAATCAAAAATAATGCCTTTGATTGAATAGTTGTGAGTCCATGATAGGTTGTGCTTGTGTGTGTTACCCTAGGGTTTAGGTACCATCAACATTGTGAAGAAATGAGGCTAACACATCTTGCTTTCGCCAATGATGTTGTGTTGTTCTCTCGAGGAGATGTTGCTTCGGTCCGAGTATTAATGAGTTGCATCAACCGGTTTGGCGAGCTAAGTAGATTGAGAGTTAGCCTAGCCAAGTCCTCCAAGTACCTGGCCTCCGTACCAGCAAGTGAAGCGGCGGAATTGCAATTGATCACTGGCTTTGCTCAAGGGAGCTTTCCCTTTCGGTACTTGGGCGTGCCAATTGCCCCTCACACACTCTGAGCGGCAGAATACACACCTCTCCTAGACAAGATTGGCAAGAACATCAATGCATGGAACAAGAAGTATTTGTCTTTCGCCGGCCGCCTTGAGCTCATCACCTCAGTCATACAAGGCATTGATAGCTTTTGGCTCTCGGTGCTTCCGGTCCCAGGCCTTGTGATTGATAGGGTCATCAAGCTTTGTAGGCAATTCTTATGGTCAAGACCAAGTGTGGCATGGGACAAGTTGTGTAAGCCAAAGATAGAGGGCGGCCTTGGGTTATTGGAGCTTAGATCATGGAATAATGCATTCATGTGCAAGCATTATTGGCACATACATGAGGGACGTGATAGCTTATGGGTCAAATGGGAGCACCATAGATACTTACAAGTGGTTGAGCCATGTGACTGGCGACCCCATAGACGCGACTCGCCACTTATAAAGGCTATTCTGGCCGGGAGGGACCGCATGATGGAAGGAGGGCACTTGCTTGATGAAACTCTCCAAGAGCTTTGTCATGACTCTAAGTTTAAGGTGACAAAGGCTTACCACCTTTTTAGAAAAAGAGAGGAGGATGTGCCATGGCACAATGTCATTTGGGACTCGAGACATACGCCAAGTGTTCGCCACTTAGCGTGCGTGCAAATAAGCTTTAAATTTATAAAACTAGAATCAAGCAAGCGAACCCGCAGTGTACGGATCGACGTAGTTAAGCAAGAATTCCAGAGTATCGAACACAGGGATTTGGGGGGAACAAATTCAATTATAGGTTATCAAGCGAGTAAATGTAAGAAGCTTTTCAAGTATTGGGAAAACAACAATCCTAAAGATCCAGATATCCAGCTTTGGCAATCGATTCAAGATATACTAAAGGTATAAGGACAGAGTTGAGGTATGCAAAGGTATGCTAATGTAAGGTAATCGTACGGTGAAGTTCCAAAAACCTTATATGACTCACCTAGAAGACACTCTCTATAAAGGTTGTTGAGGCTTCAGTATAGAAAGGTTCTAAAGGCAAGAATTAACGTCAAATACCCAAACTTGTAATCCAAGGATCAAGACTAACTAAACCGATTAAGGTTGTGACACTCACAATCGAGGTAGAGGTTGTTGAGGCTTCACTACCACCTAGAAAAGGCAAGCCAAGACTAAGTTAAAACAAATCTTTAACTTTGGATTAAAGTAAAAGCAAGTTCGTAAACTAACACAAAATTTTGGGTAGTTCTTGAGTTCCACGGTCGTGGAAGCTCAAGAACAGACCGTGGATTAGGGTTGTCGTCGATTCTCTCTAACTCTTAGGGTTCAATCTGTTTACGATCGATCTATCATCATCTAAGCCACAACTATCAACCCTTCACCTTAGAATTGTTAAGGGTTTTTAGCCAACAATAGTCATATTGATATCAAATTCAAGGTTTGAAAGAATAAAAGATGAAAACTTCCGAAAACTTTCAATAACTTCCAAATCAATCTCAAATCCACAAATCAAGAACAATATCGTCAATAGATTCGGAATAACGCAAACAATCACAAATCTTAGATAAGAAGGACGAATGGGATGTCAATCCGTCTTCTGAATCAAACCTAAACAAGAAGCGAAATCTTCTTGCGAACATTCTTCCGAATCTTCGATCCTCCGTTAATCCGGAGATCCCAATGACAAAGCACAAAGATCTCTCAAACACAATCTCCGCCAAATGCGAAATTAGGGCAATTCCAAGCGTAAGCGTAAGATGTGTCTATGCGTAAGTGAAGGTGACGGAATCTCTCTTCGTCCGTCCTTTTATAGTGTAAGATAAAATATCGGCCTGGCCCAATTGCGTAGGAGATCGTGGCTTAAAGTGTGGCGAAAAAGATCGCCAAGACCACGGTCGTGGAAGGGTTCCACGGCCGTAATTTAGAGCGTGAAAATCATCACGGTTTGACACAACTCCTCCACGGCCGTAGAAGTTGCTGGAATGAACCACGCTTCCCTTGCCATGGTTCCACGGCCGTGGACTTGAACGTGGAATGTAGTACGGCCGTATTTTAGAGCGTGGTTTAGGGGTAGAACGTGATTCTTCCTTAGTCTCGTGCATTCTTCAAGTTGGCACTTCCTTAGCTCCTAGGAATGTCCTCAATTCATGGATATGCTCAATCAAACTCCATCCTTGCTCAATTCCGTTCGGAAATAGCTCTTAATTGCCTACAATCAACATAAAGCTTGTGTAGATCTCTATATCGACATTATAGACAAACTAGCTCACAAATGCATCAATGCTTAATCAATGACTATCAATATGGATGGAATACACTTAGAATATGTGCCTAAAATATCACAATATTTCATGCTAACAAATAACCCCATACTTGCCACTTGCTTGTCCCTAAGCAAGGTCTTTCAAAAGCTTTTAAAACACAAGTTAGAATGAAATATGTGTACCTTCTCAAAGCAAAACTTCTTTTGGATGAATGTGCCTTCTAATCAATAGATCATTCTCAAATCTTGCTTCAATCATTTATAAGACTTTCATACACTTAATCAAAGAGTAAAGAGTAAAGAAATCTCATGAATTAATCAAACTTCCATACAAACATCATAACCTTCAAACATTATCAAAATCAATCATAAGAAACTTCAATTTAGATCACCAAGTCATATATCATTCTTTTGATCTTAAGGACTTTCAAAGAGGTCTAGAATGTGGAAAGGGAAGGAAAACTTTAAGGAATGTGGTGCATGAATCCGGGAAAGTGGATAACTACTCTTTTCTTCTTCTCTTGCGGTTTCCGCAACACTTTCAACTTAGAGCTTCGCTCTTTTCTTTTCATTTTTCGACTTTACTTTTGGAGTTATGGATAGAGGTGCACAAAAACCGAATCCTAGGAGATTGGCGTTTCTCAATTTTTATGAGATGCCTCAAACCCTTAGCGCACATACCATAATCCGCTAGGAATATCGCTCAATCCGACTTTGGCAAGACACAAACACCCGGCTATGTGAATGGTGCCGAGTTACTCATTATCATGATTGACTTCCCCAAACCTATAATTTCTTTCTATTCCTTTGAATGCAAAGTATTGCTTTCATGGCCCTCCCACATCATACATGCCTTTTTCATTCAACTCCTCCAAATTCCCGGATAGGTAAAGGAGGTCAATATTTCAATGAGGGGCTAAATGATCAAAGAAAGAAGAAAGAAAATCGAATTGCCTTAATCATCTCAACAAGAAGTATAAGAACTTATAGTGTGATTTCAACCTTATTTTCTCAACATGATTTAAGTAACATTCATCACATTATGAAATTTGCAAAAGAGGTAAAATCAACTCATTCAATTTCTTTTCAATTCACTGTTTGTTTAAGCATGCAATTGTCATTAAACTCAATTCACAAGTAGCGATTATCATAGAAATCATCTCTATCCTTAGAAGCACAAAATTTTCAAAATTTTTCAATTTTTATGGGTTTTTCAAACTCTTTTTCATGCAATGCAATAATGAAACGTGTAACAATATAATGAACATGCAAGATAGTCTCAATAGAAGCAATCATAGTGAGTAAGAGTTATTACAAACTTTTAGTCACACCCCACCCCATACTTGGAACAAACATTGTCCCTAATGTTCAAATAAAAGAAAAAGAAGAAAAGAAAGAAAGAAAAAAGAAAAAAAAAGAAACTCACAAAATGGCGGTGGGCGGCTAAACTGTCGGTCCTGCAAGTCATCACTGCGGTGGAGGCGGGAATGGAGAGAAGATAGGATCGTAGTACCGCCCGAACTGCTGGTGGTAGACATCCCTCATCATATGGTCGAGGTCATCCATGCGTCCATCTCTCGCGTCAGCTCGGATCTCCAATGCTCCCACTCTATCAGAAAGGCTAGTAGCCCACTCTGGCATCTGCTCATACCAACCCGGAGCCTGGCTGTACCACCCCGGTGCATCTGACGGTGCTGGTGCTGGTGCTGGTGGTGCCTGTGCAGACCATGGAGGTGGAGCTCCGTACCATGCAGGAGGTGTCTCCATCCAAGTGGGTCTCTCACTCACGCTGGCACGACGAGAAGATGAACCTGAAGCTCTGGCGGGACGTGGAGAACGTCTAGGCACATCAGAAGCTATGTCCGGCTGATTCGGAAACGTGCCGAAATCCTGCTCAGCTCCTCCTCCTCCCTCATAGGGATCTCTCATCTCCTCCTCAACTACTGGTGGTGGTGGGACATATGGAGGGGCTGCAATCCTGTTCGCATGCATAGCAGCGAACGTCTCCTTCCAATTATGGCGTCCAGCCATAATGGAATACTCTGGGAGCCACTCAATACCCCTCCCCGTCCTGCTCTCCCATGGCATAGCTGCATATGGTGGACCTCTATGGGTGGGGAAGATGAGACCTCTAGTCATGAAGGCCTGAAGTCCTAGGGGTACGGCAGGAATACGTGTACATGCAGAAAAAATCTACCCCTAGCATCCTAGCAAGGTGGGTGACTATCCCACCATATCCAATGTTGCCCGCCCTCTTGTTCTTTAGCTTGCTCATGGTAGCAGCTAAGAGGGTGGCGCAGTCAGCAGGGCGCCCATACAGCATAGAGTAGAGAAGGAAGAGCTCATCCGTCTTGATCTTCTGAGGTGTCTCCGTCCTAGGGAAGAGACACTCAGAAAGAACCCGGTGAGCAATCTTCAAGGCTAAGTGATACATCAACTTAGCCTTGGTATCAGCTGGTTGCCAGCGGTCCTCGCTGGCGTAAATCATGGCAACCTCCTCCCAGAAGTCCTTGGCGTAAACGCCGCTGGGGAAACGACTATCGAAGGTCTCTTGGAACCCAAAGAAGGTCCCGAACTCCCGGATAGAGAAATCATAGTTCCTTTCCATCAGACGGAAAGAAACTATCCTATCAACGTGGTTGTGATCAAAAGACGTCACAACCTCTCTCGTGATCTCCTCATAAGCGTCCTCTCGGATAGCCGAGAAGACGATAAGACCGGCTCTATCCAAGAGCCAAGTAAGGTCATCTACTATGTGTAGAGGAGCTAAATCCTCCAACAATAGGTACCTAGGTCCTATAACAGCCCTCTTGTGGATCCTCTCTAATGCATCGAGATGATCCTCGTGAATGGTGGGTACCTTAGGGCTAGGAGGTGATGGTGATGAAGGTAATGATGGAGGTGAAGGGGAGGAAGGTGGTGGTGCTCTAGAGGATGAAGAGGAAGAGGGGTTGCCCTTCCTCTTTTTATTCTTTTCCTTCTCCTTATTCTTATCCTTGTTTCTCCCAAAAACTCTCCTCACAAAATCCATTACTGTCGAAAACCACGGTCTATTCTTGGTGTTCCACGGCCGTGGAATTGACAGAGACCGTGGTTCGTCTCGCTTTTTCTCAAAATTCAGCAAAGAACAACCAATCTCAGTAATCAAGCAGTCCTAGACTAATTCCTTCCAATTTCAATCAGTTCTCCTATAAATGCTAGCAAAAACGAACCCGAATTGACAAAGATAGAGAAGAGCGGAAAAAACCTAGGTTTCGGATTTTTAAATCCGAATTCTGCGTTCCTTGGTGAATTGCCGCTCGATTTGTTGCTTGGATCTCGTTGGTGATCGAATTTGCTTCAGTTTGGGTCGAAGAATCGTTGAAAACGATTAACGAACGGAGAATTGAGGTGAAGGGCGTGATTCCGGCGAAAGAGGGCGTGGAAATTGGGTTTTGTGGTGTGTTTTTGTGAAGAACGTGGTTTATATAGTGGCCGGCAAAATTTTTGAAAACCACGGTCTATCGGGGGGTTCCACGGCCGTGGAATTGTACGGAACCGTGGTTTTGGTGATTTTTCAAAGGCTTTTGGAAATTACGGTCACTGTAGCTGTCACGACCGTGGTTTAGGCCGTGGAACTCTCTGTAATGCTCTAAAGTCCAAGTTTCGTCACTTTTCTTCAAAATCACTCTTCCCCTTTCCTTTTCCACTGTTCCTACATCCAAAAACACGAACATACCGGAAGGAATCGAAGGCAAAACAAAGCAAAAACGTCTAAACTAAGCTAAACTATGAATCGAACACAAAAACGTAAATGCAATACCTTGGGTTGCCTCCCAAGAAGCGCTCTGTTTAAGGTCCGTAGCTAGACCAAATTCGCACTTATTCGAGTGCGGTGGGCGCGAACTCTTCAGCTTGGAGTTCCGGCGTATACTTCTTGAGCCGTTGACCGTTCACCTTACAGCTTCCGCCCGCTTCACCCCAAACTTCAACTGCACCATGGGGGAAAATATGTTTGATTAGAAAAGGTCCGGTCCAACGAGATTTAAGCTTACCTGGAAAGAGACGAAGCCTTGAATTGAAGAGGAGAACTTGATCTCCTTCTTTGAAGTCCTTTGGAATGATATGCTTATCATGCCAACGCTTTGCTCTCTCCTTATAAATCTTGGCGTTCTCATAGGCGTTCAAGTGGAGTTCTTCAAGCTCATTAAGGTTCAAGAGATGCTTCTCTCCCGCTTCCTTCATGCTGAAATTCAACCACTTGATGGCCCAAAACGCCTTGTGCTCCAACTCTACCGGTAAGTGGCAAGACTTCCCATACACAAGGTTGTATGGTGTGGTTCCTATGGGAGTCTTGTACGCAGTCCGGTACGCCCACAATGCATCATCAAGCTTCGAGGACCAATCCTTCCTAGTCCTTGAAACCGTCTTCTCTAGGATTCCTTTGATCTCCCGGTTTGAGATCTCAACTTGTCCACTAGTTTGTGGATGATAAGGGGTGGCGATCTTATGAGTAACCCCATACTTAGCTAGAAGAGCTTCAAAGCACCGGGCAATGAAGTGAGAACCTCCATCACTAATGATAGTCCTAGGTGTACCAAATCGTGGGAAGATGGTCTTGTTAAAGAACTTAACCACCACCATGGCATCATTGGTGGGAGAGGCAATTGCTTCCACCCATATAGAAACGTAATCCACCGCCAAGAGTATGTATTGGTTTCCACAAGATGATGGGAACGGTCCCATAAAATCAACTCCCCAAACATCGAAAATCTCCACCTCTTGGATGTTATTGAGAGGCATCTCATTCCTCCTAGAGATATTTCCTGTTCTTTGACAAGCATCGCAGCAGGAAACAAAGGATTGCACATCTCTAAATAAAGTAGGCCAAAAGAATCCAGATTGCAATACCTTAGCACTAGTCTTGTTCGAACTAGCGTGTCCTCCACATGGTAGTGAATGACAATGGCGGATGACACTTTGCATCTCATCTTCCGGCACACATCGCCGAATGATGCCATCCGGACCTCTCTTAGAGAGGAGAGGTTCATTCCAAAAGTATTCCCGGACATCCTTAAAGAACTTCTTTCTTTGTGCGTAGGATAATCCGGGCGGTATCTCCTGACAAACCAAATAGTTAACAAAATCAGCAAACCATGGTTCGTTACCTTTGGAGATCACATCGATGCACTCCTCAATAATGTGTAGGTGTTCGTCCGGGAAGGAGTCATCTATAGGTAGATGGTCGTCCTCTAGATGTGTTAGGCGACTCAAATGATCCGAAACAGAGTTTTCCAAACCCTTCTTGTCGCGGATCTCTAGATCGAATTCTTGTAGGAGAAGAATCCATCTAATTAGCCTTGGCTTCGCATCCTTCTTTGCAAGGAGGTACCGGATCGCAGCATGATCCGTATAGACAATCACCTTTGCACCTACAAGATAAGAGCAAAACTTGTCAATAGCATAAACAATGGCTAAAAATTCCTTTTCCATAGTGGCGTAGTTGAGCTGCGCTTCATCTAGCGTCTTGCTAGCGTAGTATATGGCATGGGTTCGCCCTTCCTTTCTTTGTCCAAGAACAGCTCCTATAGCTACGTCACTAGCATCGCACATAACCTCAAAGGGAAGATTCCAATCTGGAGGTTGGATAATAGGTGCTGAAATTAGAGCTTCCCGAATCATGTTAACGCATCCAAGCATTCTTGCGAAAACTCAAAAACTGCATCCTTCATCAATAGATTAGTTAGCGGTTTTGATATTTTAGAGAAATCCTTTATGAAGCGCCTATAGAATCCAGCATGTCCTAGGAAACTTTTTATCCCTTTCACCGAAGTTGGGGGAGGAAGCTTCTCTATAGTCTCTATTTTCGCCTTATCCACCTCTATCCCTCTACTAGAGATTAGGTGTCCTAATACAATTCCTTCCTTTACCATAAATTGACACTTCTCCCAATTAAGAACTAGGTTAGTGTCTTCACACCTTTGTAAAACAAGAGCAAGGTTAGAAAGGCAATTGTCAAAAGAGGAACCGTATACGGAGAAGTCATCCATGAAGACCTCCATGATTTCCTCAATGTATTCGGAGAAGATGGCCATCATGCACCTTTGAAAGGTGGCTGGGGCGTTGCAAAGCCCGAACGGCATTCTCCTATAAGCGAACGTACCCCATGGACACGTGAATGTGGTCTTCTCCTGATCATCCGGGTGTATCGGAATCTGGAAGAAACCACTATAACCGTCAAGATAGCAAAAATGAGAATGTTGTGCTAACCTTTCAAGCATTTGATCAATGAATGGCAATGGGAAGTGATCCTTCCTCGTCGCTTTGTTAAGCTTGCGGTAGTCTATGCACATCCGCCATCCCGTTACGGTTCGGGTAAGAATGAGTTCGTTGTTCTTGTTGGTGATGACCGTCATTCCTCCCTTCTTCGGAACTACTTGTACCGGGCTCACCCACTTACTATCGGAGATAGGATAGATGATACCTGCATCAAGAAGTTTAAGAATTTCCTTCTTGACAACCTCTTTCATGGTCGGATTCAACCGCCTTTGAGGTTGTCTTGAAGTCCAAAAATCCTCTTCCATTAATATTTTGTGCATGCATAGGGAAGGTTTGATTCCTACTAAGTCTTCTATAGTATAACCTAAAGCTTTCCTATGTTTCCTAAGGACAACCATAAGCTTACTATGTTCATCTGTGGTTAGATCGGAACTAACAATAACCGGATAAGTAGAGTTAGGTCCTAGAAAAGCGTACCTTAGATGTGTAGGAAGTTGTTTCAATTCCATTGCTTTCGGAGCTTCCAATGGTTCTTGAGGAGCATCCGATGCCTCCTTAGAAGTGTCTAAGGAAGTAGAAGGTGTGGGAGAAGAATCAAAAGAAGTTGAAGAAGAGGTACGATCACCCTCTTCCACGGCCTGAATCACGGTTTCCCTGCATCCTCCACGGCCGTGGTTTAGGGCGTGGAAAGGAAATACGGTTGCTCTGTTTCCTCCACGACCGTGTAACCCTCTGGAGTGAGCCACGCTTTGGTTTGTGAAATCCACGGCCGTGGAATATAGTGTATGGCCGTGGATTCTCACGTTTTCTGCTTCGTCATGGAGTTTCTCAAACTCCTCTTCACATATTTCCTCTTGTGCTTCTAAAGCTTCAATTGCCTCATTGCACTCCTCTTCTTCCCCTACATTCGTTAGACTCATAGTAATAACCTTTTGCAAAGGATCTTTGAAGAGAATAGCACTTACCTCCTCTCTAGACAACCCCTCTTCATCTTGGATATTGAATATATCCTCATCAAAGATTGGCTCCTTCACTAGAGTGGAAAGAACGAACTCTACCTTCTCTTCTCCTATGTCAAAGGCGAGCCTAGCATTCTTGCAATCGACTATGCAGCCGGAAGTTGCAAGAAACGTTCTTCCGAGTATGATCGGGACCGGACTATCTGCAGGAATGTTAAGCACAACAAAATCAATGGGAACAAAGAATTTACCTAGCTTGACTGGGACATCTTCTACAATACCGACGGGGCGAGTGATGGATCGATCCGCCATGTATAACGTCATCTTCACCGGTTTAGGGTCGCCTAAACCGATCTTCCTACATAATGCAAGTGGTATGATGCTCACACTTGCTCCTAAGTCACATAACGCATCATATGTGACATCTCCCACTCCTATGGGAATGCAAAATGACCCCGGATCCTTTAGCTTTGGGGGCATCTTCTCCTTCATGGTCTTGATGAGATCCGAAGAATCCGAACTCATCTTAACCTCTCCAAAATCCTCTAACTTTCTCTTGTTAGAGAGGATCTCCTTTAAGAACTTGCCATAAGCCGGCATACCTACAATAGCATCAATGAAAGGTATATTAATATGCAGCTTGCTCATGAGTTCTATAAACTTACCAAATTGTTTATCTAGGCGCGCTCTCGCTCTAGATTGAGGGAATGGTAGGGGAGGTTCGTAAGCCGGAGGAGGAACGTAGAAATCTTCCTTCTCCTTCCCCTTCTCTTTGTATTTCTCAACGGAGACTTCAACAAACTTAGGCTGCGGATCGCTGGTAGTCACTCCGCTCCTAGTTGTGATTGCCATCACCCTTCCCTTAGGGTTGTCCTCCGTTTTTCCTGGAAGTTTCCCTTGATTCCTAGGAACTTCCTCCGCTTGGATGAACATTTGGTTTTCTAAAACCTTTTGGGCTTTATCAACCTTAGAAATTTGATCATCAACCTTAATGATGCGGTTCTCCAAACCTTGAAGCTTTCCCAAAATCGTTTCCAACATGGGATTGGGCTTCTCCTTCCCCGAAGTGTTTCCTCCATTAGATGTTTGCCCCTGGCTTTTCAAAGGAGTAGAGGAAGAGGAAGGTGGAGTTAGTGAATTCGAATTGGAAGGATAAGAGTTACCGGAGTTTTGTTGATTGGAGCGCCAATTGTTGTTGTTTGAACCCCTATTGTTGTTCCAATTATTGTTCCGGTTGTTGTTGCCATTCCAATTATTCCGGTTGTTGTTCCGGTTATTGTTGTTGTTGCGGTTTGTATTCTCACCACCATTGTTGTTGTTGCCCAAGTAGCCAACATCTTTTCCTTGTTGCTTTGGAAAGTTGGTCTTGATAGCTTCCTTCAACTCTTTGATCTCATTGTTGAGGGAGAAAATTTGATTTTGAGCTTCATGTGTGAGCTTTGCTCCTTAATCCACACGATTTCCCTCTACCTTCCGGTGAGAATACTTCTCTATGACCCTTGTTTGCTTCTCAATGAAGTCTCAAGCGTCATCTTTCCTCATGTCCATGAATGTACCACATGAGAGGGATTGGAGCTTGAATTGTGTCTCCACATCCAGCCCCTTATAGTATATTTCTAGCAATGCAAGCTTGGATATGCCATGATGAGGACAATCCAAGAGCAAATCCTGAAACCTTTCCCAAGATTGAAACAAACTTTCGTTAGATCTCATGGAAAATGCATTAATCTTACCTCTAAGTTCCGCCGTTTTGGATGGCGGAAAGAACTTAGTGAGGAACTCCGCGGAAAGGTCTTTCCACGTGTCTAGTTTCCCACTAGGAAGAGCTTGGTACCAAGACAATGCTTTCCCCTTCAAGGAGAAGAAGAAAGGCTTGAGCTTATAGTTGTTGGTAGTTGCATTCTTCGGCCTCATTGTCTCCATCATACACTCAAAGTTTTGCAAGTGTTGGTGTGGAGATTCAGCGCTTGTTCCGCCAAATTGGTTTTGGCGAACAAGAGTAATAACTTGAGGGTTGAAGCTAAACCCTTGTAGATCATCAGCATCAAAGTTCACACCTAGACGGCGTGGTTGCTGCGTTGGATCCATCCTTTGGCCAAGAGTTCTTGGCTCCTCATCCACACGTTCGATCCTTGCATTCCTAGGTGGAACACGGCGATTAGCATCTGCCCGTGGATGGAATGGATTCACATTGATCGTTGGATCAATTTCCTCTAGCGGTGGCATGGAGGAATCGCTATCCTCATTGGATGAGTTAGCTCTAACCGATCTTCCCGATCTCCTCCTTCTCTTTTTCTCCTTAAGGTTGTTTATCTCCAACCTCATTTGGATCATCATGTCCGTTAGATCGTCAACTTTCATTTGATGACGATCCGTTTCTTCTCTACGTGTCTTCTCACTCCATTGGAGTTGAGCTTCCTTTTCCGCAAGCTCCGATTGAAGATCACGTTCTATTTCTTCAGCCATTTTCTTTTCCTTTCGCTTTTTCCTTAAATTCCTCTCAAGCTCTTGATCAAGAGGTAAGAGGTCTTCGGTGTTCCTAAACCTGCGCATGTACTTGAAAGGATATCAAATAACAAGGGAAGAGCTCCCAAGCTTGACAACCGTAAACCGAATTCGGCCTAGACCAAATCCCCGACAACGGCGCCAAAAACTTGTTCGCCACTTAGCGTGCGTGCAAATAAGCTTTAAATTTATAAAACTAGAATCAAGCAAGCGAACCCGCAGTGTACGGATCGACGTAGTTAAGCAAGAATTCCAGAGTATCGAACACAGGGATTTGGGGGGAACAAATTCAATTATAGGTTATCAAGCGAGTAAATGTAAGAAGCTTTTCAAGTATTGGGAAAACAACAATCCTAAAGATCCAGATATCCAGTTGTGGCAATCGATTAAAGATATACTAAAGGTATAAGGATAGAGTTGAGGTATGCAAAGGTATGCTAATGTAAGGTAATCGTACGGTGAAGTTCCAAAAACCTTATATGACTCACCTAGAAGACACTCTCTATAAAGGTTGTTGAGGCTTCAGTATAGAAAGGTTCTAAAGGCAAGAATTAACGTCAAATACCCAAACTTGTAATCCGAGGATCAAGACTAACTAAACCGATTAAGGTTGTGACACTCACAATCGAGGTAGAGGTTGTTGAGGCTTCACTACCACCTAGAAAAGGCAAGCCAAGACTAAGTTAAAGCAAATCTTTAACTTTGGATTAAAGTAAAAGCAAGTTCGTAAACTAACACAAAATTTCTGGTAGTTCTTGAGTTCCACGGCCGTGGAAGCTCAAGAACAGACCGTGGATTAGGGTTGTCGTCGATTCTCTCTAATTCTCAGGGTCCAATCTGTTTACGATCGATCTATCATCATCTAAGCTACAACTATCAACCCTTCACCTTAGAATTGTTAAGGGTTTTTAGCCAACAATAGTCATATTGATATCAAATTCAAGGTTTGAAAGAATAAAAGATGAAAACTTCCGAAAACTTTCAATAACTTCTAAATCAATCTCAAATCCACAAATCAAGAACAATATCGTCAATAGATTCGGAATAACGCAAACAATCACAAATCTTAGATAAGAAGGAAGAACGGGATGTCAATCCGTCTTCTGAATCAAACCTAAACAAGAAGCGAAATCTTCTTGCGAACAATCTTCCGAATCTTCGATCCTCCGTCAATCCGGAAATCCCAATGCAAAGCGCAAAGATCTCTCAAACACAATCTCCGCCAAATGCGAAATTAGGGCAATTCCAAGCGTAAGCGTAAGATGTGTCTATGCGTAAGCGAAGGTGACGGAATCTCTCTTCGTCCGTCCTTTTATAGTGTAAGATAAAATATCGGCCCGGCCCAATTGCGTAGGAGATCGTGGCTTAAAGTGTGGCGAAAAAGATCGCCAAGATCACGGTCGTGGAAGGGTTCCACGGCCGTAATTTAGAGCGTGGAAATCATCACGGTTTGACACAACTCCTCCACGGCCGTAGAAGTTGCTGGAATGAACCACACTTCCCTTGCCATGGTTCCACGGCCGTGGACTTGAACGTGGAATGTAGTACGGCCGTATTTTAGAGCGTGGTTTAGGGCTAGAACGTGATTCTTCCTTAGTCTCATGCATTCTTCAAGTTGGCACTTCCTTAGCTCCTAGGAATGTCCTCAATTCATGGATATGCTCAATCAAACTCCATCCTTGCTCAATTCCGTTCGGAAATAGCTCTTAATTGCCTACAATCAACATAAAGCTTGTGTAGATCTCTATATCAACATTATAGACAAACTAGCTCACAAATGCATCAATGCTTAATCAATGACTATCAATATGGATGGAATACACTTAGAAAATGTGCCTAAAATATCACAATATTTCATGCTAACACCAAGGCATGCTTTCATTGCCTGGTTGGCTGCCTTGGGCCACTTATCCACACATGATCGAATGAGCTTCCTTGGAGTGGATCCAGTTTGTCATCTTTGCCGGCGAGAAAACGAGTCACATGAGCATTTGTTCTTCTGATGCAAGTACTCTAGACGTTTCTGGCGTAAGGTGAGACGTAGCTTCAACATGCTGGCTGGGCTTGGCACATTGCCTTTAGCCATGCGTTGGCTGAGGTGAGCAAGGGGGAAAAAGAAATGGAAGATTAGTGCAATGAGGTTTGCCTTTGTTGCTACCGTCTATTTTCAATGGTATGCACGTAATAGTATTGTCTTCGAGGGCAACTTGTTGCCGGAGAAGGTGACCACTAGATTGATCAATGTCCATGTCTACCGGCTACTACACTCGGCATTCCCTGAGCATGTGGGTAGATGGGCCATGCAACATCATGATATGTGATGAACAAGCCGGGCGGAGGCCAAGCAAGGCGGACGCCGGATGGAGATGGGCTTGTTGGACGTTGTCGGGGTCTTGTCAAATGGGCCCAGATGGGCATGATGCCATCGGCCAAGGTTGTCACTACTGGGCTCTAGCCTTGTCACTACCGGCATATATTGTCATGGCTATGCCAGATGGGCCATGATGGGCACGAATGCCATCGTCTACTTTGTTTTCACAAATGGGTCAAAGCTTGTCACTACCGGCATAAGTTGTCATGGCTTTGCCGGATGGGCCCAGATGGGCATGAATGTCATTGTCTGGAGGCTATCGGTAATGGGCCGGATGTTGTCAAAAGTTTGCCAGGCTTGTCATGCGCTTGTCAAATGTTGTCACTACCATGCCACCAGGGTTATCACACATGGGCTGGGTTGTCAAGCGCTTGTCAAATGTTGTCATGTCCTTGCCGCCTAGGTTGTTACTAATGGGCCAGTTGGGCGCTAGCATGCAGGATTGTCTATCTGGATCAAGGCGCCTTCCAGCCTATCTTATTGGGCTGTAGAGGTGAGCAAACTCGCCGCTCCACATATGGATCAAAACGCCGGATGGGCTAGCTAGCCATTATTTATCCGTCTTATATATATTTTTTCTGGGTTGTACGTGCTTTGTCTTTGGACGAGCACTTTCATAGTTTTACTTGTGTTTATTCTGAACGCTTGTTTATGCCGAACGACTCTTCGGAGGGATAGGCATCTTTTTCTCACATCTATGAATTTACCAGCATCTTGTGTAGCTCTCCAAATGACCTTTATCAACCATCGAGGTCTTCTCCTTAATAAGAAACTTGAGGTAACAACTATGTATGCACACATGGTCAAACTTAATAAAGAACTCTTGAAACAAGTTAAACTTATCTCTAGAGTCCTCGAACACGCAATGCTTAAGAAAATCACCCAAATCAGCATGTGTAATACATCTACACTAAATATTCTTAGTTCCTAGCACAATATAGTCCAAGATGGTCGTAACACCCTGAATCCGCGGGCCTCGGGGCGCTACGTGACTAGGATATCACAATGGATCCTGACCCTAGCCTGACAACAAGCTCACTAGATCTTAAAACAAGGCACATATAGATATAAAACCAAATACATAAAACTGTATAATATACATCAAAGGTTTATAAAACATAGTCGAGTACAAAATGACAATCACATACCCATACATGTGCAAAACATCCCAAACCCTCGCACAACCTAGTGTACGGAAGCCCTCGGCTGATCACATCTCTGACTCACTCTACGGTTTTCCTATCCTGCAGAATATCTACAACACGGTATAAAACCGTTATCTAACAGTTCAGTAATAAGAATAATAGTAATATCACATACCAACACATCAACACATCACAATATGCCATGTCACTTACATATCCGTTTATTATCTTCATTACGTTATACCATTACTAATTCAACTTATTTTGTAACACGAGAATCTCCTGAAACTCGCCTCTGCTTTTGTCTTCCGACAGGAATATATCAGTACTATCCATTATAATACACTTGGGCCATTTAAATATACACATATGGTCGTCCTAGTCCGGTTTAGACTATAAATGCAACATTCATATGCATAAGCACCACTATCACAATCATTCAGATCCATAATTGCTAACTAAGTAAGTCCCATGGACTTACTTGTCCCAACGTAAACTTGTATCTAAGTCAGAGTTTCCCCTCGAGGAAATGATCAATTCCTACATCAGCAAGGCACACACAAGTATCAATCACTATCCACAGGTTAGGAGATTCCACCTCCTAATCTTGAAGATCTCGCATGATCATAACCATAACACAATCCACAATATCAATATCCTCAAATATTATAACTATCAATCCATAAACTCAAAATCTCACAATTCCTTAAACCTCTCAAGATATCATCTAATCAACGTTCTTCAATCTCAATTCTAATCCTAATTTAATAAATTAACCTTTAATTAATTAGATTAACTTTCACCAGAATAACGTTTTGTCCGCAGGTAATTTCTGAACTCCTTGTCATTAGATTTCATCAAAAAAACAACTCATAATCCCCAGAATAATCTAGCGAGCATAATGGAATTTTCAATTATCCAATTTGACAAGCCTAAGATCAAATTAGGCCAAATCGCAATACGGAAAATGAATAAATTCATAACTTATTCGTTACTAACCCGATTGACGATTTGAAAAAAGATTCAGAATCACAATGATGCAGGCTACGCTCGGATAACATAAAATTCATAGGAATCTGAGTGGCGCAACCGGTCTAGTGACATATATGCTCGACCAGGCCTTCAGTTGCTCGGAAACGCAAAAAATCGGTACCAAAATGAAGAGAATGAAGAGAGGAATCCAAAAACTCAAACGGACTTGAAATCGGATTAGAAACGAAGAGTAGATATGAGTTTGAAGATTTAGAGAAATCGGAGTTTTTACGAGGAAACATGAAAGGAAATGAATTAATAAACGATTTTCCGCTATTTATAGCGAAGACAATAATTATCCTTTAGCGAAGTCGATAATTATCCTTTAACCGATCCAAAGGCGGGTTGAACCCCCTTCTCCAAACTTCTCGAAATTGGAATAACAAATCTGAAATATTGTAGGGATAATTATTTCGCAACTGCCTCAGAAAACGCATATTCCTAAGCTGTCTTTCTTGACCGCTAAGAAACTAAATAGCGACTCTTTTGGCCTTTTGTCTTTCCATGTTATTTCATATCTGGGACATGTCCAATGTCCTGATCAATTCTCTCAGCTGCATTTTTATTATTTGAAGCTCCTAAATGCTCCAAATAACACCGGTGGGTAAGAATAATTACTCGGGGGAAAAAGAAAAATTCTCCATTAGTTCAAAATTACACCAGGAACATAACGGTGGGACTCATACTCATCACTTACGTAATCTTCGGGAGTTATGTGTCAATTACTATCAATGATTAAGTTAATCAACATTAATTAGAATTCGAAAATCCTACCTCTTACAATGGTGACTAACACAAACTTCTTTTAAAGACCAATGATCACCACACCATTACTAGGAAATATATAATGTAGCCAATCTCTAAACCTCCTAAATAAGAAACTGAAAGTATGATCACGCTTAGGAAAGTTTTGACAAGCTATTCTCAAATTCTTACCCAAAAGACTAAAGAAGTTACCTCCCTTTAACATGGTTAAATCTCGATCCAAACATCTAGGAACAACGTCTATGGATAGACGCTCATTAGATAGTTCTTCCTTAGAAGCAATAGGTGTAACACCCCGAATCCGCGGGACTCGGGATGCTACGGGTGGAGACCTCACAATGGGTCCCGACCCTTAGCCTGCCAATAATTTCACCGGATCTTACAACAAGACACAAATACAGGAAAAACCAAAATATATTTTAATGCAATGATATGAACCCCAAAAGCATACAAACGAAAGACCACAACCGAATTAACAACTCTCTTCGCTCCAAAAGGTGTGTGCAAGCTTTAAAATTTATAATCCAAGAAGTATGCTTGAACAATATGCGAACCCGCAGTGTACGGATCAATTGTAATAAAAGCAAGAATTTCAGGGGTCGAACACAAGGACTATGGTGAAACAAAACACGAAATCAGGTTGTCAAATATGCTAATGACCACAAATTAAAGCAATCAAAGATGATATAAAGTCAGATAAAGGGAATGCGGATTCTAGTGATTTAAGCATCCAGTTGTGGTTCCGACTCATGATCTCAAAGGATAATGCGGACAAATATGAATTTTGCAAAGGGAAGGTGTTTCTAAGGCGGGAATCAATTACCGGGTAAGTCTCACTACTCACTATCCCACACCAAAGCTCCTATTACCGGGTAAGTCTCAAGGTATTAAGGAAAGGAACTATAATCTCAAACCAACACACCACCCAAGGGAATAGAATTAACCTTTACCAGGTAAGTCTCAGGCTAACTCACAAGGATGGGATGAAGGCACACTCAAACCCCAATAAAGGATAAACCTTTATTACCTACACTCATGATCTTAGGTAAACAAACAAAGGAATCACCGGATAAGTCTCATCCTACGCTTGTGTTGAACCAGGAAAGGTGTAATAAGGATAGGATTTGGAAAACTTTTACTCTTAACTCAGATAAGGTTCTGGAAAGGTTCACCTCGTTCAGTAAGATTCCACCCCGGCCGAGATGTTCAACGACTGAGCGAGGTGTTTTAGGGTTAAGGTAAAGACTCGAGCTTTTAGGGTCCTGCTGGGATTAAGATCATTTTATCATCGCCTCTCCCACAACTTTCAGCCAATCATCCTAGAATCGCATAAGAAACTTAGCCAACAATCATCATGATAACAATAATCAAACTAAAGGAAAAGGAATCAATATTCGAACAAGAAAACCTTAAGAAAAAGGTCTCAATAACTTAATCAAACAATCAACAAACAAGCGTTCCTCAATCACAAGGCAACAAAGACAACAAACCAAAATAAATCTAAGAAGATCTTACAAACTCCTTCAAAAGCCAACTCCAACTATGATTCCTTCCTTCCTTGAACTTCAACCTTCAACTCTTCCTTCAAACTTGCCTTCAAAAACTCTAGAAATCCTTCAGAAAATCCTTGATCCGAAGATGGGTGATCCGTAGATAATCCAACACTTTATATAGGAGAATTATCTTCCAAAGATAACAATATCTTAAAAAGATAATTTCCTATAAAATATATCTCTATCTCTTAAAATAAATCAGCCAAAAATAATATCTTCCTTCCAGAAATCCAGCCAAATATATAAGATATCCTGTTTCCAAAAGTAAAAGATCTCATCCAAAAATAAAGATTTCGCCGGCGACAGGGTGCTTGCCTCGGTTGGGACGCTCCTCAAGATCACCTCGGTCGAGGTGGTACTGTAGCTGACCGAGGTGAATCTCAACTGAATGTAAAACGTCTAAACCAGCCCTAAATATCTAAAACTAAGCTAAGAAAAGGGAAAAGATATTATTAATGTCAAACCTAGTCAGCTCGGTCGAGGTGGTCCCGACCAGACCGAGGTGTTTGACTGAATGTCAAACCTAGTCAGCTCGGTTTCTCCAAGAACATCTCGGTCGAGGTGTTGTGACAGCAACCGAGATGTGTCTCAGCCAAACTCCATCTTCTCAATTTCTCGAACTTCTAGTGTAGGTCTTGAGCTGTAATCCTTCCTTAGAAAGTACCTAGTTTTTGTCTAGAGGACGCCAAAAACAAACCAAAGCAAACTTATCTAAAACTAAGCTAGGAAAAGGGAAAAGAAAGCAATACCTTGGGTTGCCTCCCAAGTAGCGCTTGATTTAAGGTCACTAGCTAGACCGTACATCATCCTTAAACATGCTGGAAGGTGTCCTCACCCCATACTTCATCTTCATCATGGGGTTAGATAAAGAAGTCTATCCAACGTTCCAGCAAATTCAAGCGCTCATCGGGGAATGAATCATCTATGGGTAGATCGTTCTTCTCGAGTGAGGAGGGAGTTAGCCGGCTGAGGTGATCCGCAACAGATATTTCGGATCCCTTCTTATCGCGAATCTCCAGGTCAAGCTCTTGAAGCAAGAGAATCCAACGAATAAGACGCGGCTTCGCATCCTTCTTAGCGAGCAAGTAACGGATAGCTGCATGGTCAGTGTAAACAATAATTTTCGCTCCCACTAAGTAAGAGCGAAACTTCTTAAAACCATATACAACCGCCAAGAGCTCCTTTTCGGTGGTGGCGTAGTTCAGTTGAGCTTCATCTAGCGTCTTACTAGCATAGTAAATGGCGTTGGTCCGGCCATCCTTCTTTTGTCCAAGTACCGCTCCTGTGGCCACATCACTAGCATCACACATGATCTCAAATGGCAAGGTCCAATCGGGAGGTTGAATGATGGGAGCGGTGATCAACACTTCCTTTATCCTGTAAAAAGCATTAAGACATTCATGCGAAAACTCAAAAACAACATCCTTATTCAAAAGATTAGTGAGTGGTTTAGAGATTTTTGAGAAATCTTTGATGAACCTCCTATAGAAACCTGCATGCCCAAGAAAACTCCGCAAACCCTTAACAGAACAAGGGGGAGGAAGTTTCTCAATAGTCTCGATCTTAGATCGATCGACCTCAATACCTCGGTTGGAAATGAGGTGTCCTTGAACAATTCCTTCGCTAACCATAAAGTGAGACTTCTCCCAATTCAGAACAAAATTAGTGTCTTCACAACGTTGTAGCACTAGAGAAAGGTTAGCTAAACAATTATCAAAAGAGGAACCATATACCGAAAAGTCATCCATGAATACCTCTATGATCTCCTCAATGTACTCGGAAAAGATAGCCATCATACAACTCTAGAAGGTAGTAGGTGCGTTACACAATCCGAATGGCATCCTCCTATAAGCAAATGTCCCCCATGGACAAGTGAAAGGGGTCTTCTCTTGGTCATCCGGATGGATAGGAATCTGAAAGAAGCCACTATAACCATCTAGATAGCAAAAATGGGAGTGTTGAGCTAACCGTTCGAGCATTTGGTCCATGAAGGGAAGCGGGAAATGGTCCTTCCGAGTGGCCACGTTCAGCTTTCTATAATCAATGCACATCCTCCAGCCCGTAACGGTCCTAGTTGGAATCAACTCGTTGTTCTTATTCGTCACAACGGTCATCCCTCCTTTCTTTGGAACTACATGCACCGGGCTCACCCACTTGCTATCCGATATGGGAAATATGATACCTGCATCCAACAACTTAAGAATCTCCTTCTTCACAACCTCTTTCATGATCGGATTTAACCGTCTTTGAGCTTCCCGTGAAGTCTTATGATCGTCTTCCATTAGTATCTTATGCATGCAAAAAGAAGGCTTAATACCAACAAGATCATCATAGTATAACCCAAAGCCTTTCGGTGTTTCCTCAGAACATGCATCAACTTAGATAATTCAGTTTCAGAAAGGGAGACACTAACGATAACAGGATAAATAGAATCCGGTCCAAGGAAAGCATACCTCAAGTGATTCGGAAGTGGTTTAAGCTCCAACCCTGGGGGTGCTTTCTGAGGTGGATTTGTGCTTCCTCCTTCCAGTGAAGTGGATTTAGATCGAAAAATTGGACTTTTTGAAGTCTCAGTTGACATCATCTCGCTTGCGACCTCGGTCGAGGCCAAAGGTGGGTGACCGAGATGTTCCTCAGATAAGAAGACCTCACTTGGTCCACGAAGTTCCTCGGTCGAGGTATTGGAATTGGGACTGAAACCTATATATTTATTTTTTCTCCTGGATTAGTTTCTCAATCTTAGCTCCTGAATCTTCTTTTAATGCTTTTAAGCTCCGTATATCTGCATCACAAGAGACATCCATACCTTCCTCCATTAAACTAAAACTAAGAACTCTTTCAAGAGGATCGTTAATAAGGATGAAGCTCACCAATTCTCTTGATTCTTCTTCATCATAGATGTTGAAGATATCATCCTCCAGCGGCTCTCCTTTCATTGCAGCAAGAAATGCAAACTACACTTGATCTCCACCAATGTTGAATTTTAACTTGGCGTTCTTACAATCCACATTGCAACCCAAAGTTGCTAGAAATGGTCTCCTGAGAATGATAGGAACGGGATAATCTGCGGGTATGTCAAGTACAACAAAATCTATAGGTAAATAGAAATTACCTAACTTGACGGGAACGTCTTCTAAAATGCCCACGGGATGGGAATGGAGCAATCTGCCATGTATAGCCTAATCTTCACCGGCTTGGGCTCTCCAAGTCCGATTTTCTCACATAGCTTCAGTGGGATGATACTCACGCTGGCCCCTAGATCACACAACGCCTCATAAGTTACATCCCCAACTTGAATGGGTATGCAAAATGAACCGGGATCTCTCAATTTGGGTGGCATCTTTCTCCTTCATTATTTGAATGACCTCCGAGGACTTAGATGTCATCCTCACTTCCCCAAAATCTTTCAGCTTCCTCTTCCTTGATAGAATCTCCTTCAGAAACTTCCCATAGGCGGGCATCCCTAGAATGGCATCAAGGAAATGGATGTTAATGTGTAGTTTATTCATTAGGTCTAGAAACTTACCAAAATGCTTGTTTAGATGTGCTCTCGCCCTTGACTGAGGGAATGGAAGTGGTGGTTTATAAGAAAGAGGTGGAACATAAACTTCAGATTTATCTTTCGCTTTCTAGGGCTCCACCTCGGTTGGCACCTCAACTGAAGTGTTCTTCTGGTCTTGGCTCGTCCGAGGTACTGGATCTGCAGTTTTCAGTCCACTTTGTGTCCTTATTCCCATAATCTGTCCCTTAGGGTTGCTCTTTGTCCTTGCTAGGAGCTTCCCTGGATCTCTTGGCACTTCATTCGCCTTGTTGAAGAATTGTTACTCTAAGGCTTTTTATGCCTTCGAAAATGAAATCATCGATGTCTCTATAGCGTTAAGCTTGATCAGAATCGCCTCCAGCACTGCATCTTTCTTTTCTAGTTGGGACGAACTCGATCCAGGCTCCTGGCTTCTCAATGGAGTAGAAGAAGAAGAGGAGGGGTTAAAAGCATTATTAGCATGAGAATAAGGGTTACCGGGATTTTGTTGATTAGATCTCCAATTGTTGTTGTTGGAGTTTCTATTGTTGTTCCCCGGTCCCTGATAGTTGTTTCCTCCTTGATATCCTCCATCTTGCTCCTTCTTTGTTCGAGCTACTAAAAGTTCCTTCAAAGCTTTTACCTCATTGCTAAGCGAGGTGAGTTGAGCTCCATTTGATGATGTTTTCTGAAAGCTAACTCTCATTGCTCCATTTTCCGTTCCTTGATGGGAGTACTTCTCCATATGTAAAGCTTGCTTTTCAATGAATTCCCAAGCTTTATCTATCGGCATATCCATGAATGTGCCGGCTGAAAGTAGTTGGAGATTGAATTGAGTCGCTCCATCCAAACCTTTGAAATAGATTTCCAATAACTCGGTCTTTGGAATCCCATGATGTGGGCAATCCAATAGAATATCCTTGAATCTCTCCCATGACTTGGACAAACTCTCCTTGTCCTTCATAATAAAAGCATTGTTCTTTCCTCTTATTTCAACGGTCTTAGAGGGAGGAAAGAACTTAGTAAGAAACTCCGTCGTCATCTCTTCCCAAGTGTTGATTTTTCCGGCCGGAAGAGATTGATACCAAGCAAGCGCCTTGGCTTTCAAAGAGAAATAGAAAGGCCTCAACTTGTAATTGTTGTTCTCCAGTCTTGAAGGTCTCAAAGTCTCCATCAGAATCTCATAGTTTTGCAAATGCTGATGCGGAGACTCGCTCTCTAAACCTCCAAATTGACATTGTCGGATCATAGTTAGAACTTGCGGTCGAAGTTCATAATCATGCTCGGCTGGATCACCTAGGTTGACTCCTGGACGCCTTACTTGTTGATTAGGGTCCATCCTTTGTCCTAGGGTTTGTGGAACTCCAGCAAAAAGAACATCTCGGATAGGCATCCGAGGTGGTAGGTGTACATCGCCCGGGGCAACATGAATTGGGTCTTGCCTCGGTCGAGGATCTGGGATCGGTTAAGGCAGAAATTGGGCCCTTAGAGCGGCCATATCTGCTCCAATTCCTTCTGTCCTGGCGTGAGTTTCTTCTCTTTCTCGCTGCAGTTCTTCTCGATTGAGGCGTAGCTGTTCTAATGCCTCCTTCAATTCGGCTTCAAGATCGCGATCATCTTGATTGACCATCTTAGCTTCTCTTAACCTTTGCTTGTAAGTCTTTTTTGGTTCGGGATCGTATGGAATGATTTCCTTTCCGGCACGAGTTCCTGGCACGGAATCAGGTTGCCTCGAAAGACACTCAAGTAGAGTAGTTAAAAGAAACAAGGGCAATTTCCTCGAAAGACAACCGAATCCGGCTTGGTCTAGACCAAGTCCCTGGCAACGACGCCAAAAACTTGTTCGCTCCAAAGGTTTGTGCAAGCTTTAAAATTTATAACCCAAGAAGTATGCTTGAACAATATGTGAACCCACAGTGTACGGATCAATTGTAATAAAAGCAAGAATTCCAGGGGTCGAACATAGGGACTATGGTGAAACAAAGCACAGAATCAGGTTGTCAAATATGCTAATGACCACAAATTAAGGCAATCAAAGATGATACAAAGTCAAATAAAGGGAATGTGGATTCTAGGGAATTAAGCATCCAGTTGTGGTTCTGACTCAAGATCTCAAAGGATAATGTGGACAAAGCTGAGGTTTGCAAAGGGAAGGTATTTCTAAGGTGGGAATAGATTACCGGGTAAGTCTCACTACTCACTATCCCAAACCAAAGCTCCTATTACCGGGTAAGTCTCAAGGTACTAAGGAAAGGAACTATAATCTCAAACAAACACACCACCAAGGGAATAGAATTAACCTTTACCGGATAAGTCTCAGGCTAACTCACAAGGATGGGATGAAGGAACACTCAAACCCCAATAAAGGATAAACATTTATTACCTTCACTCATGATCTTAGGTAAACAAACAAAGGAATCACCCGATAAGTCTCATCGTAGGCTTGTGTTGAACCCGGAAAGGTGTAATAGGGATAGGATTTTGCAAACTTTAAACTTGTAACTGATATAAGGTTCAGGAAAGGTTCACCTCGTTCAGTCAGATTCTACCCCGGCCGAGATGTTCAACGACTGATTGAGGTGTTCTAGGGTTAAGGTAAAGACTCGAGCTTTCAGGGTCCTATTGGGATTAAGACCATTCTATCATCGTCTTTCCCACAACTTTCAACCAATCACCCTAGAATCGCATAAGAAACTTAGCCAACAATCATCATGATAACAATAATCAAATTAATGGAAAAGTAATCAATATTCGAACAATAAAACCTTTAGAAAAAGGTCTCAATAACTGAATCAAATAATCAACAAACAAGCGTTCCTCAATCACAAGTCAACAAAGACAACAAACCAAAAGAAATCTAAGAAAATCTTACAAACTCCTTCAAAAGCCAACTCCAATTATGATTCCTTCCTTCCTTGAACTTCAACCTTCAACTCTTCCTTCAAACATGCCTTCAAAAACTCCAGAAATCCTTCAAAAAATCCTTGATCCGAAGATGGGTGATCTGTAGATAATCCAACCCTTTATATAGGAGAATTATCTTCCAAAGATAATAATATCTTAAAAAGATAAGTTTCTATAAAATATATCTCTATCTCTTAAAATAAATCAACCAAAAATAATATCTTCCTTCTAGAAATCCAGCCAAAAATATAAGATATCCTCTTTCCAAAAATAAAAGATCTCAGCCAAAAATAAAGATCTCGCCGGTGACAGGGTGCTCGCCTTGGTCGGGACGCTCCTCAAGATCATCTCGGTCGAGGTGGTACTGTAGCTGACCGAGGTGAATCTCAACTAAATGTGAAATCTCTCGAATCTGGTCTAAAGTTAATCTTCCTAATCATTTTCATGCTTCCTGAGATCTTCCTTAAGCTCCAGAATGTAGCTCCAATTACTCCTTAGCTCCATTTCGTTCCAAAACGTGCCATTTTACCTACGATTACAACGAAACTAGGTGTAGACCTTGATTCCCGCAAAGGTAGACAAAACAACAATATAATCAAAGAATATACATCCATACATGCATATTATTGAAGATAAAACGTCTAAACCAGCCCCAAAATATAGACTATAATACATGCTATCAAACTCCAACGACCAACGTCGAAAACATACAATATACAATATAATTATATACAAGACTGCACGCCCAAACCCATCCTACAATGTACGGACCCCGGCAACCCACTCTTCCGGATCTCTCGGTTGCGTTCCTAACTTGCAAGGCAACTAAACAATATCGGTATAAAACCGTTAGCTAGCATTCAAAGCATTAGAAATATGGTATTGGCACACATACACACATAAGTCAACATAAACACACATCATGCTCAAACACACACAAGCCGGTTTATTATCTTTCCAATTACATCATTCCATTACTAATTCCAATTATGGTGTGACACGAGATTCATAAGGATCTCACCCTTGTCCCCTTTCATCATACGGGTTTGTACTTGATGCAAACTAGCATCACCCGCTGGACTAGTCGCAAGGCACCTCCCAATCACCCCATTTTGGACTAGAGAAGCAGTCATCGCCCGTTATCATACACTTGGGCCAATATACATATAACACAAGGTCGTCCTAGTTCCTATTTCGTTATTATAAAACATAAATAAACACACTCACAACCAATCACAATCAATGCTAATACAAAGAAGTTGCTAAGTAAGTCTGGAGACTGACCTCGTCCCAACGCTAATCAATACCTCTCATCAGCTAAAAGTCCTTAGACTTCTAGACCCGATGATCTCGCAAGATCATAACCCATAACACATACTAGGATAACATACCTAGTCTCGACAATCTCAAAGGTAACAACACTATGCTAGGATACGCACATCCTAGCCCACAATCTCACAACCATATACTCACTAACTAAACCCTCACAAGCCTCACAAGGCAGCCGTACCCTTATCCCATGAACCAACTCGGAAACATACATCCGTCAAACCTTCAAACATTCCGAAAATCTCACAACTCACCTAAGGTCCATAAGCCACTACATGACATTCACAACTACCCTAGGCCCAAACCTAGCATGCTTCTATCATATATATATATACTCTTGGATAGGCTATGAACATGAGCTCAAAGGAGGGTACTTATTGGGGCAACGACACGGGCACGGAAGAATGAAGCACAACTTCGAAGAGGAGAAGAAGACCGTACGGGAAGGTTGGATGAGCCAGTGGCCGCCCATGTGGCTAATTGAGCAGCCCTTGCGGCTCAAGATGGCCGCCCCCGTGGCGCTGTCCAGCAGCGGGTGCGGTCGAACTCCTAAAAGGCAATTCCAAGCTCTTTTTCGACTATTTCTTTGAAGTGTGGAGGATCTCCTAGCTTCCTTGCTCCCCCATGGATGTCCCACATACAAACATCATCATCAAACACTGTCCATACTTGATCTACACACATGCAAGCCAAAGGAAGGGAAAACTTAGGATCCATGGCTTCCACCATTGGAGCTCAAGGAAGAAGAAGAAGAAGAAGAAGAAGAAGAAGAAGAAGAAGGAGGAGGAAGGAGAAGTAGACCATACCTACTATAGCTCGAATCCTCTATCCCATTCTATATGCAGAATGAGAAGCTCACACAAGAAGGAGGAGGTGAAGAAGCACCACCATGAGAGAAGACACAAAGAGACGAGAAGAAAGAAGAGAATGAGAGAGAATCACGTGAGAATGAGGAAATGAGGAAAGAGAGTGGGCTGCACCCAAGCAAAAATAAAGGTCACATGCCAACGAGGAGTCATCTCCCAAAAGAGGGAGAGCGAGGAGTCAATGCGGAAAAGAGGAAAAACGAAAGGTCGGAGGGAAATGGGATAAAATCCCGTCACTCAGTACTCCGTGCCTGCGGAACGACTAAACCGAGCCTACGGAAAGGCCGCTAAAAAGTCGCTAACCGGAATAAAATTCTGGGCGTTACATCAGATCCCCCTAAAAACAAGTTTCATCCCGAAACTTGATATCGCGGAACTCTCCGGAAAAACTACCTCGGTAACCGCTCATAAGACGTAAACGTGTCAACTCTCTACTCAATAACCAAACACACACGTATAACCACGTCAAGACCTCGCAAGGCCTACACACAAACTCACATGGATCATATATCGCATACCAAGACAAGATCTAACCAATCACACAACACATTCCCTCTCGGGTCACAAAACACATAAACTCGCGCAAGCGTATCAAATCTAACCCATCGCCAATATCAATGTAACTAGCTCATCGTAAAACTCAACCAAAGATATTATCCCATGTCCTTCCGGTAGCCTCATCGGCTCCTCGGCTACTACTAGGTCAACACGACTACATCATAACTCGAGTTATACATGTACTCCCTCCACTGACATAAGAAACGTCGGGTAAACACCCTCCACTCTTGGTGTAACATCCGGAAATTTTATTCCGGATGGTGAGCGGGTTTCAATATTTCCGCAGACACGACTCAGTTTTTCCCGCAGGCATGGGATGCTGAGTAACGAGTTTTTATTCCGTTCCGACCCTTTGGTCTCCCTCTTATGCTTGTACCCCTCGTTGCTTATGCCTAGGGGGACAAGAGGTCAGCTGACCCCTTGGTTCCCTTCCACCTTTTGCAGCCAAAGATTCCCTCTTTTCCTTTGGCTTCCATTTCACGCTCTTCATTTCTCCCTTTTCCTCTCTTTTCTCTCGTTTCCCTCTTCCATCTTTGGAGCTCTTGCATGTGTGGACTACAGAAGAAGAGGTTCATATCTAGTGTGGAAAGCTTCTTCCCCTTCCTCCCTTCTTCTTCCTTGTTGTTTACCCTTTCATTTTTCCCTCTTCCATCCATATCCATGGATGAAGCTTGAGAGAAGCTTGTCATCAAATCCTTTGCATGTGCTTGTTCTTATCTCTATTAGGTTGAGAAGCGGATCCTAAGAGAAATGGTTGGTGTTTGGAGAAGGCCCAACAAGGAGAGGAGGACATTAGAGCCAAGGATCCACAGTCGAAGACGACCCTCTACTGTTCCACCGCGGGGGCGGATCATCACAGACGCGGGGGTGGATCCAGGCCATCGCAGGGGTGGCTCAGACCACCACACGGGACGGCTCCATGACTCCAGGGAGCCACAGGGGCAGCGCCAGGGACCCGCGGGGGCGGTGACAGGGTCACGCAGGGGGCGCCAGCTTGTTCCGCGGCTGCATTTTCTTCACTAGTAGGCTTCCTTCTCCCTTCATCTTCGTTCCTTCCTTAGCTTTGTAGTTGTATCATGCTAGTATCATGCCTAGGATGGCCTAGAGTAGCTTGAGAATGCCACCTAGTGGTTGAGAACCTAGGAGCCCTTATGGCTCGATGTAGTTGATGGCTTCCAGTTGGTTGAGCATGTTGGACCTTCAAGGCTAGATTGTCCTTCCTTGGTTGTGGCTTAAGTTCATGTGAGGTTAAAAGCTATTATGAGTTCTATCATGTGTTGAGAGAGTGGGTTGTTGGTAGATCTCCTCATGCGTTGAGTGAGAGGTGAGTGTAGGAATTCTAGGATGTGGTCCTAGAGTTGTGAGTCAAATGATATTGCGTAGATCATTTGTATAGAAGTCTAAGACTTCTTATGTAAGTGGGTTGTTGACATATATCTTCATGTGAGCAGGTTGTGGGCTTCTTTCCAAGGGAAGCGAGAAGGTTGTGAGTTGAGTGTGGAGACGAGGTAAGTCTTGGGACTTACTTAGCTTGTATTCTTCGTATTAGTTGCGATGTGTGTTGGTGGTGTGTATTTATTGTTTATATTATAACAACCATGAAACCGGGAATAGGACGACCTTATGTTATATTATTGGCCCAAGTGTATGATAACGGGGGTGACAACACTGCCTAGCTCTTGCGGAGAGCTGGGGGTTCTTGGCGACTAGCTCGGGCAGGTAGACGGCCAGATGCATCAGTGTCATTCCTTGACGGTGAGTAGGGACAGAGGCTAGATCATGCGGTGATTCTCGTGTCACAAGTGGAAGTTGAATTAGTAACGGGATATGACTTGATAAATATAACGATAATGAACCGGACTTTGAGTGCTTTGATCATGTTGTGTGTTTTGTTTACTTACGTGTGTTTGTGTCATCACCTTGTTTCTAATGCTTTAAATATTAGCTAACGGTTTTAAATTGATTGTGTAGATGCCTTGAAGGTTAGGGATGCCACCGAGTGAGGTGGAGGAGTGGACAGCCGGTGTCTCCGTACCTTATAGGACGGAGACGTTTTTGGGGTTATGTCTTTGTCTTGTTAGTTTGTGGGTTATGTAGTACGTTTCGGATATCATTTTGGAGTTGTGGTTTTGAGGATTCGGCTGAGTTTCAAAGTTGTATCTTTCTTTTCAAATTGTTTGCATTGCATTAAAACGATTTCAATTTTGCCTTTATTTGCGCCATATTGGAAAGATCCGGTGAAATTGTTGTCAGGCTAAGGGTCGGGACCCATTGTGAGGTCTCGCCCGTAGCGCCCCGTGTCCCGTGGAATCGGAGTGTTACACTTGGTGGCTACTCCAATCTGTAAATCACATCCTACTTGCTCTCATCTCTCAAAAAGGTCCGTAAAGCATAACTCACTTTTCCTTAAATGCCAAACATCTAACGCCTCGCGGTTGTGAAACTCTTGACTCAACCGGACTTACTCCATAACTGAACTCTAGAGGTCTGCGCCTCTCATCTATATATACGCCCTCCGGCAACTTAACTCGATTATCATCCGCCTTTTGACCGCCACTACTCGAGCGTAGTCGTCCTGTATCTGCTCAGGTTATCCCTATATACACTATCCAAATTCCAACACCACGGTGTACTATACTTCCGTCCATAAAATGCCTCCCAAAGGGCCATCACAAACGACACATCTCAACTATCACAATACAAAAGCTTGATCAAAGGGAGGGTATCATGTCTACCCTTACCCCTACCTCGTAAACATGCTCTCTGTGCGGCGTCCAAGATCGTAAAAGTCCTCTACAGTTGACCAACTATTCGAGGATATAACTGTAATGAAGGACAACTGGTCCCCTAAGCGGCACGATCCCGATGCTACAAATCCCGAGATAACTCGTTGATCTCGATCCGAGATAACGATGCTCGGTATCCCCAAGTAATCTCACTATCGCTTAGCATATTCCACAACTAGCCGACTCATCGGCCTGTTTCCCAATAGGGTGTAAAATACGTTATCTCCGTCAGTCCGTCCATAATGACCCAAACACGTCACAACCGTTACATGGCCTCAAACCGGTACTAACCTCTATAGAGGTATCCTCCCACTCCCACTGTATAACTTGCGGCGGATGAAGTCTTCTTTCCCGTCTTATGGTGCCGAAACTTGACCTGACGACGGGTCACATAATGGCTATGTACTTTGCCTCCTCGGCCTTAAGGCCGTCTCACCAATGTGAACATCACCAACCCGGATACCTCTTACCGGCACCAAGGTTAACTAATAATGGTAGTGTGAGCCTCCCAAAGGCTCTCTCTCTCAGTTCTCCATCATAATACACATAGACGCTCCTGGCGTCTCAACAAACCGTCAACCCATAAAGGTAACTATGGGGTCTCTCCTCGAGACCTTCTATCCCGGATCTTTCTCAAAGCCATTCAAATTCTGCAATTTTGTCGGTTCTCTTCAAAGACCATCTACGTTATTAAACTGAGGCTGAACCGTCAGTTAAGTTGTTGCTTCCTCTCATAGTGTCCACTTACTAAGGTATTGGTGATCACATTCACCTCCCCCGGATGATATTAAAATCATAAGACTGCAGTCCTTAACCAAATCTAATCATCACCTCTGGTGGGTATTCAGCCCTTGCAGAGCGAATATATACACATATCATACTCTTATCATCCATACACAACTCACATGTCGCTCATAACAGAAAACCGACATTATCTTAAATGTGCGCATTAAAGCGCCTAACTCTTGACCCTTCCTCGGTCATTCTCCTTAAGTGCCCAAAATCGTCTAACACACATGAGAAACCTCTCTCGTCACTTCACACGTATCCCAAGCCCCGCTTGGATGTATCCATAATGTCGTACAGTCCCCATGACTCAATGTTGTTGTCAAAGAAAACGGAAAGGAGGTCACTTACCTCCTCTGCTTCAAATAAAGCTTCATGGACACATCTTGGTCCCCATGATCTAATCGACTTCCCCAAAAAGGAAGAAAGTGCCAAAACCATCCCGCAACTCGGCGGTTATGGTCCACCAACTGATAAGATGCATATCTCCTCCGCATACCTTGGAGGTATTACCAAAACTATCACCTCGTTCTCATTGGAACAACTTGATACTCTCAATATCACTACGTCTCTTAGGAAGTCACCTCTGACGTCCTAACCCGCTTAGATAACTCTGCTTATCCTCTCGATCTGCATAACCTTTATCATTGTCGTTCCATGCCAAACTTGTTCCTCTTAATTCCGAGAGTACGACGAGACATTGTCAAATGTAAGAACGTAACGATTCACTTGTACAACTCATGCATCAATAACTGCCATTATAATCCTTAGGTTAGGGTCCACCTTGGAACCACCTGAAATACCACAAATTGTGAGACTTCATTAGAACCAGATTCAAAAATCCGATGGATACTCATGTATATAAACTCCAACTCATCAATCGTGCTCGTGATCTCAAATTGCTTCACTACACTTGTAGTGACTATATCGGCTCTAAACACCGTTTTACTTCGGTCATTTCTTTCCTCTACTCAACTTTAATGACATCTCAATTCCAAGTCGATTTTATAACGCATTGTAGCCACATGCAACTTTCTCTAGCGAGTCGCCCATTACGGGGCAAAGATACTTATCTTTATTGGTAGCCTTACTCATTTCTCAATAATCAAAATACAACTTTTTCGACTCGTACCTTTCCTCAAAACCCGTACCAGAATGCCCTGTGGGGAAAATCAGAAGAAATTCCCCATTTAAAACCATTGAACTTCCAACTCGTAAATTCTCAAGTATTACCATCTTAAGCTTAAAACTTACAACATTACTAAAATCTCGGTCCATAATTTCACACCATAGACACATGGCTCTTTCGGGTGAGTCAAAAAGAAACTTTGACTCATCTCTTGTTCGAGACAACATATCATCCGTTTCGTAAGAAAGGAACTATCCTGCATCTTCTTTCTTTACATTCTCATTTGCGTAAAGCAACAACACCTCACCTTCCTCTTAATCCACTAGTCCTATTAACCATGCCAAAACCTTAAAGGTCCAAATCCATGCCGTTCTCTCATATGTCAATCCCATGACCATAAAAGGTCATGTAAGGTCGTTACAATCCCTCCTTGGAAGGTCGGTTATGGTTACTTGCTTTAACCTTCTCAGCACTATATGACCAAAAAAAATGCGCCTTAGTTGATACACCTCCTTACCATTGGCATTGAACCTCCGGGCATACACCAACTCTTGTCCCCGATCCGCTATATTTACCACAACCTTGCTTACTCTCCCTATCCATACCCATCACTAGGCAATCCCGCACATGTGCGTTCTTGATTTCCATCGGTCAAATTATAATTGGCCTCCTCGAGGTCATCGACTTAATTTTCCTCTATACTCTTCGTGTTACCTTTAGTACGAAGGCTACCATCCTCGGGGTACTCTTACCTTAACTCCGTTAGCTCTTTCCATGTTCCATGCTTTCTTTATTCTTCCATAAGATAACTCTACCCTTCTCGGCCTTGTTGTGTCGTATAACTCATTTTCATATGTTTAATCGCTCTTCCCCGATGTCTTTCAAGAGCACCTTTTTCAAAAATTTCTAACATTAGATAGCGTCCGTTCACGTTTCTCTTGGGTTGGTAACTTAAGTCCTTCCATAACAAAAAGCTTCTTGTTGCATTCCTCATCCTCCCGAAATCAACGTCTACTCACCCTTCTTTCTTCTTGGCGTTTGTTAGCCTTATCATCATAACGGACAACGATCCACTCGACTAAGGAAATTTTTACCACGTGAGTCCTCACCTCGCAATTCTTCTCATATGTCTTACAAGACCGAAGAAGTCAACCTGCTTGCATCCTGGGAAACTTGACACTTCATCTTTTGGTACCTCCGTAAGCTTAACTTACGGGTCTCTTAATCCTTTTGTCATTTGTTGATCATAATTCTTATCTCGACTCACGTGCTTAGGAGTGTCTAGGGAAAACATGCCTTAATTGGATCGCCACTTTTGCAATCCTATTCAATTAATCCACTTTTTCCGTTCATCGCCACGTCACTTGGAATTCTCTATAAGTTTGTTTTCTCTAGTTGCTTTTGTCATCGCTCAGTCATTGTTTCTTCAAAACCGCGCCACCTCTCCATGATACTTTCCTGCTTGCATCTCTTCCATCTCGACTTCTCTTAAGTTATCTCAAGTTTTCCTTCCACTTGTTTGTCCTTCGCTTACGTCCTCTCTAATCCTCCTCTTTGACATCCTCTTAAAGGAGTCGGAGAAACGTCATGGTGGTTGCCAGAATGAAATGCTCAGCTCGATACGTGAGCGTCTTCATCCACGTATGAACGCTATCTCAAGCCAACAACGTCGTCCACGGACAATGATATCATACTATCGTCTTAATTGTAAGTTCTCGTATATCTATAAGCTACTATATATCATAGGTATACGTATATATGACTATATAAGTCCTATGTCCACATCACTACCAACATAGTACATCTAGAAAATACATTACAACAATACAAGGTCCAAAACATACTATAGTCCACATATATAACTATACATATATATCAAGTCCATCATTCAACTACAATCCTCATATACATATCTACATATATACATATATCTCAAAATCCAATAAACTAAGCTGCCAAGATTCGCGGAAGGAGTGGTGGTCCGTACATTCTATCCCAAATTGACCATGCTCGTGATAATAAAAACGAAATTTATTTTTAAAACTCGGAACCCTTGAGGGTTCCGTTTACTTCTATTTGGCCTTTAGAAGATTGCTAGTGCCATTATTGTCAACCTAGGGATCTCATACCATATTGTAACACCCCGAATCCGTGGGACTCGAGACGCTACGGGCGGAGACCTCACAATGGATCCCGGCCTTTAGCTTGACAAAAATTTCACCGGATCTTACAACAAGACACGAATAAAGGCAAAACCGAAATACATTTTAATTCAATGATATGAACCCCAAAAGCATACAAATGAAAGACCACAACAGAGTTAACAACTCCAACGACCAAACGCCGAAAATATACAATATACAATATAAATTTATATACAAGACTCCACTCCTAAACCCATCCTACAATGTACGGACCCCGGCTGCCCACTCTTCCGGATCTCTCGGCCGCGTGTCTAATCTGCAAGGCAACTACAACAATATTGGTATAAAACCAGTAGCTAGCATTCAAAGCATTAGAATCATGGTATTGACACACACACACACATAAGTCAACATAAACACACATCATGCTCTAACACACAGAAGCCGGTTTTTTATCTTTCCGATTATGTCATTCCATTACTAATTCCATTTATGGTGTGACACTAGAATCATAACGGGTTTGTACTTGATGCAAACTAGCATCACCCGCTGGACTAGTCGCAAGGCACCTCCCAATCACCCCATTTTGGACTAGAGAAGCAGTCATCGCCCGTTATCATACACTTGGGCCAATATACATATAACACAAGGTCGTCCTAGTTCCTATTTCGTTATTATAAAACATAAATAAACACACTCACAACCAATCACACATCGATGCTAATATAAAGAAGCTAGATAAGTAAGTCTGGAGACTGACCTCGTCCCAACGCTTAACCGACCAAAGCCGCTCTCGCTTCCCGTAGGAAGGTACTCATCACCTGATCATAACAATGCACAAATCAATACCACTCTCACAAGCTAGTAGTCCTTTGACTTCTAGACCCGATGATCTCGCAAGATCATAACCCATAAGATATACTAGGATAACATGCCTAGTCTCGACAATCTCAAAGGTAACAACATTATGCTAGGATAAGCACATCCTAGCCACCAATCTCACAACCATATACTCACAAACTTAACCCTCACAAGCCTCACAAGGCATCCGTACCCTCATCCCATGAACCAACTCAAAAACAAACATCCTTCAAACCTTCAAACATTCCGAAAACCTCACAACTCACCTAAGGTCCACAAGCCACTACATGGCATTCACAACTACCCTAGGTCCAAACCTAGCATGCTTCTATCATATATATACATTCTTGAATAGGCTATGAACACGAGCTCAAAGCAGGGTACTCATTGGGGCAATGACGCGGACAAGGAAGAAGGAAAAACAACTGCGAAGTGGAGAAGAAGACCGCGGAGGAGGGCTGGTAGAGACAGTGGCCGCCCCTGCGGCTCACTAGGCAGCCCCTGTGGCTCAGGTTGGATGCCCCTGCAGCTCAGGTGCAGTTGCCGCCCCCGCGGCGCTGTCCAGCCGAGGGTGCGGTCAAACTCCAAAAAGGCGATTCCGAGCTCTTTTTCAATTGGTTCTTTGAAGTGTGGAGGATCTCCTAGCTTCCTTGCTCCACCATGGATGTCCCACATACAAACATCATCATCAAATACTATCCATACTCGATTTACAGATATGCAAGCCAAAGGGAGGGAAAACTTAGGATCCATGGCTTCCACCATTGGAGCTCAAGGAAGAAGAAGGAGGAAGGATAAGTAGACCATGCCTACTGCAGCTCCAATACTCTGTCCCATTCTATATCTAGAATTAGCAGCTCACACAAGAAGGAGGAGGTGAAGAAGCATCACCATGAGAGAAGACACCAAGAGAAAACAAAGGTCACATGCTAACGAGGGGTCATCTCCCAAAAGAGGGAGAGCAAGGAGTTAAAGTAGAAAAGAGAGAAAACGAAAGGTCGACGTAGAAATAGGATAAAATCCCGTCACTCAGCACTCCGTGCCTGCGGAACGACTGAACCGAGCCTACGGAAAGGCCGCTAAACAACTCACTGACCAGAATAAAATTCCTGGTGTTACAATAGGACTCCTTTAAATCTTGGTCAAGATATCACCATGATGTCGATAAAAAGCAACACTAGGACGAGATATCTCACTGGGGCGAGATGCATATGCATTGGGGCGAGGTTTTTGGAGTCTCGGGCAATATTCTCGTATCTCATTGGAGATATCTTTCGTGAGGAGATAAACTACTTTAATGGGGCAATATCTGAAATTGGGCGAGATAATTCTCCATTGGGGTGAGGGAAATCTTTATTGGGACAAAATTTTTCACTAGGGCAAAGAATCTCATATCTCGGGCGAGATTCCTCTTGACTAAGGCGAGATTTTTTACTGGAATGCTTTTCTCATTCCTTTTTGTTGCCAAAGTCTTGTTCCCAGATCTTTTCGTTCTTTTCCATGTCAATCTCAACTAGTGGCCCTACAATAACACTCACTCACTCCTTTATAGGCAATGGTGAAAGATCAACAAAGGCAACTTCATGCTTAACACATTTTCTACAAGGATCTAAAAATACCGTAACTTAAGATTGCTCCACACAAGTCTCTTTTAGTTTAATCCTAGAGGTCTTAAGAGGCTCTATGTATGGACTTAAAGGCAAATGTGAGGATAGATCATTAGGAAACGGTCTTAGAGAATAATCTAAAGATGAATGCAACTTAGATTCATGCACACTTAACTCAAGGTCGTTCTTATCATGCTTATGCACATCACACTTAATAGTATCATCTAAAACATATTCATGTGCATACAATTCGTGTCCATATATTTCATGCTCATCACTTTTGACCTCATCTACCACATCAGATTCATGCTTAATTGCTTTCATACTAGTCATAGTATGTTATACAATGATAGATTTTTTATTTCGATAAATTTAAAGATCATGCATAGAAGTAGAGGATTTAGAATCACTTATATGTGCAGTTTTGAAAACCTTAACTGATGGCTCCTCTTTCCGGGCTTGACGAACTCATGATTCTAATGTGTTCAATTGATTACACAATTCTTTCATGCTCAAGGACATATACATTATGTCTTGGTGATCCCATGGTGTTTGCTCTTGGGAAGACCTAAATGAATCATATTCTCAATCCTCCCTTTGTTTTTGTTGACGTGTTCGCTCCAAAAGGTATGTGCAAGCTTTAATATTTATAACCCAAGAAGTATACTTGAACAATATGCGAACCCGTAGTGTACGATTCATTTGTAATAAAAGCAAGAATTCTAGGGGTCGATCACAGGGACTATGGTGAAACAAAGAACGGTAATCGGGTTGTCAAATAAAACTAGCAGCAAATTCAAGCAATCAAAGATGATATAAAAGTCATATAAAGGGAATGCGGATTCTAGAGTATAAAGCATCCAGTTGTGGTTCCAACTCAAGATCTCAAAAGATAACGTGGACAAAGATGAGGTTTGCAAAGGGAAGGTGTTTCTAAGGTGGGAATAGATCACCGGGTAAGTCTCACTACTCACTATCCCAAACCAAAGATCCTCTCACCGGGTAAGTCTCAAGCTTCTTCTCTCTCCTTCTGATGAGGGTTCTTCATCTACAACTCCATCTCTCTCTCTACGTTCTTCTTCTCCTCTCATCTCTTCTTGGATCATCTTTGATCTTTTCTTGAAGTTTTGTTGAGTTTGAGAGCTTATGATTGGCTATCTTTCTTTTTTCTTTCATATTTTTCTCTCTTTCCTTAGTCTAGCTTAGATTCCCTTAGGATGGATCTTGCTTCAGCCATGATTATATTGTCTTGTGTTGATGTATATATATGTATGTTTTTGTATGTATTTGTGTTGGTTGAAGAAGGAGTGAAGGAATCGAAGGAAGGAGTGAAGAAGGGGCTGAATTGGGGTCTTCTACTATCCAGCCGCCCCAGCGCCACCTTGCAGCCGCCCCTGCACCGGCCAGAGTGTGCCCCTACGTCACCTATGAGCCAACCTTGCGGCCACCTGCACCAACTGAAGTTTCCACTTGGTTCTGCAGGTGTGTGTTGCTTCTAGGATTGCTTTAAGATGCCTTTGTTCCCTCCTTTCCTAGTGTGAGTGTATAGGTTCATGCTAGATGTGTGAGGATATGTTTTGATGAGGTTATGATCAGTATATGCCTTGTACAGCTTTTAATGTTTATTAGGTTGTGAGGTTAGGTTGAGGATTATCCTATGGATCCCTTGGGTCTAGGTGTGAGCCCTTTGATGAATAGAGGTTGATATCTTTCTATGCCTTGTTATTAGGCAGTGCCCCTCTCTCAAGAGTGGAGGTTGATTCTGGTTGAGCTTTGTACGAGGTTGAGGTAAGTCCGTAGGACTTACTTAGTTACCATCCTTATATTGGGTGTTTGCATGAGTGGTGTGTGTGTTATATGTTTTATAGATTTCCCCGTTGTGTGGCTGTGATAATCTTTCCCTTTCATCCCGCCGTAGAGTCTGGGAGGTTCACTGATGTTAGGCCAAACTAGCTTTACAGGAAGGGCGCAATCCACTCCCATAGGGTACACGGATTGTGTGACCGATACTCGTACAACTGACTATCAAGCTCAGAGGTGAGGATGTATCGGTCCTCGTGTCACATATTTTCAAATATCTATATATACACGATTTGAGTGAATAACTTATATATAAAGATGATAAATGGGTAAATGTGTGATAGCATACTGATGTGTTTATCTTTCCATGATTGTGTTTGTGCTTATGCATTGCTCTATATATGTATGGTTAGCTAATGGTTTATTACCATGTTGTAGATACCCTACAGGTTAGGCGTGCTGCTGAGTGATCTAGTAGAGTGGCAGGCCAAGGACCTCTCGTACATAGGATGGATGTGGTCTTTTAGGGTTGTTTACTTTTCCCTCCTGTGTGAGGATGATCTTTTGTTACATCTTGTATGAGGATGTTGTTGTTTATACTCAGATACGTTATTTTTACCTTTTGGTTGTATAGTTTATACAGTTTTATACATTTGTTTTATATCTGTCAGCGTCATGCTGTAAGGTCTAGTGAACTTGTTGTCAGTCTAGGGTCAGGATCCATTGTGAGATCCTAGCCCAATGTGGCACTCCGAGTCCCGCGGATGCGGGGTGTTACAATGCACATGCTATTTCGACTATCACTTGATATTCCTTGATTCCCTTCCATCTTGTTGTCAAGGCTTTGTTTGCCAGCCTTGCGTCCTTTTCAGTAGGATCGTAGGTCCGTAAATTACCGTCCTTTGTCGACGTTATCAACATGTGAGAAATCCTTGATTGAGGTAAGTGTTTAATTAAAAAATATAAAGTAAGATACAACTGAAGAAAAAGCATTACTCCAAAGTCACCGGAAAGTTCAAACGAGAGGCCATCAATTAGAGACTAATCACAAAGCAATTGATAAGCTTCCCCGATCTCCTTCCTCTAGCTTACAAAAATTATGACTCTTTTGCGACATGCTTTACCAATATAAAATATTAATTATGGATTGGTAAATAGTCAAAGGACAAAACTACAATGCTTCCGTAAAACACAAGGCAGTTAAAAGAAACCATTTTCAGCACAATTCTTTCAACAGTGTTAGTTCCTCAGCTTCTCATAGATTTGTACTTTGTGAAAGATCTGAACATATATTTATAATGTGCATCAACTAGTATTTTGGTACTACGGGCTTTAATCATTAACAATGACTCAGTGTGGGACTCCTTATTAAAGGGTTCAGCTGACCTTCTCTTTTATGTGCAGATGATACAGTTTCCAGTCTAAAGAATAGAAGCTTTCCACAAAGTTATGTGTCATCACAACAATTTCTTAAAAATGTTTGATTGTGAGTTAGCACAATTTCAACCTGTGAAATCCTTTTTTCTTCTGTTCCTGGAATTTTGTATCTCTTGTTATGCATACAGAAGGTATTGAGTTTGTTCAGAAGGTATGGTAACTTTGTACTAATATGGCGGGACTTTTAAATTCAACACATCAAATATTCTTTGATATCCTCCCTAGCAATTTTGTTATAACTAGACTATTTGAAGAGTGAAACTCCACCTTGATTATATAATTGTACAGGTGATGATGATGGAAGACTTAAACACAAATGAAGTAGTTTTATGCACTAACAACTTATTGATTATATATCGAGTTGCTTGGTTTGGTTTGGTAGTTTGTATTGAATGAGTGCAGGTTTTGAAAGACACTTCAAACGACCTTGGAAGACCTTGAAATCGGATGCAAGGAAAGACAAGGTGTTTAGAGTGATTAACAGACGGAGGCCTTGAAATTCATTTCAAGCTAACAAAAGATGTCAAGGTTGCACGCTAAAAGAATTCAAATCATTAATCCAACGAAGCGCCAAAGAAGATCTTCCAGGAAAGATTTGCTCAAGAAGAAGATATGATTGAACGAAGATCTCAACCGACCAATGAAGGATCTTGCAACGATCCACTACCAAAAACCACGAAGATACTCTCTCAAGGAATTTGTTATCGTCACAACAAATACGAGAAGATTAAGGAGCAGAGAGATCAACGTGTTCTCAGGAGATAAAGATCCACAATGTGTATCTCATCTCAACCAAGAAGCGATCTTCATGGAGAAGAAGAATCATCTTTCAAACGGTCATTTTTCCAATGGCTAGAAGACCTCTCCATAGAAGGCTATAAATGAAGATGGCGATTGAAGGAAAAAAAACAAGCTTACACGAAAACATCAATAGTCTTCAAGCGATCCAAAAACATCTTCATTCGATCAATTAGTTTTTCTTTCTCTCTTTCACAAAAAGAGTTATCCCCTAGAAAGAGATAAAATTTGAGAGCTCCATTGGTATATATAAAAAGTGTTATACTCGAGTGTGTTACTCTGCGAAGTAACTAGGCTATTATAGCAAGGTGAAGAGTTGAAGCTAGATCGTAGCATTGGCTATAGTGAGAGAAGAAGGGAATTTCTTCTAGTTTGTATCTAGGACTCTTTGAAGCTGATAATTGATAGTTAGATCCTAAGGTCATACCATGGGATGGAGAGTAGGCTATTTGAGCCAACTTCGTAAACATATCCTCGTGTCGATCTTTTACATTCCGCATTTTATCTTGATTTATTATGACTAACTTTGTTTTACAGGGTTACAAAGTCAAGGACCTTGAAAGTTGTTTCAAAGCCCTTGAAATCAAAGTGTACCACAAAGAGCTCAGATCAACATCAAGGCCCTTGAAATTTGTTTCAAAACCTTGAGATTGGTTTTGCAAAAAGTTCTCATACTCTATTCAACCCTCCCTTCTAGAGTATCTTTTATCCTTTTTATTCACCTACCGGTTCTTCAATTGGTATCAGAGCTAGACTCACATATATTGATTTAACCATCAGTGAGACTAATTATGAATCTTGTAGGTGATGGAGGATTCACTCAAGGAAGATCCTCATCTCGACCACCACTCTTTTGTGGCAACAACTTTGCCCATTGGAGAGCACTCATGCGTATGTTCATTATTGATCAGGACATGGAACTATGGAGCATCATTCAGAATGGCCCCAAAATGCCAACTACGACATTGAAGGTGTCCAAGTCCGAAAGAAGGAAGCTAACTTCACACAAGCTGATTTGGACAATGTGTCAAAGAACTACAAAGCTATGAACTTAATCTACTGCGGATTAGATGCCAACAAATTCAACCACATCTCATCATGCAAGAGTGCAAAGGAAATATGGAACAAACTAGTTGTCACATACGAAGGAACAATTCAAGTTAAGGAAACAAAGATTAGCATCTTCCTTAGACAATACGAGCTATTCAAGATGAATCCAAATGAACCAGTCAAAGAAATGTTCACAAGATTCACTGAGATCGTGAACAACTTGGACTCACTAGGAAAGGTCTTCACAAATGAAGAAAAGGTTAGGAAGGTTCTAAGGAGCTTACCTAAAGCCAAGTGGGGACCAAAGATGACCGTCATCGAAGAAGCTCAGAATCTCTCAACTCTTCCTCTTGATGACCTCCTTGGAAAACTCATCACTCACGAAATGGTTCTTGGTGAAGAAGATGGAGAGCTCCCATCCAACTAGAGGTGGGTCGCAAACCTAAACCGCCGGTTTAGGTTTGCGAACTGCCGGTTTAGGTTTAAACTAAACCGGCGGTTTGGCACATGAATTTTTTTTTAAAAAAAATAATAATAATATATATAAGTATAATATATTTTAATTAAAAAGTTATGCATTTGTTAATCTTTGTACATTTCAAAAGTTATTTTTATAATTTATATTTTATACATTGAATTTTTTTTTTTTACAATAGCATTTAAATAGAATTAGTAAGTAAATAAAAGAAAGCAACTAAAATAAAATTACTAACTAAAAAACAACAAAGCAAACTCAAATTTTTTATACATTGAATTTTTTTTCATTACATTAGCTTTTGAATAAAATAATTACATAGTAAAAGAAATTACTAACTACAATAAAAGAAAGAAGCAACTAAAATAAAAATTACTAACTAACATACAATAAAGCAAACCAAATTTTTTATACATTGAATAAAATAATTACATAGTAAAAAAAATTACTAACTACAAGTCTACAATAAAATAAAGCAAGCTAAATTTTTTATACATTCAATTTTTTTTATTACATATTTACATTAGTATTTGAAATTTTGAATAGAACTAAATGAAAAAAAATAAAATAAAAAAGGAAAGGGCTTGAACCGGTTTCCCGGTTGCCTACGTATCCTCTTGGGATTTAAGAGGAATCAAAGCCTACATAGTTCTCTTACCTTTACTTACCTTTTTTCGGACTTCCGAGTTGTTTTCGTAACCCCCTTACCTTTGCGCCTCGGACTCGGAAGTAGTGGCCGGATCATCGGAGTTGGAATCCGATTTTGTGTCATAAGCGGGTGCATTCCGTTGTTGCCTCCTCTCCGCCCTTACCCAATCTTGAACACATACTTGAGCCTCCAATTTATCGGGCTTCAATTGACTCCTCTTGTAGCTTAGCATGTTTCCTCATTGACTAAAAGCTTGCTCCACGGCCACCGTTGATGCGGGAACGGCCATAATTTGTTGCACAATCTTGGCTAATGTTGGATACTTTGGGGCCATCTTCTTCCAATATTGTAAAACTTCAAAACTATCAATGTCACCATCAAAACTAAAAGGAGTAGTTAGATAATCTTCAAATTCCGCACTTGCGGATGAATGTCTAGGTGTTTTTGTTCTTTTAGATAAAATTTGTCTAGCTTTAGAAGAAGAAGAAGAAGAAGAAGAGGGTGGAGGAGTTGTTTGGGTAGAAGCACTAGCACTAGTTTCAAATAAAGGAAGTAATTTAGCAATTTCAACACGAACATTACTAATAATAGAATTAACGTTCTTAATAGAAGATAAACCTAAACATTCATAATAAGCATTTAAAAATTCCGTAACACCATCAATTTTAAGTCTAGGATCGAAAACGGCGGCAATAAGATAAACTAGGGGAACGTCATCATAATATTTTAGCCATTTTGTTTTCATTTCAGTTGTAGCATATTTAAGTGATTCTAAACCTAAACCGGTTTGTAAAGCCTCGGCAACATTTACGGCTATTTCTAAAAAACAACAAGAAGTAGGAATGTAAACATAACTCAACGTATTAGTAGCATCACTAAAAACTTTTAAAACACTACAAATATCAAAACAAGTTTGCCAAATACTTTCATCATTTAAAATAGACCAAGAAATAAATTGTGAAGAAAATTCTTGTAAAACATCTTTATAACGAATAGCTTGAGTAAGTAGTTTATAGGTTGAGTTCCACCGAGTTCCAATATCTTTCGAAAAAGCAATCGGAGGAACATTTTTTTCTATACAAGTTGATCTCCATTTTCTTCTTAATTCGGTTGAATGCCAAATATGTTCAATTACATCGGTTATAGGTTCTAACATTTCATGTAAAACTTTTAGGTCATCTTGAACACATAAATTTAAAATATGACATGCACATCTTTGGTGAGTAAAAGAAGTTTTTATAAGTTGACCCGCATTTCCCACTAAATGGTTAACGGCGCGGGTGTTAGCGGAAGCATTATCAAATGAGTATGAAAAAACACGATTTTGTAAATTAAATTCTTGTAAAACCGTTCTTATTAAATTTGCAATGTTGGCGGCACTATGTCTTTCATTAAAATGTCGAAATGCAATAACAAATTTATGCAAGTACATATCAATATCGATAAAATGTAAAGTGATGCCCATGTAAAAATGTTTTTGTGATAAAGTACTCCAAATATCACTACAAATTGAAACTTGATGCGAAAAAGATTGTAAAACCGTAAGAATTTTTTGTTTCTTTTGTTCATAAGATTGAGAAATTAATTTCGAAACTTGTTTACGAGAAGTTGGTTTATAAGCCGGTTGAAGATAAGTAGTGTTATATTCTCTTACATTAATAGATTCCGCATAAGAAAATGGAAAAGCTTCGGATGCAATTAAGTTGGCTAATCCTAAAGATTCATCAACATGATTATAATTAATAAAGAAGATTGAGAGGAAGAGGATGCAAACCCGTGGGACAATTGAGTTTGTCCCCGTTTTATTCCGAGCTTCTCCGGATGAGTCTTTTGCATGTGGGTTTGCAAAGTCCCGTATCCGCCCTTCGTCTTCCACTTGTACACCTTCGGACAATAATTGCACGAAACTTGGCAATAATCGTCCATCACCGGACCCTTCTTGTAATGCTTGGTGAATATGTCGGAGGTGAGCATTTTCGGTGGAGGGGCTTGTCGGAATGGCCCTTCACCTTGTGGAACTTGTGGCATTTCCGAATCCGGCGGTTGAGTCTCGCTTTCTTGTGTGCTAGGAAAGAAAGCGGGAGTCGGAGTGAAGTCGTAGTCGCTTGGGTAATCCGGGTTTGCCATTTCGAAAGACCGAGAATACGATTATACGAGAAAGAGAATACGAGATGGAGATTGAGAGTAGTAGTAGATAGATGAGAATGTTGGTGTGAGATAAATGGAAGAATTGTATGGTATTTATAGGAATTGTGGGTATTAATTTATTTTTTTAATTAAACTAATATTACAAAAAAAAATAAAATATAATACACATCCAACGGCTCTAAGAGCCGTTGGGATGTGGGGCCCACCGGCTAATAGCCGTTGTGGGCCAAAGAGTCGTTGGCAAAAGCCAACGGCTCTTTTTTTGCCAAACCGCCGGTTTGGTAAAAAAAAATTAAAAAAAAATAAAAAAAATGGTTCAAACCGGCGGTTAACCTCCGGTTTGAACCGCCGGTTTAGGTTTGGTCTAGAACCAAACCTAAACCTAAACCGCAAACCTCCGGTTCAACCAAACCGGCAAACCTAAACCGCCGGTTTGGTCAAACCGGCGGTTTACGCCGGTTCACAAACTGCCGGTTCGGCGGTTTGGTTTGAACCGGACCCATCTCTACATCCAACACTAACAATAGAGAATTCTCAAGATAAAGAAACAATCTGCAAACAATAGAGAATTTCCACGAACATCAAAACTCCGAGGTAAGTTTTCTAACTCTAACAAAAAAACTAGAGTGCTGACTTGTTTTGAATGTGGTGAAACTGATCATCTTGTTAAGGATTGTCCACAAAAGAAGAGGACCAACTTCAAGAAAAATGATTGAAAGAAGGAAGCTATGGTAGCTTCATGGAGTGATTCAGAATCCTCAAATGAATCAGAAGACGAAAAAGAACAAGCAAACCTATGTCTTATGGCCAATCATGAAGAAGATTCATATATTTACGTTGATAATGTGGTAAGTACTATTATGTCTCAACCTGAATGTGACCTAAAACAATTCCTTAAAGACATTATTATATGTGACAAGGAGCATAGAATAAGGATAAATTCTCTAAAAGAAAAGCTTCTTGAACAAGAAAAACAATTAAGTGAGATGTCTCTAGAGATTGAAATTCTTAACACATAAAAGGTAGACCTTGATGACAATAGCAAGGCCTTGAAATTTGAAAATGCGATTCTCAAAGACAATCTCTCCTCTCTTCATCAAAACTATATCGATCTAGAGAAAGAGAAAGTTGATCTAACTTTGACGTGTCAAAACCAGAAGGCTGCACTTGTTAAATTTACTCGTTCAAAAATGGCATAGGTTATCATAGGAGCTTCCCTAGACAACCAACTACCACTTTTGTCAAAGCCAAATGAAGTATTCATATGCCTACTTGTTTCTACTATTGTAAAAAGGGTCATGTGAAATCTACATGTCCATATAGAAGAAATGACCCTTATATTATTAGAAATACCTATCCTCTATGTTTAAGGAAACAGGTCAAACAAATTTGGATTCCTAAAGGTACTAGACCACCAAACCTGATCGAACCTGAATATGGACCAAAATATGCCATTTGGTCGACCCGGAAAGGTTGATATTTGTTGTTTTGCAAGAGATCATCAAGGTAAAGGAGCATAAATGGATATTAGATAGTGGTTGCTCAAGACACATGAGTGGAAAAAGTTCACTATTCTCAGATTTAAAGAAGCAATCATCTGGAACCATTACGCTTGGTGATAAAGGAAAGTGTGACATTATTGGCATTGGTAAAATTTGTTATAATTCAACTAACTTCATTGATGATGTATATTTGGTTGACGGTTTAAAGTATAATCTGCTTAGCACTTCTCAAATATGTGATAAGGGCAACAAAGTATTGTTTTATTAAAAAAATGTGAAGTTTAAGACAAAACGACGGGTGACATTGTGCTTATTGCTCCTAGATGTAACAATGTTTATTCTATGAGTACTAACCAAGTTTCAAGAACTAAGCTAAAAATGTCTCAAGGCCTTACCTGATGATCCAAGGCTTTGGTATAGAAGACTTGGCCATGTAAGTATGCACACAATGCAGAAGCTACTTTCAAAAGATTTGGTACGTGGATTTCCAAACCTAAATTTCAAGGTAGATGAACTATGTAAAGCTTGTACACAAGGTAAACAAACAAGAGGTTCATTCAAACCTAAGAAAGTTGTAAGTTCTTCTCGACCCATTGAACTCTTACATATGGATCTTTGTGGACCTATGCGTGTCAAATCTCCCAAAGGCAAGCAGTACATCCTTGTTATTGTGGATGATTTCTCTCATTTCATATGGATTTCTTTTCTACGAGAAAAATTTGAAGCCTTGTTTGAGTTTTCAAAATTGTGTAAGGAGTTGTGAAACGTAAGAACCGCACTCTTGAGGATATGTCTAGGACTATGCTTTTAGAAAAACAGTTTTTCAAAAACTTTTTGGGTTGAAGCAGTAAACACTGCTAATTACATTTTAAATAGATGTTTGATTTGCCCTATCTTGAAAAAGACTCCTTACGAACTATTTAAAAGGAAGAAAACCTAATATTTCATATTTCAAACCCTTTAGATGTACTTGTTTTGTTCATAACAATGGAAAAGATAATCTTGAGAAATTTGATGCACGTAGTGATGAAGCTATATTTATTGGATATGCTTCAAACAACAAAGCTTATCGAGTGTATAACAAACGCGGCAAAATTGTTGAGGAATGTATTCATGTTATTTTTTATGAAAGCAATGATGGTACTTTGAGTGAAAGTTTTGGAGATCTTAATCTGAATCAACGAGAAGATCACAATTCGGATGAAGATGAAGATCCTAAAGATCAAGAAAAGAATATGCAAGAAAAGATTCAAGATACCAAAGAAAACCCTCATGACCATGAAACACATCTTCAATACATTGAAACAGAAAACTGCGATGTCATAACTCCGTTTCAAGGGCTTGAAACTCAACTTCAAGGCCTTGATATAGGATATAAGGGCAATACATCAACGTACCTGAATCTAGTCAAGCTTATGAGGCTCAACCATCAGAATCTGCTCCATCTTACAAACGAAGAAAATTTCAACACTCTTCATACCATCCACAAGAGAATGTGATCTCAGATCCAAACGCAAGAGTTCGGACTCGATCTAAAGTAAAAAAAATCTATGTGCTTTCGCTGTGTTCGTGTCGCTTGTCGAGCCAAAGAATTATGTTCAAGCTCTTCAAGAACCCGACTGGATCATTTCCATGCAAAACGAACTAAATGAGTTTAAGAGAAACAAGGTTTCGACTCTTACTACAAGATCAAAGCATCAATCCGTCATCGGCACAAAATGGGTCTTTCGAAATAAGTTGGATGAAAGTGGCAAAGTCATACGAAATAAAGCACGACTTGTAGCACAAGGCTATAACCAAGAAGAAGGTATTGATTGTGAGGAGACTTTTGCTCCGGTTTCCAGGTTAGAAGCCATACGTATGCTACTCGCATTTGCATCTTTCATGAGTATAAAATTGTTTCAAATGGATGTAAAATGTGCTTTCTTAAACGGTTTTTTAGAAGAAGAAGTCTATGTTGCTCAGCCCCTGATTTTGAAAATGATGAATTTCCTGATCATGTTTTTAAACTGGACAAAGCTCTTTATGGTCTTAAGCAAGCTCCTCGAGCTTGGTATGAAAGATTGTCCAAGTATCTTCTTGAAAACAAATTCAAAAGAGGTTTAATTGATAAAACTTTATTTATCAAAATCAGAGGCAACAATATATTAGTACAAATCTATGTTGATGATATATTATTCGGTGCTACTAATGATTCCCTTTGCAAGGAATTTTCAGATATTATGTGCAGGGAATTTGAAATGAGCTTAATGGGTGAGCTAAATTTCTTTCTTGCACTTCAAGTTACACAAGCAAAGAAAGGAATTTTTCTCAATCAAAGCAAGTATACTGAGGACTTGCTTATTTAGTATAAGATGGATCAATCTAAGGTCGCAAAGAATCCTATGAGTTCGACACTTTCACTTGACCATGACAAAGATGGCAAAAGTGCAGTATAAAAGGAGTATTGAGGTATGATCGGTTCATTGTTGTATTTAACTACTAGTCGACCTAACATTATGTTTAGCATGTGCATGTGTGCAAGATTTCAAGCTGATCCTAAAGAGTCACACTTGATAGTTGTGAAAAGAATTTTTCGGTATCTCAATGGCACTAAGGATCTAGGATTATGGTACCCACACCAAAGCTCGTTTCACCTTGTTGGCTATTCAGATGCAGACTTTGCATGTTATAAGGTCGATAAGAAAAGCACTTTTGGATGTTGCCAATTCTTAGGGTCATCACTAATCAGTTGGCACTCCAAGAAGCAAAATTATGACGCCCTATCCACAGCCGAAGCTGAATATATAGCTGTGGGAGCTTGTTGTGCACAAATTTTATGAATTGCTCAACGTACAACTTCTTGATCTTGGCTTTGATTTGAAAGGTATTCCTATAAAATGTGATAATAGTAGTGCTATTTCGATAACCAAAAATCTTGTGCAACATTCAAGGACTAAGCATATCGATGTAAGGCATCACTTCATATGTGATCATGTTGAGAAAGGTGATGTTTCGATCTCTTTTATATCTACCAACTTGCAGCTTGCAGATATCTTTACCAAGCCCCTACCTGAAGATCAATTTAATTTTATTAGATTGGAGCTTGGTATGTTGAACAAGGAAGCATTAACGTAAGGGGAGAAAATCATTTTATTTTCTCCTTCGTATGCAACCCAATTATCTTTTTCAAGGGCCTTGAAAGGCAATTCAAGGGCCTTGAAACGAGATTCAAGGGTAAATTAAGAAATACGGATCTATTTCAGAATTAATATCCTTTAGATATTTTAATTCTTAAATTGTTTTTTTTAAGGGTTGAAAAAGATTTGTTGAGTTTATTGGAAAATTTTCTTTGGTCTTTAAAGAGCTTGATCTTCTCAAAATCTTGTTATTATTTGCATTCTTATAAAAGGCCAGATTCTCCTATCTTTTTCATCTTTCTTCTTCACAAAAACCCTTTTCTAAAAACCCCTTGTTTTCTCTTTCAACATCATCCATGACTCCCAAAAGTAAGAAATTTGCTCCACAAGCCCCCCAAAAGAAATCTGTTCAGATCTCCTCGATTGCAAAAGAAGAAACACCTTCTGAGGATTTGGACATCTCTTAGACGACCGGTCTTCCCACTTCTTGGTTCATCAATTTTCAAGCCTCAAGATCTTGGCTTGATGGCTTTCACAATCGACCGCTGTGTATGTGTGATCTGGTGGATACTGCATTTCTCAAAACTCTTCAGATCTCGTGTATTAACAAGCTCAAGAGTTCGATAGTATGGAAAATCTTAAACCCTAGAGATTTTGCTTTCCCAAGACTCACAAGGATGTTCTATGTCAATCTCGTCACAAAACGGGACAAAGGAGTTATCACTCTTGAATCTTCTGTAAAAGAAACCCCAATTTTGCTTACTTCTTTTGTTTTAAGTGAGATTTTTGGAATTCCTACAGATATTGTGTTCAATCATCCTTCAAGATCAAAGAGTGTTCGTTTTGTTAAGGGGAAGTTTCTAGTTCCAAATTCAACCTCACGCCAACTTACTCACACTTCCCTAACCCTAGACGCTAAAATTGTGTTTACTATTCTGGTTCGATGTGTTGTTCCTCGTGCAAACTCAAGAGAACTTTTGACTGATCAATCCCTGGAGCTAATTCATCTGATTATGTATAGGTTAAACATTGATGTACCTAACCTCATCCTCAACCATATGATACACTCTGTTAACTCTAAGCGTGCTATTCCTTTGCCTTATGGAAATTTGTTGTCCAAGATATTTGACTATTTCAGAATTGATACATCCTCTGAAGATCGACAGTCAATTCCTGGCAAGATTGATGAGACCTGCTTAGAACGACAAGGTATTGAGAAGACTCTTGCAAGCACATGGACTATAAAAGGGAAAGGAGCTATTCCAATTCCAACTCAAGAAGCTCCAACATCTTCTACTCCTACTCCCCAAATCAGGTTAGAAGGTTGTGAGAAAGAACTGATATGTTTGAATCGTGAACTGTCCGATTACCAATTTGACACCAAGAGAAGAATGGATGTCAATCATGAACTGCTATCTACCATAAATGCTAAGGTCAATGAAATGTATTTGATGAATGCTCTTACTCTGACCACTATGGGAAGGATCCTACCCATGATTGAAGATGTAACTCAACATACTCAAGAGAAAGTTGAAAATGTACTGATGAATTGCAAACGACGTGTACAGAATAAATCTGTTTTGTATCCTACTCATGTTAAGCCAACTATTCTGCCACTAATCGAATATGAGGTGGTTAAGAAACGAAGAGCTGAAGAAAAGAGACGACGCTTAGCCGCTGAAACGGATGATTGGAGTCACAAAAAGTCTTCATCTAAGGGAAAAGTGAGGTTCTATGAGGAGGATTAAGTTTGATGTTTGATGGGACTTGCTTGATTTAGTGGTTTTGTGAAATACTTTTCTGGGTTTTAAACCTTTAAAACTTCCTTGCTTTGACTATTTTCTCCCTTGTTGAAAGACAAAGGGGGAGAAATAAATTATCCAACATTTTCGATATTTCTGCATTCTGCATTTTAAGTTTGATATTCATATATACATCGCTAACTTTACAATGCAAGTATGAAAAATTTGTGTTGTCTTCCATGAAGGGGGAGATTGAAACTCCACCTTGATTATATAATTGTACAGGTGATGATGATGGAAGACTTAAACACAAATGAAGTAGTTTTATACACTAACAACTTATTGATTAAATATCGAGTTGCTTGGTTTGGTTTGGTAGTTTGTATTGAATGAGTGCAGGTTTTGAAAGACACTTCAAAGGACCTTGGAAGACCTTGAAATCGAATGCAAGGAAAGACAAGGTGTTTAGAGTGATTAAAAGACGGAGGCCTTGAAATTCATTTCAAGCTAACAAAAGTTATCAAGGTTGCACGCTAAAAGAATTCAAATCATTAATCCAACGAAGCGCCAAAGAAGATCTTCCAGGAAATATTTGCTCAACAAGAAGATATGATTGAACGAAGATCTCAACCGACCAATGAAGGATCTTGCAACGATCCACAACTAAAAACCACGGAGATACTCTCTCAAGGAATTTGTTATCGTCACAACAAATACGAGAAGATTAAGGAGAAGAGAGATCAACGTGCTCTCAAGAGATGAAGATCCACAATGTGTATCTCATCTCAACCAAGAAGCGATCTTCATGGAGAAGAAGAATCATCTTCAAACGGTCATCTTTCCAATGGCTATAAGACCTCTCCATAGAAGGCTATTAATGAAGATGGCGATTGAAGGAAAAAAACAAGCTTACACGAAAACATCAATAGTCTTCAAGCGATCCAAAAACATCTTCATTCGATCAATTAGTTTTTCTTTCTCTCTTTCACAAAAATAGTTATCTCCTAGAGAGAGATAAAACTCGAGAGCTCCATTGGTATATTTAAAAAGTGTTATACTCGAGTGTGTTACTCTGCGAAGTAACTAGACTATTATAGCAAGGTGAAGAGTTAGAGCTAGATCGTAGCATTGGCTACAGTGAGAGAAGAAGGGGATTTCTTCAAGTTTGTATCTAGGACTCTTTACAGCTAATAATAGATAGTTAGATCCTAAGGCCATACCCTGGGTTGGAGACTAGGCTATTTGAGCCGAACTTCGTAAACATATCTTCGTGTCGATCTTTTACATTCCGCATTTTATCTTGCTTTATTGTGACTAACTTTGTTTTGCAGGATTACAAAGTCAAGGCCCTTGAAAGTTGTTTCAAAGCCCTTGAAATTAAAGTGTACCACAAAGAGCTCAGATCGACATCAAGACCCTTGAAATTGGTTTCAAAGCCTTGAGATTGTTTTTGCGAAAAGTTCTCATACTCTATTAACCCCCCCCCCCCCCCCCCAATTCTAGAGTATCTTTTATCCTTTTTATTCACCCACCGGTTCTTCAAAGAGAAATCTCTGACGGAAGATCTCTACTGTGAGATTTAGTACAAATTTTACGAGCTTCCTTATACCAACTATTATTAAAAATTTAGGCTATGTTTGTTTATGATTTCTTTTTGGTTTTGAAAGTTGTTTGTAGCTTGTTGGACTTTTAATTGTTTGTTAAATTTTCAGTTGTCTGTTGATTTTTACAGGGCACGACAACACTTTATGCCATAATGGGTGGGCTGATTGACTTAAACACTATAAACGATGATGAAGATGATGACAGCAACAAAACAATGCCACTATTTCATCTTCATATGAACCCCAACTTCCGTCTTATTCACCTTTATCTCCTTCATTTGTTTGTATGGAGCTTTGGCATGCTTTTACTAGGCCATTGATATCCCTCCCCAAGAAAGGAAGCTTGGTAGCTTATCTTCCACAAGGACATCTCCTTGAACAGCATAGTTTCAGTGACTATTTTCCTAATATACATTAGAGATATCATCATCATCTTCCAGCCAGAATCACCGAACTAGCTACAAACTTAGTCAATATTAGGAATTGTGGGAAGGGCGATTCAATTGTTCATTTTCTACTTTTTTTTAATAGGTAAATACGAATACATTACCCAATAGAGTAATAGGGATTCGATAGGGACAATTACCAGCACTATACGTAAATAAAATATTATAATGCACATGTCTACCGCTACTCTGCACTTCTTTGCATAGTGTTTGTAAATATACATCAATTTATTTTTATTGGATCTTGTAAACTAAATGGAGTGATATTAAGATAGATTCTTATGGTGGTTGGCACATAAATCTTGATGGATGAGGTTTGTATCAAGCATTATATTTGAGTCATTCTTGTATGCTTTTGTGTAGGGTCTTTAAAGCTCTTGTTGCTAGGTTTGTTCTGCATTCACTTTTTTGTCTTGTGTCACTTGGGGACTTATTCATTTAAGATCACCTCGTAAGATGACAACCCTGATGTCTTTTGTGGATAAATTGTGATTACACAATGTGTAGCTCAATCTCTTCAACTTTTCAGTTGACAAGGTGGAGACGTTGAGGCGTTGCAAGTTTAACTTGACATTTGAAAACTCTTTTTTTTTTTGAAAACCATCCACTAAAGTATATTAGAGAAGGTCAATGACCGCTAAATCCAGCACACCTACAGGAAAATCCGGTAAAATGTTATGAGTTTCCTCCCAAAGGAAGGGCCCGAGCCATAAGGTGTGGGACCGTATTACATTTTTGTGGAACAAATTTAAAGGAGCAAGAGTTATCAAGAATTGAAACTGAGACAATGTCTTCAACGAGGAGTCTGATGTCGAGAGACCGGGGCAATTTGTAGTGATGATATTAGTAAGACCCCAAATCCGCGGGACTCGGGATGCTACGGGCGGAGACCTCACAATGGGTCCCAGCCTTAGCCTGACAACAATTTCACCGGATCTTGCAATAAGACACAAATAAAAGCCAAAACCAAAATACATTTTTATGCAATGTAGTGAAACCCGAAAACATACAACGAAAGACTCCAGCTGAGATACAACTCCAAGGACCAAACGTCATACACGCGACATACAATATACAACAAACAATACCCAAACATGACTCCAACCAAACCCCTCCTAAAATGTATGGAACCCCGGCTGCCCACTCTTCCGGATCTCTCGGCCGCAATCCTAACCTGCAATGCAACTACAACATCGGTATAAAACCGTTAGCTAATATTCAAGGCATTAGAATCAAGGTGAAGGAACAAACACACGTAAGTCGTCATAAACACACAACATTCTCCAAAGCACACAAATCCGGTTTATTATCTTTTTATTATTAAGTCATATCCCGTTCTAATTCAACTTCTTTTGTGACACGAGAATCTCCCAAAACTCGCATCGGTCCCTACTTACCGACAAGGAATGGAACTGATTCATCCGAGGGTCTACCCGCTCGAGCTAGTCGCCGAGAACCTCCTAGCTCTCGCAAGAGCTAGGTAGTGATGTCACCGCCCGTTATCATACACTTGGGTCAAAGTATATATATGTCGGTGGTCCTATTTTTGGTTTAGTTGTTATAACATAAACAATAAACATACACCACCAAACACGCATCAACGCTAATACAAGGAGTATGAGCTAAGTAAGTCCGGAGACTTACCTCGTCCCAATGATAATCTCGCTATATCCCACTCTCAGCTTCCCGCAGGAAGACACTCAACGCCTGTCAAAAGGCATACGATCAACAACTCTCTCATATGCTAGAAGTCCTTAGACTTCTAGTCCCCATGATCTCACGATATCATATACCATAAACATGCTAGGATAATCACTCCTAGCCCCAACGATCTTACAAGATCACCTCACCAACACAACATATACTAGGATAATCCATTCCTAGTCATCGTGATCCTACAAGATTATACAACCCCAAAACCTCAAGCATCAAAACGCTCACAAGATCAAACATACGCTCAAAGCCTTATAACCTCCAAATCAAACACACATCAAGCCTTAGAACAATCGATAAGTCTTCAAGCACTCACCTAAGGTCCACAACCACTACTTGGTATTAACTCTAAGTTATGCTAGATCCAACCTAGCATGATACTACTAAACATAACAAGATCGAGGAAGAAGGTACTCACACGAGGTCAAAGGCAAAAGACAATCTACGATGACGAGTGTGGATTCGTTGGCCCTTATCGAGGTGCTTCCGGACCTAAAACCAAAGGTAAGCAAATTTAGCTTATACGCTAAATTTGAACGGAAGATTTAACATAAATGAATCTAAGGAAAACTCGCTTTCATAACCAATGTTAAAAACAAAACCGCTCAACCATTTCCCGGGCCAAAATACACTTATATGAACATGGGTTATAATCCGCAATTAAATCTTTGAGCCATAAATCGAAATTAATCCACCAAAGGGAATAATTGATAATTGTAAGAATTTGGTCAATATATGCAATTAACTTTCTTCAAAGGGTATAAATGAAAAACTTCCAAAACTATGGGTCAAAACAACAATATAAAAATATGGGGTACTTTATCTAATTACACCAGAAAAGAGGGATGCCCGATTTAGTTAAAAGTAAAGGGTTTTAAACCTTGTTGGTGGCGGCCAAGAGGGAGCTGAGGAAAAAAAAACCATCCCTGGCGGCGCTGCAAGGGCTCCGGTGGTGCGAGGTGATGGCGCAGGGGAGAGGTAAGGTGGCGGCACTAGATTCTCCGGCGAAGGGAAGTGCGGATAGGGCGGGGCAGAGCGACAGCGGCTCCGGTGTCAAGAGGTCAGTACCAGAGACGAAGGCCCCTGATTCGACCTGGTTGCAAGATCCAGCGACAAGTACGCAGGCGGCGGGTCTCCCGGTATGGTTCGAAGACAGCCCGACTCCAGAGGAGTGAATGTGACAATTGTGTGGCTGCTTTGGTCCTTTCGGTGGCGGCTCAAACCCGGAACAGAGACGAGACCATTGGATCTAGATCGAGGTGGTGGTGAGGCGGTGAAAGGCAAGGGATCGCTGCTCCTATTCTGACTCCGGCAAGCGCACAGTAAACCTCCGACGATGGCAGCGGCAGGGTAGGGAGGAGACTGGCTTCCTGGTTCGTTCGAATCCTTGGTGATTTGCTGTAGCTCCAGATGAGATTTGCAAAGGTGAAGGGATGCTAGGCGTGGAAGACAACAGAAGAAAGGAAGGGGAAGAGGGAGGTTTACAGTCCAAAAGGGATGAACGAGGGACAGGATCACAGAGGAGAAGGTATGGGAGTTGGGTGCAACGAGGGATCGGGTAGGGGTTATAGGGCTAGGTGGGCGGCATCACCTGAGAGGCTGAGCGGGGCTGCACAGATCGAAAGGTCGGGAAAGATGAGCAGCTCATCAACTAGAGAGAGAGAGGGGGGAAGAAGAATAAAGAAAGGGGTGTAAAGTGAATCCGATCCAAACGCGTTCGGAACGGAATTTCCGAACCGTGAGAACTTTCGACTTTTCCGAAATTAAATACGGAAATATGTACGTATCAAATAAATAAATATGTTCGGGAATAAATAATTTACGCCGCAAAAATACTTTAAATAAAAATATGTAAGCTAATAAAAATAGGTAAAAATAAATATTGAAACGTGCCCAAAAACGGGGCGTTAGAAGATCAACTAGTTTGCAGTCCGACTCCATGCAAATATTTGACAGACCATGAGTAAGAGCTTCTTGAAGAACCAACCTAATTGCTTGCAGTTCGGCTTCAAGCGGAATATGTTATCCCCTCAAATCGAGAAACGAAAGAGGAAGTGATACATCCCTCACAATTTCTGGCAACACCGGCAATGGAGTATCACCCGTCATTCGACAAGAAGACATCAATATTGATTTTGATGTCTAAAATTTTAGGTTTGGTCCATGAAAAGATAATAGAACTCTTAGTTATAGATGAAGTGTTCAATTTAGGATTTGAAATCTCAGATGAGGTGGATGCTCTTTTTTGGTTGAAGAGAATGCTTTTGGTGTTCTAATGTTATTGCATCTCTCCCACCCATATAAGATTTGACTACTCTTTTAGTTATCTCTGTTTGATATATCTTTTTTCCTTAGCTTATTTGTGTTGATCTGATACGGATGGAAAATATTGCTCATGTATGTAGGATTTGACTCTTAATTGAAGCATTAATTGAAACATTGATTATTTGAATTGAGATTTACCCAATATTGACGCCATCGGTTTTATACTATGTCAAGAATTTTGAGAATTCATTTTAGGGCTCACATTTTTAGAAAGAAAAAAAAAAGTGACGAGCTGAGTTTTTTGCTAATCGATGTCCTATTTCAGGTTGCATTGATGCCTAATTTATGCTTTCTTCTAGGTATGCATAGTACATGTCTCAATATTATTTTATGTATTTTGTTTTGTCTCAATATTATTTTTTGTATTTTGTTTTTAATTTCACTGTTTTTAGATACCCGAATAAAATAAAGAAACAATTTGGTTTACTAGGCTTTTACTAGTTTTGTGTTTAGTAAATATACCCCTTGAGAGAAGAGTGTGTAGAGTTTCAGAATAAATACAAAAGGTTGGGGTATATTTACTTAATTGAAACATTAAAAAGTTTATTTACTACTCTAGTTTTTCAAAAAGGCCTAGTTACCAAAATTGCCCTAAAATAAATTCATATTAATAGCGAACTTGTACTACAAGATTGCTTTTCGATTTAGTCTACAAAGAAAAAAAAATTTATAATTAAAAGGAAATGATTAAAATAATCAGTTATCTCGTGATATACCATTTTTCATGATTATCCAATTCTAACCGTGCGTGGTGTTCAACTAGTAAAAAATCGGGCAATTCTGGTAACTAGGCCTTTTTGAAAAACTATAGTAGTAACTAGACTTTTTAATGTTTCAATTAAGTAAATATATCCCAACCTTTTGTATTTATTCTCAAACACTACACACTCTTCTCTCAAGGGGGGTACATTTACTAAACATGAAACTAGAAAAAGCCTAGTAAACCACATTGTTTCTAAAAAATCGGGGTTTTCTTGGACCGGGCGGATATAATTGGTTTTGCGCAACCCCTAGAAAGTGAGAATATGAACCGTGTCCGAATACATTTGTAGAAAGCGTGTGGGCAGCAGGGTCTCTCTGCTGGCAACAGCTAGATGTAACTGAAAAGCAACCCCTGCTGAATTTCTTAAATGCCAAAAATTCGATCGGAATCCCCACCCAAGGCTGAAGATCAAGAAACGACGTCGTCTGGTGTTGAAATTGCAAAAGGAGAGGATGTATGTGTGTGAGTTGGTTGTCGCGGCTTGCCTCTATTTCTTCTTCTTCAAGTGCGGCAAGAAGCTCCTCGCTTTCATCTGCGATGGCTACATGTATTAACAAGGTGAATACATACTGCTTCGTTATAATTAGCAACGGAGATCTTGTTTAGTATGTTGTCTATGACTATACTGTATCCATCCATAAATATTATACTCGCAGCCGCAGGGTTTCTCCTTCATTGCCTCTTCTTTTGTTCTATTACGGTATAATCTTCAAAGAATGGGAAACTAAGGGGCTCCATCCATCTGTACTCGAAAGAGTCTCAACCCGAACCAAATAGAATACATCCTGCTAAACTGGGGAGTTAGGCGGTGGAAAAACTTTAATGGTTAAAGGGTGGGCGCAAATTCTGCAAATTTCGATCGTCCAGATCCCGATCCCGATCCAGGCAAATTAGAAAATCCGGTCCCACAAAATACTATCCAGAAAAGAATGGGATATGGGTCTTAACTTCTTCGTCCCCCCGATATACATGTCTCGTATATAATAACCTGAATTCAAGTTAGTTAGTGATATACTTGTTATATAGTTATGTTTATATAATTTTAAAAAATCATGTTGGTCAAACCGTTAAAATTAACCTAAATTCAGTTAGTTGTGTTTTATTACAGATATTTGGAAACTTTAGTGTAAATTGTAGAATGTTATTATGGATATTTGAAAATTTTAATTTTTGCTTTAAGTACGATATATACGGATATTTTGTGGATAAAACGCCAAATATAAACGCGATTAATACATTAATGGACAAGTGCGATTGGATTAATACATTAACGGTAGGATTAATACATTAATGGACAAAATAGAGTTAAGATTTATTATCCAACCATATATATGTCAAAAGATATCAATATGACATTAGGATGAGATAAATATGGATATATTTTATTAACTTTAATATTTTTATTTTTAAGATTAAATTATAATTAACTATTAATGGATATAATTAATGAAAGAATTTGGCCAAATAGGCACTTTTTCTAATTCCATTATGTTTGTGTAACCCCTCAATTTTTATCACTTTCATTTAATATTTTTAATATTTTTTCTAATGAGATTAATACATTATGTTTGATTAGGAGTACATTTACCAAACATATTGATACCATGTGTCTAGTGTGACACGTATTTCATTTTTAGTTGATTACCATAACAGCCCACCTGATATGATCTCAAATCCAAGTGTTGGGTCCAACGTCCTTGTCTTGATCAGGCCGAGTTTGAGTAGCTAAAAAATATGGATATGAAAAACAATGAGCTACAAGCTCAGTAAGGGTATACGAATCGCACTCTCCCAATATATATAAGTATCTAAGATCTCGTCCCCAGAGGACACACTATACCCGTTCTCACATTCCAAAGCACACATACATATCCACATTCGCATTACGTACACAACCATCCATAACACATAACATATACGCATTCAGGCATGTTATCATACCTCATATAAACATATCATCTCATAGAAACATCTCATATCATACCATCACATATAAATAATCATAACATAACATATAACATGCTAGACTCGATTGCATCGATGCATAGGTGATAATTAAATAACTAGCCCCAACTGATCGTACGATATATTTTCTCATGTGCTTTCGTATTTCTTTTTTTATTTCTTTCTTTCTTTTTTCTTTCGGTTGGCCAACCCGATAGTGTCATATGCCCCTTGTAGATCAGGTTGCGTTCTTTGACTATCTATCTCATCTTGAGGCCCCTTGTAGATCAGGTAGCGACCTCGCCCCCGGAAATCCGTGCGGGACCCAGTTGGGCTAATTAATCAATTACCATCCTATATTATCACTTTCATATCATAACTCAATTTTATGCTTTCATCATATTCTTTCCATTATCATCTCATGTACCTCATGCATGCATTCATAAATCATATCAAGTCATCATCATCATCCTTTTACTCATATATATATATATAAGCATGCATAAAATCATGACATAATAAATACATAATATATTTATATTAAGAAAGTGTAATTCATATACACTTACCTTGCAAGTAAGATAATTCTAATCCGCTCTCGATCCAAACCTAAGTCCGACTTCTCACTCCGGACTATATCCCCTTTCTCGTACCTTCAAAAATGTACCAAAATATATCCTTATCAATACCTTATAACCAAACAACCCCTTAACCTTTTCAACGTGTATAACATAGCCAAAATGACCTTTTTTCCACCAAACTCAGCAACAAAAATATGAGATGTTCAGCTCCTGTCATAGAGAATTTCGTATATCTAAACCGATGTAACTTTTGATCCCACCATTGGATCGACTCCAAATTTTAATATGATATAGTAGAATGTTAGTTTTATAACATATCCAAAATCCAGCAAGATCGGACCATGGGAAGATATTTTAAATTGCACCGCAAAGTAACAACATATATCGAAAAATTCCGCAGAATAGATTTCTTGCGAGGACCATAACTTTTTACTCCGATATCGAAACGAAAATCTGAAAGTATGGTTGTGTTCCTTACCTCGAGAAGTACCTTCAATTAAAATTTGGTGAGGTTTGAACGAAATTTGATCCCAAAAATACTTCTTCTCCTTCAGCCTATCTCGATATCTATTTTCTTCCTCAGTTCCCGTTTTCTACAGCTTCCGGCGACCTCTCCGACGACTTCTCCGGCCAACTACTGGTGGTGTACTGGTGGTTGAAAGGTGGTTGTGCTAGATGCTTACTCAACCTTCAGCTATTATCTCCTCTCCTCTCCTTTCTTCTGTTTTATCTTGCGTCTTTCTCAGCAATGTTAAGTAGAGGCAAAGCCTCATTTGCTTTACTTTTTATACTCTTGATTACTTAATGAGCTGGGTAAAATTGAGGCTGAATATGCCCACATTAAAGCCTCCAAATTTCACGTTCATAGCTGAAAGATCACTTTGCAAAATTTTGTAATTTTGTAATTTTGTATAATTTACCCCTTATTTTTATCTTAACACTTTTTACCCAAAATTCCTTATAATAAATTACATCGACATACCAAAGTCGATATAATTTTATGGAACTTTCGGGAATCCTTCATAATGTAAAATAATGATTTTTAATCGTTTGATTTTCGGGGATTTATCCATTTTCCATTTATTTTATTTTTCTCTAGGGTTTAATTCCGTTAAACCCGTTTCATTCTTTAAAAATCCCGATTAGGCCACTTTCGATTTTTGACCATTACACATAGTTACTAGAGAAAGTTTTCAAAAAGGCTTACTAAGCTAATTTGACCTTACAAGGATTTTTTCTTTAATATATGTATGTAGATTTTTTTTTTTACAAAAATACTTTTATTTTAATATAAACGTGATCATATGTGGGAAGAAATAACTCTAAAACGTGAGCGATATTATTCATCATTTCCGGGGTCACAAATTTTATAAAAGGAGTTTGGCCTCCTTAAAAAAATATTTCGGCCTCCGTCACTATTTCTAATAACAAGACTTAGAAAATTTTCATCTGTAAGATTCCGACCCCTACATACTCCGATGTTGACCGGTCAATCATAAATGTTTTAATTTTTTTTAAAAAAATTTGTTAGTTAGAATTTGTCAACAAAATTTAATATTTTTTAATAGTTGTTATCAAGACTTAGTGTGCTCACAAACTTTTATTTACATTGTCACCATGCTTTAAATAATTTACCAAATTAGCTAAGTAAGTCTTTTTGAGATTTATTTTTTTGTAGTAACTAGGAACATGGGATAAATATATGTAGTAAATGTACCCTAATCAAACCACTTACCTTCTAACTTCAATCTAATGAAAGTGGTAAAAAATGAAGGGTACACAAATTTAATGGAAATAGAAAAGGGCCTATTTGGTCAAGTTCTTTCTAAATAATTTCGGTTATAACAAATTTTGATGACAATGATATTTTGGTGGGTCGTGTTAAATACAAGGAATTTGAAATACTAGTGTATAATTAACGTGCATTAAGATTGCATGGACAATTGGAGTTCAAACATTGGATTTGAAACGTTGAAACTTGTCTAGATATGATTGTGTTTACATGTATAATTGTGTATCTATCACCAAATTCTCCAAAATTTGTGTTAATAAGGCATCATTCATATAAGGATACGTGATTCCGTTCGACGATACCAAATATAGCAATCCGGATGAATTTTTTTCCCACAATCGGGTAAGAATGATATATATACTTCAATCTTTAATGTGATTATAGTAGACCATATTTTTTTTTAACGTGCAACATTTATTGTAAAGTAATTTATTTTTTATATATTAGGTTGTTCGGGATTATCCACGCGATGATGACACTTACTACTCCACTATGTTTCAACTTCGTGATTTTTTTACGACCGAAGGACAATGGTTGCTTGAGCTCATTTCATGGAGGAACAAAGAAAAAAGAATTTGGCCAAATAGGCTCTTTTCTATTTCCATTAAGTTTGTGTAATCCTTTAATTTTTACCACTTTCATTGAATTGAAGTTGGAAGGTAAGGGGTTTGATTAGGGGTACATTTACTAAACATATTTTGAGATCTTTGACTTAGCTCCCAAAGGTCATAATCCATCCGGCCCTTCCCCAACCTATACAAGGGGAGCAGAAGATAACGAAAGGGAGACAAAGTATACAATGAGCCTAGTTACTAGAGAAAAATCTCGAAAAGGCTTACTTAACTAATTTGACATTTAGAAAGAATAGGATGTGCATCCGGACCGGACCGAACCGGAAATTTCAAAAACCTTGCATCGGGAACCATACCAAGACCAAAATAAAATAAAATATAGTTTTTTTGCGATATCTAAAAAAATTATTTTAAAAATCCATATTTTTGAAAAAATAACTCAAAATAATACAAACTATCTTGAACCCAAAATAATACAAACTTTAAAAATTACTATGAGCAATACAAACTATCAACGTATTTATCATAGATAACACGACTTATTTTTCATACATAAAACTTGACTCCGACGATGATGTGACAACCAGTTTCTTACATGTCATATAAAATGAGATTAATTGCGTAATGTGGATTTTTAAAAAAAATCAAATCAATGTCATTTAATATGTTAAAAACTATATTGAAAAAATAAATTTAAATAATAAATCTAAAAAAGGGAAAAAAATTGTAAGATATTTTTTTGTAAATTTTTTTAAATTGATTTTTTTAAAATTTCTTTGAATTTTTTTTTGGGATTTTAAAAATAAAATATATTTTAAATATATTTAATAAAATAATATTGATTTAACATAATCGGGAAAACAAACTCTTTAGGGGGCTTAAGTTAAAGGATGATTTTAAAAAAATCGAATTTTTTTAAAATAAAAATTTTAAATTGAAATTTTTAAAAAGTTTGAATATATACAAAATTTTTAAAATAAAAATGATTAAAAAAAATTCAAACAAAAAAGTTCCCAATATTTTTTTCGTAAAAATAAATTATTTAAAAATACTTTATTTATAGTTTTAGCATATTAATTTAATTTTTAATAATAAAATCCACAACACACGCCTCATCATAATTTTTTGATGGCACGGGAGGTAGGATTTTTCTAGATGAAGTTAGAAACATTTTCTTATGCAATCGGTTTTTTACATGTCACCCAACTCTTGATCGAATCACCACGTGGACATTAGGGTGGCTCTGATATGTGTGCAATTATTGGGGTAATTGATACCGATCAAGATCTTGGTCTCATCAAAGCTTTAGGTAACGTGTTCGCGGATATGAAGCATAGGATTTGCACATTTCATATAAACAGCAACATACAAATCCGAACTTGCGCAATAACACGATCGAAAGAAGCACAAAGGGTGTTCGCAACGCACTATTATGCTCTACATGAGTCCAAATATTCTAAGAGATATGAGTAGAGTTTAGATGAGATGAAGGTATATTTGCAAAGATACACGAGGTTGATGAAATATTTGGAGGTGGCATGATTAATTCTGTACAAGGAGACAATTGTTTGAACATGATGCAACTTGTATCACCATTTTGGCATGAGAAGAACAAACACGTAAAACTCTATTTCTATTTCCTTTTATCCTTTTTCTCAGTATCTCCTTATTGTACATTTAAATTTAGAGTTTGATTTGATTTGTGACCATCGATTGTGAGTCCAAGCACAAATTTTTGAAATCTGCATCGGGCTCAAGTGTACAAGGATTTCAGTTGGTGGTTGACAACATTGACTTGATGGTAGTTTATCCTGATCATCGGTCTCACAACAACAACATATTATTAGTGTGTCATGGTTCGACTTGGACTGATGTCTTATACATGCTTACCAATGCCCGCCATTGATGACAACCAAGGACCTCCGAAAAAAATCCTTGTAATAACATTGGTTGGGGAACACATTTTGTAGCGTTGAGTTACAATTTATTCAAAACTTAGTTCTATTTTCCCCTTTTTACTAAATCTTCTGGTATAGTCTATTTGGTTTTTAGGTTTGTCTTAAGGAAACAAGTTTTCCGCTGACAAGATTAAAACAATTTCTCTTCTAGTGCCTCTTTGTAATAGAAACAATCGTGGTGTGCTGCCACCTTTGGCTTTCACTGCGCTTGGGTTCGCAACTTGTTTTCCTTTTCCTTGGTAATTGGTTTTGTTCTTGACTACCTTCTTGAACCCTTTACTTTTATTGACATTTAGATCTTCTTTCTTGTTATCAGCTTAGCATTTTTGAGCATACCATGAAGTTCATTCCGGGTGTGCTTAAAATCATTCATATGGTGGTACAACTTGAATGGTGCAAAGTCATGATACAAGGAGTAAATGACAATATATATGACCAACTCTAGTCATAAGCAACACCCAATAAATACATGCGACTAAAAAGGTCAATCATGTCAAATACATGAGGTCCCGCTAGTTTTTCCTTCATAAGCTTGTTATCTAGTATAACCTTGTGTGTTTTATATCGCTCAATCTTTGCTTGTTCCTAAGACACCACTTTTAGGTTGGTGATGGTTGCATATGCATCAAAATGATCATACCCCTTTTGAAGGTCAAACTCCATAACATCAAGCATTAGGCAAGTGACAAGCAATGTCTCTGACCTTAATTGCTTTGTTATTTCCTTCTCACCATCGGATGAGGTGTCGGTAATAGTAGGGATCATAGGGGTTGATAAGATGTCATTGTGTTTGTGTACCTCAAACTTGAGAATAATTCTATATTCCTTTCCCAATCAAGAAATTTATTCTCATTCAATTTGTGTGTTTCTCAATTATTGAGCGGATGAAGAATTTCAAATTATCATTTGACATTATAACTAAAAATAAAAGAAAATAGCATACAATGAATATATGTTTGCGATGCAAATACTTGAAATTAAACAGGATTGAAATAAGTAATGCACATTTTATTTATATTGTTATCGACCCTTGTGAATAAAATGATTTCAAGATCCAATTGTAGACAAGACCCAACATATTTTTGTTATGCTTTAAGTCTTGTGTGTTCAAGATAAGTAACAATTACTAGCTATGACTTCATACTTGGTTGATGATCCACATCCAATGTATGATTCATCCCTATGCCTTAAGATCCAAAACTTTTCCTTTTAGTCTCATGTTAGGTACACTTATATCAAAGTTTATGGGGTGAATTAAGTAACTAGGCATTTTTTAATTATTGGTCTATTAACAAAGCCCATAACATAATCTTATTAAGTAAATGTACCCCAATACTTTTTTTACTCTCCATATGTGTAGGTTTCTAGTAAATGAGAGTGGGACCACCATACAACGGAACGTGAATTTCTCCTGCTACATTTGGCCGCTCATCGCTTAATGAATTGTAACGCCCAAAATTTTGGCACTTTTTCGATATTTATTTTTCCATATATTTATCGATATTTTTATAGCCTAAATATTGTTATTACGAGTATTTGCACGTAGTAAATTAAATACTATGAGTTTATCTAACTTATATTTATATATAGTCCGTATTCTATTTCACGGAAAAGTTCGGAAATGATTCCGTTCCGAAAATCCCGTTCCGAGCGTTCCGATCAAGTTTATTTAACCTTTTTTTTTTATTTTTATTTATTTTTACTTTAGTTTACTTTTGCTTCCTCCCCCTTCTTTATTTCTTTCCCTTTTCCCCTGGTGCCAAGTGGCTGAATGCTGAGTTGTGCCGCCCTAGTTGTGCTTCCTAGCTCCTCCCAGCCCTAGCGCCTGCACCTACGCTCGAACCCTTGGCCACCTGCAAGATGCAGCCTACACCAGGCTACCCCGACCCCTCGTTCCATCTACCTAAACCCGTCTAGCCTGCGGCTCATCCCATCCAACTTCCAGCTTGCACCATCTCCTTCCCTCAGCTCTTCTCCCCTACGACTATCCCACTTCTCCCCTGCTTTCACCAACAACCACATACTCTTGCAGAAGTAGCCTCAACTCTTCTCACCCTGCACTCCAGAAATTGGTTGAAGCCCTCTCTGCATCTCCTCCCCACTAGCATTTCTCTACCACCTTTGGAACCGCTCGACCTCCTCTGTTTCACACGGCACACCATATCTCCTCCACATACACCTTCTCTGTTGAATCGGCACACCGGGAGTAGCACGCCAGACGTCGGGATCGAAGCCTTACCTGAAATGCGGAATAGACAGATAAAATAGTTTATCCAATACTCTAGAAGGGAGGGATGAATAGAGTATGGAAACTTTTCGCAATCTTAGGATATGTAAGACCTTATCGAAAGAGATAAGACTTTATCAAATGAGATAAAGTCTTACTCGTAATTATAAGACCTTACACGTTTCTCTAAGATTGTAATTAAGTGTAAAGGTTTAGACAAACCAGGAATATAAAGAGCAGTAAAGGACACACGATATGTTCACGAGGTTCGGTCACCAACACGACCTAGTCCCCGCCTAGGATTGATTCAACCCTAGGATTCCAAGTAGCTTTATTTTCCTTTTTCTTGATGAGTTTCAGATACAATCTTCAGAAGACCTTCCCTCTTCTAAACTCAGAAGTCTTACACTTCCTATCTAGCAACTCACACACTCGAAAAGGAAAACTAAAGTACTCCAGATACAACACTCGTATCCAACGTGTCTAGAAGTGATAACGGTTTGTATGATCTTAGTTGAATTGTACTATCAGCTTGAAAAAGATCTCACACTCTCAGGGAAGTAGAATGATGAAGCTTCGAATGTGAGAACAATACTTTGTGAGATAAGTCGAATCGTCACTTGTGTTTCCGAAGTAGGCAATGAACGTGTGTATTGTCTCTTGTTCTTTGTCTCTTTAAATAGGCAAGCGTATCAGCATTCTTGTACGTTGAGAAACGATCTTGCCTTCGTGATCCAGAATGATCTTGCCTTCGTGATCCTCGGATATCTTGGGTTGTTAAGATTTGATCTTGGGTTGTTGAGATTTTGTTTGTTGAATTCAAGTAGTCAAAGTCAAGCACGGTTTGTTGAGGTTGAGGAAATCTTCCAATTTTATCTCAAGAAGATTTAATTAAAACAAATCAAAGATTTGTTAAAATCAAATCCCTTAATTAACTCAACAAGAAGGAAAAGCTATTTGGACGTACGTAACTCACTTGTAGTTTTTGTCCAGTATTGGTAAGGTCTTACCAGTTTATGTAATGCCTTACTGAAACCTGGAAACTAAGGTTTTCTGTAATATGGTAAGGCCTTACCAGACACTGTAATGACTTTACCAAAACTTGTAAGGTCTTACAAAAACCTGGAAACCAAGGTTTTGGCTTTCATCAACCATAAGTATTGTCTTATTTATCAAGGTGGAGTTAACAATCTCCCCCCTTGATGAAAGACAAAACTTATGATCTATTTCCTGCATTTGAACAACACAACAACAAACAATATAGCATAATCACATGTAGGATCAAATTTTTGAAAAAGATCTAATCATGCAAGTTTTTTCAAAACCAAAAACAACCAAACCAAAACAAACCAAAGGTTTTCAAAACATTCAAAAGAAACATTCAAAAGACAGAAATATATTCTCCCCCTTTTTGTCTTTTAGCAAGAAAAATGGAGAATGTAAAAGGATCAATCTTCATCATCCGAGACTTCAACCACTTCATCAAACCATTTCCCATAATTTGAAGAAGAATCAGCTCGTTGTCCACGAAAACGAGCACGCACCTTTTCCCTCCATCTATCCTGTGCCTCACCAGTTGTGGTCCAAGCCATCAATTTTGCTAAATGTTTTTCCTGCTCATTTCTATATTTCTTGACTAAACCATATTCCTCCACTGTCAAGATAGATGGCTCAGGTACTATGGGTCGAAGAATGCCTCTTTTTAGCACCTTGCGTTCACAATTGATTACAACATTTTGACACACTTCTTGAATGTGTTCCACAGCATCCTCATCCAAAGGCATGATTGTAGTAGTTGCCCTATGAGATAGAGATGTCAAAACAATAACTGGTTTAGCTTCTCATTTACCATTAACAGCTTCTCATGTGTATCATCCTGTCTATCCACAATATCAGCACGAGCAGTATTCAGATCTTTCCTCAAAGCATCCACTTCAGCTTCTAAATCTTGAATTCTCTATTCAGATGAAAGCTGAGCAATTAGTTGATGTTTCTTCAGAATCCATTCCCCAGACAAACTTTTCTCAACCCCAAGCCTCCCCCAACAGTCCTCATCAATTTGTCCTTTATGATAAACCTTATCCTCATCTGTAGTATCAATTTCAAAGAACTTGAAGATCTTTGGAAATAAGTTGGCATAAGGAAGAGGGGCTGTCAAAGAAGTGTTTACAGTATGCATCATGTAGGATAAAATGAGGTTAGGAACATCAATAGCATACCCAGTAAGGACCAAATCCAGAATTTCCAAGAGATTGTCAGTGACAATCTCTCTGGAGTGCTTTCGTGGTAAAACACACCTAGCAAGCAAAGTAAACACAATCTTGACCTCTAAAGTTAAGACATTATGTGTTTGTTTTTGCTTTGGCTTTGAGGAAGTAGTAACAGAAGGGATTTGTTTCTCAAAAAATGTTTTCTGGGCATGGGCAAGACACACATTTTTCGAAGGGTGAGTTTTGGTGTCAATTTCCTCAGGGACCCCTAAAATGATTGCCAAGGAAGAAGCAGAAAGGGTAATTTGTCGCCCTTTTATCTGAGAATGTAGAGTCAGAATCCCCTTTTCTCGGTGAGCAGTGAGTCAGAATCCCCTTTTCTCGCCATCAGAGATGGCATTTGCGCTCCTCCTTGCCGCCTGCAACTATCGGGTTGCTTGTTGGAGTTTTTGCCCTAATTAAATCGGGTCCCCCTGTATTTTGTTGTTATTACAAAAATGAACCATATTTATATTTTGCATTTCTGTCCCATAGTGTTTTAAATTTAGTGGTATGCCCCTGCTTGATTAATTACAGATTTGGCCCAAATTTTGATTTACAAAATATATCCCAAGTTTATGGAACTTCATGAGTTGCCCGGAAAATGTTTTTATGGACTTTCAACCAAAGTTTTATAACGGATTTTATTCTTATAGTTTATAGTTGTTATATATTATGACCCATGTGTATATAATTGTATAATTTGTTCCGGAAAGTATTTAAGCGGTTTTAACCTTGGTTTTGAAAACGGGTTTTACCTTAGATTCTATATAAGTTATATATTACGTTCAAATTTAGCGTATAAGCTAAATTTGCTTAGCTTTGGTTTTAGGTCCGGAAGCGCCCTGATAAAGGCCAACAATTCCAAACTCCAACAAGCAACCCGGTAGTAGTAGTAGTAGTATCATGCTAGGATGGATCTAGCATAACTTAGAGTTAATGTCAAGTAGTGGCTTTGAACCTTAGGTGAGTTTTGAGGATTTGATATCGTTTTATGGATTGAGGTTGACTCTAAGCTTGATGGGGCATTGCAGTATAGTGAGGTTGTTATAAGGATTTGAGTATATGGTTTGATCTTGTGAGAATCTTTAGGCTTGAGGTTTGGGATTACATGTTGTTGTGAGAGCATCAAGACTAGGAACGTGTTATCCTAACATGTGAGTTGTATGACCTTATAGAGGTCATTTGGGCTAGAAGTCTAAGGACTTTTAGCAGGAGAGATAGATATTGATTGTGTGCCTTGTTTTGACCAGGCGTTGAGTGCCTTCCTATGGGAAGTTGAGAGCGGTTGTTTGTGTAATATCCGGAATTTTTATTCCGTTTAATTCCGAATCAATTCGGACTTCGAGCCGTTGACGGTTCCCATTCTATCTAGTATTTCTTTCTTCACAAATTTTATCATTTTATGTAGAATTTAATTCACATAAAATGATAGAATTATATCAAACCCTAATTCTTATAATTATTTATCATTTTATGTTGAATTTAATTAACATAAAATGATAGAATTATATCAAACCCTAATTCTTATAATTAATCCTTAACGACGACGTTAGACGAGATCATGACAAGGCTGAGACGAGACTGTGACAAAGCTTTGACGAGACCATGACAGAGCTGAGACGAGGTCATGACGAAGCCCGACAACTCTGTGACGAAGTCATGCATGGGCCTGACGAAGCCATGACGAGTTTTTGACAAGTTTTGACAAACTTTCAGCCCACTTAACTCTCCCAAGCCAGCAAAACCTTCGCTTTGCCCATCTCCTTATCTGATACGTGACCTTTGCCCTAGCCAACCTTCTCGTTAACCTCTCCTTCCCTCGTTCGACATCACGTACATCGACGCCGCTTTGCTCCTCTCGCACACCGGCAACATCAGCGACAACCTCATCCTTCATCCCCGCTACACTCCGCCGATGAGCTCCTCCCACCCTCGACTGGACAGCAACAGACACTCTCCCTCTTCTGTCAACTCTAGCAGGCCGACGGACGGGCCCTCTCTCCTATCATCCATGTCGTGCGACCGCAGCAAACAGAACCCGGACGGACTCCTCCCTCTCTTGTCGCGTAGTACCGATCTAGGAACGTTCAATAGAGAGCAGATCCGCAGCAGGTGCGCCCAGGAGACTCCACTGCAGGGACGGAGTGCAAGGCCCATTGGTGCACCTGGAGCAGGCCGTGGGTGCTCCCCTAGGGCCAGTGCCGCTCCTTCCTCTACCGCAGTCATGGGCTCTAACAACAGCAACCCGGTGCTGCTCCCTTCACCCCTTCGAGTCGTGGAATCGAGTAAGGCTTGTATCTCTCTCCCTTTCTTTTCTGTCCATGTATCCTATGCCTAACGAGTGCCTGGCATGCCTTCTAAACCTACACAGAGCATTCGTAGATGAGCAGTAAGGAGGCACACGTTTCTGCGCTTTTATGAAGTGATGAGCAGTCGTATTCGAGTCCAATTTTGGATAAGCTAGGCTCTTCCTTTTTGGCTGATTTTCGGATATGTTTTAGTCGATATTGTATAGTACAACATACTAAAATTTGAGAGGAATCCAAGCTACGGTTTGACAGTTATGGTGTTCCAAAGTTGACGCCTCATGCAGTTTTTATAAATGTGCTGAGTATTGGGGAAAACAGCAGGTGATGCTGTTTTGTGAGATGGTTTTGAATAAGATATTAATCTCCGTTGGGCTTGAATTTTGAATATGATATAGTTGACATATTGTTGCAGAACATATTAAAATTTGGGAGGAATCCAGCGAGTGGTTTGGGATTTATGATTTTTCAAAGATTGAGTCGTAAGCAGTTTTTCTGTTGTGCTGAAATTTCTAAGTGTTGAGGAAAGGTGCTTGTGATGCAGTTTTGTGAGATAGTTTTAAATAGGCTTTTCATCTCTTTTGCGTCTGAATTTTTGATATATTATAGATAAGATTTTATAGTAGAACATATCAAAATTTGGGATAAATCCAGCGAGTAGTTTAGGAGTTATGATTTTTCAAAGTTAAGACAGTGTGCTGTTTGTTAAGTGTTGTAACCAACTTTGGAAATTTTTGTAGATGTGATGGTTGAACAATTTTAAGAAATTTTTGCTCCTAGGAGTAGATGAGATATCATAGATGATCTAGGGAATTATTTCAGAAATTTTATAAGATTATTCGAATTTTATATTTGAAGCCGAAGTTGGACCTTAACGATCTTTCCGAAAATAAGGAAATGGGTAAATTGTCAGTTTGTAACCAAACTCATCTTTAGGAGTTAGAATATGACTCTTTAGTCTCAAATAAGAGTTTAGGCATGAACTAGGGAATTTTTGGAAGTTTCGAGACCAAGGGTAAAATAGTCATTTTACCATAAATTGGTACTGTATTAAATTCTGTTCTAATAGGATCTACTACCTTAGAAGTCTTAGACTTCTAATTACCTAGAAAGTGTGCTGACACACTTGCCTCCTTTGACAGACAACCGAGTTATACAGTTACAGATTGAGTTGTGATTAAGAGAGTCGAGATCTGATTCAGGTAAGTCCACGGACTTACTTAGCTGGCTTCTTGTATGAGTGTAATGTGTATGAGTGGTGTTTGTTAGTTATAATAAATAACGAAACCGGATTAGACCGACTTTATTATTTAAGTAATTGACCCAAGTGTATGATAACGGGTCATGACATCATCTGTCTAGCTCTTGCGAGAGTCTAGGAGGTTCCCTGCGACCAGCCCAGTCAGGTAGACGGTAAAATGCATTAGTACCATTCCGCATTGGTAAACGGGGACAGGGGCGAGGTTTGTGAATCCCTCGTGTCACAAAATAAGTATCATTAGTATTAACCTATCACCTAATTAAAGATAATAATAAGGATTGAGTGTTGCATGTTGATTGTGTATGTTGTGTGTTTGTGCTTTTACCTTTATCCCTATGCATAGAATGTTAGCTTAACGGTTTTATACCGCTTGTAGTTGCCTTGCAGGTTAAGACAGTTGTAGAGAGATCCGGAGAAAATGGTCAGTCGGGTCCACGTACTCATTTAGTTGGGGACGGGAATGTCTTATGTTCTTCATATGCGTCGTTTTAGTATATTTTCTTGTAAGGCTGATACATATTCTCCATGTATATATTGTTTAAAGTTTTCAAATGTTTTAAATACTTTTGTGCCTTGTTGTAAGATCCAAGTAAAATTGTTGTCAAACTAAGGTCGGGACCCATTGTGAGGTCCTAACTAGTAGCTCCCCGAGTTCTTAGAATTTGGGGTGTTACATTTTGCGGGTTTATCTTTGGAACGAGGTAAGTCTCCAGACTTACTTAGCTCGTACTCTTTGTATTAGTTTCGATGCGTGTTTGGTGGTGTGTGTTTACTGTGTATGTGTGTGTTTATGGTTTATGTTATAACATCTAAACCGGTAATAAGACCACCGACTTTATATGTTTATATGTGGCCCAAGTGTATGATAACGGGCGGTGACCGCTTGTCCAGTCCAAAATGAGGATGACTAGGAGGTGCCTTGTGACCAATCCAACGGGTGATGCTGATCCGCATCAAGTACAAACCTGTATGGTGAAAGGGGACAAGGGCGAGATCATTAAGATTCTTGTGTCACAACATAAGTGGAATAGTAAGGGATATGACTTAATAATAACAAAGAGATAATGAACCGGACTTGCGTGTTAGATCATGTTGTGTGTTTATGATGCCTTATGTGTGTGTGTGCCAATACCATGATTTTAATGCCTTGAATGCTAGCTAACGGTTTTATACCGATATTGTTGTAGTTACTCTGCAGTCTAGGGGCGCGGCCGAGAGATCCGGAAGAGTGGGCAACCGGGGTCCGTACATTGTAGGATGTGTTTGTGTGTGGAGTCTTGTATATATATATATATATATATATATATATATACGTATATGTATTGTTTATTGTATGTTTTCGACGTTTGGTCGTGGAGTTGTTGACTCGGCAGTGGTCTTTTGGTTGGATGCTTTGGGATTCATATCATTGCATTAAAATGTATTTTGGTTTTTCCCTTTAATTTGTGTCTTGTTGTAAGATCCGGTGAAACTATTGTCAGGCTAAGGGTCGGGACCCATTGTGAGGTCTCCGCCCGTAGCATCCCGAGTCCCGCGGATTCGGGGTGTTTCAAACCCTAACCCCATTCTCTTTCTCTCCATTTTCTCTCTTTCTCAATCAAGATTAAATAATCAGTTAGCTATGGCACCGATGAGTCTCCCACCAGGCTTCCGATTCCATTCAACATACGAAGAGCTCGTCGCTTACTACCTCGATTGGAAGATCATCGGTTGAAAAATCAAGCTCGAAATCATCCCTGAAATCAATCTCTACAAGTGCGAGCCCTGTGACTTACCTAGTAACGATTAATGAACCCTAACCCCTTGCTTAATTGACAAATCAATTGATCAATTGGTGTTAATTGAATTTGAATTTGAATTACAAAGAACGGACGAGGCATTTGCGTGGCATTTGTATTGGAGAATTGAAGTAGTTGGCATCCATGTTTTCGGTTCTTTTGCAGATGCATTCGTGAATTGCTTGTAACATGTTTTGGGAGATCTAGTTGTCTGATACTGAAGAATTGCAAGCTGAATGGGCATCTGCCAAAATGGAAAACAAGAAGCGTTGGGCGTAGTACATAAAGAAAGTGGCAGGTGTTTAGATTAACATATCAACCTGTTTGACATACATACCAAGCGCATTCATGAGTATAAGAGGCAACTTTATGGTATCCATTGATGAGTACGTGGCCAAATGGATCATCTTACAACATTGAAACCGGAGAAATAAGGTTATATTGGGAAGTCCTTTGATTAGGGGTTGCATTTGGTTATACATCGTGAGATTGGTACTGCTCAAGTAGATCTACAAATGTTGAAGACCGAAGCCTGATGATGAAGAAGTTGGTAAGTTTGTTTTGGAAACTCTTGTAGTTGATACTATTTTAAAAATTATGGGTTGATGATGAAGTTTGTTTATGCCAAATAGGATGAATGTGGTTTACTTTGTAAAACTTCTTGTAGTTGATCATTTTTTAAGCTTTGTTATATGTTGCATGTTTGTTTAGACATTAAACTAAAAAAAATCCTAGTATGAAATTCTAGTATGAAAAATTCTGGTATGAAAAATTCTGGTATGAAATTTCATACTAGAAACAGAAAATTTTAGTATGAAGTTCTGGTATGAAATTCTGGCATGAAAATTCATACCAGAAAATAAAATAAAAATAAAATAAAATAAAAATGCAAAACAAAAGAAAATAAAATAAAAACAAAAGTCATATTCATTTTATGTAACATATTGAAAGAATTTGGCCAAATTCATGTATATTTTTTTTTAAAAAAAAATAGAAGAGTTAATTACTTTTAAGGGGTCCACAAACCTAATGGAAATAGAAAAAGCCTATTTAGCCAAAGTCTTTCAAGTTTATGAACCCATATAAATTCACTCTCATTAGCCCAAAGTTATCCAATGACACCCTCACTTTTGTGAAGCCCATCCAACCAAAATAAAGAAACTTAATGGGTTATGATATTGAGAAAAACATTGCCCCAATTTTCCTTAGGAACTTAAGTGTGCGATTGTCTTTTATTTATAAGTAAAATAAGAAAGAATTTGGCTAAATAAGTCCTTTTCTATTTCTTTTTAGTTTGTGTACCCTTTAATTTTTAACCCCTCTATACTTAAAAAAAAAGAATAAGACATTGTTACCTAAGTTTAATCCCTTACTATTTTCTTTTATTTTTTTGTTCTTTTTTATTTTATTCTTATTTTTTTATTTTCTTTTTATTATCGGGTATGAATTTCATATCAGAAATTTTCATAATATAAATTTTTTACCAGAAATTTTTATACTAGAAAATTCTTACTAGAAGTTTTCATACCAAAAATTTTCATTAAAAAAATTCATACTAGAAATTTTCATGCCAGACATTCATACCAGAAATTTTTATACAAAAAATTTATATAAGAAGTTTTCATACCAGAAATTCATACCATAAGCTTTCATACCAAAAATTCATAGCAAAAATTTTCTGATATGAATTTTCCGGTATAAATTTGTACTAGAAAGCAAATCACTTATATGAACCACAAGCAAATTCAATCAAATTTTTGAGAAGCAACAACAAATTCAATCAACAACAAATTTAACCAAATTCAAACTACACTCGCAAGCAAACTAGGTCTTCTTATCATTAACTCTTGCTCTCTTCCTTTGCAAAGTCAGGGGAGTGTCAAGTCTTTTTCCTGGTCAACAATACAAGCACGACAATTAGCCCATAAACACATTCAGAACTATTTTTGAGTTGTAGTTTCTTAATCACGAGGAACACAAGAGTCAGCCTACCAGTTTTGCTGGTGAAGTTCCGACTGTAGGTGTTAACATACTCCATAACATAATCCTCCTTTGACAAGTTGAAAAGCTTTTGGATCTTAGATGCTCTCTTCGGTCCCCTCATTCTTGGTTTCTCTGTGTTAGTGAATCCGAGAAGATCATTCTCTCCCTTCTTCACAATGACCAAGTTCAACATTGACAGATCATGACTTATTATACATCCACGAAATACTTTCCTTCTTCTTTCTCCATTTCTCCTTCCATAAACACTGAAACATGGTGTGCTTGTCCAAAAAAGTATTAAAATGTCAACCTTGCCCACAACAAAAAGAGATCATACACCGTAACACCAATACATTGTTGTGCAAAAAACTGAATGAGCAAAAAAAGGCAAGGCTATAGCTTGGTGGAGCAAGAGGCTAACACGGTTGGGATCAAAACACCATGTTTCATTAGAAAACCCTGTTTGTCACAACGTCCCATAATCTTGAAAATGCAGCCTTTGAACTCTTGCATATTAATTACCAAAGAGCGATACCAATTTATTTAGTTGATTGAAAACATAAATAACGAAATACAACAAAAACCAGCAAATTCCTACATACCTCTCCCAAAGCATCCTCGTTGACTTCCTAGGAGATCCCTTTGTCCAAAAAGGCACGGAGTTTCTGGTCATCATTGATTTTAAACTTCTTCTGGCATCCAGTTAGGGTTTGTGATATTGAACTTCATTTTTTATGCCAATAGCGTGAACTCGGACGCAGAAGCAAGAGAAAGAGATGGGAGAGGAAAACGCCGTCCTATAAGCTAACTAATGTGCTCTTATATGGTGCAAGTAATAGTTGGACAACAGGCAAGGAACTCTTATCAATAAAGGGGTATCTTGTAGCCCACAGGGGGACCTTCGTACTCCATAGCAATGTCATACTCCACTTCAACTTCCTCAAAGCAGTCATCAACAATGGAAATAGAAGCCATCAAAGGAGACATTTTTAACCAGACTGGACATTTTTTTGTTCGAAGACGATGCTAGGGATTTGACCGTTCTACGCTCCTTGGCAGCGTTTTTCTTGCCAAACCAGAACTAGAGGAGGGAGAGAGAAAGGAAGTAGGTGAAACTAGGTGAATTGTATTTGAACGGTAAAAATAAAAGGGGTACATTTACTAAACTAGATTATGATGGACCTAGTTAACAAATTGAAAGCTGAAAAGACCTACTTAGTAAATTTGGCCGTAAAATAATGTGGTAAGTGAAAATAGTGTGGAACTTTAAATAAATCATTCAAGAAGTGCAATAAAATTGTGATCCTAGTATGACCCTACGCTGAAAAAAAAGATCTAATCTTATTTGGTTCTTCACTCGTCATGGATCTTCATTCTTGAACTTCTTAGGTCCTCTCTTCTTGTATTACAAAGTATTTCTAAAATTCTAATTACTGAAATAAATTATAAAATACATAACGATACACAAATTGTGTACAAGAAAAATATGACGATACATATACCGTATCTATGGGTCATACTACTTACCTTATGCAAGCAACTATATTATAATATAAAACATTAATAAATATCTTAATTTAAAATTTAATTCTTATATGGTGTTAATCAATTTCAATCGCTACAATATCATTATTTGTTTAAATTGTATGAAAAATATCAAATATTTCATCTTATGTAGAGTTTCCTAACTTTTATAAAACAATTTAAATTGATAATACTATAATATTACCCACATTAAATTTAAATGTAATTATGAGAGGATAATCAAACATCATATATGTTTTTAAGGAGCCCAACACAAATAGTTTATATACTTATTTTTGTCAACGCCCTTTTCTCAACTCCTCATAATCAATCTATACAATTGGATTTTTAATTATATAAATATTATTTTATGAATAATAATGAGGAGTTTAAAATAAGCAACTTGCATTCTTATGTATAACTTCATTTTTCCTTTAACTCCTCGTTCTTATTCATATAATTATCTTTTTAATTACATAGTATTTTATTTCACAAATAAATAACAAGGAGCTAAAAATGTTACACTTCTTCTTGTCCTTTACATAATTAATTCATATAATTAACACCTGAATTATATATATCATACAATTCTAATATTAAAATCAATTAAAAATCTCAACTTTATTCTTGCATAACAATCTATATATAATCACCACTGATTTAAATCAAGGTCTGCACCAAAATTATCTATTATTCAATTGATCATATCAGTTTATCCAATATCACTCTAATATCAATCGAAGGAAAACTAGATACATATAGCGAAATACAAATCTAATAGAAAACATCAAATCCTAAGATCTACAAGCATAATTAGTTGAATCAAGTCATTGTTCATGATGAATACTTGTTGATGCGTGAATCATATCAATTTGGGGAGGAACAAAATAGAACGAAAACCCCAAGTGCATTTTTGAGGAGATTAGAGATATCAAAAGCTTGAGAAAGCGAACCTATGAAATTAGTAACATATAACAATCATATATAACTACTTTGTAAATTTCTTTAACAATATGCAGCTCCCTTGATTAACCTCCACCAATACACTCTCTAATTATTTTTTTCATAAACAATATTTATATTATAATAATATATACACATATATGTAAATAGAAATAAATCATCATTTCCGTTGATCTAGTCTATCAATCCAAAGTGTGTGACCTAATATGATCCGTTAATAGTTTTGTGGTCTTAAACCATTTAACCATAGTAATCGTAGTTAGCTTCTAACAAACAATATATATCTCTATCGGTTATCATATTTAATGTCATTACACATTATATTAAATGATACAATTTCTTCTATCAGTTTCTTTGTACGCTAAAACATTTTATGTGAGGATGTAAAAGTTCCAATTGGGATTAAGAAAAACACATAGATCAAGTAATAAAATTATAAATTTTATTGCCAAAGATTTAGATTCAAGTGTTTGCTTGCATGACTTAACTCTCGGACTGAACTATACAGAGATTGTGTAATTGACAAAAGAGGGAAGAATGTTATGATTGCAAATTTAGAGGTATGCTGAATGAATTAGTAGTATTGACAACTAAGAATATGATTATGGTGGATGAATTAGTTCTTGTCATGCTAATAAATTAAACAGTCAAAGAGGGAAATGTGATATGTATGTGAACAAGTTAAGCCCATATGGTTAAGTTAGGATCAAAATGGCATTAGGGTCTTTTGATTTGTTAGTAGAATTCAGTTGTTTCAAGTTTGTAGTGTTCTTCATTTATGTATAAATGTATTTGATTGATTTGAAGTTTTGATTAACATTTGACTGATTAGGTAGAACACTTTCAACTTTTTTTTTGTCTTTCCTATGCACTTCTAAGATATAAATAAAATGATTGAACAAAAAGTTATAGGTTGTAGACGCATTATACATGTAAACATATTCAAAATGTTAACAATGATAATTTGCTAATGATTTATAATGATTTGTGATTGATAGTGATGATTAGTTGTAATTTGAGATGACAATTTTGGGGTGAAAATAGAATGACTATTTGAAAAGAGTCAAATCAATCCAAAAGTTGAAATCTAAAATCAATCCAAAACTTTCAAAATCAATTCAAAAAATTAAATTTAAAAATCAATCCAAAAATTAAAACCTAAAAGAAAGCTTTGAATTTATATATAGAAAATTTCACAAAACGTACAATAGAAATTGAAATTTTCAATTTGGTATTCAAATTTATTGAAAAATCACACAAATAATTATTTTTTTTAAAGTAATATCATGGTGCACAGTGTCTTAATTAATTACCTATTAAATAAATATTGTAATAATATCATGCACGATTACAATAATATCACTTTAATTCATGACCGTTGATGATTTAAACGACGATTCGTATGTGTTCTTACTTCTTACTGTAACATTTGTTCTCACCTGATCCTAACCATACATATATATATATATATATATATATATATATATATATATATATATATATATATATATATATATATATATGTTTGTGTGTGTTGTGTGTGTGTGTGTGCACCCGAGACATATTAATATTTTCTCGTGCAACTCAAGCTCGGATAACAAATATAGAGCACATTTTGAATTAAGTTCGGCTCGGCTCACTTGACTAATATAAGATGAGTATGAACACAATTTTTAATTAAGCTCGGTTAATATTCAACGGTTCAAACTTGACTATAAACAAGCAAAAAATGAGCATATATGACACACGTACATATCAATGTTCGGCTAGTACAATAACTCTAACAACTAGTTAATATATGCATGAGTTGATTTCAAAGGAACTCATCCACTCAATGAATTTGGGTAGACGTTGAAACGCCCCACGTTATAATATGAACTTTTAAAATGTTCGTGTTATTTTGAAATTCTACAATGTAACTTCAAAATTTTATTTTATCTTAGAAGATTCAACTTAATTAAACGTTATAATTAATCAACGAATTAATTATTCATTTCCAAAAAAATAAAATGATAATAAGTAATACTAATGGATAATTACTGGTACAAAATACATTATTTTTAGCCATTGTATATGCATTAGACACGCATACAAATGCTACTCACTACAAATGAAAATCACTAATCAAATGCTAATGATGACTAATGATTGATTTTAGTGGACAAAATAGAGTCGGCTCCTCGACGCATAGCAGCTACGTGCAGGGCTTTGGCGGTTGTCTGCCCTGGTCGACGCACAACAAGTGCGGTTTGGGGCACTTTTTGGTGGCCAAAATTGTTAGAAAATTGTAAGCGTTTTATGTGGATTAGAATCAAAATTGTTAGGGTTACGGTTTTGTATGGCTTGGATTTTGCAATGTTATTATTAGAGTGTAGTGTAATATGATGGTGTTAATTATCATTGATAAAAAAATGGTGCTAGTTATAATTAATATTATTAATGATGATAGTTATTAGTATTGCTAATTAACATTAATAATAAAAATAGTCTTAATAAATTACCATACATAAATAATGCTTGTCTAAGTTGTAGGCCGAGCCGACTCGAGCGTAGTGTTGACAAAGAGTCTTAAACATCTCAATTTGTGGCTCGTACATCTTGTCTAATCCCTCCACAGTTACGTTGTGCAATGGATTTCATTATGCAAGAGAACAAGTGGCAATGAACAATTTGGTTTACATTGTAGTTGTACAAATTTGAACATGTAGGGGTTAAGAGAAATTTTTTTTTACGATAATTGCAATTAATGATTTAACTTGATGAAAAAATATAATGCTTACCGCAACAAAATGGTTACGAGGCATGTCAAGAACGATGAATCCAAACGACCCTGGGGCTGGACCATCTTTGGGGGGGGGAGGCGTTTGTTGGGTTAACGGGTGAATTTTATGAGCCGCAATCCAATCCAAATACACAAGAGTGTATTGGTAGATCGTGACAAACATTGCCCCGCATAAGTGCATTTCCATCCAATATTTGGATGGTGCTACAACATTTGGTTTTAGTCAATTGAGTCTCTATATCATCTCATTATGATCAACCCCTTCATGGTCCAGGAAAACATCATATTGTTCAAGGTTTTCACTCAATTCTTTCATCATGATTTTGCGCATGTCATACCATGTATCCTCGTTGTGACCCAACAATACGCAAAGATCTTGAAACCCACAATTCTCGTCGCTCTCAACATAAGGAACCATGAAATTTTCATAATTGTTAGCACCAAAGTCATACAACCCTATGACAACCTGGCGGTAAGTGAAAACCGGTGCTTTATTGGCCCCCCATTTCCTCTACCTCAACTTCCCTGCCACTTCCTCTCCCACTCTCTTCCTTTCCCTTTCCTCCCTTGTTTTGGTCGCAACTTCTCTATTGTATTCAAAGGCGGATCTTATTTAAGTTGTTTGTTATTATTTTCGGTCAAACAAATAATCGTTAACAATTATACTAAATATAACGATATACAACTTTTAAATTATTATATACATACATACATACATACATACATACATACATACATACATACATACATACATACATACATACATACATACATACATACATACATACATACATACATACATACATACATACATACATACATACATACATACATACATACATACATATATATATATATATATATATATATATATATATATATATATATATGCACACATATTACTTACTAATCAATTTTCTCTAGCAAGATTTAAAAAAAATGATACTATTATGAATTCTGTTAACGAGAATAAAAAAAGATATACAACTTTAAAGTTATTATATATACTAACGAGGTTTAAAAAAAAGATACAATTATCGATTCCGTTAACGAGATTAAAAAAGATATAAAAGTTACATATATATATATATACACACACACATTACTTACTAATCAAAACCAATCGATTCCGCTAACGAGATTTTTAAAAAGATACGATTATTAATTCCGCTAAGAAGATAAAAATACAACTAATTTGTTTATGTTATTTCGTTTTTGTACTTGTGATGTAATTTCTAACTTTTAACTTGAGTAAACATTATAATTAATCAACAAATTATATTTTCTTTATGAAAAATAATATCGATATTCGATCATAAAATAATCGAATAAGAGGTTAATACACGTATTAACTTCCTATTCTACTAAATAAAAAAATTATTAAACAAAAAGTTATAGGTTGTAGACGCATTATACATGCAAACAGATTCAAAACGTAACAATGATAATAATTGCTAATGATTTATAATTGATAGTGATGATTATGTGTAATTTGAGATGTTAATTTTGGGGTGAAAGTAACATGACTCATAACAGTCTTTCTTGTACTATTTAGGCAGTGCGACAACAAACTTTACTTTACAAATACAAGGCCTAAATCGCCGCCCTTTCTTCTCTCCAAGCCCTAAATCCTAATTCATCAACTCCAGCAGGTATCCTTGATCTCCCTATAAGAATCCTGATATGATGTGTCCTTATGCATTATTTTGACACTCAAAACTGTCTGCACATTTGTTATGCTTGCTATTGTGGTGCTCTTCTTCTTCGTCGTTTTGCAACACAATAACACTACATGTCTTCAAATTGTTATTTATAAGTGTAAATGCTTAGCGAGTTTCATTGCTTCTTCCGAGGGATAGAAAAGTTGTTTAATATCTTCTTTTGTGATGTTCGATTTTGTCCAAATGTTTTTATATGTCATCCAAATGTTTTTAGAATTATCTTCTTTTGTGATGTTCGATTTTGGATTATTCTCCTTTTCTATTGATGATTAAGATGTTTGTGTGGATTGTGGAATTACATATTTATATCTTTAGGGTTGTGGAAGGAAGGAATCTACCTCCTCATTTAGTACTCACCCCGAATCCTAAACTGCCGTTAGTACAGGATGAGCGAGTTTCTGTAGGTTTCAGGTTCCACGAGTCTTTAGAGCATATAGTATTGTTTGACAAAGGAAGTGTCACTGCAGTTGAAATCTAAAATACCAAAACCAATGCTTGGAAAACACTTGGATTGCCTTATTTGTACAATGAGAGAACATATGGCACTGTGGTGAGTGGTTTTCTGTATTGGTATGCACTCGATCGGACATAATCTACCCCCAAATTCATCTTCAGTTACACATCATGTGGTTTGATCACTTAAAAAAGGAGGATTTCGGTTCTCTTCATTTGCCAAAGGTGAGCAGAAGGAAAAGTTTGTGTATTGATCATCATCTGTAACAAGTATTTATACTAGCTTCCACGTGGGAAAGTTGTTACAACAGAATGTTTACACATCACACTAAACATGTGCACTCTCATTACCCCCCGCGAGGTTGGAAGGAGAGACATGCCAAGCTTGGAGAGAAGAGAATTATGTTGAGCAGAAGGAAGAATTTTTGTGAGGATGTCAGCTAGTTGTTGAGAAGTAGGGACATAATGCAGCTCCAAGAGGCCTTCCATGACTTTGTCACGAGTAAAGTGACAATCTATTTCAATGTGTTTAGTCCTTTCGTGGAACACAGGATTATGAGCAAGCTGAATAGATAATTTGTTGTCACAACAAAGACAAATAAGCTGAGGAAGTGCAACACCAAGATCCTGAAGAAAACGAACAACCTAGTTCAGCAGTTGCACAAGTTATTGCCCTATATTCCGCTTCTGCTGAACTGTGAGAGACTGTGCCTTGTTTCTTAGACTTCCAGCTGACTGAAGATTGACCAAGATGGAGTACAAAGCCACTGAAAGATCGCTTGGTAGTTGGACAAGAGGCCCAATCAAAGTTAGTATAGGCTAAAAGAGATGGAGAGCTGCAACCTACAACATCCAGAATTTTTATTCCGGGTATCGAGATGTTTCCAACCTTCCCGCGTCGGCGGCTTAGTTTTCCCGCATGCACGTTTGCTGAGTGTCTGGATTTATCCCCAAAACCCCGTGCCAACCTTTGAGTTTTCATCTTTTAATTTTCGGCCTCGGGTTATGGAGTCAGGAGACAAGGGGAAAAACTGACCCTTGGGTCTTCCCACCCCTTTATGCAACTCTTTTACCCCCCCTCTCTCCTCATTCTTCCTTTTCCCTCTCACGCTCATTCTTTCTCTCTTCACTCTCGTCCTTGTGCACTCTTCTTCCTTGGAAGAGCTTGGTAGGATTCTGCAGCTTTGAAGAGTTGAATCTGTTGTGGTAAGCTCCCTCCTCCCTTCTTCCTCTTTCCTGCTGTTTTCTCCTCCTTCTTCTTCTCTTCATCTCCATGGATATGGAGGAAGCTTTGAAGAGAGATCTTGTAAATGCATGTCCCTCCTTCTAGCTCGTTTAGGTCGTGGTGAGGAAGCTAAGACATGTGGTTAGTGTTGATAGAAGACTCAGACAGAGGAGGAGGCGCTTGGAGCAAAGACATAGTCGAAGAAACGAAGAAGACGAAGCTTCTGCTGTTCGACCGCGGGGCGGATCACTAGAGGTGCAGGGGCGGACCACCAACCACCGCAGGGGCGGCTCCAGGCTTCCACAAGGGCGGTGATAACTCCACGCAGAGGGCGCCAACTTGCTTCTGCCGCTGCGTTTTCTTCACCAGTAGGCTTCTTCCTCCCCTTATCTTCATTCCTTTCCTATCCATTTGGTTATATCTCATTAGTAGCATGCTTAGGCTGGCCTAGAGTAGCATGAGAAAACCATCTAGTGGTTGTGAAGCTTGGAGCCCTTATGCCTTGTTGTAGTTGTTGGTCTTGAGTTGGTTGAGCATGTTGGACCTTTCTAGTCTAGATTGACCATTCTAGGCTGTTGGTTATGATCCTATGTTGTATAAGCTGTTGTGAGTTGTTTCCTTGTATTGAGAGGGTCGTGAGGATTGTGAGTTCTAGGATGCGTTCCTAGGTTGAGAGCTAGGCGATCTTGCGTAGATCCCTAGAGTGAAGTCTTAGACTTCTTTGAGCTTGAGCTTGTGTTGATGATCGTATATCCTCTTGCGATCAGGTTGTGGGCTTCCTCTTTAAGGAAGCAAGAGTGTGTGAGTTGAGTGTGGTGACGAGGTAAGTCTCCGGACTTACTTAGCTCGTATTCTATGTATTAGACTCGCTGCGTGTTTGGAAGTGTGTGTTTTATTATCTTCATTATAACAACTAAACCGGAAATAGGATTACCGACCTTTATATACTATTTGGCCCAAGTGTATGATAACGGGCGGTGACAACTTGTCTAGCTCCCGCGAGAGCTAGGAGGTTCTTAGCGACTATCCCGTGCTGGTAGACGGTCGGATGCATCAGTACCATTCAATGCCGGTAAGTAGGGACCGAGGCGAGTTTTGGGGATTCTCGTGTCACAAACCTATGTTGAACTAAAACGGGATATAACTTAATAATAATAAAGATAATAAGTTGGACTCGTATGTTTGAGCATGTTGTGTGATATGATGATGTATGAGTGTGTATGTGCCTTCACTATGTTTCTAATGCTTTGAATTGAGCTAACAGTTTTAAACCGCTAGTGTAGATGCCCTGTAGGATAGGGACGCCACCGAGTGAGGTGGAGGAGTGAACAACCGAGGGTCGCCGTACATTATAGGACGAGCGTTTTTGGATTATCTTGTTATGTTTGGATTATGGTTTTGATGTACAATTTACGGTTTTATGTTTTGGATTTTGTGTCATTTTGAGGACTCGGCTGAGTTTCCACCTTGTACCCTTTACTTTTCTATTCTCGCGTACATTACAAACGATTTGAGATTTTGCCTTTATTTGTGCCATGTTGGAAAGGTCCGGTGAGATTGTTGTCAGGCTAAGGGTCGGGACCCATTGTGAGGTCTCGCCCATAGCATTCCCGAGTCCCACGGATTCGGGGTGTTACAAAGTGGTATCAGAGCCCTAGGTTGACAACAATGGCATTGACAACCTTCTAAAGGCTGAATGAGGAATAAACAGAACCCCACGGGTTCTGACTTTTTCGCTTTTAAAATTCATATGCATGAGTCGGGATTGGGTTAGAATGTACGGGACCACCACTCCTCACGCAAACCTCGGCCAAACAGAATTCTGGATTTGACGTATGTAATAATATATATATATATATATATATATATATATATATATATAAATATATATATATATATATATATAGATTCAGGTTCAAGTGAGGAGGACCCTTGTGGATAGGAATTAGGAGAGCCGTGGTGATGCCACGTGGCATGCCACATTTTTTTTTCAGGAAAAAAAAGTAACGGTGACGTGGCATGCCACGTGGCACCACCATAAAATGAACAGTTTGTAATAAAAATATGAACACTGCCTATAACAAAAAAATGAACAATCATTAATAAAATTATGAACACTTACTTTGAAAAATATGAACACTTACTATGAAAATTATGAACACACACTTGTAAAATAATGAACATCATATTTTTTTACACGATTTGAAACAAAAAAATTTTTTTTACAAAAATGAACATTTAGTGTTGGAAAAAATGAACATTATTAATAAATGTAAACTTACTTTAAAAACCATGAACACTTACTTTAAAAATCATGAACACTTACTTTAAAATCCATGAACACCATATTTGTAAGAAAAATGAACACATACTTGTAAAAATATGAACAACGTTTTTTTTACAACCATGAACATAGACATGGGTCCGGTTTGAACCAAACCGCCAAACCGGCGGTTTAGGTTTGCCGGTTTGGCCAAACCGTGGGTTTACGGTTTAGGTTTAGGTTTGGTTATTTTTTTTTTTTTTTTTTAAAAAAATGGACCAAACCGGCGGTTTGGAGATCAAACCGTCGGTTAACCGCCGGTTTGGTCCGGTTTGGTCCAGTTTTTCAATTTTTTTTTAATAAACCGGCTAAACCGCCGACCAAACCGGCGGTTTAGGTTAAACCTAAACCGCCGGTTTGGATTTTGACGGTTTAGGTTTGCGACCCACCACTACATGAACACATTTTGTGGTGGTGACACGGACATGCCACGTCACCGTTTTTTTTTTTTTCAGGAAAAAAAAGACATGGCATGTCATGTGTCACCATCTTAGTTCTCCTCATTCCTATCCACAAGGGTGCTCCTCACCGGAACCAACCTATATATATATGTATATGGCCTTAGGATATTTTTCGACTTGTATGTACTACGTATTTATATATGTATAATTAAACGGGAAACGATATCAAATGACACGTACGAGAGCTACCGCATACGTAGGACCCGCCAAGGGTAGACCCCCTCTTCCTCCTACGGTCCCGAGACGGGGACGAGTAGGGAGACCTCCGGGCACGAGAGGTCGGGGACGTATCCCCATTGCGGACCCACTAGTTGTGGATCCGCCAGCAGCTGAGGATCCTGTAGAGGACGTTGCCGAGAGTATCATTCCCGAGGCGAGGGATAGGACAGTTGTGAGGTCCGGGGCGCATAGTTTCCCATCTGCTAGGACCGAAGGAGCATCTATTGTGGCTACCGTGTTTGAGGATTATGTACATCGAGTTGAGGAGGCGTTTAGGACGGGAGTACCACATCCCGCACCACCGGTGCCTGCACCTGCTCCTGCGAGATCAACTGAGGTCTCGTAGAGGGTTACTCAGATTAGAGCTGCACCAGAGTTAGTTGCACCGGCGGTAGTTGCACCCGAGCCAGTTGTGGAGATTGTTAGGGCTAGAGACGAGCTGAGGTCTCCTAGACCTGATTCATGATTGAAGGATTTCAACCAGTAACATGTACCTTACTTCGAAGGGAAGGTAGGGTTAGAGGTGGAGCATTGGATTAGGCACATAGAGTCGGCCTTAGAGGCGATCCGTTGTCTTGAGGAGAGGCAGGTCGAGATAGTCCAGACCTTGTTTAGAGAGCAGACCCAATATTGGTGGAGAACAGTTAAGAGAGGTGTGACTAGGATGGACTAGCTACTGAGTCTCGTGAGAGAGACATTTTTCCCGGATTCACTGCGGAGAGACATAATCCAAGATTTCTTAGAGGCAGGATTTGAGGACGTCCCAGTCATTTAGGCGATTAGACGTTTTTGGGCGGAGTTAGCATTGCTGGGACCAGCTGCACCTCCAGCAGACCAACATGTCTATCTCTTTTCCAGGAGACTGAGGGAGTCCACCCGTGCTTACCTGGCAGGGTTTCGTTGTGATTCATTGGCAGAGTATCAAGATCGAGCTTCGGCCTACGAGATGGACTGTCTTGGATATAGGAGGACAACATAGTCTGGAGGACCGGACAAGAGACAGAGGACCGTACCAACTAGTGCAGGGGCAGGAGTGACAGGGCAGGGACGTATCCAAACACATGGACGTCCCGGTCCTCGTAGTTGATGTCGGCGTCCGTTCGGGATCACTAGTGCTTCAGTTGCGGAGAGTTTGGACACATGAGGAATGCGTGTAAGAGATCATTGGTGACCTGTTTCACTTGTGGGCAGGTGGGACACCGAGCCACCTTTTACCTCCAAGGCAAGACCCAATCACAACAGGGTTCTTCACCTGCTACCGGGATAGGTGGGGTTAGAGGCCACCTCAGTTTCCGGCTCAAAGATTTTAATAGAGGGGTCAGAGTCAGACTCGTATACTGGGGTTAGCCCAGGAACAGGGTCGAGGTAGAGGCCATGGTGGGGGTATCCAAGAGACCAGAGGCACACAGGCCAGGGTGTTTGAGTTGAGGAGTGTTGTTGATCCAACAACACTGGCAACTACAGGTACTATTCAGATTCATGGCCTTCCGGTCCGAGTTTTATTTGATACGGGTGTCCACACTCTTTTATATCCGATGATTGCGTAGTTAGGTTGTCCTTAGTTACGGTAGAGGGGAGACCCTTTGTTGTGGGGTTACCCGATGGGGGTAGGGTTAGTGGTACTTGAGAGGTACACGGTTGTCCCATATGTTTGGGAAACTGTGATTGGTTAGCCGACTTCTATGTCATGTACTTGGTACATGAAGAAGTCATCCTAGGGATGGATTGGATGGACCGCCATCGAGCCATGTTGGACATCAACCGGAGGACCGTGACGGTTGCCACAAAGACGGGACACGAGGTGATTTTCCGAGGTTAGGACACGAGCCGTGTTTGAGCATGTTGTATGATATGATGATGTGTGAATGTGTATGTTCTTTCACCATGTTTCTAATGCTTTAAATTGAGCTAATAGTTTTAAACCGCTTGTGTAGATGCCCCGTAGGTTAGGGACACCGCCGACTGAGGTGGAGGAGTGGACAACCGAGGGTCGCCGTACATTATAAGACGGGGACGTTTTTGGATTATCTTGTTATGTTTGGATTATGGTTTTGATGTACGATTTACGGTTTTATGTTTTGGAGTTTGTGTCGTTTTGAGAACTCGATTGAGTTTTCACCTTGTACCCTTTACTTTTCTGTTCTCGCATACATTACAAACGATTTGAGATTTTGCCTTTCTTTGTACCATGTTGAAAGGTCCGATGAGATTGTTGTCAAGCTAATGGTCGGGACCCATTATGAGGTCTCGCCCGTAGCATTCCCGAGTCCCACAGTTTCGGGGTGTTACACAACCGTTGAGAAGAATGCCATGATCAGTGGTTCCTTTGACATACTTGAGAGTATGATCCAAGGCTTGCAAGTGACTAAATCGAGGACTTTGCATGAACTGGCTTAAGCACTGGATAACATAACTTAAATCAGGTCGAGTGTGAGTGAGAAAATTCAGCTTGTCAACTAAACATCTGTATTTTGTAGCATCTGTCAACAATGGGCTGTCATCATCAGTCATGAGTTTGAGATTGAGAGGAAGTGGAGTGCTTGTAATCTTATCATCATGTAAATGAGCATCCCTTAATAATTCATAATTAAATTTCTTTTCTTTCATAAGAATGCTAGTGTCAACATGACTGATCTCAATGCACAGAAAATAGTGTAATATCCCCAAATCTTTAACACTGAAGGATGTATCTAGATACACTTTTAATCAATCAATATTGGCATTATCTGATCCAATAATCAATAGATCATCAACATAAATGGCAATAACAGTGATGAGTGATCCATTCTTGTGAGTAAACAAAGAATAGTCATTTTTAGACTGTACAAATCCTTGGTGAACAAGAGCTTGAGTAAGCTTATTAAACCACTATCGAGAAGCCTGTTTAAGGCCATATAGAGACTTTCTCATCTTACAAACAAGAGATAAAGGATTAGGAATACCAGGAGGTAAAGCCATATACACATCTTCATGTAAATCCCCATGCAGAAATGCATTGTTGGCATCTAATTGATGTAGTTTCCACGACATACCAGCAACCACAACAATGATACTCTTGATTGTTGTCATTTTAACCACTAGTGAGAATGTTTCATGAAAGTCAATGCCAACCTGTTATGTATAGCCTTTAGCAACAAGTCTGACTTTGTATCTTTCCAAAGTACCATCAGCCTTAAGTTTGACCTTGTAAACCCATATACACCTTATGGTTTTCTTGGTTGAAGGTAAATGGACAAGATCCCAGGCGTGATTGTCATGTAAGGCTTTATATTCTATGTGCATTGAAGCCACCTAGTGAGGATCTTTAGAAGCTTCTTTATAAGAGATAGGCTCAGTGTAAGAGGCAAAAGATGAAAGAAAGGCATGGCGAGTTGGTATAGAAGAGGGGAAAAAAGAGATATACTTGGTGATGGTGAAGAACAAACACTATATGAGCAGACAAAATCCTGGTGATAATGTGAAGTATGGTGAGAACGAGATGATCTTCTAAGAGGAGGAATGGAAGAGGATGAAGGAGGTGATACAAGCAGAGGAGAAGACTGTGGTGGTAAGCTAGGAGAAGAAGAAGAAGAAGAAGATATGGAAGAACCTGTAGAGGTGATAAATTGTAGAGATGAAGTAGAATTGGTTAAATCTGGAGATGAAGAAGAAGAAAAAAAATAGATGTATCAAATATGGTAGAAGGAATAGACGGTAGGGGGATAGATGAGGACTGTATGTGGTGAAAAGGAAACACAGTTTCATGAAAAGTAACATCTCGAGAAGAATATACCTCTTTTGATGTAAGAGATGAAACTTTGAAAGCTTTCTTTCCGTATGGATAGCCCAAGAAAACACATGATGTAGCACGAGCTGTGAACTTATATCTGTGAATAGGTTTAGTATTGACAAAACATAGACAACCAAAGACTCTTTAATGAGAGTAATCAGGTGGTTTATGAAATAAGAGTTCACAGGGAGATTTGTTGTGAAGAATGGAAAGAGGAAATCGGTTGATAATATGTGTAGCAGTAAGTATACATTCTCCCCAGTAAAGTAAAGGTATATGCGATTGGTGATATAAAGCTCGAGCTATTTCAAGAATTTGTTTGTGTTTACGTTCAACAACACTATTCTGCTGAGGTGTATAAAACAAGAAGTTTGATGAACAATGCCTTCTTGAGAGTATAAAGTGAGAGCAACTTTACTGAGAAATTCAGAAGCATTGTCTGATCGAATAATCTTGACATGCTTATGGAATTGTGTTTTAACAAGTTTGAGAAAAGAAGTTAGCAAAGGTAAAGCATTGGATTTATTGGCCATGAGATAAGTCCATGTGCATCGAGTAAAGTCATCAACAATAGCTAGGAAGTAAGAAAAACCATTATATGTGGATTGCTTATATGGATACCAAGTGTCAATATGAATTTGATCAAAAGCATGTAAAGAATGAGTTGAAGAAATAGAAAAGGGTTGTTTACATTGCCTTGCTTGAGGACATATTTGACAAACTGAATTATGTTTATTTTTGACATGAATAGCATCAATGTATGAAAGTCTATCAAATGGAATGTGGCCTAGGCGACAATGCCATAGTTCAGGAGTCAAATTACATTATGCAGTAAAACAAGAGTAAGAAGAAAATTATGTAAGAATATAGGCAGTTGCAAGAATTGGTAGATGATGGAATAGGAGTCTTGTCCACCACATATAGTCCTTTGTGTGCTTTACCAATCACCAGTGGCATTCTCATCGAAGGGCCCTGAATGGAACATGTGTCAGAAGAGAAAGTAACATGAGTAGGAAGATCAATAGATAATTTATGGACAAATAATAAATTAAAATGGAACTCAAGAACATGTAACAAATCAAGTAAAGTAATGTCAGGTATCAAATGGACAGTGCCAACATGTGTGACCTGAGCTCTAGTACCATTAGACATGGTAATAGATAGTGGAGATGCAACAACCTTGTATATGGAAAACAGATCAAGATAAGGAGTAATATGATCAGTAGCACCACTGTCTATAATCCAACGTGTTTTTATGCCAGAAGAAAAGAGGCAAAAAGGTTTACCAGCCAGGAAAGTTGTGTGATCTTCTTTGGATTCAACTGGAGAAGGTTTGTACAGAAGGGATAACAATTGTGAAACCTGATCTTGAGAGAAACTTGTGGCAACTAGTTTGTGTGTTTATGGTTAACCATTAATCTTCCAACAACGAGTAGTGGTGTGACATGCAATCTTGCAATGTTCACAGAATGCAACTCCAGGAATTGCATGAGTTGGATAGCCATGAAGCTTCCAACATTTCTCTATAGTATGATTTTTAGCTTTGCAAGAGACGAGGCATGATTCTTAGAAGTAGATTTAGAAGAGCTTCGATTATTAGAATACAATGCGATAATATCATTGTCAACCTGAGTGGAAGAAGTAAGACTTATCTGAGATTCATCCTGAAGAACAAGCTTATAGACATCATCAAGCTTGGAGAAGGAGACATCATCAAGATGTTAGATCTCAACATAGCAAAAGAATCATTAAGACCAACAAGAAATTGCAATAGTTGTTGATTTTTGAGAAACGATATAGCAATTTCATTAGAGCCACAACAACAAACTTGATCTTCAACAACAAGAAGATATTCATCCCATAAGGTTTTAATCGAGTGAAATAAGACTGAATAGAAGCATTGCCTTGAGAAATCGAACTGAGATCTTTCTGGAGTTGATAAAGATGTGTTCGAGTGGATTTTCCATACCTTACACCAAGCTCAGACCAGATTTGTGCAGCGAGTTTACATTAGAGAATAGATTCAACTATTTCTCGATCAACTGAATGAAGAAGCCAATATATCAACATATTGTTCCATTGGTCCTACTTTGCTATCAACTTTGCATATGAGGATGGACGCTTACATGCACCAGTGACAAAACCTAATTTGTTTTTCGCAAGCTGTTGATTGGAGTGAGGAGAGTTGTGGAAAGTTTAAGAGAGGGAGCATCAGAGTGATGCAGGTAAAATTGATCAGAATCAGATGAAGAAAGAGATGGATCTGGTGGATTAATGTTGGTGACATTGTTAGGAGAAGGGGGAGGAGAGTTCGAAGTCATGCTCAGATGTGAAAATCTGATACCATGCCACAATCTGAGTATTAGAGAAAGAGAGAAATGAGAGAATAGAAGTTGATCATCATTTGTTACAAGTATTTATACTATCTTCCACGTGGGAAGGTTGTTACAACAAAATATTTACACATCACACTAGACACGTGCACTTTTGGGTGTTATGGCAGAACATCCTGTTGTGTTTACTGAATATCCCTCGAGGGAGGTAAGCAAAGAAGATGACGAATTTACATTTGTTATACGAAGGTGGCAAAGAGGAGGTTTATGTAGAGAAGTTGACCTTGAACTTGTTGGATGTTGTTGGATTCGGGAGGAACAAGAAGATCATTGGGATAGACATCTCTGGAGAGCTGGTGGCTGTATATCCTACCCCAAGTTAAGGCTATTCCTCAAGATGCAGTTGAACCTTTTTTGTCATTATATCCACTTCGAACAATTCGTTCGAGAGATTTTCAAAATAATGGTTTGGATTGACCGAAGTCGCCAAAAGATCTCTCACTTGGCGCCCGTAGTCCCCCTGGTTGAGTTGGGGCGGTAGTCCATGAGCCAATTCGGACTCAAGATCTCTTATCCGTTGAAATAGATTGATTTCTTCCGGAGTGGATTGTGAATTTGGAGTTTGGGGGTAGCTTCACATTTTGTCTAACAAGGTGGTCTTCTTTTTGGAGTACTATGGGGCCGGACCTTACCAAATGTCTTTTTGTTGGCTATGGTCATGTAATTATTAGTATCTTATAATTAGAGAAGGTTATATACATTTCCCATTTCCATCCCCATTTATTCTCTGTTTTGTTTGATGGAACCATTGTGTTGTGGAGATACACAAACTATGTTCCAGTCAAGAACATTCTGCATATCTCCACCTTCCTCAAATCATTTATGCAGTTTTAACTATCAATCTACTGGATAAAAAAGAGATCTCAAACACATGAAGTTGCTAGCAGCTTCAAATATTAATGGAGAAGTTGTGGGAATAAATAAATAAATTAATTCGCATGTTAATTGATAAATTCACGGTTCTTATTTGGTGCAAAGAAACCCTAAAAGTGATGACCTCTCCTGTTTCAAATATTCATCTTCTCTAATCCCCGTCTCCTACCATTCTTATGTCATCCTCCTTCGAGTAGTTGCATTTATGGATAAGTTGAAGATGATGGTGAATCATATAGCATACACCCAACAATTTTCAAAACTTTCTCTTCTCCAACGCTCGCTAATCCCTCTACTTTCTCTAGCTTCTTCCTTCTACAAGCTCTCTATTTCGGTACGCATGGACTTGTATCGCCTCGGATTCATCCGCAAAGACAGGTTTACTTTCTGCCACCTAGAGCTGTCGGTTCTTCAATTTTCAAGTTGCTTTAAAATTTGTTATATTTCTCTCAGATTGTTATGTTGAATGATTTTGAAGGTTGCCTGTACCAGTGATTAGTGTGGGGAATTTGACCTGGGGTGGAAATGGAAAGACCCCCATGGTTGAGTTTCTGGCCCTCTGGTTTGCTAGTTCCTCGATCTCTCCTCTTGTACTCTCCAGGGTAATGTTTCTTATTTTCCTCTCATCTTGATATCTCTTCCATATTTTTTTTTAATGATTTTGCGAGGATATGATGATTTGTCAAGTTCTTATGTGATGCTGTCTTGTATGTCCTTGACAAATTTGCACTTTGAATTGTGAGATTTTAGTCAGGTAGGTGAGTGTTGAATTTTTCCTCATTCATAGTTGGAAGGACTAAAAATGGCAACGGTGATACAAATAGTGATTTGGAGTGACCGTTTAACCTCCTTAAAGTATTATGTAGTCACTTTATTAGATTATATAAGCTTGAATCTCTGCCAGAAGGTTTGATACGGGAATGAACCGTATTCTTCTCGATCTAGACAAGAGGCTTCAATTGACACAATTTGGTTATAATTTCGACACAACAAAGAAGCAAATTTGATGTGATATATAGATACGGAAACATGCGTGATATGGATAGAGAAGATGGAACAAAGTAGATGAAGGTAGAGAAGAAAGAACTATAGAGATGTCGATTGGAAGAACCTTTGATCTAGGGATCAAAGACCCAAACAATGCAGCCAACGACACTGCCTAATACAATCTTACACAACTCAACAATGGAGGTTGAGAAGCACAAGGAGGATGCTGGTTATAATTTCGACAGAACAAAGAAGCAAATTAGATGTGATATATATAGATATGTAAACATGTGTGATATGGATAGAGAAGACGGAACGAAGTAGATGAAGGGAGAGAAGAAAGAACTATAGAGATGTTGATTGGAAGAACCTTTGATCTAGCCATCTAGGGACCAAAGACCCAAACAACGGAGCCAACGACATTGCCTAATACAACCTTCCACAACTCAACAATGGAGGTTGAGAAGCACAAGGAGAATGGATGCCTATGGAGCTTAGGAGCACCAATCTTAAAGAAGATTGACACACGTAAGACAACTAAGCCGGAAAATTCAGCAACACAACGATTGTCCCCAAAAGCTTTCTTTTGATTGAAAATACGTAAAATACACTTCACAAAAGTCTATCTGATCCTGCGGAACTGACTAAGAAAAGGTTAATATATATGATAAACCTTTTCTAAAGAAAAAGGAAATATAAAATCAGGAATTAACTCTTAAAAAGTTTTTAAAAGCCAAAAGAGCTTTAAAAGGCTTTTTACCTACTAAAACAACTTAAAATGTCTTAAAACATCAAATACGAAAAGAAGATGAATTGAAAGTCTTGTCTTTTATGTATGCAGTGTATTTCTGGACAGAACTAGCTGACTTGGCCGGTCCTGGACGGAAATGACAAGTCCAGAATGTGAGCAACTGCGTTTCTGGACAGAACTGGCTGAAATAGATGGAACTGGCAGGTCAGGAAGGTAAGTAGCTGAAATGGACTTGTACTCCATTGAATGAGTTTTAACCTTCCTTGACTACCATTCTCACGTCTTCCAGCCCTTCCTCCTTGGATGAACCGTCACCAAGATCCTCATAGATGCCTCCATGGTAGTGTCTAGCTCTTTAGAAGAAAACGTCATCAGCATGGACTCCACTTCTTGTTCTAGCTCCTTTTCCTTTTCCCTTGTGATGACTCCTTCAAGCATGGCTTTGTGAGGACCATGAGATGATGGTGGTAATGGTCCCTCATCAAGGTATATTAGGAGTGGTAGGAGGAAAAAAATAGTGTAATTTACTTTCTCATGAATGGTGTTGGAAATTGGATTAAGGGAAGGATGATTATATAGGAGCTGGAAAAGTCAAGGATGAATTAGAATTCACTGCATAAGGCCGAGGGAGGGAAAGAGGGACATCATGGAATGTGTTTATAATTTACTGTATGGAGAAACTAACTTGAGATTGAAAGTAAATGCCGACCTTAGAAAGCTCTCGTGTAAAATATACATCATGCAAGTGAAGCTCTAAAGTTTATATGAAGTTTGAAGAAGCATCAGCAAATTTTTAGACACTGACTGACCTAAGGTAGACAAAAAAAGCACAAATGTGAGAGTTGAGATTTTGGAATGATGTTAAAAATTTTAACTACTATGTGAAATTAGAATGTCCAGTAAATATCTTAGCTTCATGTAATCAAACAGATGACATTCCGGTCACAGTTAGTCGTGTTGTACTTGGTACTTGGTAGTCTAATACTTAAGTAATGATAGTATCTAAAAAGTATTTAGGTGATGATGCTTACTGGACAAGATTTCCTGTTCAAATTTAAATAATTCTTTCACACTTCAGCTTTGAATAGTTTTGCTTATTTTCAAAATATGTTACGCTTATTCCTTTTGGAAATGTGTTTGATAGGGCTATGCTGGTGGTGATGAAGTGAAAATGCTTCAGAGGCATTTTCTTGGAACCAGTGCAAATATTGGAGTCGGAGCAAATAGGGCATCGGTGGCTTCTTTGTTCCTACGGAAGCATGGATATATAGATCCTTGTAAAATGAGTAGCGTTGAGAAACTTTCTTGCGGTGAGAATGTAGAAAGTATTTGTGATCCACAGAAAGTCGGGTTGGTTATTCTAGATGATGGTATGCAGGTAATTAAATACAGTATCATGCTTACATTATTTCGAAGTTAAAAGTGGTACAGTATTGTAGAGCATGTCCTCTGTCAAGTTAACTTGCATTGAATCTATACACTACTATATTTTGCTCAGGGGTTAATTTGCATTGAAATTGATTAGGCTGTTTGGTACTGTATTTGCATGCTATCACTCTTACGACTTCATTTACACCTGTATATTCTTCTCTATCTTCCACTGAATCATGGATTGATTTCATTTTTTACTATTTTCAAGTCTTTGCATAACATGTATAGTTTAAATACATTGGATAAATAATGCAAACTATTTTGAACGTAGCACCTAAGTCTGATACGTGATGTGGAGGTTGTGATGGTGAATGGATTAATGCAATGGGGAAATCACGAACTAATTCCACTTGGGCCTTTGCGAGAACCTTTAACTTCACTGGACAGAGCCGATGTAGTAGTGGTTCACCATTCAGATTTGGTAATGTGCTCACCTTCATGGCATGATTGTAATTTGCTATTGACTGCATCGCTGCATCCATCTTCAACTCGGAAAATTCTAATTGTGGCATGTTTTTCATAGCAGTACATTTGTCTCTGCTCTCTGTGGAATAGTGTCCTGAAATGAACGGCTAATACCAAGATACTTGGTTCTTCAGATATCTGATAAAGATTGTGCAAGAATAGATGCGAAGATCAGACGGATCAAAGAGTGTGTCCCTGTTTACTTCACTAAAATGGTGCCTTCTCATTTCTTTATGGCAAATGATATGTCATGTAAAGTTCCATTGTCAGTTGCTCAGGACAAGGTCATATTGTGCATTTCTGCAATTGGTTCCCCTTATGCTTTTATGAAGAGTATTGAAAAGGTATTTATGATTCCTTAGTGTTATTATCAATTAGATTTTTTTTTCTTCGTTCATTTTTCCGGCATGCAAAATTTTGTTGCTGCGCATTCTATTTTTCTGCACTTTAATTTTCTCATATTTTATTTTTCATTGGACTGCTTCTGATGTTGCAGCTTGGACCTCTTCATGTTGATAGGATGGATTTTAGTGACCACCACTTTTTCCAATCTGAGGTACATTTTTCTCTCAAGCACTCTTTCTTTCCTCCATGAATCCCAGTGTTTCTTTTACCTTGCCAACTTCCCAATTGCTTTTATGTTGAATATATTGGTCTTCTGGCCCCCATTTCTATGCACGCTCCCTTTATATTTATTCTCATGAATTATGGCATCTAATACAGGATATTCTGAGAATTAAATCAACAATAAAACTGCTTGAAAACAAGTTCTCTTCCAAGCCATTCATCATTGTAACTGAAAAGGTATGTGAGATTTGCTATATCCCGTTTTAGCACATTCTTACTTGTGAGGATTTGTTAATTCTTTTCTCTGAGATGTTGTATAAATTCTAGGGCTTTAGGTATTAACTGTTTTACACAATGTTAGACAGATATGGACATGGAATAAAGGAAGAATCAATGCCTATGAATATAGGGAACACACCCAGTAAAATGATGCCGTAAATATAATTTGACGTAAACCGATCAGCATATTTAGAGTTTGTGAATCAGAATCACCATATGTCATGTTTTTTCGGTTCATTGGGACATGGAAATGTTTTGGAACTCTTTTTAACTATAAGAGGATCTGATTGGAAAATTTTGCCTTGTCAGGATTATGATAGAGACCCAGAGATTCTACTACATTTGCTTCCAAATGCTGTTCTCGTGCTTTGTTCCCGACTTGAGTTCGTGCCTAATAATGGCTGCTCGGAGGAAAGCTTCAAAATCTTGCTTAAGCAGCTCCTAAAATTACCCCGATAACACAAACATGTCAATCAAATCAAAGGTGAGATTGTGAAGTAATGAAACATGAAGTAGAAATTGAAGAGTGTCTTGTTTGTTTCTTTAATTGAATGCTGTTTTGAGGATTGCAGGGAACGACGAGATATATTGCTGCAGTCGGCCTGGGATGCCGACACATTGTCAGTTTGTCATTGTGGCGAGATTTACTCATTTTACTAGAAAACTGTGGTCTGTGTCAAATAAGAAGGTGAAAGGGTATCACTGTCAAAAGACTCTACTGTAGTTTAGTGTTGTTTATATGCAGTGAATAGTGATGAGTTTCCGGTTGTCAACATGGAGCAAGGAGAGCGCAAGGAACTTTAGCGCTTGATTCTTCTCATCCCTTTGTAGCTGCTTTGTCCAGCATATCCAGTAAATGTAAATCACTCAGCAAACACTAACAAAATTTATGAGAGGCTTAATAGATACGACAAGAAACGGAAAATCCACCGCAATCAAATTATAGGAAACGGGATAAGGTGATGAAAAATATAGAAATAATTAGAGGATTAGGACCCTTGAAATTTTACTTTTGTGAAATGGCCATCTATAGGCTCAAAAAAGAATATAGAGCTGGAAATTAGAACTGTAGGGCACTATTTGGGTTATATGAAATGATGATATTGCACCAAATATCAGACTGATTAGATGTTTCAAAAAGGAAAAAAATGAATTTTAAGTTAATATCCAATTTAAAGATTTTTCCCCACTTCTTCTTCCTCCCCTGAAACCCTTGCCCTCTTCTTCCTTCCCTCTGAACAACCGTTGCCCTCTTCTTCCTTCCCTCTGACAAACGCTTGATTTGCACCGCCAATCGCCGCCTCCTCCGCTTGCGAAACCTCCATCACCATCCCGCTTTCGAGCCCGCAACCGTTGGAGTGAAGCAACATATTTTTCCGTCGGGAAATCGCCGCCTCTTCCGCCACAACACTGCCAATCGCCGCCTGCGAGGAGCGATTCTGGAGGAGCCGCCCTCGAGCCTAGATCTGCACCGACTACGAGTCTAGATCTACACCACATCAAGCCCTCTTTCCTTTGTCTTGAACCTGAATCGCAAGAGCCGACCCCAGATCCGGACGAAGCGCATCAACCGGTGCCTAAGAAGCTCCTAGATCGTCTTCTCTATCTCGCTATTGCCTTTTGTCCCGAATGGAGTTGCACAGGATTGGAGCCACCAACCACCAAGCTCCTCGGTCGTCTTCTCCATCGAGAGCCACCAACCACCATGGTCGCCTCGGTCGTCTTCTCCATCTTACCCAAGTATGTAGGGATATATTTTGCAGGATAGGTGGGTAAGGTTGCATTGGGTAAGGTTGTTTTTTGGGGCAGAAACTTGTGTGAGAATGTTTACACACTTTTGGTTAACAAAACTGGGTTGTTATTTTTTGGGTATATTAGGTGTGTCATCTTTTTTGTATGTTGTATGACGATTTATGTTTGATTATCCAAAATTTTGATCTCAATATTGGGATATGCACTTACCACGTTCGATGTACTACATTGACAACCATACAAACAAACCACCTACCCAAACATATCAATATCTTACAAAACATTTACCCATTCCGTTTGGGTAAGTGTTACGTACATACCCAAAAAAATTATAGGAAACCAAATTTGGGTAAGTGCTACGTGCATTTTGGGTAATAACTACGTACTACACTGACAATTCTTACAAAACACTTACCCAATCCTTTTGGGTAAGTGCTACGTACATACCCAAAAAAATTACAGAAAACCAATTTTGAGCAAGTGCATATCCTTCCAAAATTTCCATCAAATCTGTCACCAGTCAAATCGGATGGGATATCCAATTTTTGCCCACTTTTGTACTATTTTTGATTTGCCCACTTTTGTACCTTTTTCTGATTTCACCTATTATATAGGAGCCCATTTTATAAATTTTTCTTTGGGAGACCCTAATTTCCAACTTCATGGTGTAAAATGACTACAATGACAATTCTTCCAAAAATATATAATGTATCATTTAAGAGCTATTGTTGAGAGGAATTTACATTTTACCTATGGCAATAAAATAAAATATTATTTTATTCAGAGAAGGAAAACCCAACAAGTATTTATCCACTAAAATAATATTTGAGGGCATGTTTATTTGTTGTTTAATAATGTTTTATTTAGTTTATGAAGCATGAGTTTAATTTGTGTAGGTGTTTACTTGAAGATTGATTTAATTCTCTACGAGTTTATTTGGGTTTATTAAGCACCTAAAAATAAACTTCTCAGACAAAACTTGTTTTTGTAGGGAAGGGTTTATATTTTTGTTTAAAACCCGATTTTGGTCTTATGCTTTTCCATCCCGGTATTATTTGTTCATTCTTGGGCATTTAAAGTTATTGTTCGATTTTCATAGGGGCATAAGTGTCTTTTGAAGTAAAATAAACAAAAAAATAAACTCCAAGTAAACAACCTTATATCGTTTATTTATATCAACCCGTTGAGACTTAAACCCGAAAATAATTTGTAAACCCATATAAACTCATAGAGTTATAAACCTCAAAAATAAATCAATCTACAAGTAAACATGATGAGGGACCATCCCCAACACCACTTCAAGGACCAAAGCATTGAAGGCATTGAAGGCATTGAAAGGTAACACAACCACCACATTATCTTTGAGTCTCACCATAGAAGAAGCTATCACTAGAAACAAGAGCAAAGGTCATCCATGAGGAATTTGCTAGCTTATTGACAACATGTGCACTTAAAGAGACATCACTCATACTCAAGTCTCATTTAGTGACATTATTGACTATTATGGAAGGACCATACAAGACCCAAGATGATCAAGCAAGCATAGAACGTGACTAGGACAAAGAAAGAGTTCCAAAGAAGAAATCTCGGCCACGAGGACCAAAATCTCACCCGAGATTTCTATAGATAGACCGAGATTTGGCTCCTGTCGAGAGTTATAAGATCCAACCATGATCTTATTAGTTATAGATATCCTTTTATTATTGTAATACCTATAGGACTCTAAAATATTCTAAAGGTATTTGTTGATTTTTGATCATATCTTTTAGGATTAATTTTTAGTTAGATTTCTTATCTTTTGTAGGAGAATTTCCCCTATAAATAGCCTTAGAAGGTGAGATTCATAGGTAGATTTGATTTGATTAATATTTCCACAACATTGTGTGAACTCGTTGCTTCACTTACAAAATTTGTGTTTTATTCATTCCTATTCAATCAAAAGGGAGAGCCTTTGATTGAATCGTTGTGAGTCCTTGCTAGATTGTGCTTGTGTGTGTTAATCTTCTTAAAGGTTGATGCTCCTAGTCAATTCTAGTCCCTCCTTGTCCTTGTCTTATTTAGAAGGCCTGTGTAAGGTAAAAGAAGAGAGGGTTGAGGTAAGCTCTTCGTTAAAGGGTTTTGACACATTATTGGTCAAGGTTCTTTACGAAAATACCTTGGTTCATATCTTCCTATATTTCCATCAATTTCATTTCATATAATCATCTTCTTCTCCATCCATCCATCCATCCATCCATCCATCCATCCATCCATCCATCCATCCATCCATCCATCCATCCATCCATCCATCCATCCATCCATCAAACTCACGTTCTTTTGGTTCGAAGTTACATAAATCTCGGTCCGTAACCAAAATCTCGCCCAAGATTCTTGACCGAGATTCCTTCTCTGAGACAGTTCGTGGACTTTCAATCCAGATCGAAAACAGTGTCTTCAATCCCGCATCAAAGTGGTATCAAAGCTCAGTTGATTAAAGTTCAGTCTCAGGTTTGCGTCATTTTTATTTGAGTCTTCTTTGAGTCATATAAAAATTTAAGTCTTTTCTTGTTGCGAATATCTTTGCGAGATTATTTGAGTTTAACGTGCGTTGACTTGTGTCTTTTTGAAGAGAGAAACGCCATAGCCAAACACAAGGCCATCCATTAACCTCGAGCGAAACCTCGCCCGACCTGACCGAAATTTTGCTCGAGATTTGAGCACAAAGTTGAGATTTTACTTTACTTGTTCCTCAAGTTTCGTGAATTTTCTCTATCCCTTGAAGATCATATATTTATTGGGTTTGAGTCAAATCTAGTAGATATCCCGCTGCTTGTAAAGGAGGAAGAGATTTACAATATATTATTGTTAAGATTTTATTTAGTATGTGAGATCTTATCATATCCTTTGAATCCTAACCGAATATCTTTTCCAACAACTATATATTGGCCCCTCCAACAAAGAAGGACCAACAAGGAAACCAGGGAGCAGTTTATCCCAAAGCTTATTCCTGATTGTCGCCGTTCATCGTCGAATGAACAATCTCGGTCAGATACTGCAAAATCTCGGCTGAGATCTTGACTGAGATTTGCTACTATTGCGAATTTTTGAGAAAATTTTGAGGCATGATTTGAAGAATCCAAGTGTACCTTGTGCAAGAGTGTAACTAGAGAAGAAGTTCTACATCACCCTTGACCCAGTTCGAAGCCTTAGTCGACCATATAATATCAATCTCGCGCAACGTGAGATAATCTCGGCCAAGATATTACAGTTTGACGGAGATTTTCCCCATTCAAGATCGAAATCAAACCCGGCTATCTTTCTCTCTAACTGCATAAGTTCAAGGTACGTAATACTCTCTTCTTAATCTTTTGTGTACCTTTTCTAGCCTCTTTTTAGTCTAAACACTTGAGTCAATTTCTTTAGGTGTGTCAGTTAATATCTATACTTTCTATCATACTAGTGTGTCCACTCGCAATATTCCTTCTACTTTGTCAATTGTGTGAAGAAACTTCCAGCAAGAGTTCCTTAACTATCTCCCAACGCAAGAACCTTTGCCAACCAAGTTGGCTACTTGAGAAATCCAAGGAATCTAGTTGAGACCAAGTCATTGAATTTAAAAGAGTATTAATCAATCCAAGAGAACTACATCAAATTAGCTTGCGATATCACAATAGAGCGTGAGTGTGAGAGAAAACATGAAATGCATTTTCGTTTTCACTAACATCACAAGTTTGTTGCTTTGCATGTTTGTGTAAATGTTAGGATGGAATAACCCAAGAGAATCACACAAGATTGACCCTTCAGGACCGGAAGCCGAGGATATTTTTAAATAACTCATGGCTACGGTTTCCACACTAGCTGAACGGATGGAGAAGTTAGAATCCCGTCCCAGTGAAGAATCTCGGCCAGAATCTCTCCAGAGATTTTACCCGAGATTGGTGTATGACGTAGGTGGAAGCTCACACCATCCACCTATACCACCAGCCCCCGTTCCACCTCTAAACGCCCCAAGATCCAGGTAACACTCATCCCAATCCTCTTTTAAATGCATATAACAATCTGTACTTTGGTGGCGATTTTCAGGAATTAGGAGACGAGGATGAAGATCAGGGCATGTGGAGAGACTACCCTAGAATTCATCACAATCTTAAGAGAGATCGTGACTATGAACATTTTAGACCTCCCCAAATAATGACGGAATTGGGAAGATAAGGTCAAAATTCCAAGTTTCAAAGGCAAATGCGACCCAACCGTTTACATATGGGAGACTAAAATTGAACAAATTTGGTTTTTCCATAACTTCAGTGAGCAAAAAAGGATCCAAATTATTGCGTTGAAGTTCCAAGGATATGCCTTAGTTTTGTGGGATCATCTTGTCAAAGAAAAGAGAAGAACACTAGATCCGGACATCAACACTTGAGAACAAATGAAGGCCTTAATGAAAGCTAGATTTGTGCCTCAATACTATGCTAGAGGGTGAGGCAACGATTGGAGAACCTTAAGCAAGGTTCCATGACTGTAGAGGAAGTATACACCACCATGCAGATGACGATGGTGAAAGCTAACGTTCAAGAGGATAAGGAGTCCATTATGACTTGATTTTAAGAATTTTGCATCCTTCATAAGCTAATGAAATTGATTTATATCCACATGCTACAATGACTAACTTACTACATTTGGCTATAAAGGTAGAGAAGAAAATCAAAGGACAAAACCATGCATCGAGTTCATGGAAGCCAGAGAGGAAATCTCGTCCAAATCAACCTAATCTCGGCCGAGATTATGCCCGAGATTCCCAGAAAGACTAGAGAAACCGTCCAACTACCGATCCAACAGTCCAAAAATCTTCTACACAGTCTCTCCCTTTGAATGAGCCTTCAAAGGATAATAAAGGGAGCACTTCTAACTCTACTTTACGTTCTAGAGATATTGTATGCTTTAAATGTCAAGATAGAGGTCACTATATGAGATATTGTCCTAATAAAAAGTGTTATTATTAAATCAACAAGGACAATATGAAAGTGAGGAAGAACATGAAAGTAACCATAACCATCTTAATGCATTGCATGAACATGATAACACTAGTGAAAGTGATGAGGGTAGTGAATATGAGCGTGGAGAATCTTTAATTGCTAGGATAACTTTACATGCTAAGATAACCCCATGTGAGGATAGTCAAAGAGAAAACCTTTTTCATACTAAATGTCTTGTTCAAGGAAATGATTATTGATGATAGTAGTTGTTGCAACATTGCTAGTGACGAATTGATCACTAAGTTGCAAATCATTACTTTTTATCACCCTAGACCTTATAAGTTGCATTGGATGAATGAATTTGGTGAAATGAAAGTTAAAAGACAAGCTAAAATTACTTTCACCATAGGAAAATATGAGGATACTAGGGTTTCCATGACAATTCGATAGAAGAGTCAAACATGACGGTTTTACAGATAAGGATTCATTTGAGTTTAATGGACAAACAATTACTCTTAAACCTATGCCTCCTTTGTAGATTGCAGAACATTATGACAAAAATAAAGAGATACGCACGGAAAAGGAGCAAGAAACACCTTCTAGAGAAGAAATCTCGGGTAAAGCCACAAAATCTTGCCCCAGTTCAGAGAATTCTTAACCCAGCACAAAATCTCGGCCCTGAAGCAAAACTCTCGCCCGAGATTTACAGCCCGAGATTCCCTCTGTTGAGACTAATCGAGTCCTTTTAGTATCCAACGGGAGTTTCTTGATGATTTTGTTCCTTTGGATACTTTTTTAATGAGCTTATGCAAAAACCTTATGACTTTGAGTGATGAAGTCAAGGCTACCTTTCCTCAAAACATTTTAAGGACTTTAGATGAGTTTTGTGATGTATTTTTAGATGAGATTCTTGCAAGTCTTCCACCTTTTTGAGGAATTGAGCATCAAATTGATTTCATTCCAAATTCTACACTTCCTAATCGCCCAACATATAGGATGAGTCCTCACAAAAGTCAAAAAATTAAAGATCAAGTGCAAGATCTTTTGAATAAAGGCTATGTTTGAGAAAGCTTGAGTCCATGTGCAGTTCCAGTCTCTTGGAACCCAAGAAGGATAATACTTGGAGGATGTGTGTTGATTGTAGATCAATCAATAACATTACTATCAAGTATTGTCATCACATCCCATATTAGATGACATGCTAGATGAGCTTAGTGGAGCTACCTTGTTCGCCAAGATTGATCTTAAAGTGGCTATAATCAAATCCAGATGCGGGAAGGAGATGAATGAAAAACGGCGTTTAAGACTAAGTTTGGTCTTTATAAGTGGTTGCTTTTGCCTTTTGGTTTAACTAACGCTCCTAGCACTTTTATGAGATTGATGAATCATCTCTTACACCATTTCATTGGAAATTTTGTGGTTGTCTACTTTGACGACATTGTCATCTACAACAAATCACTTGAGGAGCATGAGAAACATTTGAGGTAATAACTAGGAACTCTTAGAACTGAATCTTTATATGCTAATATTAAGAAATGTGAGTTTAGTACTAATCAAGTTGTCTTCCTTGGTTTTGTAGTGAGTACAAGAGGTCTAGAGGTGGACAAGGAGAAAACTAAAGCCATTCAAGAGTGACCTACACCTACCACAATCGGCCATATTTGATCTTTTCATGAACTAGCAACATTTTATAGACGTTTTATTCGGGATTTTATTACCATTTCAGCCCCCCTCACATCTCTCACGAAGAAGCAAGTACAATTCGAGTGGAGAGAAGCTTAAGAGAAGGAAATTTAAGGAGTTGAAGAAGCAACTGTCACATGCACCACTTCTAGCACTTCCAAATTTCACTAAACCATTTGAGGTGGAGTGTTACGCATTAGGAATTGACATGGGAGGAGTGCTCATGCAAGAAGTTAAACCACCTGCCTACTTTAGTGAAAAATTGAAAGGAGCATGCCTGAATTATTCGACCTATGATAAGGAATTATATGCTTTATTTCGAGTTTTCAAGACATGCCAACATTATCTTTGGCCTAATGAATTCATCCTTAGAACTGATCATGAGTCTCTAATGTGTTTTAGGAGTCAAGATAAGTTGGATAAGAGTCATGGTAGATGGATGGAGTTTGTTTGCTAATTTTGGGGCCACGAAAACTTGTTCGCTTCCTAGAGTGAAGAAAGTCTTAAATTTATATCTTGCAATAATCTCCTAAATCTACCCAGCAAACCCATAGTGTATGGTTCGTCTTGTAGCAAGAAAAGAATTCCAAGGTCGAAGACAATGACTAAGGTGAAATTGCATCATGCAATAATCACAAATAGTGTAAATCTAGACTAGGAAAAGAGAGAGAGGAAGAAAAAGGTTAAAATCATATATTTTGGTGGTTTTGGTTATGGATCTATCAAAGATCAGTTTTGCAATTATCAAATGAAATCAAACAACACAAATCAAGATATGTAAATAATATAAGAAAAGCGGATTCTAGAGGTCAAGATCTTCGGTTATGACATTTGACTCAAGATTTCTAAATCATAAGGAAAAGTTGCGGATTGCTAGGGAAAAGGCATTTCTCCTATGGGAATAATTACGGGGGAGCTAGGCCTCATATTCCACTAATCCCGAACCAAACTTTCTATTACCATGTAAGTCTCAAGGAACTAAGGTTGGAAATTCAACACTAACCGGTTCACTACCTAAGGCTCAAACCAATCCTTACCGGGTAAGTCTGGGACACGACTCAACTTAAGCAAAGAACCTATCACACTCAACTCAATAGAGATGTTTACACCTCTACTACCTAGAGTTCATCATCATCTATATATAAGAGAGGAAATTACCGGGTAAGTCTCATTTCTCACTTAGTTTGCTAACATTAGACAAATCTAAGCTAGATTCAACTCAATAAACACTAGGATTTGAACAATCTAACACCCTAACATACAAACTCATCAATTACAAAGCAACATAATAAAATCTCAGGTGGATCATAAAAATATCGGCCTAGATTTCATGACGAACAACCCGAGATTCTAAAGAACTAGGGTTCGTGCAACCAAAATCATCCTAAACTGACATGCAAGTTCACCAATCATCATCTAAGCCATAACCATTGATCTATCACCCTAGAATCACAAAGATATAGCCTACAACATGCATATGTAGTTCATTAATCAACAAACAAGCATACATGCAATCCATAAGAAGAAATGAGAAAGAAAGAGATGATACTTAGTTGGATTTGATTCAAACAACAAAGGAAATACTCCAGAATGGTACTACAATCCTTCCTTAGTTCGGATCCAAACTTACAACTCAAGTATTTTCACAAAAATCCCTCTCAAACTCTAAACATTCAAATTGAAGAACCGTATAGGTGAATAATAAGGATATAAATACTCTAGATGGGGGGTTGAAAAGAGTAAGAGAACTTTTTGCAATATCTTATATCAAGACTTTTAAACTGATTTCAAGGCCTTGAAGTCGATGTATGCTCTTTGTGACAAAACTGGTTTTCAAGGCTTTGAAAGGGATTTCAAGGCCTTGAACTTCAAAACATGCGAAGCAACATTAGTCACAATTTAAGCGATAAAGTGCGCAATGATAAGATCGACATGATGATATGTTTACGAAGTTCAGCTCTAACAACCTACGTCTCCGTCCCAGGGTTTCTCGACCATAGGATCTAACTATCTATTATCTGCTTAAAGAGTCCTAGATACAACCTAGAAGAATTCCTCTTCTTCTCTCACTATAGCCTCAACATTCATTTGAAGAATTCTTGCAAGACCTCTTGAGATCAAGGTGAATGGATCTTCTTCATCATCATCACTCTCTTCCCCCTTTGTTGGCATGTCGTCCTTCTTGGATCTTAGGGCAAGATTCTTTGTGTTTGATGGGAGCTCTCCATCTTCTTCACCAAGAACCATTTCATGGGTGATTATCGTTCCAAGAAGGTCGTCTAGAGGACGTGTAGTGAGATTTTGAGCTTCTTCAACGACGGTCACTTTTGGTCCCCACTTATCTTTAGGTAAGCTCCTTAAAACCTTCCTTACTTTTTCTTCATTTGTGAAGACCTTTCAAAGTGAATAAAGATTATTCACAATCTCGGTGAATCGTGTGAACATCTCCTTGACCGACTCATTTGAATTCATCTTGAATAGCTCGAATTGCTTGAGGAGAATGCTTATCTTGGTTTCCTTGGCTTGACTTGTTCCTTTGTACACAACTACTAACTTATCCCATATTTCCTTTGCACTCTTGCATGATAAGACATAGTTGAGTTCATTTGCATCCAATCCACAATAGAGCAAGTTCATGGCCTTGTAATTCTTTGATACACTATCCAAGTCCATTTGAGTGAAGTCGGCTTCCTTCTTTGCGACTTGGACTCCTTCAACCGTGGTGGTTGAGATTTTAGGGCCAGCTTGAATGATGCTCCATAGTTCCATGTCCTAATCAATAACAAACATTTGCGTTAGTGCTCTCCAATAGGCAAAGTTGTTACCGCAGAAGAGTGGTGGTTGAGATGTGGATTTTTTTTGAGCGAATCCTCCATCACCTACAGAGTTCATGATCAGTCTCACTGATGGTTAAATCAATATACGTGAGTCTAGCTCTGATACCAATTGAAGAACCGTATAGGTGAATAATAAGGATATAAATACTCTAGAAGGGGGTTGAATAGAGTATGAGAACTTTTCGCAATATCTTATATCAAGGCTTTGAAACTGATTTCAAGGCCTTGAAGTCGATATGTGCTCTTTGTGACAAAACTGGTTTTCAAGGCTTTGAAAGGGATTTCAAGGCCTTGAACTTCGAAACCTGCAAAGCAACGTTAGTCACAATTTAAGTGATAAAGTGACAAATGGAAATATCGACACAGCGATATGTTTACGAAGTTCAGTTCTAACAACCTACGTCTCCATCCTAGGGTTTCTTGACCTTAGGATCTAACTATCTATTATATGCTCAAAGAGTCCTAGATACAACCTAGAAGAACTCCTCTTCTACTCTCACTATAACCTCAATGCTACGATATAGTCAACTCTAGCCTAGCAATAATAACCTAGTTACTTCGCAGAGAACCCACACTCGAGTATAACACTCTCTAGATATGCCAATAAAGCTCTAGTGTTTTTCTCTCTTTAAGAATGTAGACTTCTGTAAGCTAAGAGAAAGAAAAACTTTTGGAACGAATGAAGATGTTTTGATTGCTTGAAGAGTTAGATGTTTCCGTGTAAGGTTGTTGTTGTTCTCTTCAATCGTCATCTTCATTTATAGTCTTCGATGGAGAACTCTTTTAGCCGTTGTAACGTTCTTCTTTCTCCATGGAAAACGGTGCTTGGTTGAGGTGAAGTAGCCGTTGTAAGATCTTCTATCTTATGCATCTACTTCTTCTCTTTGACGCACGTTGAGAATCTTCATCTTTGTGATCTTCTCTTGCTTTGCAAATGCTGTTGAAGATCTTTGTTTGTTGAAGATCCTAGATCTTTTCACTTGGATGTTCCGTTGAATATTTCCCTCAGATCCGAGATCTTCTTGCGTGGAATCTGTTTGGAAGATCTTATCCTCTTGCGTCTTCGGTTAAAATCTTTGCGAGATCTTGTTGTTGTGGCCGATATCTTCTCTTCAAATCCATTTGAAGATCTTCTTGTTAGTTGGCTGAGATCTTCTCCTTGATAATCTTCTTGTTATCCTTTGGTAGAGATCTCCGATTTGGTTGTTGAGATATTCAAATCTTGTATTCGAAATCCCTTAGCCGTATTCTCCTTTGTAATGTATTTTAAGGCCTTCTTGCTTGTCCTTTGAAATGCTTTCCAAGGGCCCCACGTTTGTCCTTTGTAATGTGTTTCAAGGCATGTGTTCTTCATTTGAAATGCTTTCCAAGGCCCGCACACATTGAACAAATACAAACTAAAACATGCAATCTAAAAATACAATCGATATTTGTTAGTTTAAATAACTGCTCATAAATGTCAAGTCTTCCATCATCCACATAGACAATTCATAATCAAGGTGGAGTTATCATAAATCTTACAAAGTTTTTCTCCTAATGATTCTCCTGCAAAAAATATCAAGAGAGCAACGAAGGGGGCTTAGGGGCCTCCTGGAGCCAACATGCAATCACAAACTTATACTCAAGCTCAAAAAAGGCAAAGGTCAACTTGAAATTTTGTGACAAGTGTCGAAAAGCTGCTCAGAAGAGAAACCTCGACCAAAAACCGCTGCCGAGATTTTGGCATATTTTGGGACCCGGATTTTGGAACTCTTCAAGCACTTTGAGAAATCTCGTTTATTTTCGAATCTTGGCCGAGATTTTAGCCGGGATGATTCTCGACCTTGCAAATGTGGCCAGTACAACACGAAACCGTGGTCGGAATTCATCAGAAAATGCATCCTTGCTTGATCCTTTGCTTCCTTAGAGTCCCTAACATGCACCATTTCGATGCTTAATCCTCACGCGTTTCATTTAGGTTTGGAATTTTGCCAAAATACCTGAAAAACCGAAAAAAGTTTGTGTAGCCATCTTTTACAAGCAATATGAACTCAATCAAGTACAAGTGTCACGAACTAATGAAATTATATGCAAAATAAAGAGAAAATCTAGCTAAATACATGCCTAAACTATGATCATAAATCATGTTATCAGTCATACAACCTCCTTATCATTCGTTCGAACGGTGATTCAAATTGATCCTTAGGATGTTGTGGAGGTTGCGTTTGAGGCATTGAAGATTCATAAGCTTTTCCACTAATATTGTAAAAGGTATAAAACTCCTTTCAAGATTGAAGCTCTGATAGTTTATGTAAATATATGTAAATATAGGGTGCCCTAATTGTAATTATGTAAACTCACGTTATTATTAATATGAGCCGTCTGCTGAACGGAAACCCTAAGGGGAATTCATATTCATTCTCACATGGTATCAGACTTCTCGTTCCAAAAACTCTCTTCCGCTTGCCTCAAACCCTAAACACGTTATCCCCTTCTCGTTTTTTTCCTCCATGGCCGCCGAACGGAAACCTTCTTTCCACTCCGCCCTTGGAATCTCCAACATCAAAAACAACATTGCTCTTGTGCTTGACCATGACACTCCGTATGCTTCACGGGTCACCTTATTTCGCGTTACCGCAAAAGCTCACAATGTCCTTGATCATATTGATGAGAAGGTGCCTAAACCTACGGATATTGAAGATTCGTTATGGCTTCAAGTTGACGCTGCTGTCCTACAATGGATCTACAACACGGTTTCCCGGGAGATTCTCTTGCAAATTCTTGACTCCGATTTCACCGCTCTTCAGGCTTGGAATCGAATCAAAGATATTTTTCAAGATAACAAAAACACCCATGCCGTCTATCTCGAGCATGAGTTCTCCAACTGTAAGTTATCCGGATTCTCTTCGATCAATGCTTACTGTCTTCAACTTAAGTCCTTGGCAGATCAACTCAAAGGTGTTGGTTCTCCGGTTCCCGAAACCCGTCTCGTTCTTCAACTAATTTCGGGTTTGCCTGCTGAGTATAATGCTGCCGCGAGTTTTATTCAGCAAACCGATCCCCTACCGAGTTTCACCAAGGCTCGCTCTCAACTCCTCCTGGAAGAAACTCGCATGACTGCTCAAAAAGCCGGCGAGACTGCCCTCACTGCTGAGTCCCGCAAGCAGCCCTCCTCCGGCTCGCATTCCGGCTCTTCGGCGCCCCAACAGTCCGGCTCTACCGCGCCGCCCAGGTCCGGCTCCTCCCAGTCGACGCCGGAGTCCACCCAGTCCCGGCGGGGTCGTGGTCGCAAGGGGAAGCAGCAGCAGCGGCCGGCTAGGGTTGTGTGGCATCCACACTTTGGATGGCTTCCACTTCCTCAGCCCACTCCAGGCGGCCCAGCTCCCCAAGGATGGCCTCAAGCCCAATCTGCAGCAGGCCCACCAGCAGCCCCTCCTTGTCCCTTTCCTCAGCAAGGTATTCTTGGGCCCGGACCAAATCAGCATATGCAACAACAGGCCCATTTTGCTGCTCAGCCCACTGCTTTGGACCAATCTTTTGCTACAATGACATTAAATCCTACGGATAATTTTTGGTACATGGACACGGGAGCGACATCTCACATGACGAATAATTCAGGTTCTCTCTCGTCTTTTTCGCGTAATGGTTCATTAAATTCGATAATTGTTGGGAATGGTATGCGTGTTCCATCTACAGGTATTGGAGATACTACTATCCCCACCACAAAATTACCACTACACCTATCCAACGTACTTATTGCCCCACAAATAGTCAAAAATTTAGTGTCTGTTAGACGTTTTGCAACGGATAACAATGCCTCAGTAGAATTTGACCCTTTTGGTTTTTCTGTGAAGGATCTACAAACGGGGATAACACGTCTGAGATGTAATAGTTCCGGGGAACTCTATCCTGTCACCCGTCCTCCCACTCGAGTTCATCAAGCTCTTTCCGTCGAGTCATCCAGCCTTTGGCATGCCCGTCTTGGTCATCCCAGCGCTCCTGTTTTGGATTATCTTCGCCTTTCCTCTTTCATTAAATGTAATAAGTCAAAGATGACTCCTCTTTGTCATGCTTGTCAATTAGGAAAACATCATCGATTACCTTTTGATCGTTCTACAACTCGTTCTGTTGCTCCTTTTGACATTATTCATAGTGATCTTTGGACATCTCCTATTCCAAGTAGGGAAGGTTTTAAATACTATTTGCTTTTTCTTGATGATTATTCTCATTTTCTATGGATTTTTCCGCTCAAGTTTAAGTCTCAAGTGTTTGATCTTTTTGTCCAATTTCACAAATTTGTCACCACACAATTTCAACTACCCATCAAAAGTTTTCAATGTGACATGGGAGGTGAGTTCAACAACACCCATTTTCACAAATTCTTTGCTAATAATGGCATCGTTTTTCGCTTCTCATGTCCCCACACATCCCCACAAAATGTTAAAGCCGAACAAATAATTCGAACAATCAATAACATGATGCGTTCGCTTTTATTTCATGCTTCCATTCCAGTTTCCTTTTGGCCCCATGCCGTGGAAATTTCTTGTTATCTCCTCAACATCCTTCCATCTTCTTCCATTCAAAATAAATCTCCTACTCAAGTGTTGTACCTCACTACACCTTCCTTAGCTCACCTCCGGGTTTTCGGTTGCCTTTGCTATCCAAATCAAAGTGCCATAATCTCCCACAAACTTCAACATCGCTCTAGCCCATGCGTCTTTCTAGGATATCCTAAACATCATCGGGGTTTCAAATGTTTAGACTTGGCAACTCACAAAATCATAATCTCCCGTCATGTGACTTTTGATGAGTCCATTTTTCCTTTTTCTTCCCCGTCTCGTGTTTCCCCGGAATTTAGCATGTCTCCGTCTCCTGATGTTGATACTTCACAATACCATTTGCAACAATTAAATCAATTGATTGCTGCTGATGACCCCTTACCTGCGCCTGGCCCAGACCACGCTCAGCCCACCTCTACACCTGGCCCAAATCAAACCCAGCCCGCTCCCTCCTCTGGCCCACCTGGCTGTGACAACCCACCTGCCCATGCGACTGGGCCCGCCTCCCCTCCCTCTTCTTTCAGCGGCCCATCACTGCAGCCCAGCTCCGGCCCAGCTCCGCCTCCTTCTCCCATCCGCATACCCAGCTCCGGTCCAGCCACTATCCGGCCCAGCTCACCTCCTGCTATCCCACATTTTCCACACAACTTATCCAGCACTCCCGGTCAAATTATAAATGACCCGACCCCTCCACCTCCGAACTGTCCCCAGACCCGTAGTCAATCCGGAATTGTTAAACCCAAACCAATTTTTGACTTATCCGTTTCGACCACCTCATTATCTCCCATTCCAAAATCCCACAATGTAGCTCTTCAAGACCCGTTTTGGACCGCCGCCATGCTTGATGAATATCGATCCCTTATGCGGAATAAGACGTGGGTCCTGATACCTCGTCCTGCAGATGCTAATATTGTGCGATGCATGTGGATTTTTAAGCATAAATTCAGGTCTGACGGTTCCCTGGAGCGGTACAAGGCTCGATTAGTTGCTAATGGTTGTTCTCAACAGGTTGGGGTTGATTGTGATGAAACTTTTAGTCCTGTTGTTAAACCAGCGACCATCCGTATGGTTCTCAGCATTGCAGTTTCCCGTTCTTGGCCCATTCATCAGTTGGATGTTCAGAATGCTTTCCTTCACGGCCATCTCAACAAGACAGTGTATATGTTTCAACCACCAGGATTTCACGACCCATCAAAACCCAACCATGTTTGTCTTTTGCAGAAGTCCCTATATGGCCTCAAGCAAGCTCCCCGGGCATGGTTTCAACGCTTTGCAGGCTTCCTACATCGCATTGGCTTTGTTAGCAGTAAGAGTGACTCTTCCCTTTTTATTTATAATCAAGGATCTCACACTGCCTATCTGCTTCTATATGTCGATGACATTGTTCTTACGGCTTCTTCTGACGCCCTGCACATGCATCTGATCAAGCTTCTGAGTAAGGAATTTGCTTTGAAAGACTTAGGCCCCCTATCCTATTTCTTGGGCATTTCTGTTCGTCGGACATCTTCTGGCTTATTTCTTTCCCAGGATAAATATGCTCGTGAAATTGTTGAAAGAGCAAAGATGGCTAACTGCAAACCATCTGCTACCCCGGCTGAAACATCTGTCAAATTAAGTGCCTCATCCAGCCCTGCTATTAGCGATCCGACCCTTTATCGTAGTCTTGCTGGAGCACTGCAGTACCTCACCTTCACACGACCAGATATCAGTTTTGCCGTACAACAAGTGTGCCTTTTTATGCACGACCCCAGGGAATCTCATTTTGCAGCTCTCAAGCGCATTATTCGATACATTTCTGGGACGTCTTCCTTAGGTATTACCATCTCCTCTTCTCCGAAGTCTGATCTTATTGCCTATCCAGATGCTGATTGGGCTGGCTGCCCTGATACACGCCGCTCCACCTCAGGTTATTGTGTTTTCTTCAATGACACTCTAATCTCATGGTCCGCCAAAAGGCAATCTGTCGTCTCTAGATCCAATGCCGAGGCAGAATATAGAGGGGTTGCCAATGTTGTGTCAGAATGTTCTTGGTTACGGAACCTCTTGCTTGAGTTACATTGTCCCCTGTCCAAGGCATTTATTGTCTATACAGACAACATTTCTGCTACTTACCTCGCCAGCAACCCGGTTCAACATCAACGGACCAAGCACATTGAGATCGACATTCATTTCGTCCGCGACAAGGTTGCCCGTGGTCACGTTAGAGTTCTACACGTCCCTTCAGCCTTTCAATACGCAAACATTTTTACAAAGGGACTTCCCCGACAACTATTCTTAGACTTTAGATCCAGTCTCACTGTTCAACCTCCTCCAGTTTCGACTGCGGGAGTATGATAGTTTATGTAAATATATGTAAATATAGGGTGCCCTAATTGTAATTATGTAAACTCACGTTATTATTAATATGAGCCGTCTGCTGAACGGAAACCCTAAGGGTTAGTGCAGTAACTCTCTTTGCCTTACTACCCATCTCTCGTTTGAGGCATTAAAGATTCATGATTTCATTTTAATTGAATTGAAAAGATGGTATATAGAAAAGGCAAGAGTTAGTGCAGTAACTCTCCTTCCTCGTACTTACTGTGATAAAGATGATGAAGATAACGTTTTTTCACTTTATATTATATTTGCTTCCCTCCCGCACTTCCTTGTTCTTTCCTTTAATGTGTAACTCTTCTTTTAAGAGTGTAATAGTGATTCTCTCTCCGTTCTTTCTTCTACACGGATCTTTTTCCTTTTCTTCTAATCTGTGTTTTTTTGCCTATCCCCTTTACTGTAATTCTATTCTAATTTATACTAGAGACAAACTGTTTAGATTAGTTTAATTGTTCACATTAGTTTAACTGCTTAAGTTCGTTTAACTGCAAACGTGTTGATAAGTTACAATTTTTATTTATTATTTTTTGGAGATTACAAATATGATTTCTACATATTTATGTACTTAACTCGTCATTATATGATTTTTTTTTAGTCTTTTAATCATGAAAACAATTCTTTACTTATTTATCTATAATTTACAAACGATAAACTTGTGAAAATTTAGAGTCAAACAGTTGTCCTCAAACTTTGCGCTTGCAAATATTGAGCACGTTTAAAGTTTGTCTTGTACATGGATTCTTTACAAGTAAACCCATTAATGGAATTTCTCCCTTTTATTTATTTTGTTTTTAGGGGTGACTGCATCTAGCGTATTTGATAGACAAATTACCTACGTACCTTCTTTTTGAAAGATCAAATTATTCGTAATTTTTTTTAGAACCGATTGTTTATATATATATATATATGTGTATGTATCTATATATATATAGTCCGGTTCCGGTGAGGAGGAGGCTTCCAGATAGGAATAAGGAGCGTTGTGAGCCATCGGGTGAGTTCTAAATCAAGAGCTCTCACAAGATATCTCCCATGAATCCAAACAAGAAAACGTTGACCCGCCCTTGCCTGACTTCATGTCTTCGAGGCGGCCATTTGGGTTACAATATGTGCGATGTTAAGATACGGAGAAATTTTGACCCAAAAGTTGAACACTGTAAGGATTTTGGCACACTTGTCTAGCTAAGAGAGGTGACGTGTATGATGTACTATTGTTATAAACCCTAGATTCAATAGTATGTCAGGTATTACAAACACCAACTATTTTGTGGCCCATAATCATGTTAATCCGAGGTCCAGAGGCTAATTTTCTCTGTTGCATCTCCCTCTCCTCTCAATTAAGCTATTCTACAGATTTCCTATGCCCGCCGATCTTAGGGTCTCGGTGGAGATGCCGGTGGCGATGCTTGGTTGATAAGGGATGGAGGGGTTTTGCAAGTACATATTTGGTTGCTATTGGAGAGCAATTTGCAGAAGAAACTATAATGATAAACAAGAGTACAAACTCAATATTGTACGTGTATTACCTCCAATGGACGTGGCCTGCTCCGTAGGCAAATGGACCGGTTGCTGCGCGGTTGCTTTGGTTGTCTCTTCTCCCAGCTGAAAACAAATGTTTTTCAGAACGGCGTTGTTAGGTAAGTAGTTGGAAGAGAATGAGATTCTTTGCATTTCAGATTTGCGAGAAACAATGCTTCTCGTTTCTTCTTCTAGAAGAAGTGAACGCATAAAGGAAGAAAGTTCGTCATCTCCAAATCCAGAGAAGAAAACGTTGACCCTCCCTTGGTGGCCACGTTTTTTTTTTTTTTAGAATGCAAAATCGGTGAAGAAAATAGATAGGTTCATAAATTAAGAATATATGTCCTTGATGATTAAGCCATACACCGATGATTAAAAACATGGACAATGACGCATAAAAGTACGATCACCGATGAATAAATACATGAACAATGACGTATAAAAGTATGAACACCGATGACTTATCTATAAATTTTACACATACATAACATATTATGATCATCTTTTAACGTTTTGTGATGAGTTTTTTTTTTGTGTGGTTATATATTGTAAATGAACATTTATGCATTATAAAATAAACACAAAAGAATATATGAACATGACACTTTGATGAATAAAAACACTATGAACATCAATGAATAAAAACATGAACAGTGACATATAAAAGTATGAACATTGATGACTTATCTATAACTTTTGAACGTAAAATATTATCCAAAATTTTAAGTGAATTTAGAAAAATGTCATTAATGATGAGTGTGTGAGAGCCCTTGATTTAAAATTCATCCAATGGATCACAACCCTTCTAATTCTTATCTACAAACTCTCTCCTCACTTGAACTAATATATATATATAGATAGATAGATCTTGACTCATATGTAAATAGCTTTTACCATGTGAACATGTAAACACCGAATATATGTGACTATACCGCCGAATATATGTGAATATACCGCCGAATATATAGAGTTAGGTCCGGCGAATATTTCTTCTATTAATAACAGGATTTTTTCCCCTTTAATATATCGCCTAATCTCAACCATCTATTTAACGATCTAACGGATAGAGGTTGTTCTCATTTTACATGATATGAGCTGTTTACATGGGAGTCAACCTTTATATATATATATATATATATATATATAGGGCGCAATGTTGTGTGTTGGACACGGTGGGACACATAGAAACGCCTAAGGAAACGGTCAAATTTAAGTGAAAACGGTCAAGACATGCTTTGGTGGAGCAACACGGTTGGGAAAGGGACCAAACACAATCCAAACACGGACCGGACCCGAACCGTGTCCGGTCAAGATAGGGTCAAAGCCTTTTTAGAGGGGAAGAAACAAAAACCTTGTCGAATGTCGGGAGTCTCACTCTTCTCAGACTCTCAATTCTCACAATCACAACTGGGAAGTGGGAACCTAACCCTAGCAGCCAACTTTCAGGCCGTCGCCCGTCGGTGCTTCGTCTCTTTAGAACCGGCCGTCGACGCTTACTCTCTTCGTCTTCTTTGGACCTTCACAGTTCACATCTTGGAGTGTCCACTGTGTCCGAGAATCTTCTTTGTTTTAAGGCCGTCGGCTCGGTCACGTCTTCGCACTTTCACAGCTTTGTCTCAGTTCCCAGCGCCGTCATTCTTGCTTCGTCTTCAGGCCCTTCACAACTTTAGTAGTTCAGGCCTTTCGTGCCTTGTCTCAGTCGTCACTCGTCACTCGTCAGACTCGTTACCTTAGGTAAATCTTATTCCTCTTCAACATTCGTTTTTGTATAAGTGTATTTTAAATTAACCCAATTTTCTGTTGAAATGTACTCAAAATTTAGAGTAATGCTAGTTGCTAACTACTTGAGAGTTGATGGTTATTTGTTGTTGATTCTTATTGTAATTCTGCAACACTACTTAGTTGTTGGTTGTTTTTAGTAGTTTGTCATCTCTCTCCATTCTTGAATAATGCTTATTGCTTAGTTGCTTATTGTAATTATGCAGCACTACTTAGAGCTTACTGCTTAGTGCTTATTGAGAGTGAATCACTGAATAATGCTTACTGCTTGATGGTTAGTTCACTTATTTGTTGTTGATTGTTGAGTTGTTGATTGTTTTGAGCCACTTGAGTGAATCACTGAATCCTACCATTTTATGCAGAATTTATGGCTTCTTTAAGTTCACAACAAGGCAGTCGTAGCAGTACTACCGGAAGTATTTCATCGAATGAAAATGATGAAGAACGTCCTCTTTGGGTTTATGTTGACAAAATTTCGAAGCCTTCAGTAGGAGGAGGCAACTAGGTATGGAAGTGCAAGTATTGCAAACAAGTTAAAAAAAGGTACTTACACAAGGGTCAAAGCTCATCTTTTGAAAATTTCAATTAAAGGAATTGTTGTCTATAAGAAAGTTTCATCCAATGATAATTGTGAAATGAAGAAATTAGATGAAGATTTCGTAGCAAAATGTCCTCCAGCAAAGACTATATCTCTTCCTTGTGATGTAACGGATAGTGGAATTGATAATAGTGATTAATCGAAAAAAAAAAGAAGAAAAGTTGATGATACGCCAATTGGAAAAATTTATGACGTTGGTGGTAGAAATCAGTTGGATTGCCATATTGCTAGATTGTTTTACATAACTGGCTTTCCCTTTTTCCTTGCAAAGAATTATAGCTTTGTTGATGCTTTTACTTATGCAACAAAACATAAGCTTGACACTTATGTGCCTACAGGTATAATAAGTTAAAAACCATGTTGGAAGTAGAAAAAAGCATGTTGATCAACAATTACAATCAATTAGAGACAGTTGGCCAACAAAAGGGGTCACCACTGTCACTGATGGGTGAAGTGATCCACAAAGGAGGCATATGATCAACTTTGTCGTTTATTCTGAGATGGGTTCAATGTTTATCAAAGAAGTGAATTGTGCAGGTGAGGTTAAGGAGAAATATTTCATTTCTAATCTGATGAAAGAGGTAATTGATGAAGTTGGACATCAAAAAGTGGTTCATGTTGTGACTGATAATGTTAGAAATTGCAAGGGAGCTGGAGAAATCAATGAAGGTATTTATCCTCACATATATTGGACACCTTGTGTTGTTCATACTCTTAATCTTGCTTTGAAGAATATATGTGCATCAAAGAATGTGGAGAATAATCTAGATACGTATGTTGAATGTCATTGGATCACATAAATTCACAATGATGTTGTCCAAATAAATAACTTCATCATGAACCATGGTATGAGATTGTCTATTTATAGCCACTTTAGTTCTTTGAAGTTGCTTTTTATTGCGGACACTCGGTTTGCGTTAATTGTTATAACGCTTAAGAGATTTAGACTAGAGCTGTCAAAAGTTGACCCGACCCGTGAAACCGACCCGACAAACCCGAGCCCAAACCCGACCTGGCCCCGAAAATTTTTAAAAAAAGAAAATACCCGGAACCGACCCGCTTGATATTAATTTAACCCGAAATAATAAATAACCCGAACGGTTGAACCCGAAAATGACCCGGACCCGATAAAACCCGAGTAGAATAACCCGATAACGACCCGACAACCCGAAGTAACCCGACCCGAAATGACCCGATAGCCCGAAGTAACCCGACCCGAAATGACCCAATTGCCCGAAGTAACCCGACCGAAATGACTTGATAGCCTGAAGTGACCCAACCCGAAATGACCTGTTAGCCCAAAGTAACCCGACTTGAAATGAGTCACTAGCCCAAAATAACCTGACCCTAGATAACCTTGATAATGTGAAGTAAAATGATGTGATAGTATGAACTATAAACTATGAAGAAGTCCAAGCCAATACGACATGTTAATTCGGAGTAAATTGATAAAAAAAAAAATTACACATTTAAACCTAAAACTTTAAAACAATAATACTCTTACATGTATCATAAGTTCATTACTCTTACATGTATCATAAGTTCATGATATGTATAGAATATGTTAAGTTTTCATCTTTTATTTTTCTCTTACAATATATAAAATTATTCAATTTCAATTAATAGAATTTGAGTTTTGAGTTAAAATGATAATTTGACATGATTTATCAAGAAAGAAAATAGATAGTATTTATCCCGGTCCGGCTCTAGTGAAGCTCAAAAACAACTTCATGGTGAAGTTGTATGGATCTAAACCGTTGATTAAGTTTAAAGGTTGAGATCATCTTGATAATTATGGTCAGTAATAATTGAGATCATCTTGATAATTATGGCTAGTGGATAAGAAAGATAATTTATGAAAATTTAAGAAATTTAATAGTACTAAAATGAAAGCTAATATTGATAAAATAAAAATCTAATATTTCCATATAAGTATTGTCTCCTCCTTTGCTAGTCACTAACATTTATGGATGTTTTGTACCGATATTTTTATTTAATCTAATTGTGTAATAATTAAACTTTTTGTATTATTATTTTAATGACATTTAAAATATCATTTTGCTTCATTTAGATAATTGTCGATCAAAGGTTAATATTAACAAAGAATATATTCAATACATTATTTTTATCTTAATAAATCAAAGTAATTTATGTTTATTTTATCAAAATAATCTTTAAAAAAAATAAAACAGAGAACAATTGTAACCAATATTGAATGGATTTAAAAATACTAAATAAATATGTTTATTATTGTATTTCCTATTTAATTGCATTACTTTTTTATATTCATAAAATTTAAATGTCAAGATATTTCAGCAAATTGCAAATTAAGGTTATAAAATAAGAAATATAATTGTAAATATTGAGATCTTCCGGTAAATTAAGGTTAGAGAATAAGAAAGATAATTTTAGTATTTTTTAATCCATTCAATATTAGGTACATTTGTTCTTACACCCTAATATTATATTTTGTTTTTATTAGATTACTTTGATTAATTGAATAAACATAGATTACTCTAATTTCTTAAGATAAAAATAATGTAATGAAATATTTTTTGTTGATATTAATCCTTGGTTGACAATTAGCTAAATGAAGTAGAAGATAATTTTTTGAATGCCATAATAATAATAATAATAATAATAATAATAATAATAATAATAATAACAATAATAATAATAATAATAATAATAAGAATAATAATAGTAATAAAGACATTTTAATGAATATTAAATTAGATTAATTAAAAAATATCAATATAAAAGCATCTATAAATGTTAGTGATTAACAAAGGAAGAAGATAAACGGCTTATATCAAAAGGTAAATGTTCAGGTACGGTCCATATATTGCGGTACGGTTGTACGGCCGACCGTACGGGTGACACGTGTCCCGAATTTTTTTTTTTTTTTTCCGGAAACGAATGAAAATTTGTTTGAACTACCATGTTATAATTTATGCACTATTCTCCTATAAACTTTGAACTATTCCCATATAATCCATGAACTATTACTTTTTAATATAATCCATGAACTATTCTATTATAATTCATGAACTATCCCATAATAAGTTTTGAACTATTACTTTCACTCCTTTATAAATTTTTGCACTTTAAACTATTCTATTATAATTCATGAACTATTCTATTATAATTCATTAACTATCTCATAATAAGTTTTGAACTATTACTTTCGCTCCTTTATAAATTTTGCACTATGAACTATTCTATTATAATTCATGAACTATCCTTTTAGAAGTTATGAACTATTACATAATAAGTTTTGAACTATTACTTTCATTCCTTTATAAATTTTACACTATGAACTATTCTATTATAATTCATGAACTATCCTTTTATAAGTTATGAACTATTCCATAATAAGTTTTGAACTATTACTTTTACTCGTTTTAAAAAAAAAAACTCGTTCAGAATTTATTTTTTTTTCCGGGACACGTGTCGGCCGTACGGATGGCCGCACGGCCGTACCGGAATAATGGGCCTTACTTGAACACTTCCCTATATCAAAATACTAATAAATGTGTTTTGTTTTTTAATATTCTCTTTCCTTTTTAGTACCAGTAAACTTCTTATATTTTCATAAATTATCTTTCTTCACTAGCAATAATTATCGAGATAATTGTAATGATCACTCGTGTTAAATATCTCCCGGTTTTAAATTCGGATATCCATTCCGATCCGTATTTGGTTGGATATCCGGCATTTTTCCCATGATCGGATCGGATAATTGTCTGGATGTCCGGTTGATCTGGAATCCAAAATATAGTATGCGAAATGTTTTGGTTGGATCGGATCGGATTATTATCCACGGATATCCGGATGATCCGAATGACTTTTGTTTGACCCGATTGATCCGGATATCCTCTTGACCTGAATATGCAAAAATGATTTAGCCGGATCCGATATCCGATTGATCTGAATATCCGTTTGATCCGGATATATATTTGCTACTTTGTTTATCACAAAATTTAATGAAAAAACAATTAAAAGGCACAAAACAAATCAAAGTAAAAATGATAAGTATATAGATGATAAAAAAAATATAGAATATTAAAGTACGTTATAATAAGAAAATAAAAATAAGGTTTTAAACAAAATAAGGTTTTAAACCAAATTGTTTCAAAGGATTATTATTAAGACCAAATTATAATCATATTTATAAGAATTAATATTTTAAAATCATACCCACTTATAGTAAAAGATTATTATGAACTTATAAAGTAACCAAGTGTGCATAAGTTATTAAGTTGTAACAAATTAACATTATTAATTCATTGTTTTGGCTAACTCAAATATTTTCCCAATAAATACATATATTTTTTTAAATATTAATATTAGTACATACAATGTTGATTTATCCTTCATAAAACAAAACGGGTACTCGGATGCCTAAGACGATCTGGTGAGGCGATGAATCCGATGATCCACGGATATTTGGATATTCGATTATCCATGGATATCCGGTGAGCCACTGATCCATGAGTATCCGGATAGGCGGATATCCATGATTATTCAAATATCCATGATTATTCGGATATCCGTGGATATTCGGATGCCTAAAACCTTGATCCGTATCCGATCCGGTGATCCAGGAAGATCTCCCGTATCGGATTCTAACCGGATCAAAACGGATACTAAAATATCGGGGTTTTTCGAATCGAGTCAATGAAATTTTCAGACCGGATTGGCGGATAAAATTGGTTTTGCCGCCCATACTAATCATATTGGCGAATAATTATCCGATCCAACTAAAATCATTTGCGGATTCCATATTTTATTAGAACAAAATATTCACATAACTAGGTAATTTTGATTTAACTCGAAAATTGCACCATCCAAAACCAACCTAAATAAAGATGTTAGAAATCATATCATCTTTGAGCAAACCGAACTTGACCCGCGTTAATTGGCACCTCTCGAAACATTAAAAAACAAAAATAATCCAGCCCGAAGTAACCCGAGAACCAACTAAACCGATTTGTTATGGCCCAAGAACCTAGTCTACCTGATAACCCGTTCCAATCCGAATAACTAGTACCCGACCCAAATTGACCCGATTCGAAACAACCCGCTAACAAAAACACACCTATTTATACCCGACTCCATTTCAACCCGACCCCGTTTGACCCGACCCGAACTCGACCAGCGGACCCGTTTGACCCAACCCGAAATCGACCCGTCAACCCCGTTTGGCACCACGAAAAGAACCGATGCTACCCGATAACCCGTTCTAACCCGAACATTTGCTACCCGACCCAAACCGACCCGACCCGAAACAACCCGTTTGAAAACCAAGCCTACTTTTTACCCGGCCCAATTCCAACCCGAACTTGTTATAACCCGACCCGAACCCGACTTGTCAGCCCCGTTTGACAGCTCTAATTTAGACGCATCAAGAGTACATTAGAAAATATGGTTGTTTGTGATCAATGGGCATCATATAGGGAGAGAATCAGGATAAAGCAAAATTTCTAAGAGATACAATATTAGATGAGGGGTGGTGGGTAAAGGTGGATTACATTATTGCTATTACAACTCTCATATATGAAGTGATAAGGGATTGTGAAACTAACAATCTGTAAGACCCATTTCACTTTAGTGACCCCGCACTCGCGCCTTTGTCTTGCACCAGGTGCGGTGCCGCAGTCGCGGCTGAGCAAAGTAGGTGGCCACCATACTTTTCTTTTCTTCTTCTTTAAGTTTCTTTCTTCTCCTATGGATGAGGGTTTCTCCTTCTTCCGAGACTTCATTCTTCTCTCTCTCTTACTTTCTTCTTCTCTTTCTCTTCTCTTGGCTTCTCATCTTGGTTTCTCCTTGGTTTTTCTTCTAGATTTGGAAGAGTGTGTGATGTTGATGATGATGAGGAACATGTGTGATGTTGATGTGGATGTTTAGCTGAGTTGTGTTGGATTCCTTTCCTAGATTGCAGTGGTAAGCTTTTTCCCTCTTTCCTTCTTACCTTTCTTCTTCCTTCCTTAGTTGTAAATCCCACAAGTGATCTTGTGTTTGGTGTTTCCTGGACATCCTATGTATGTATGTATGTATGTATTTGTGATGAAGGCATATATGCCTTTGGTCCCTTAGAAGTGAAGTGGATCGACCGAGAGTGCTGGAAAGCAACAAGAGCTAAGCTCTGTTGCAATCGCCTCCCCCGCGCCTTACCATAGCTGCCCCGCGGCTAGAACCTTGTCGCCGCCCCAACGGCGTCTTCTTCTCGCCATCACGACGCCTGAAGTTTGTCACCGCCCTCATGGCATTCCTGACCGCGGTGGCGGTTTTGTCCAGTTTTGTCATTCCTTTGGTACAATGATTCCTTCTCTTTATCTTAGATGGTTCTAGTGTTGTAGGATCATGCTAGCGTATGTATAAGTTGAGGATGGTATATTGTGTTGAATGCCTTAGGAGTCTTTGAGGATATTCGTAAGATATTGAGGATTATGTTATGGTTATGATCTTGCGGGATCCTGGAAACTAGGAGGTGGATTCTCCTAGCCTTTGGATAGTGATTGATATTTGTGTGCCTTGGTTATACAAGCGTTGATCGTTCCCTGAGGGAAACCATGATTACTGTGATAGATTACCTTGTAACAAGTAAGTCCCTTGGGCTTACTTAGCTGACTCTATGAGTTAGCATGATTGTAATGGTGGTGTGTGTATGTGTGTTATTTTAATTGATCACCTAAACGGACTAGGATACCATTTGTGTTTGATTGGCCCAAGTACATTATAACCGGGCGGTGACAACTTATCCAACTGAAAATGGGGAAGCTGGGAAGTTCCTTTGCGACCATGCCAACATGCAGTGATGATTTGCACCGGCTCCAAACCTGTTTGGTGATGGGGACGGGGGTAAGGTTCTGGGTGGTCCTCGTGTCACAAAATAAGTTGAATTAGTAATGATATAACTTAATAAAGATAATAAACGGTTTATGCATGCGAGCATGCTGTGTGGTATAATTTGTTTATGTGTTATACGTACTATTACTGTTATTCTAATTCGTAGGTTGTTAGCTAACGGTTTATACCGTGTTGTAGATTTGCAGGACAAGAGAAATGTAGAGTGATCCGGAGGAGTGATCAGCCGAGGGTTTCCGTACATCTAGAATGTTATGGGTTTTTGGGATGTATATGTATATGACTTTGATATTTTGTACTTGGTTGTGGGGTTTTATATATTATAATATTCGATATTTCAGTTTTGTAAATGTTATTTTATATTTATTTGTGTTTAGCTTGTTGTAAGATCCAGTGAACTTGTTGTCAAGCTAGGGTCAGGACCAATTGTGAGGTCCTAGCCCAGTAGCACTCCGAGTCCTATGGATTCGGGGTGTTACAAACATGGTATCAAAGCCCTAGGTTGACAACCACGACACTCACAATCTTCTTGAAAGGCCTAATAGAATAATAAACAGAATCCGAAAGGGGTCTGAAGTTTCAAATGGATTTTGGTTTTAAAACCCGCTCACAGTCGGTTTGGGATGAAATGTACGGGAAACCATCACTCCTTCTACGGATCTCTCCAGTTTAGTGTATATATATATATATATATATATATATATATTGTGATGTTTTATGGACATTGTATTGTTGTTATTATAGTATTGGCTTGGCCTTATACGTAGATATAATTATATCTGTAATATCCGGAATTTTTATTCCGTCTATTTCGGTTATAAACCCGATCTCGATCAGTTGATTCATATCCGTCTACTTAGTTAGACATATTATGATAAAATTTATCATTTTATGTAGATCCCCTTCACATAAAATGATGAAATCCTTTAAAAGTTTATCATTTTATGTAGCTTCCCCTTCACATAAAATGATAGGATCTTTAAAAAATTTATCATTTTAAGTAGCTTACCTTCACATAAAATAATAAGTTTAGCCCTAATTTAGAATATGACAAGGCCCGGACAAGTCTGTGACGAAGCTGTGACAAGGTCCAGACAAGGCTGTGACGAAGCTGTGACAAGGCCAGACAAGGCTGTGACGAGTCTGTGACAAGGCCAGACAAGGCTGTGACAAGTCTGTGACAAGCCCAGACAGGCTGTTGACAGCCCAACGCCAGCAACGCCAGCAGCCCGTCAAGCCCAGCGCCAGCCAGTGCCTTCTCCAGCCCAGCTCCAGCAGCCCACTGTTTGCCTCTGCAGCGCCAGCTTATACAACACCAGAAGCCCGCCATCAGCTTCCAGCCCAGCTCCAGCAGCCCACTGTTTGCCTCTGCAACGCCAGCTGATGCAACACCAGAAACCCGCCATCAACTTCCAGCCCAACGTCCAGTCCATATCTCGCAGCCCAGGAAGATCTTGGAAGTGCAGATCACGTGGGGCTGCTGAGCGTTTCAGAGGATATTAACAGCCGGTTGATTCCTTCCTTCTTCAGCTGATTGTATTTGTCCAGATTCATGCTAACTGCCTCTCTCTCTTTCCTTCTGTAACCGTCCCTCTTTACTATCGTTTCCCTGAACCTCGCTCTTCCTTTGCCCGCCTGACGCTTCCTTCTCTCCTACGCCTGCACACATCCAGCCGCTCCAAACACATAAGATCGTCTCCTAATCGTTGGACTGAATCTAGGTTAGTGCAGTGAATGTTAATTCCGTCTTCACCATCATCCTCTTCGTAGCTTCATTTACCAACACTGCTGTGCTTCGAACTGCAGCCATCTACTGAACTAAAGAGACTGAGTACATCGATTTATAGCCACCGTAGTCAGCCTCAAGTTGCCTAATACGAAGCAGGACCTTGCGAGATCTTCTGCATACACCTCCGGTAAACTCCTCCTTCATTCTCCTTGCCCATTCATCTTCGATCGGACTAGCTGCTGAGACACTGATGTAGTAATGTCCTACAGCCTTGTGCAGATTCGTCCGAGTCCCATACCCCTCCCAAGCGTAACTATCTACTCGCTGCAGCCTTAAACGTAGGTAAGAACTCAACTTTCATCTCCTCTACAGTTGCACATGAAGAGAAGGTGTAGATCATAGTTTTGTCAATTACAGTAGACCGGACCCTGCACCATTGATTTCTCTATTGCTCCCACCATATACTGCAGATGAGACGTATAGTCATGATCCTTGTACTGCCGTTTTAATTTCCGAAATTTAGTGTTGAGTAGCCAACTTTAAGACCAGTTATCTTGCCTTAGAAATAAGATCTACCGTTCATCTTTTGATATGTTGTTTAGTGCCATAGGGTAATATGTTAAAATTTGAGAGGAAATGAACGGTCGGATTAAAAGTTATAAGCTTCCAAAGTTAGGTAGTTGAGCAGTTTTTGGTAAACTTAGGATTTTGGCTAAGTATAGGAATAATAAGTGTAGTAGCCAACTTTGTGAATTTTTATAAAAATAATGGCTGGACAGTTTTGAGGAATTCTTTCTCCTAAGGTTAGATAGAACCTCATAGATGATCTAGAGATTTAATTCGGAATTGTTATAAGCTTTTACGAATTTTATATTTGGAATCGAAGTTAGACCTTTACGATCTTCCGAAAAATAGAAACATAGGAAAAATATCAGTTGGGACCAAATGAAACTTTAGGAGTTAGAATATGAATTTAGAATCTCAAATAGGAGTTTAGACATGAATTTTAGAGTTTTCGGGAATTTCGGGACCAAGGGTAAAATGGTCATTTTACCCTAAATTAACACTGTAACTAGTTATGTCTTAATACATTATTCAATCTTAGAAGTCTTAGACTTCTAACTACGTGAGAGTGTGCTAATGCACGTATCGCCTTTGGCAGGCAACTGAGTTGCTACAGTTTACAAAGCGAGTGGTTTACAAAGAGTCGAGCTTTATATCAGGTAAGTCCTTTGGGCTTACTTAGCTGACTTCTAAATATGAGTATAAATGATGGTGGTGGTGTGTGATTGAAATGTTTAGAGAGATAGGTTGTGATATATAATTACCGACCTATATTTTGGCCTAAGAGTAACGGGCGGTGGCATTCTGCTCAGTAGCTGGCAGGCGCTGGGGGTTTCTTTCGGGACTAGTCCATACATGGTTTGTAGTGATGCTACCAGTGGAAGTCAGCTAGACCTACACCAGTTGGATAAGGAACGGAGGCGAGAACTAATAATAATTCTCGTGCCACAACTTAAATTGAATAATGTGAATCATTTAAATAATAGATAATAAACGGTTGAGTGCCAGCATGATGTTTGTTTATTTTTGTTTCTGCGTGTGCTTGTGCTGTTATCATTTTGCTTATATTTGGATAGTTAGCTAACTGTTGATATGTTGTTTAGATTTGCCACAGGTTAGAGCAGATGCCGAGTGATCCAGATGGTAGTGGTCAGCCGGGGTGTCGTACTTTAGGACGTTTTACAGTTTTTGCATTTATGGGTTTTACAGTTGAACCTTGTTTCCTTTCGTACTTTGTTATATCACGTTTTCCGGCTGTAGTTGATCTGGTCACATTCATGCATTATCAAAAACTATTTTATGATTTCTGATTTTCCTTATCTGTGCCTTGTTGTAAGATCTTGTTAAGTTGTTGTCAAACTAAGGTCGGGACCCACTGTGCGGTCCTAACCAGTAACTCCCTAAGTTGTAAAATTTGGGGTGTTACAATATCACAGATGACTCATATGAGAGCAACATCTATAGTATGACGGGGTAGAGGTTGCCCACCTCTCCCTCCGGTAGTTCTAGGTGGGGGTCAAGTTTCCCTTGTTGAGCCACAAGTAGGAGAGGACATAGCAAGGAGCGTAGTTCCCGGGGCTGGGGAGGTATGGTAGTATGGCCGAGAGTTCAAGTAGTACAACCTGAGGAGGCCGATTATGTCATTATGAGTGGACCCGAGTTTTGAGAGTATATACTCCAAGTGGAGGAGGCCACCAGAGTGGGTAGGCGTACCCCAAATTTAGTAGCACATGCGAGCTCAATTGAGATATCCGTACCAGGGAATAGGCAACCAGATCAAACCATTTAATGCTGGTGCAAGGACTTTAGGTGTTGGACAGAGTCAGATACAAGGACGCTTGAGTGGTCTCTCGCCCGCACAGACTTCTGGTAGAGAGCCACAGTGTTTCAACTGCGGGAAGTATGGACACATGCAAACGGAGTGTCAAATGTCATTAGTGACATGCTTCACGTGAGGTAAATTAGGGCACATTTCAGTATATTGCCGACAAGGCAAGGTACTATTTCGGCAGGGTTCCTTCCCTGCCGGTGTTGTTGGGAGTGAACAAAGACGACGAGTTACCTCTTAGCCACACAGGCTGCGAAGACGAGACGATAACACTTCAACTGCGATGATCCTAGACATTTGTGGCCTGCATGTCTGCGGGCACCGACAACTTGCTTCACGTGTGGCAAGTTTGGTCACCTGGCTCCCTTTTTCCAATAGGATGATACTTCTTCTCATCAGGAATCTCCTCTTGCTAGTAAAACTGAAGTAGAGGCAGAGGTCGTGATGGTGACACTAGTGACACGAGAGGAGCATATGCTCGAGTTTTGAGTTGAGAAGCACGGAGGAGCCGATAACGCCACCTACTACAGGTACCATTCACATTGATGGTCTAGCTGTTAGAGTACTTTTGATATGGGTGTCGTGATTCATTTATTTTTGATGCATGTGTTGAGAGTTTGGTCTTAGATACAGTAGAAGGGATACCCTTTATTATATGGTTATCCGGTGGTAGTAGGGATAGAGGTATCCGCGAGGTAAACGATTGTCCCATATGTCTAGGAAATCGAGATTGGTTTGTAGACTTTCTTGTCATGTTTTTAGTACATGAGGAAGTCATTTTAGGGATGGATTGTATGGACCGTCATGGTGTGATTTTAGATATTGGTAGGCGGACCGTGTCGATCACTACCACGACGTCAGAGTAAGATTTTCCGAGGTTGGGACCTTTGAAAGACGAGTTATGTCATCAACGTAGTCAAAGCGGCGAGGATGATTGGAAAAGGTTGTGAGGCCTTCTGGTGTTATGTCATGAAGGAGGGTGAGAGCCCGACGTTAAAGAATATTTCCGTCGTGTGTGAGTTCATCGACGTTTTTGACGAGCCATCCAATTTACCTCCATAGAGGAGTGTCGATTTCGGCATCGAGATAAAGCTGAGGACGAGACTGATCTCGAAGGTACCATACCGCATGACGCCTATCGAGTTACTAGAGCTGAAGAGACAACTCGAGGAGTTGACAAAGAAGGGCTTCATATGCCCTAGCGTTTCCCCATGGGGTGCGCAAGTACTCTTCGTGCGGAAGAAGGACGGATCGATGAGGCTGTGCATCGATTATTGAGAGCTGAACAAGTTGACCATCAAGAACAAGTAATAATCACCCTTGAGTCATCTGTAAAAGGTACCCCAATTCTTCTCACTTCTACTATTTTGGGTGAGATTTTAGGAATTCCTACAAATATCTCTTTTACACATCCCTCCCGATCGGAGAGTGTTCGACTCGCTAAGGAGAAATTTTTTGGTTCCAAACTCAACCTCACGCCAACTTACTCATACTTCCCTAACCCTAGATGCTAAAACCGTGTTTACTATTCTGGTTCGGTGTGTGATTCTTCAAGAAAACTCAAGAGAACTTCTGACTGATCAATCCTTGGAATTAATTCATCTGATTATGTATGGGTTAGACATTGATGTACCTAATCTCATCCTTAACCATATGATCCATTCAGTCTATTCTAAACGAGCCATCCCTTTGCCTTATGGAAATCTTCTGCCTAAGATCTTCAACTACTTTTCAATTAATACATCCTTTGAAGATCGACAACCTATTCCTGGCAAGATTAATGAGTCATGTTTAGAAAGGCTAAGAATTGAGAAGACACTTGCAGGAGCATGGACATTAAAGGGAAAAGAAGTTATTCCACGTCCATCTCAAGAAGCTCCAACATCTTCTCCTCCCTCTTCAGAAATCAGGTTAGATGGATGTGAAAAAGAATTGGCTTGCCTGAATCGTGAACTTTCTGATTTTTAGTTTGACACTAATAGAAGACTGGATGCAAATCATGACCTACTATCCATCATGAATGCTAAGGTAAATGAAATGTATCTTATGAATGCTCTTACTCTTACCACCATGGGAAGGATCCTTCCTATGACTTAAGATACAGCTCAAGATACTCAAGAAAAAGTGGAAAATGTGTTGATGAACTGCAAACGTCGTGTACATAATAACTTTATTATGTATCCTACCCACGTTGAACCAATTATTCTGCCAGTGCTTGAATATGAAATGGTTAAGGAACGACGAGCTGAAGAAAAAAGACGACGCTTAGCTTCTGAAATGGATGATTAGAGTCACAAGAAAACTTCATCCAAAGGAAAAAGGAAGTTCTATGAAGAAGAGTCAGACTGAGCATACGATGATTGTGGGATTGCTGCGTGAAAGATTTGGTTTTTATTGCGGTTTTTTGAAATAATTTTCCGGGGTTGTAATATTTAAAAATTCCGTGCTTTAACTATTTTTCTCCCTTGTTGAAAGACAAAGGGGGAGAAATAAATGATCCGACATTTTCGATATTTTGCATTCTGTATTTCAAGTTTATTTTGATATTCATATATGCATCACTAACTTTACAATACAGGTACGATATTTGTGTTGTCTTCCATCAAGGGGGAGATTGAAAACTCCACCTTGATTATATATTTGAATAGGTGATGTTGATGGAAGACTTAAACACAAATGAAGTGGTTTTCTATACTAACAATATATCGATTGTATATCAAGTTGCTTGATTTGGTTTGGTGGTTTGTTTAGAATGTGTACAGGTCTTGAAACGCATTTCAAGGGAACTTCGGAGGCCTTGAAATCGAATACAAGGGACAAATAGAGAGTTTAGAGAGATTTAACACGGGGGCCTTGAAAGCCATTTCAAGGGACCAGAAGCCAAGGCCTTGAAATCGAAATCGGAACAACGCAAGAGTCTGAAATGAATTCAAACTTCAACAAACTAAATGTACCAAGCATCAAAGAAGATCTTCTAAGGAGATATGCCCAACAAGAAGATACGCTTAAAGAAGATCTCAAGCGACCAAGTAGATTTGATTCGAAACAGGATCTCACAAAGATCCTCAACCAAAATCGCAAAGATCCTCTCTCAACGGATTTCAAATATCTTCACAACAAGTATGAAAAGATTACGGACAAGGGAGATCAACGTGCTTTAAGGAGATGAAGACGATAGAAGATCTACAACGTCTACCTCATCTCAGCCAAGAAGCGGTTTTCTTGGAAAAGAAGAATCATCTTCAACGGTCATCTTCCCAACGGCTAGAAGACCTCTCCAAGAAGACTATAAATGAAGATGTCGATTGAAGAATAAGATAAAAGCTTACACGGAAACATTCAAAGTCTTCAAGCGATCCAAAGCATCTTCATTCGATCAAACAAGTTTTTCTTTCTCTCTTTTACAAAAAGTGTTATCCCCTAGAGAGAGATAAAACTCGAGAGCTCCATTGGAATATCTAAAGAGTGTTATACTAGAGTGTTTGTTACTTTACGAAGTAACTAGGCTATTATTGCAAGGTGAAGAGTTGGAGCAAGATCGTAGCATTGACTACAGTGAGAGAAGAAGGGGATTTCTTCTAGTTTGTATCTAGGACTCTTTGAAGCTGATAATAGATAGTTAGATCCTACGGCTATACCGTGGTACGGAAAATAGGATATTTAGAGCCAAACTTTATAAACATATCCTCATGTCGATCTTTTACATTCCACACTTTATCTGCTTTATTGTGACTAACTTTTTCTTACAGGTATACAAAGTCAAGGCCCTTGAAATAAGTTTCAAAGTAGTGGCAGCCGCAGGATTTTAAGGGGAGAGGGGGGGGGGGGGGGGCGGAATTTTATTTTCGATAAAAATATCTATAAAAATAAAATTGCGATAAAAACAAAGTCAATATGTCATCTACTTACAATAAACAAAAATACAAAAAAAAATTATAAAAACATTACACTTAAAAGGCGCGGTCATGGACCGCGCCTATATATTTTAAAAAAAAGTTGTCCTATAGGCGCGGTCTATAACCGCGCCTCTTTAGTTTTTTTTTTTAAAAAAAATGTTACACTATAGCCGCGGTCTAGGACCACACCTCTATTTGTGTTTTTGTTATCTTTATTTCAAATATTAAAACGTTGTCCTCGACAACGCTTTTTACAAATAAGAGTGTAGTCTAAGACCGCGCTTCTAATCCAAACAACAAATCTCGTGCATTTTGGTGAATTATTTCACTCCGAGTCTAAAACGGGAAATACTTATGAAGTTTTGTTCACTTCGACGAAAGATCCAAAAAAACATTTAAATATAACACAAGAATAGTGATATTTAAAAAAAATAAATCGTAGGAAAAGTTTTTATAAACGAGAGAAGCCACAACCCATTTTAAAACGATTATTTTCAAAAAAAAAAAATTTATTTATTTATTTATTTTTTTTTTGGAGGGGTGGACGGCCGCCCCACCCTGCCCCCTCCAAGGGCCACCCCTGTTTCGAAGCCCTTGAAATCAAAGTGTGTCACAAAGAGCTCAGATCGACATCAAGGCTTTTGAAATCAGTTTCAAAGCCTTTAGATAGGTTTTTGCAAAAAGTTCCCATACTCTATTCAACCCCCCTTGTAGAGTATCTTTATCCTTTATATTCACCTAACGGTTCTTCATTGTTGATGGATTGATGAGACGCTGTGAGTTTGTCTGTGCACCCTCTAATGCAGAGCCTAGACAATGGATTTTGCATGAGGCTCACATCATACCTTACTCAGAGCAACCAGGTGTTAGTAAGATGTAACAGGATGTTAGACAGTCTTTTGGAGGGGATGGCTGAAGCCCGATGTGGTTAGATTTGTAGCCGATGTGCGACCTGTTAGCAGTTCAAGATAGAGCATTGTAGACCCAGAGGAGAACTCCATCCACTGCCATGTTGTAGTGGAAGTTAGAGAAAATCTTCATGAACTTTGTTATCGGTTTAAGACTGAGCGAGAACTTTAATGCTTCTTGAGTTATGGTAGACTGTTTGACTAGTACCGCACATGTTAATTCCACTAAGGAAAACACGTGGTCGGTGATTCGGCTAGTAGAGGAACTCACTAATCAGGTAGTTAGACTTCATGGGATATTGTGGATTATCATTTATAATAGATGTGGATGGGCTTCCTTAAGGATTTTAGAGTAGATGCATGCAATTGTGGGTACGAGCCTACTTATCATGATAGTTGGTCATCCTAAAAAGGATGGTTATAGTGGCAAGACCGTATTTATACAAGACTTGAAGAGAAATGTTAAGAACTTGCATGCTAGGCTGGATATTGGTATGGTCAGATCACCATTTGTGATTAAGACCATATAGCGACAATTGACCTATGTCGGTTAGAATAGCTTTATAATAAGCGTTGTATGGAGAAAGGTGTAATGTACCTCTATGATGTGATGAGCTAAATGGTTCTTGAGTAGGAACAAGATAATGAGGCTCGAGTAGCATTGATCAAAAAGCGGATACTAATAGCGCAAAGCCGTCAATAGTTGTGTGCTGTTAAGAGGTGTCGGCCTCTAGAGTTCCGAGTAGGAGCTCATACCTGGATGAGGGTAACATTGACCAAATATTTCGATATTAAGGAAAAATGGAATCCCCAATTTGCCATACCTTGTGTGACTCTAGAGCGAGTTGGAGTGGTGGCATACTGATAGCATGTATTATAGTCTATATTTTAGGGCTAGTTTGGACGTTTTATCTTCATAAATCTGCATGTATGGATGTATATTATGTGATTATATTGTTGTTTTGTCTACCTTTGCGGGAATCGAGGTCAATACCTAGTTTCGTTGTAATTGTAGGTAAAATAGCACGTTTTGGACTAAAATGGAGCTAAGGGAGCTAAGGAGTCATTGGAGCTATATTCTGGAGCTTAAGGAAGACCTCAGGAAGCATGGAAATGATTAAGAAGATTTACTTTGGACCAGATTCGAGAGATTTCACATTCAGTTGAGATTCACCTCGGTCAGCTACAATACCACCTCCACCGAGGAGATCTTGAGGAGCGTCCCGACCGTGGCGAATACCCTGCCGCCGGCGAGATCTATATTTTTGGCTGAGATCTTTTATTTTTGGAAAGAAGATATCTCATATTTTTGGCTGGATTTCTGGAAGGAAGATATGATTTCTGATTGATTTATTATGAGAGAGAGATTTATATTTTATAGGAAATTATCTTTTTAAAATATTTTATCTTTGGAAGATAATTCTCATATATAAAGGGTTGAATTTTTCATAATTCAACCATGCTTGGAGCATCCAACAATTGAGGGATTTTCTGGAGGTTTTGAAGGAAGTTGAAGGAAGTATTGAAGGATTGAAGTTCAAGGAAGGAAGGAATCATAGTTGGAGTTGCTTTTGAAGGAGTTTATAAGACTTTCTTAGATTGTCTTTTGGTTTATTGTCTTTGCTGATTTGTGACTTGAGGAACGCAGTTTGTTTGTTTTTTGATTCAGTTATTGAGACCTTTTTCATAAGGTTTTCTTGTTCGAATATTGATTCCTTTCCATAAATTTGATTATTGTTATCATGATGATTGTTGGCTAAGTTTCTTATGCGATTCTAGGGTGCTTGGCTGCAAGTTTTGGGAAAGACGATGATAGAATGATCTTAATCCCAGCAGGACCCTAAAAGCTCAAGTCTTTAACCTTAACCCTAGAACACCTCGCTCAGTCGTTGAACATCTCGGCCGGGGTGGGATCTGATTTAATGAGGTGACCTTTCCTGAACCTATTCTGAAGTTAAGTGTTCAAGTTTGCCAAATCCTATCCTTATTACACCTTTCCTGGTTCAATGCAAGCCTAGGATGAGACTTACCCGGTGATTCCTTTGCTTGTATACCTAAGATCATGTGTGTAGGTAATAAAGTTTTATCCTTTATTGGGGTTTGAGTGTGCCTTCATCCCATCTTTGTGAGTTAGCCTGAAACTTACCCTGTAAAGGTTGATCCTATTCCCTTGGGTGGTGTGTTGGTTTGACATTATAGTTCCTTTTCTTAGTACCTTGAGACTTACCCGGTGATAGGAGCTTTGGTTTGGGATAGTGAGTAGTGAGACTTACCCGGTGATCTATTCCCACCTTAGAAAAACACCTTCCTTTTGCAAACCTCAGCTTTCTCCGCGTTATCTTTTGAGATCTTGAGTCGGAACCACAACTAGATGCTTTAATCCCTATAATCCACATTTCCCCTTACTTGACTTTATCTCATCTTTGATTGCTTTAATTGCTTTTAGTTAATTGTAATATTTGACAACTTGGTTTTGTGCTTTGTTTCACCTAAGTCCTTGTGATCGACCCCTGGAATTCTTGCTTTTATTACGATTGACCCGTACACTGCCGGTTCGCATATTTTTTCAAGCATACTTCTTGGGTTATAAATATTAAAGCTTGCACACACCGTTTGGAGCGAACAAGTTTTTGGCGCTGTTGCCGGGGACTTGGTCTAGACCAACCGGTTTCGGTTGTCTTTCGGGGCAATTGCCCTTGTTGCTATTAACCACTCTACTTGAGTGTTTTCGCATGATATTTTTAGGTTTATGCGAAGAAACCGTGCTGGAAAGGAAATCGTTCCTTACGATCCCGAACCAGAAAAGACTTACAAGCGAAGATTAAGAGAAGCTAAGATGGCCAATCAAGACGATCGCGATCTTGAAGCCGAATTGAAGAAGGCGCTGGAACAGCTACACTTCAATAGAGAAGAACTGCAATGAGAGAGAGAAGAGACTCGCGCTAGAACTGAAGGAATTGAAGCAGATATGGCCACTCTAAGGGCCCAGTTTCTGCCTCGACCGATCCCAGATCCTCGACCGAGGCAGGACCCGGTCCTAGTTTCCTCGGCCGGTGTGCACCTACCACCTCGGATGCCTATCCAAGATGATCTTTTTGCTAATGTTCCACAAATCCTAGGACATAAAATGGACCCCAATCAGCAAGTGAGGCGTCCAGGAGTCAACCTAAGTGATCCAACTGAGTATGATTATGAACTTCGACCGCAAGTTCTATCCATGATCCAACAATGTCAATTTGGAGGTTTAGAGAGGGAGTCTCCGCATCAGCATTTGCAAAACAATGAGATTTTGATGGAGACCTTGAGACCTTCAAGACTGGAAAGCAACAACTACAAGCTAAGGCCTTTCTATTTCTCTTTGAAGGACAAGACGGTTGCTTGGTATCAATCTCTTCCGTCCGAAAAGATCAACACTTGGGAAGAGATGACGACGGAGTTTCTAACTATGTTCTTGTAACACCCCGAATCCTAGAGGACTCGAAATGCTACGAGCTGGGACCTTACAATAGGGTCCCAGCACTTAGCCTGGCAACAACTTCATCGGACCTTACAACACGGCACAAATACAAAGGCAAAACATATAGTTTTATATCATGAGCGAAATGAAAAGTCCAAATCTGAAAACAATACAACCAAGTCTCAAAACCAAAATGACAACATTAGTCTCAACAGTCGTGAAATAAAAGATAATAGTCCTGTCCTATAATGCACGGAACCCGGGCTGCCCACTACCGCCGGATCACTCGATCGCCTCCCTAACCTACAAGGCATCTACAAGCGGTATACAACCGTTAGCTAACAATCTATGCATAAGTATAAAGGTAAAAGCATAAACACACAACATACACAATCATCATGCATCACTCATTCCTTTTGTTATCTTTAGTTAAGTGGTACGTCATTACTAATGATACTTATTTTGTGACACGAGGGATTCCCAAACCTCGCCCCTGTCCCCGTTTACCAACGCGGAATGGTACTAATGCATTTGACCGTCTACCTGACTGCGCTGGTCGCAGGGAACCTCCTAGACTCTCGCAAGAGCTAGGCAGATCATGTCACGACCCGTTATCATACACTTGGGTCAATTATACAATATACTAAATTCGGCCTATTCCGGTTTCGTTATTTATCTTAACTATCAAACACCACTCATACACATCATACACATGCAAGAAGCTAGCTAAGTAAGTCCGTTGTAACACCCCGAATTCTCGGAACTCGAAGTATTACTGGTTAGGACCTCACAATGGGTCCCGACCTCAGTTTGACAACAACATTACTAAGATCTTGCAATAAGACACAAATAAAGAAACCGAAATTCATAAAAAAAAACCATGTTTTTAGAGTAATGAATGCAACACTGTCTAGCAGCCTAAAGTACTTAAACGAAAGAAAAGAACAACTGTCTTAACCAAAAGAAAGGAAAGACAAAAACAACCCCCAACCCCGCTCTAAGGAGTACGGAGACCTGGCTGACCACTACTTCCGGATCACTCAGCTGCTGATCTAACCTGCGGTAAATCTAAAACAACAAGAATAACCGTTAGCTAGTTATCTAAGTATTAGCAGAATAATAGCAGCACAAACACACTCAGAAAAATATAAACACTCATCATGCTTTCAAACAAGTCCGTTTTATTATCTTGCTTTAAATTACTCTTTCACTCTAGTGATACTTATTTTGTGACACGAGGGATTCCCAAACCTCGCCTCCGCCCCCGTGTAACCATCAGGAAAGGATCCGATGCATCTCACCTTGTACCTGCCTGGTCTAGGTATAGAGAACCTCCCAGTCTCCTGTCAGAGCTGGGCAGTGATGTCACGGCCCGTTATACATACACTTGGGCCTTTAACGTAATAATAAAAGTCGTCCTAGCAAGTTATTATTATTAAACACGCAAATAGCACACACAACTACTATCACTCAACTAACACTCAAAAACTGGCTAAGTAAGTCGCAAGGACTTACCTGAGTCAAAACACTCTAACCCTCCTCAAATAGTCCGTACCCGTGGTAACTCAAGCGCCTGTCAATTAAGACATTTGTATCAAAATCACATCTCGGTGTCCAACCTCATGCGAAGGAATTACGGAAAGAACGATTCTCATACGGTAAAAGACCGTTTTACCCTTAGTGTCGGAAATCCTCCGGGTCACTTCTTGACCTCTAATATTTCTTTTGGAACACTTTTCTAATATATGATTACTTCCAAAATAGTTTACTAAAGTTATAAAATTAATCTCGTCCACTCGTCATCTAGAATCACATTACTTCATTCTCGGGTATTATCTAGTCATATATATATCTATATATTTTTTTTAATATATATATATATATATATAAATCCACATACTTTATAATTTCACCAACTCAACTCATAAGTATACTTTTATTTCCTATAATATATATATACGTATATTTATATACTCGGCATACACTCTCCTATATAAGTTCACACCTGCTCTTACTAACCTTCCGTATTGCATACCCGTACCACCTCCATTCTATGGTTTATATATAGGTAATCAAACCCAACTATATAAGTATTCCCTTCATTTCTATATACATATATAATCTCGTAAACTCGCACTTATTTTTGTAAACTGTTTAATATGCCCGGTCTATATATATATATATATATATACATACACGTTTACTGAAACTCGTATCTCCTCATCTAAGTATATATACTCGTATACGTTCAACATTTTTCAGTTATACATTTCTATTCACCGTTTATTCATATACCTACATGTCCCATTCTCAGTTTATCATTCACGTTCATTCACATTTCATTCAAATTCATTCACAGTTCCATCAAATTCATTCACAGTTCCATCAAATTCATTCACGCAGGAACATGAGGAGAGGGACGGAGGAGGCTTTTACCGGTTCCCTGCGGCGGACGGCGGAAGACTTGGATTGCCACCGGGATGTTGTGCTGGTCCAGGCGGTGCGGCGACGGCTCGCTGGTGTTCGCAACCGCTGCGGGACGGTTCGTTAAATCCGGCCGTTTGGAAACAGAAAAGAAGGGTGGAGAGAGATAGACAAGGCCGGTGGCTAACCCGGTGGTTGCAGCAGCGGCTCGGTGGCTCCGGTGTGGCGGCTAAGTTCGACAGTCGACGCTGCGGAGAGAGGGAAGTCAGGCCAGCGCAGATCGGAAGAGATCGCAGGTGAGCAGAGGAGACTTACTTGGTGGTTGCTGGCGTCGGCGAAGGGTGCGGTGGCGTGACTGGTGTCGGCGGAGCGGTGCGGCGGCGTGACTGGCGTCGGCGGAGCGGTGCGGCGGCGTGACTGGCGTCGGCGAAGAGTGCGGTGGCTGCGTTGCTATCGCTATCTTCAGAAGCGAGAGGAAGAACGTAGGTTGGGAGGGTTAAGCGGCAGATTAGGGTTAGATTAGTTAATTAGGCTAATAGTGTGATTAGGTTAGGTTAAGTTATTGGGCTTAGGGTAATGGGCCGACTGATTGGGCCCAAGTGGGACTATTGAGCAGTTAGCTCATGAAATAATTGCGGAACTCGTAACTCGTAAATTTTGTGCGGAATTTATATAATACGGAATTAAATTTCGTATTTATAAATTGTTATTATTTTTATTTTAAATACGTAAATTATTTCCGGTCATTTAATTTATCATTTTATGTGAATCTAGGTCACATAAAATGATAGAACTAAACTCGTTTTATTTTACTTATTTATTTATTTACGATTGTCTCATCGGACTTTGGTTAATTTCAATTTACCGGAACTTAAAATTTTCGGTTATTACATCAATGCCCCCTTAAAAGAAGTTTCGTCCCGAAACTTAGATTGTTGCCCTTACTCACACATTTCTTTCGGTATATTTTAGTTTCTCGACATTTCCGTTTCTACCACGTAGCTACTCATGCATCAAACAACAAGTATCACAAAAAAAAACACTCAAATCAATATGAAACCTGAAAGGTCAAACAACACAACATCCGAGTACTAACTCGTCAAACAGAAGTAACCTCTAACCCCGCAAAGAACTCGGGATAGTTACGTCTAATACTCTCCTCAGTCTCCCAAGTGGCCTCATCAGCTCCTCTCCTAGACCACTGGATCCTCAGCATAGGTATCTCCTTGGATCGCAGACGTCTGGTACTGCGTTCCAAGACAGCTACGGGGTACTCTGCACATGTATGGTCAGGCTCAACTGTCAGATCCTCATGGCTGATGACGTGTCTCGGATCCGGAATGTACTCTCTTAACTGAGATACATGAAAGACCGGATGGACACTCTCTAGTCTCGGTCGTAGTGCTAGTCTGTAGGCCACCTCCCCAACTCTCTCCAGGATCTCAAAAGGTCCGACATATCGGGGACTCAGCTTCCCCTTAATGCCGAAACGCCTGACTCCTCTCGTGGGTGACACTCTCAACCACACCTGAGCACCCACTCTAAACTCCAAAGGTCGACGCCTTTTGTCGACGTAGGACTTCTGACGACTCTGAGCTGCTAACATCCGCTCTCGGACTAGGGCAATCCGAGCGATGTCATCCTGTATCTGCTCTGGAGCTAATCCATCAACTCGGTTGGGCTCATCCCAACATAATAGTGTACGACATCTCCTCCCATACAAAGCCTCATAGGGAGCCATCCTAATAGATGCGTGCCAGCTATTATTATACGAAAACTCTACCAGTGGAAGATGATCTGGCCATACCTGTCCCCAATCTAGTACACACGCCCGAAGCATGTCCTATAAGGTCTGAATGGTCCTCTCAGACTGTCCGTCTGTCTGTGGATGATAGGCGGTAGTGAAGTGGAGACTCGTCCCCAAAGCAGTATGTACCTGCTGCCAAAATCTCGAGGTAAAACGTCCATCTCTGTCAGAGACGATAGTCCTCGGTACCCCATGGAGTCTCACAATGTGTCTGGTGAACTCCTCAGCCAGATGACTCACCGGCCACGTTTCCTTAATCAGAATGAAATGTGCGGTCTTCGTCAGGCGGTCTACCACTACCCAAATAGCATCAAATCCTCTGCTGAGTCTCAAACCAGTGACAAAATCCATAGATATATCCTCCCACTTCCACTGTGGTACTGGAAGGGGGTGGAGCTCTCCTCCAGACCTACGGTGCTCAATCTTGACCTGCTGACAAGTCGCGCACTGAGCTATATACCGAGTCACATCGGGCTTCAGACCACCCCACCAGAAGGACCGTCTCACATCCTTGTACATCTTACTCGCTCCAGGATGTACTGAGTATGGGGTAGCATGAGCCTCACCTAGTATCCTCTGTCTCAACTCACTGTCTGACGGTACACAAACACGGTCCTGACGTCTCATCACTCCATCTGCACCAATAGTAAACTGTGGGGCCTCATCTCGAGACATCCTGTCTCGGATCCTGATCAAAGTAGGGCAAATCTCCTGCTTCTGTCGGATCTCATCCAACAGATCAGGAAGTAACTCCATGGTAGACAACTGACCATCAATATCGGGAAACTGAATCTCTATCTCCAACCAAGCCAAGTCCCTCTGCAACTGTGGCTGTACTGTCAACCGGGCTATCGCCCTCTCTCTAGGCGTCTTTCGGCTCAAAGCATCAGCTACCACATTCGCCTTTCCGGGGTGGTAAAGGATCTCAAGGTCGAAGTCCTTGATCAACTCTAACCACCGCCTCTGGCGGTTATTCAACTCTCTCTGAGTGAATATGTACTTCAGACTCTTGTGGTCTGTAAAGATCTGACATGTCGCCCCATAGAGATAGTGACGCCAGATCTTAAGAGCATGGACTACTGCAGCCAACTCTAGATCATGTGTGGGGTAGTTCTCCTCATACGTCTTCAACTGTCGAGACGCATAGGCTATGACCTTACCCCTCTGCATCAAAACACACCTCAAGCCCAGCTTGGATGCATCACTGTATACCACAAAGTCATCAATACCCTCAGGCTGTGCTAAAATCGGAGCGGACGTCAATCTCCTCTTCAGCTCCTCAAAACTCTGCTGACACAGCTCATACCAGACAAACCGAGTGGTCTTCCTCAGAAGACAAGTAAGTGGTCGGGCAATCAGAGAGAACCCTTCCACAAACCGGCGGTAGTAACCTGCTAAACCTAGAAAGTTGCGAACCTCCTTAACATTCTTAGGAGGTTGCCAAGAAGATACTGACTCGATCTTCACCGGATCGACCTTAATACCCTCAGCAGTCACCACGTGACCTAAGAAAGCCACCTCTGACATCCAAAACTCACACTTGGATAACTTAGCATACATCTGGCTATCCTGTAGAATCTGCAGTACTGTCCTCAAGTGTCCGGCATGCTCCTCTCGACTCCTGGAGTAGACTAGGATGTCGTCAATGAAGACCCCTACAAACTGGTCTAAGAAGTCAATGAATATCCCATTCATCAACTCCATGAACACCGCTGGTGCATTAGTGAGCCCAAATGGCATCACTACGAACTCATAATGACCATACCTAGTCCGGAATGCCGTCTTAGGTATGTCCTGATCTCTCACCCTCAACTGGTGGTAACCTGACCTCAAGTCTATCCTCGAGAACACAGACGCTCCATGTAACTGGTCCAACAGGTCATCTATGCGTGGCAATGGGTACTTGTTCTTGATGGTCACCTTGTTCAGCTCTTTGTAGTCTATGCACAGCCTCATCGATCCGTCCTTCTTCTTCACAAACAACACTGGTGCACCCCAAGGAGACACACTAGGGCGTATGAAACCCTTCTCTGCTAGCTCCTCTAACTGCTTCTTTAGCTCAAGCAGCTCTATAGGTGCCATACGGTACGGAGCCTTCGAGATAGGTCTCGTGCCCGGCTCCAAGTCAATGCTGAAATCAACGCTCCTCTGTGGGGGTAGTCCTGGCAGGTCGTCACTGAATACCTCTGCAAACTCGCATGCAACAGGTATCTCCTCTATAGTCAGGCTCTTGCTTTCCTTCATGGCATAACACCAGAAGGCTTCGCAACCCTGTGCTATCAGTCTCGCTGCTCTCACTGCATTGATAACTGTACCTGACTTTCCGAGGTCCCAACCTCAGAATATTACCCTATGGCCCTCCTCCGTGGCAACGGTCACTGTCCTCCTACCAATGTCTAAGACTGCTCCGTGTTTCCTCATCCAGTCTATCCCTAAAATGACATCCTCATGAGCTAAGGGCATGACTAGAAAATTGACTAGCCAGTCTCGATCTCCCATGCGAACAGGACATCCAAAGATCTCTCTAGTCCCTCTTACCTTACTCCCATCAGGTAAGCCTATCATAAAAGGTATCCCCTCTACAGTAGCTAAGGACAACCTATCTACGCATGCATCAGATATGAAGGAGTGTGTAGCACCCGTATCAAATAAAACTCGTACAGGTAAGTCATGAATCTGGATCGTACCTGTGGCAGTCGGTGCATCTGGCTGATCAGCATCTCTCAACTCAAACACTCGAGCCTGAGCTCCTCTAGTATTAGCCACACTACTACGTCCTCTGCCCTGACCTGATCCCTGCATAGAACTCTGTAGTGGTGTGTGTCCTGGAGCCCTGTAAGACTGCTGCTGACTAGGAGCTCTGTACTGCTGCTGCTGACTCGGAGTCCGGTACTGTGGCAGTCTCTGTACACTCCCTGATAAGCCTGCAGGAGAAGAACCCTGCTGAGATGGAGCCTTGCCTTGACGGCAGAATGCAGCTCTATGTCCAACCTTGCCGCACTGGAAGCAAGTCACTGCTGGCTTCGTGCAGTTCGATCGGATATGTCCATAGCTACTGCAGTTGTGGCACTGCAAACCACCAGCTGAAGTCTGACCAGTAGCTGTATGGCTCTGTCGCCCCTGAGTCTGTCCTCGTCCAAAAGCAGCTACTCCTGAACTACCACTAGCATAACCTGTCCTCTGCCGCTTATCCGGCGTGTCTGACTGAGCAGCTCTCCTCGACATTGGTCTGTCTCTCTCATGTGCAGATGCTCTATCCTGATAGTCTAACAAAGTCTCACAGCGAAATCCTGCCAGATAGGAACGGGTACTCTCTCTCAATCTCCGTGAAAAGAGATAGACATGCTGCTCCTCAGGAGGTGCAGCTGGTCCAAGCAGTGTCAGTTCCTTCTGGAACTTCTTGATGGCAGCAGCAATCGGAATGTCCTCAAATCCAGCCTCAATGAAGTCCTGGAACTTCTTGATGGCAGCAGCAGTATCTGTCTCTAACAATGCTCCTCATCTGCTCCCAACTGGTGACTCGACTACGCATGGTCCGCCACCAGGAATGAGCTTCTCCAGTGAAGCAGGTGTGTACCAAGTCCACCTGCCGATCCTTTGGGCAGCGTATTGCATCTAACGCAGTCTCTACCTGCCCAATCCAGTGCTCCACCTCCACTCCTATCTCTCCACTGTATGAGGGGACCTTCTGAGAGTTGAAAGCCTTCAACCACTCATCCGGTCTCGGAGCTCTAGACCCAGTAGGAGCTCTATCAACCACAACCCTCCTCTCAGGTATAGCTGGCTCCCAAGGCGCTCCCTGTGTCACCTGGACATATCTAACCGGTACTGGTGGTACGTGGGTAAGTCTCTCTGTCCTAGCAGCCTCCTCCATACGCTCAACGTATGCTCGGTACTCTCTGTACTCAGTCGCTCCAATGGAAACACGTCTTGACTCTGTCGAACGTGCTCTCTGTGCTCCAGACCTAGCAACGGTCTCATTCCTGACCTCAGGACCAACACTCTCGGCTACCTCCTCCACTCCAGCCTCTGGCATGATCACTACTGGGGGATCCTCTCGTGGAGCTCGACCTCGACCTTGGGCTAGTGGGGTCTACCTCCACGCCCGCGTCCTCTAACTGTAGGGGTCCTATCTCCCCTACCTGGTCCAGCTGGAGGGAGAGGTGGACGACCTCTGCCTCGACCAGTAGCTAGCGTAGCTCTAGTACGTGCCATCTGCGCAAAGGACAATAACTATAATTACTACTAGCTAAAGTCCAAAAGTCCAACTACAGTAAACCTAAAGTCCAACTAAGCATACTGAGATCCGCGGTAGTAGTGGTGGTCAGCCGTACTTTTCTATTCCCAACCAGACTATGCATGCATTTAAAACCAAAAATTTTCTTTTTAAAACTCAGACCCCTTTTCGGGTTCTGCTTAAAACTTATTCGGTCTTTCAAAAGATTTCAAGTGCCATTGTTGCCAACCTAGAGCTCTGATACCATGTTGTAACACCCCGAATTCTCGGAACTCGAAGTATTACTGGTTAGGACCTCACAATGGGTCCCGACCTCAGTTTGACAACAATATTACTAGGATCTTGCAACAAGGCACAAATAAAGAAACCGAAATTCATAAAAAAAAACCATGTTTTTAGAGTAATGAATGCAACACTGTCTAGCAGCCTAAAGTACTTAAACGAAAGAAAAGAACAACTGTCTTAAACAAAAGAAAGGAAAGACAAAAACAACCCCCAACCCCGCTCTAAGGAGTACGGAGACCCGGCTGACCACTACTTCCGGATCACTCAGCTGTTGATCTAACCTGCGGTAAATCTAAAACAACAACAAGAAGAACCGTTAGCTAGTTATCTAAGTATTAGCAGAATAATAGCAGCACAAACACACTCAGAAAAATATAAACACTCATCATGCTTTCAAACAAGTCCGTTTTATTATCTTGCTTTAAATTACTCTTTCACTCTAGTGATACTTATTTTGTGACACGAGGGATTCCCAAACCTCGCCTCCGCCCCCGTGTAACCATCAGGAATGGATCCGATGCATCTCACCTTGTACCTGCCTAGTCTGGGTATAGAGAACCTCCCTGCCTGGTCCTAGCAAGTTATTATTATTAAACACGCAAATAGCACACACAACTACTATCACTCAACTAACACTCAGAAACTGGCTAAGTAAGTCGCAAGGACTTACCTGAGTCAAAACACTCTAACCCTCCTCAAATAGTCCGTACCCGTGGTAACTCAAGCGCCTGTCAATTAAGACATTTGTATCAAAATCACATCTCGGTGTCCAACCTCATGCGAAGGAATTACGGAAAGAACGATTCTCATACGGTAAAAGACCGTTTTACCCTTAGTGTCGGAAATCCTCCGGGTCACTTCTTGACCTCTAATATTTCTTTTGGAACACTTTTCTAGTATATGATTACTTCCAAAATAGTTTACTAAAGTTATAAAATTAATCTCATCCACTCGTCATCTAGAATCACATTACTTCATTCTCGGGTATTATCTAGTCTTATATATATCTATATTTTTTTTAATATATATATATATATATATATATATATAAATCCACATACTTTATAATTTCACCAACTCAACTCATAAGTATACTTTTATTTCCTATAATATATATATACGTATATTTATATACTCGGCATACACTCTCCTATATAAGTTCACACCTGCTCTTACTAACCTTCCGTATTGCATACCCGTACCACCTCCATTCTATGGTTTATATATAGGTAATCAAACCCAGCTATATACGTATTCCCTTCATTTCTATATACATATATAATCTCGTAAACTCGCACTTATTTTTGTAAACTGTTTAATATGCCCGGTCTATATATATATATATATACGCGTTTACTGAAACTCGTATCTCCTCATCTAAGTATATATACTCGTATACGTTCAACATTTTTCAGTTATACATTTCTATTCACCGTTTATTCATATACCTACATGTCCCATTCTCAGTTTATCATTCACGTTCATTCACATTTCATTCAAATTCATTCACAGTTCCATCAAATTCATTCACAGTTTCATCAAATTCATTCACGCAAGAACATTAGGAGAGGGACGGAGGAGGCTTTTACCAGTTCCCTGCGGCGGACGGCGGAAGACTTGGCTTGCCACCGGGATGTTGTGCTGGTCCAGGCGGTGCGGCGACGGCTCGCTGGTGTTCGCAACCGCTGCGGGACGGTTCGTTAAATCCGGCCGTTTGGAAACAGAAAAGAAGGGTGGAGAGAGATAGACAAGGCCGGTGGCTAACCCGGTGGTTGCAGCAGCGGCTCGGTGGCTCCGGTGTGGCGGCTAAGTTCGACAGTCGACGCTGCGGAGAGAGGGAAGTCAGGCCAGCGCAGATCGGAAGAGATCGCAGGTGAGCAGAGGAGACTTACTTGGTGGTTGCTGGCGTCGGCGAAGGGTGCGGTGGCGTGACTGGTGTCGGCGGAGCGGTGTGGCGGCGTGACTGGCGTCGGCGGAGCGGTGCGCCGGCGTGACTGGCGTCGGCGAAGAGTGCGGTGGCTGCGTTGCTATCGCTATCTTCAGAAGCGAGAGGAAGAACGTAGGTTAGGAGGGTTAAGCGGCAGATTAGGGTTAGATTAGTTAATTAGGCTAATAGTGTGATTAGGTTAGGTTAAGTTATTGTGCTTAGGGTAATGGGCCGACTGATTGGGCCCAAGTGGGACTATTGAGCGGTTAGCTCATGAAATAATTGCGGAACTCGTAACTCGTAAATTTTGTGCGGAATTTATATAATACGGAATTAAATTCCGTATTTATAAATTGTTATTATTTTTATTTTAAATACGTAAATTATTTTCGGTCATTTAATTTATCATTTTATGTGAATCTAGGTCACATAAAATGATAGAACTAAACTCGTTTTATTTTACTTATTTATTTATTTACGATTGTCTCATCGGACTTTGGTTAATTTCAATTTACCGGAACTTAAAATTTTCGGTTATTACATCCGTGAACTTACCAGAATTAAATCTCAACTCTCTCTTAACCACCACTCAATTTGTAACTGCAGAAACTCAGTTGCGTGTCAAAGGAGGCATGTGGGTCAATACATTTCCCTAGGTACTTAGAAGTCTAACACTCCTAAGATGTAAGATCCTATTTGTAGAAGTTATTACAGTGCTTATTTAAGGTAATAGGACTATATTACCCTTGGTCCCGAGACTTCCAAAAACTCGTAATACATACTTAAAATTCTTACTTGAGGCTAATTAACCATATTCTACTCCCTAGGGTGATTTTAGGTAAAACTAGAGAAAATACCCACTTTCTACTTCTCGAAAAGTCACCAAGGTCCAACTACAACTTCAAATATAAAATTAAAATAATTTTATAAAAATTTTAAAATAAATCTCTAAATTATCTATGATATCTAATCTACTCATAGAAGCAAGAATTTCCTAAAACTGTTCAATTATCACTTCTACAAAACTCCTTAAAGTTGGCTACTACACTAAAAATGTTCCTATATTTAGTCAAAAATCAATGCTGGAAAAACAGCTCAACTACTCCACTTTGAGACTCTATAACTTTCAATCCGACCGTTCATTTATTCTCAAATTTTAACACAGTAAACTACATATATCTATCTATGATCTATCAAAAAGTCAACGGTGGATATTCAATATAACGCCCTAACATTGGTCTACAATATTGATAGTTTTTAACTTCTCAAAACTTAAGAAACACCATTATTTACAGCAGATTTGTTTCTACTATTTTCATCACCCTCTTCTAACCCAAACTATTTATTGATCCCAATGTCCTAAGTTCATCAGCAGCACACGGTACACCGTAACTTATTCGATTAAAGAAGATATGTATTCAGGGGAGGGAGAAAAGATCTAATTACCCCTTATTGAGACCTTGATTGCAACTTAGGAAGGATTCTGGTGATGGGGAAGGCTCTCTATCTGTAAAACAACAAGGATGGAATATAAACTTTTGCCCAATGTGTGACTGAATAGAAAGAGGACAACAAGGGACTGAGAGGCCAACCGAACGTATGTAGAAACGTCCTCACTGTTGTGCTGAATACAGTCCGCAACAAGGCTTCAATTACCACTGCAGAAGGGGACGTTCAGATGGTTAGAGACGGAAACTAGTAGGGGAAGAGAGGGTCGAGAGATTAGACTCACTAGCCGCAGTGTGAAGGCTTCTGTTCCCGGCGTTCAAGTGCACAACTGGGGCTGCTGCTGTTCCGATGGGCTGCTACTGTTTTGATGGGCTGCTGTTGTTTCGATGGGGCTGCTGAAGACCGATGGGACTGCTGAAAACCGAGAATCAAGACAGAAGAAGGGGGGAGTGTTTTACGTAAATCTGGAAGCAAGGAGAACGTTGCAGCCTTCTCTTCTGGCGTGAAATCCTTGGGCTGTTACAGCTCTTTTAATGTTTCATTTATTCAACTATTACAAGCAGATGGGGAGAGAGGCAGCTGAAGGTTTTGGCGTGAATCCCTTGGGCTGCTCCTGGCTGGGCTGGAAGCAATGGCTAGAAACTGGGCTGAATCTAAGTAGAAATAGTGGGCTAAAAGAGTATATGAGGTTGTCATGACTTTGTCACAGCCTTGTCAAAATGTGTCATGACCTTGTCATGGTCTCGTCTCAGCCTTGTCGTGATCTCGTCTCAGCCTTATCATGGTCTCGTCAAAAGTCGTCTTTAAGAATTAATTATAAGAATTAGGTTTGATAAAATTCTATCATTTTATGTGAATAAATTTCTACATAAAATGATAGAATTTGTGGAGAAAGAACTAATAAATAGAAGGGGAAACCGTCAATAGCTCGACGTCCGATTTGATTCGGAAATTAAATGGAATAGAAATTCCGGATATTACAGTTCTTCCCTCCCTCTAAGACCGCTGAAATGAGAGGGAAGATCAATGCTTTTATTATGAAGGACAAGGAGAGTTTGTCCAAGTCATGGGAGAGATTCAAGGATGTTCTATTGGATTGCCCACATCATGGGATTCCAAAGATCGAGTTGTTGGAGATATACTTCAAGGGATTGGATGAAGCTACTCAATTCAATGTCCAACTACTTTCCGCCGGCATATTCATGGATATGCCGATAGACGAAGCTTGGGAGTTCACTGAAAAACAAGCTTTACACATGGAGAAGTACTCCCATCAAGGAACCGAGAATGAAGCAAGGAGAGTTAGCTTCCAGGAAACATCATAAAATGGAGCTCAACTTACCTCGCTTATCAATAAGGTAAAGGCATTGAAAGAGCTTTTAGTAGCTCAAACGAAGAAAGAGCAAGATGGAGGATATCAAGGAAGAAACAACTATCAAGGGCCGCGGAACAACAATTACAACAACAATAGAAACTCCAACAACAACAATTGGAGATCTAATCAACAAAATCCGGGTAACCCTTATTCTCATGCTCAAAATGCTCTTAACCCCCTTCTTCTTCTTCTTCTTCTTCTTCTTCTTCTTCTTCTTCTTCTTCTTCTTCTTCTTCTTCTTCTACTCCATTGAGAAGCCAGGAACCTGGATCAAGTTCGTCCTAGCCAGAGAAGAAAGATGCAGTGCTGGAGGCAATTGTGATCAAGCTCAACGCTATGGAGACATCAATGAATTCATTTTCGAAGGCACAAAAAGCCTTAGAGCAACAATTCTTTAACAAGGCGAATGAAGCGCCAAGAGATCCAGGGAAGGTCCCAGCAAGGACAGAGAGCAACCCTAAGGGAAAGATTATGGCAATAATGAAAAGAAGTGGACTGAAAACTGCAGATCCAGTACCTCGGTCAGTGCCATCCCAAACGAAGAACACCTCAGTCCAAGATCAGACGAGGAACACTTCGGTCGAGGTGCCAACCGAGGTGGAGCCCCAAAAAGCGAAGGATAAATCTGAATTTTATGTTCCACCTCATGCTTATAAACCACCATTTCCATTCCCCCAATCAAGGGCCAGAGCACATCTAGACAAGCATTTTGGTAAGTTTCTAGACCTAATGAATAAGCTACACATTAACATCCCTTTCCTTGATGCTATTCTAGGGATGACCGCCTATGGGAAGTTTCTGAAAGAAATCCTATCAAGGAAGAGGAAGCTGGAAGATTTTGGAGAAGTAAGGATGATATCTAAATCCTTGGAGCTCATTCAAATCATGAAGGAGAAGATGCCACCCAAATTAAGAGATCCTGGTTCATTTTGCATTCCCATTCAAGTTGGGGATGTAAATTATGAAGCGTTGTGTGATCAAGGAGCAAGCGTTAGTATCATCCCACTGGAGCTATGTGAGAAGATCGGACTTGGAGAGCCCAAGCCGGTGAAGATAAGGCTATACATGGCGGATCGCTCCATTACCCATCCCGTGGGCATCTTGGAAGACGTTCCCGTCAAGTTAGGTAATTTCTATTTACCTATAGATTTTGTTGTACTTGACATACCCGCAGATTATCCCATTCCTATCATACTCGGGAGACCATTTCCAGCAACTTTGGGTTGCAAAGTGGATTGTAACAACGCCAAGTTGAAATTCAACATTGGTGGAGATGAAGTAGAGTTTGCATTGCTTGATGCAATGAAAGGAGAGCCGCTGGAAGATGATATCTTCAACATCTATGATGAAGAAGAATCAAGAGAATTGGTGAGCGCTATCCTTATTAATGACCCTCTTGAAAGAGTTCTTAGTTTTAGTTTAATGGAGGAAGGTATAGATGTTTCTTGTGATGCAGATATACGGAGCTTAAAAGCTTTAGAAGCAGATCCAGGAGATAAGATTGAAAGACTAATTCAGGGAAGAAGAGCAAATTAGGTTTCGGTCCAAGTTCCAGTACCTCGACTGAGGCACTTTCTGGACCAAGCGAGGTGTTCTTATCTAAAGAACATCTCGGTCACCCACCTTGGACCTCGACCGAGGTCACAAGCGAGATAATGTCAACTGAGAGTTATGAAAGTCCAGTTCTTCGATCTAAGTCTACTCCACTGGAAGGAGGAAGCACGGATCCACCTCAGAAAGCACCCCTAGTCATGGAGCTTAAACCACTTCCCAATAACTTGAGGTATGCTTTCCTTGGTCCGGATTCTACTTATCCCGTTATCGTTAGTGCTTCTATTTCCAAAACTGAATTGTCTAAACTAATGCATGTCCTGAGGAAACATCGAAAGGCTTTAGGTTATACTATTGATGATCTTGTTGGTATTAAGCCTTCTTTTTGCATGCATAAGATACTAATGGAGGACGATCATAAGACTTCACAAGAACCTCAAAGACGGTTAAATCCGATCATGAAAGAGGTTGTGAAGAAGGAGATTCTTAAGTTGTTGGATGCATGTATCATATTTCCCATATCGGATAGCATGTGGGTGTGCCCGGTGCATGTAGTTCCGAAGAAAGGAGGAATGACCGTTGTGACGAATAAGAACAACGAGTTGATTCCAACTAGGACCGTTACGGGCTGGAGAATGTGCATTGATTATAGGAAGCTGAACATGACCACTCGGAAGGACCACTTCCCGCTCCCCTTTATAGATCAAATGCTTGAACGGTTAGCTCAACACTCTCATTTTTGCTATCTAGATGGTTATAGTGGTTTCTTTCAGATTCCTATCCATCCGGATGATCAAGAGAAGACCACTTTCACTTGTCCATGGGGGACATTTGCTTATAAGAGGATGCCACTTGGATTGTGTAATTCACCCGCTACCTTCCAGCGTTGTATGATGGCTATCTTCTCCGAGTAGATTGAGGAGATCATGGAGGTATTCATGGATGACTTTTTGGTATATGGTTCCTCTTTTGATAATTGTTTGACTAACCTTTCTCTAGTGCTACAACGTTGTGAAGACACTAATCTTGTTTTGAATTGGGAGAAGTGTCACTTCATGGTTAGTGAAGGAATTGTGCTAGGACACCTCGTTTCCAACCGAGGTATTGAGGTCGATCGAGCTAAGATCGAGACTATTGAGAAACTTCCTCCCCCTTATTCTGTTAAGGTTGTGCGGAGTTTTCTCGGGCATGCAGGTTTCTACAGGAGGTTCATCAAGGATTTCTCGAAGATTTCTAAACCGCTCACCAATATCTTGAATAAGGTTTTTGTTTTTGAGTTTTTGCAGGAATGCCTTGATGCGTTTTACAGGATAAAGGAAGCATTGATCACCGCTCCCATCATTCAAGCTCCCGACTGGACTTTTCCCTTTGAGATCATGTGTAATGCTAGTGATGTGGCCGTAGGAGCGGTACTTGGACAAAAGAAGGATGCCGGACCAATGCCATTTACTATGCTAGCAAGACGCTAGATGAAGCTCAACTGAACTACGCCACCACCGAAAAGGAGCTCTTGGCGGTTGTATATGCTTTTGAGAAATTTTTCTCTTACTTAGTGGGAGCGAAAGTTATTGTTTACACTGACCATGCAACTATTCGTTACTTGCTCGCTAAGAAGGATGCGAAGCCGCGTCTTATTCGCTGGATTCTCTTGCTTCAAGAGTTTTACCTAGAGATTCGCGATAAGAAGGGGTCCGAGAATTCTGTTGCGGATCACCTCAGCCGGCTACCTCCCTCCTCACTCAAGAAGGACGACCTACCCATAGATGATTCATTCCCCGATGAACACTTGCATTTGCTAGAACGTTTGATATAATTCTTTATCTCACCCCATGATGAAGTTGAAGTATGGGGTGAGGACACCTTCCAACACGTTTAGGGATGATGTACGGTCCAGCTAGCGACCTTAAATCAAGCGCTTTTTGGGAGGCAACCCAAGGTATTGCATTCTTTTCCCTTTTCCTAGCTTAGTTTTAGATAGTTTGCTTTGCTTGTTTTTGGCGTCCTCTAGACAGAAACCAGGTACTCTCTAAGGAAGGATTCCAGCTCAAGAGCTACACTGGAAGGACAAAAGTTCGAGAAATTGAGAGGATGGAGCTTGACTGAAGCACATCTCGGGTGCAGTCACAGGACCTCGACCGAGTTGTTCTTCGCCAACCGAGACGGTCTTATCTGGGAGTTGTTTCTTATTTATTTATGTAGTTAAGCTATGTCCGGTGAGTATTCCGATTTCCTTAGACTTATATTTGACCCATTGAGACAATGTGTCCCAAGTATGGGGTATTTGGATGTGTTTATTTGACCTTATGTGTTTGGCTTGTATGACTCTATCGGATATTATGATCTTATTGTGCTTTATCTTGCTCTATGTGTTTATCTGTCATTACATGCATACATACAGGTTTTTGTTTGAGAAAAACGTCAAAAACTGGTTTGAAAATTTTTTTTATTGACCTCGACCGGGATGTTCTTGATTGGACGAGGTAAACACCTCGGATGACGTCATGACACCTCGACCGAGATGGGTTCTTAACTAAGGGTTTTTCGAAACAATTTCGTGCTTCTTTTTTGGATATGACCTCAGTGATGATTCTGTTTGCAGATTGGTTTTAAAATCTGTATATGCTCGAAAGGTTTTATGATATGTTTAAGTTGCAAAATGCTTTGTTTGAAGTTTTAGCATGTTTAATACTTTGTTTTATCAAAATTATGTTGGATTTGAAGGTTGACACCACATGATGAGTTTTATCACATTCTTCCTGGGATGATTAAGGCAATTCATTCTCTTCTTTTCTTCTTCTTGATCATGCTTAGCCCCTCATATACGTATTTGCCTCCCTTTACCTATCTGGGACTTTGGAAGCAAGCAAAGAAAAGCAAGTGAAAGTGAAGTTGAGACGTTGGCTGAAAGTGTTAGAAAGAAACAAATAGGTTTGGGGAAGTCAATCATGATGATGAGTAACTCGGCACCATTCACATAGCCGGGTGTTTGTGTCTTACCAAAGTCAGATTGAGCGTATTCCTAACGGGTCATCGTATGTGCATCAAGGGTTTGAGGCATCTTGAAAAATTGATAACTGTTGATCTCCTAGGCTTCGGTTATTGTGCAACTCTATCCATGCATCCCAAAAAGTAAAGTAAAATAAGCAAAGCTTATTGGTGGAAGATGTTGTGATTCAAAGTAAGTGAAGTGAGATCCTTTTCCCGAATTCTAGCACCACATACCCTATATACATCCCACTCTGACACGTTGCTTGACCTCTTTTGGAAGCCCTTGAGACCTCGAGCTTGTTGATTGACTTGGTGGTTTAAACTGGATTATACATGATTGATTTCGATAAACATGATTTATTATGCATTCTATGATTTTATGCAAAGATGAATAGCTTTCTTATACTCATAAAATTTTTGATCATGTCTTGATTTTATTTGCCATGAAGCATTCTCTTAGAGTGATCTATGAGCGGAGCACACCATAAAAATGTTTTGAAATGCTTTTCATTGATCTTTTACGACTTATAATCCATTCTATCTTGTAAATAAGATTTGGAACTTGCTTGGGGACAAGCAAAGGACAAGTATGGGGTATTTTTATAGCATGTATTATAGTCTATATTTTGGGGCTAGTTTGGACGTTTTATCCTCATAAATCTGCATGTATGGATGTATATGATGTGATTATATTGTTGTTTTGTCTACCTTTGGAGGAATCGAGGTCTACACCTAGTTTTGTTGTAATTGTAGGTTAAATAGCACGTTTTGGACTAAAATGGAGTTAAGGGAGCTAAGGAGTCATTGAAGCTACATTCTAGAGCTTAAGGAAGACCTCAGGAAGCATGGAAATGATTAAGAAGATTTACTTTGGACCATATTCAAGAGATTTCACATCCAGTTGAGATTCACCTCGGTCAGCTACAGTACCACCTCGACCGAGGAGATCTTGAGGAGCGTCCCGACCGAGGCGAATACCCTGCCGCCGAGATCTATATTTTTGGCTGAGTTCTGTTATTTTTGGAAAGAAGATATCTCATATTTTGGGCTGGATTTTTGGAAGGAAGATATGATTTCTTATTGATTTATTATGAGAGAGAGATTTATATTTTATAGGAAATTATCTTTTTAAAATATTTTATCTTTGGAAGATAATTCTCCTATAGAAAGGGTTGAATTTTCCATAATTCAACCATGCTTGGAGCATCCAGCAATTGAGGGATTTTTTGGAGGTTTTGAAGGAAGTTGAAGGAAGTATTGAAGGATTGAAGTTCAAGGAAGGAATGAATCATAGTTGGAGTTGCTTTTGAAGGAGTTTGTAAGACTTTCTTAGATTGTCTTTTGGTTCATTGTCTTTGCTGATTTGTTACTTGAGGAACGCAGTTTATTTGTTATTTAATTCAGTTATTGAGACCTTTTCTATAAGGTTTTCTTGTTCGAATATTGATTCCTTTCTCATAAATTTGATTATTGTTATCATGATGATTGTTGGCTAATTTTCTTATGCGATTCTAGGGTGATTGGCTGAAATTTGTGGGAAAGACGATGATAGAATGATCTTAATCCCAGCAGGACCCTGAAAGCTCGAGTCTTTAACCTTAACCCTAGAACACTTCACTCAGTCGTTGAACATCTCGGCCGGGGTGGGATCTGACTGAACGAGGTGACCTTTCCTGAACCTATTCTGAAGTTAAGTGTTCAAGTTTGTCAAATCCTATCCTTATTACACCTTTCCTGGTTCAATGCAAGCCTAGGATGAGACTTACCCGGTGATTCCTTTGCGTGTATACCTAAGATCATGAGTGTAGGTAATAAAGGTTTATCCTTTATTGGGGTTTGAGTGTGCCTTCATCCCATCTTTGTGAGTTAGCCTGAGACTTACCCGATAAAGGTTGATTCTATTCCCTTGGGTGGTGTGTTGGTTTGAGATTATAGTTCCTTTCGTTAGTACCTTGAGACTTACCCGGTGATAGGAGCTTTAGTTTGGGATAGTGAGTAGTGAGACTTACCGGGTGATCTATTCCCACCTTAGAAACACCTTCCCTTTGCAAACCTCAGCTTTGTCCGCGTTATCTTTTGAGATCTTGAGTCGGAACAACACCTAGATGCTTTAATCCCTAGAATCCACATTTCCCCTCACTTGACTTTATCTCATCTTTGATTGCTTTAATTGCTTTTAGTTAATTGCAATATTTGACAACCTGATTATGTGCTTTGTTTCACCTAAGTCCTTGTGATCGACCCCTGGAATTCTTGCTTTTATTACGATTGACCCGTACACTGCGGGTTCGCATATTTTTTCAAGCATACTTCTTGGGTTATAAATATTAAAGCTTGCACACACCGTTTGGAGCGAACAAGTTTTTGGCGCTGTTGCCGGGGACTTGGTCTAGACCAACCGGTTTCGGTTGTCTTTCGGGGCAATTGCCCTTGTTGCTATTAACCACTCTACTTGAGTGTTTTCGCAAGATCTTTTTAGGTCTATGCGAAGAAACCGTGTTGGAAAGGAAATCGTTCCTTACGATCCTGAACTAGAAAAGACTTACAAGCGAAGATTAAGAGAAGCTAAGATGGCCAATCAAGACGATCGCGATCTTGAAGCCAAATTGAAGGAGGCGCTGGAACAGCTACGCCTCAATAGAGAAGAACTGCAGCGAGAAAGGGAAGAGACGCGCGCCAGAACTGAAGGAATTGAAGCAGATATGGCCACTCTAAGGGCCAAGTTTCTACCTCGACCAATCCCAGGTACGGCGCCGCACCCACGCTGGCCTTGCCGCGGGTGCGGCGCCGCGGTCGTGACAAGAGTTGGTCGCGGTCGCGGCTGAGCAAAGTAGGCAGCCGCCTTTTTGGCCACCATACTTTTCTTTTCTTCTTCTTTAAGTTTCTTTCTTCTCCTCTGGATGAAGGTTTTTGCTTCTTTCTAGACTTTATTCTTCTCTCTCTTACGTTCTTCTTCTCTTTCTCTTCTCTTCTTGGTTTATCCTTGGTTTTTCTTCTAGCTTTGGAAGAGTGTGTGATGTTGATGATGATGATAAGGAACACGTGTGATGTTTTTGTGGATGTTTTGCTGAGTTGTGTTGGATTCCTTTCTTGGATTGCAATGGTATGCCTTTTTCCCTATTTCCTTCTTTCTTTTCTTCTTCCTTCCTTAGTTGTGAATCCCACAAGTGATCTTGTGTTTTGTGTTTCCTAGACATCTTATGTATATATGTTTGTACTTGTGATGAAGGCATATCTACCTTTGGTGCCTTATAAGTGAAGTGGATTGATCGAGAGTGCTGGAAAGCAACAATTGCTACGCTCTGTTGCAGTCTCCGCCCCCGCGCCTTACCAAAGCCACCCCCGCGGATAGAACCTTGTCGCCGCCCCTGCGGCATCTTCTTTTCGCTGTCGCAGCGCTTGGAGTGTGTCACCACCCTCACAGCGTTCCTGACCGCGGTCGCGGTTTTGTCCAGTTGTAACATTCCTTTGGTATGATGATTCCTTCTGTTATCTTAGATGATTCTAGTGTTGTAGGATTATGCTAGCACTCCGAGTCATATGGATTCGGGTTGTTACACAATGCTTGCCTCCATTTGGTTTATAAGATGTGGGATTCTATGATTGAAAATGTGAAGAAGGTGATTTATGAGCATGAAGACTTGGATGAGCTTCAAGTTTCTCCATTTTGGGTTGTAGTGCATCGCATTCTTGTTGCTCATTGGGCAAAGAATAACACACCCCTTCATTGTTTGCAACATTCTCTTCACCCTAGGTAATAATTTATTTGCAATGTATAAATATTATCTTGGTTTTATCAGGCTATCACATTGTAATTAATATTATACACTTGCTTTCTTTTTGCTGGTGGGTATTATAGTATAGAATGGCTTGATGAGAAACCAGCTAGATTGGCTCCACATAGAGATAATGAGATCTCAGTTGAATAAAAGAAATGTTTTCAGAGGCTCTATCTAGATCTCAATGATTATGAGAAGGTTGTGGATGAGTATGTTGAATTTTCTCTTGAATTGAAGCCATTTAATGATTTAAATGCTCTTAAAAGGAGGTTTTCAGTGGACCCGATAAAATGGTGGGGATTGTTCGCTGTTTTTATTGCCTAGAACTCGTCATCTTTGGTAACGAAGAAAGGGAATCACCGGGTAAGTCTCTTTTCACGCTTAGATGTAAGTGTCCGCCCCTAGAGGTGTGTGCAAATAAGTTTTAAATTTATAAAACTAGAATCAAGCAAGCGAACGCGCAGTGTACGGATCGACGTAGTTAAGCAAGAATTCCAGAGTATTGAACACAGGGATTTGGGTGGGAACAAATTCAATTGCAGATTATCAAGCGAGTAAATATGAGAGTTTTGCAAATATTGGGAAAACAACAATCCTAAAGATCCAGGTATCCAACTGTGGCAATCGATTCAAGATATACTAATGATATAAAGACAAAGTCGAGATATGCAAAGGTACGCTAATGTAAGGTAATCGTACGGTGAAGTTCCAAAAACCTTATATGACTCACCTACAAGACATTTCCTATACAGGTTGTTGAGGCTCAATATAGAAAGGTTCTAAAAGCAAGAATTAATGTCAAATACCCAAACTTGTAATCCAAAGATCAAGACTAACTTAGCCGATTATGGTTATGACACTCACAAGCGAGGTAGAGGTTGTTGAGGCTTCACTACCACCTAGAAAAGACAAGTCTAAACTAAGTTAAAGCAAATCTTTAACTTTGGACTAAAGTAAAAGCAGGTTCGTAAACTTAAGGGAAATTACGGTTAGATCTTGAGACTCCACGGCCGTGGAACTCAAGAACAGCCCGTAATTTAGGGTTCGTCGACGATTCTCTCTAACTCTCAGGGTCTAATCTGTTTACGATCGATCTATCATCATCTAAGCCACAACTATCAACCCTTCACCTTAGAATTGTTAAGGGTTTTTAGCCAATAACCGTCATGTTGATATCAATTCAAGGATTAAAAGATAGAAAGATGAAAACTTCCGAAAACTTTCAATAATCTTCAAACTAATCTCAAAGTCACAATCGAGAACAAATATTGTCAATGGATTCGGAATAAAGCAAACAATCACAATCTTAGGAAAGAAGGAAGAACGGGATGTCAATCCGTTTTCCAAATCAAACCTAAACAAGAAGAGAGATCTTCTTGCAACAATCTTCCAAAAACTTCAATCTTCCGCCAATCCGGAGATCTCCAATGAGATGTCGATGACGGGTTTGCGGAAATCGCCAAACTCCCTTAGCCAAGATTCCTTCTTGCGAAGATGTGGAAGACGTCCTAAGCGAAGATGAACGGGGGCTAAGCGAGGATGAATGCCGCTAAGCGAGGATAATCGATGATGACGGAATCTCCTTCTGTCCGTCTTTTTATAGGGCAAGATAAAATATCGGCCCGGCCCAATCTTCAAAAGATCGTGGCTTCAAAATGTGGCGAAAAAGATCGCCAAGATCACGGTCGTGGAAGATTCCACGTCCGTAATTTAGAGCGTGGATTATGTCACGGTTTGGACCATATGTTCCACGGCCGTAATAGTTACTGGAATGCATCACGCCTCTCTTTGTAGTGTTCCACGGCCGTGGAACTAAACGTGGTTTGTAGTACGGCCGTATTTTAGAGCGTGGTTTAGGGCAAGAACGTGATTCTTCCCTAGCCTCGTACATTCCTCAAGTTGAACTCCAATTTGCTCCTAATAATGCCCTCAATCCATGGACATATTCAATCAACTCTTCTTTGCTCGATTCCGCTCGGAAATGACTCTCAATCACCTATAATCAACATAAAGCTAGTGTAGACATCCATATCGACAATATAGGTAATACTAGCTCACATATGCAATGATGCTCAATTAAAGACTATCAATATGAATCAAATACGTTTAGAAAACGTGCCTAAAATATCACAATATTTCATGCTAACAAATAACCCCATACTTAACACTTGCTTGTCCCTAAGCAAGGTCTTGCAAAAAGCTTTAAACAAGAGTTAGGATGAAATATGTGCACCTTCTTTTGGATGAAGGTGCCTTCTAAAGAATAGATCATTCTCAAACCTTGCCTCAATCGTTTATCAAACTTTCACACACTCAATCGAGAAGTAAAAAGCAAAGAAAGTTCATGAATCAATTCAACTTCTAAACAAGCATCATAACCTTTAAACATTATCAAAATCAATCATAAGAAACTTCAATTTAGATCACCAAGTCATATAACATTCTTTTGATCATAAGGACTTCCAAAGAAAAGGTCTAGAATATGGAAAGGAAGGGAAAACTTTAAGGAAATGTGGTGCATGAATCCGGGAAAGTGGACAACTACCTTCTTCTTCTTTTGCGGTTTCCGCAACACTTCAACTTAGAGCTTCGCTCTCTTCTTTTCATTTTTCGACTTTACTTTTGGAGTTATGGACAGAGGTGCACAAAAACCGAAGCCTAGGAGATTGGCGTTTCTCAATTTTTACGAGATGCCTCAAACCCTTAGCGCACATACCATAATCCGCTAGGAATATCGCTCAATCCGACTTTGGCAAGACACAAACACCCGGCTATGTGAATGGTGCCGAGTTACTCATCATCATGATCGACTTCCCCAAACCTAGAATTTCTTTCTATTCTTTTGATTGCAAAAAATTGCTCTCATGGCCCTCCCACATCAAACATGCCTTTTTCACTCACTTCTCCAAATTTCCGGATAGGTAAAGGAGGCTAATATTTCAATGAGGAGCTAAAATGGTCAAAAGAGAGAAGAAAGAAAATTCGAATTGCCTTAATCATTTCAACAAGAAGTATAAGAACTTATAGTGTGATTTCAACTTCAATTTCTCAACATGATTTAGGTAACATTTTTCACATTATAAAACTTGCAAAAGAGGTAAAATTCATTCATTCAAATTCTTTTCAATTCACAATTCTTTTAAGCATGCAATTGTCATCAAACTCAATTCACAAGTAGTGATTATCATAGAAATCATCTCAATTCATTAGAAGCACATAATTTTTCAAAATTTTTCAATTTTTATGGGTTTTTCAAGTTCTTTTTTTCATGCAATGCGATAATGAAACGTGAAACACATAATGAACATGCAATGATAGTCTCAAATGAAAGCAAGCATAGTAAGTAGAGTTATTACAAACTTTTAGTACATCCCACCCCATACTTAGGACGAACATTGTCCCTAATGTTCAAAAGAAAGAAAGAAAAGAAGAAAAGAAAAAGGAACTCACAAAGTGGTGGCGGGAATGTCTAAAACGAACGGTCATGCATCAAATCACTACGGTGCTGGCGGCGGCGGGAATGGAGAGAAACTCGGATCGTAGAACCGCCCAAACTGCTGGCGGTAGACGTCCCTCATCATATGGTCAAGGTCGTCTAAACGTCCGTCTCTAGCATCCGCCCGGATCTCTAGTGCTCCTACTCTCTCTGAAAGTCCGCTAGCCCAATCCGGCATCTGCTCGTACCATCCCGGGGCCTGACCGTACCATGCTGGGGCGTCGGATGGTGCTGGTGCTGGTGGAGGTGCTGGTGGCTGCTCGGTGGACCAAGGAGGGGGAACGCCATACCATGCGGGAGGTATGGCCATCCACGTGGGCCTCTCACTCACGCTAGCGCGGCGAGATGACGAGCCTGAGGCTCTAGCTGGACGTGGAGAGCGTCTAGGTACATCTGGGGCCGCTTCCGGCTGGTCCGGAAACGTGCCAAACTCCTGCTCGGCTCCTCCTCCACTCTCAAACTGATCTCCCATATCCTCCTCCTCGACAACCGGTGGTGGGACATAAGGGGGAGCTGCTATCCTGTTCGCATGCATCGCAGCGAACGTCTCCTTCCAATTATGGCGTCCCGCCATAATGGAGTACTCTGGTAGCCACTCTATACCCCTACCCGTCCTACTCTCCCAAGGCATGCCCGCATAAGGCGGACCTCTATGTGTGGGGAAGATGAGACCCCTAACCATGAAAGCATGTAGCCCTAAAGGTACGGCCGGTATGCGGGTGTAAGCAGAAAAGTCGACACCAAAACTCCTAGCAATGTGGGTAACTATCCCACCATATCCAATGTTCCCCTTCTTCTTGTTCTTGAGCTTGCTCATCGTAGCAGCCAAGAGAGTAGCACAATCTGCACGGCGTCCATAAAGCATGCAGTAAAGCAAGAATAGCTCATCCGTCTTAATCTTTTGGGGCGTCTCCGTCCTAGGAAAGAGACACTCCGAAAGAACACGGTGAGCTATCTTCAAGGCTAGATGGTACATCAATCTAGCCTTGGTGTCAGCGGGTTGCCAGCGATCCTCGCTAGCGTAAACCATAGCCACCTCTTCCCAAAAGTCCTTGGGGTAAACTCCACTCGGAAATCGACCATTGAAGGTCTCATGGAATCCAAAAATCATCCCAAACTCACGGATACTCAACTGATAATCTCTCTCCATAAGGCGGAAAGAGACGGTCTTGTCGACGTGGCTGTACTCAAAGGACGTCACAACCTCCCGAGTAATCTCCTCATATGCGTCTTCTCGGATGGCCGAGAAGACAACTAATCCGGCTCTATCCAAGAGCCAAGTGAGGTCATCAACGATGTTAAGAGGAACTAGATCCTCCAACAACAAATATCTAGGGCCAATCACTGGCCTCTCCTTGATCCTATCAAGTGTAGCAAGATGGTCATCGTGTATGGTCGGGACTCTAGGGTGAGGGGGTGAAGATGGAGGTGAAGGTGATGATGGAGGTGAAGGTGAAGAGGGTGGTGGTGCCCTAGAGGATGAGGAGGAGGAGGGATTACCCTTCCTCTTCTTATTCTGCCCATTTTTCTTCTCCTTTATCTTCCCCGAAACTCTCCTCACAAAGTCCATTCTGTCAGAAATTACGGTCTGTTCTTCCAAAACCACGGCCGTAATTCACCCAGTGACCGTGGTTCGTCTCAGAAAATCACAAATCTCAGCAATTTCACAATCAATCTCCACAACAGGCTGTCCTAGTCTAATTTCCTCAATTCTCAATCAGTTCTTCCTAAAAATCTCTAACAAAAACAACCGAATCAGCAAGAATCAAGAAGGGAAAAGAAAACCTCTTTTTCGGATTGAAAAACCCAAAATGCGCGTTTGTTGGTGAATTTCCGTTCGATTCGTCGCTTGGATCTTGTTTGTGGTTGAATTTGCTGCAGTTTGGGAAGAAGAATCGTTGAAAACGATTAGGAAACGAAGATTTGAGAGGGGGTCGTGGTGTTTCGGCACTTAGGTCATGGAAAGAGGGATTTTTGGGATGAAATTGTGAAGAATGTGGCTTATATAGTTGCAGGCAAAATTTTGAAAATCACGGTCTGTCGGGGTGTTCCACGGCCGTGGAAGTGTACGGAACCGTGGTTTTGGTGATTTTTCAAAGGCTTTTGGAAATTACGGCCACTGTAGCTATGACGACCGTAATTTAGACCGTGGAACCCTCTGTAAAGCTCCAAAGTCCAAATTTCGTCACTCTTCTTCAACATCATCCTTCTCTTTTCCTTTTCCATTGGTCCTACATCCAAAAACACGAACACGCCGGAGGAAATCGAGGCAAAAACAAAGCAAAAACGTTTATACTAAACTAATCTATGAATCGAAAATAAAAACAAAAATGCAATACCTTGGGTTGCCTCCCAAGAAGCGCTTTGTTTAAGGTCCGTAGCTAGACCAATCTCGCACTTATTCGAGTGCGGTAGGCGCAAACTCCTCAGTTTGGAGTTCCGGCGTGTACTTCTTGAGTCGTTGGCCGTTCACCTTAAAACTTCCGCTCGCTTCACCCCATACTTCAACTGCACCATGGGGGAAAATACGCTTAATTAGAAAAGGTCCGGTCCAACGGGATTTAAGCTTACCTGGAAAGAGGCGAAGTCTTGAATTGAAGAGGAGAACTTGATCTCCTTCTTTGAAGTCCTTTGGGATGATATGCTTATCATGCCAACGCTTTGCTCTTTCCTTGTAGATTTTAGCGTTTTCATAAGCATTCAAGCGGAGTTCATCCAGCTCATTGATGTCGAGGAGACGCTTCTCTCCCGCTTCCTTCATGCCGAAATTCAGCCACTTGATAGCCCAAAATGCTTTGTGTTCCAACTCCACCGGCAAGTGACAAGACTTCCCATACACAAGGTTGTATGGTGTGGTTCCTATGGGAGTCTTGTATGCAGTCCGGTATGCCCATAATGCATCATCAAGCTTCAAGGACCAATCCTTCCTAGTCCTTGAAACCGTCTTCTCTAAGATTCCTTTGATCTCCCTATTTGAGATCTCAACTTGTCCACTTGTTTGTGGATGGTAAGGGGTAGCGATCTTGTGAGTAACCCCATACTTAGCTAGAAGAGCTTCAAAGCGGCGGGCTATGAAGTGAGAACCTCCGTCACTAATGATCGTCCTTGGCGTCCCAAATCGCGGGAAAATGGTCTTGTTGAAGAACTTAACCACCACCATGGCATCATTGGTGGGAGAGGCAATTGCTTCCACCCATCTAGAAACGTAGTCTACCGCCAATAGTATGTATTGGTTTCCACAAGAAGATGGGAATGGTCCCATGAAATCGACTCCCCAAACGTCGAAAATCTCCACCTCTTGGATGTTGTTGAGGGGCATCTCGTTCCTTCAAGAAATATTGCCTGTTCTTTGACAAGCATCGCAACAAGAAACAAAGGATTGCACATCTCTAAACAAAGTAGGCCAAAAGAATCCAGATTGCAATACCTTTGCGCTAGTCTTGTTTGAACTAGCGTGTCCTCCACAAGGTAGTGAATGACAATGACGGATGACACTTTGCATCTCATCTTCCGGCACACATCGCCGAATGATGCCATCCGGACCTCTCTTAAAGAGGAGAGGCTCGTTCCAATAGTATTCCCGGACGTCCTTGAAGAACTTCTTCCTTTGTGCGTAGGATAGTCCGGGTGGTATCTCTTGGCAAACCAAATAGTTAACAAAATCAGCAAACCATGGTTCGTTACCTTTGGAGATCACGTTGATGCACTCCTCTATGATATGTAGGTGTTCGTCCGGAAAGGAGTCATCAATGGGTAGATGGTCGTCCTCTAGATGTGTTAGACGACTCAAATGATCCGCAACAGAATTTTCTGAACCTTTCTTGTCGCGGATCTCAAGATCGAATTCTTGTAGGAGAAGAATCCATCTAATCAGCCTTGGTTTCGCATCTTTCTTCGCAAGGAGGTACCGGATCGCAGCATGATCCGTGTAGACAATCACCTTTGCACCTACAAGATAAGAGCGAAACTTGTCAATAGCATAGACAATGGCTAAAAACACTTTCTCGGTAGTGGCGTAGTTGAGATGCGCTTCATCTAGTGTCTTGCTAGCATAGTATATGGCATGGGTTCGCCCTTCCTTTCGTTGTCCAAGAACAGCTCCAATAGCTACGTCAGTAGCGTCGCACATAATCTCAAAGGGTAGAGTCCAATCCGGAGGTTGGATAATAGGTGTTGAGATTAGAGCTTGCCGAATGGTGTTGAACGCATCTAAACATTCCTGCGAAAACTCAAAAACTGCATCCTTCATCAATAGATTAGTGAGTGGTTTTGATATCTTAGAAAAGTCCTTGATGAAACGTCTATAAAATCCAGCATGTCCTAGGAAACTTCTTATCCCTTTCACCGAAATTGGGGGAGGAAGTTTCTCTATGGTCTCTATCTTAGCTTTGTCTACTTCTATCCCTCTACTAGAGACTAAGTGACCTAATACGATTCCTTCCTTAACCATGAATTGACACTTCTCCCAATTAAGAACTAGATTAGTGTCTTCACACCTTTGCAAAACAAGAGAAAGGTTAGAAAGGCAATCGTTAAAAGAGGAACCGTATACGGAGAAGTCGTCCATGAAGACTTCCATGACTTCCTCTACGTATTCGGAGAAGATGGCCATCATACACCGTTGGAAGGTGGCTGGGGCATTGCAAAGCCCGAATGGCATTCTCCTATAAGCAAACGTACCCCATGGGCACGTGAATGTGGTCTTCTCCTGATCGTCCGGATGTATCGGAATCTGAAAGAAACCACTATAGCCGTCAAGGTAGCAAAAATGTGAATGTTGCGCTAACCTTTCAAGCATTTGATCATTGAATGGCAATGGAAAATGATCCTTCCGCGTTGCATTGTTGAGCTTGCGGTAGTCTATGCACATCCGCCATCCAGTCATGGTTCGGGTAGGAATGAGTTTGTTGTTCTTGTTGGTGATGACCGTCATTCCTCCCTTCTTCGGAACTACTTGAACTGGACTCACCCACTTACTATCGGAGATAGGATAGATGATACCTGCATCAAGAAGTTTAAGGATTTCCTTCTTGACAACCTCCTTCATGGTCGGATTCAACCGCCTTTGAGGTTGTCTCGAAGTTCTAAAGTCTTCCTCCATTAGTATCTTATGCATGCATAGGGAGGGTTTAATTCCTACTAAGTCCTCGATAGTATAGCCTATAGCCTTCCTATGTTTCTTAAGGACAATCATGAGCTATTCATGTTCATCTATGCTTAGGTCGGAACTAACAATAACCGGAAAGGTAGAATTAGATCCTAGAAAAGCGTACCTTAGATGAGTAGGAAGTGGTTTGAGTTCCATTGTTTTCGGAGCTTCCAACGATCCTTGAGAAGAATCCGATGTTTCCTTAGAAGTTTCTAAGGGTGATGAGTGTGTTGGAGAAGAATCGGAAGAAGTCGAAGAGATGTCTCGATCACTCTCTTCCACGGCCAAAATTACGGGTGGATCTTGTCCTCCACGGCCGTGGTTTAGGGCGTGGAAGGGAAATACGGTTGTCACATCTTCTCCACGGCCGTATAATCCCCTGGAATGAGGCATGATTTTGGTTGTGGAATCCACGGTCGTGGAATACAGGGTATGACCGTGGATTCTGACATTCTCAGCCTCATCGTGGAGTTTCTCAAACTCCTCTTCATGCATCTCTTCTTGTGCTTCTAAGGCTTCAATTGCCTCATTGCACTCTTCATCTTCCCCTACATTGGTTAGACTCATAGTGATAACTTTTTGTAAAGGATCGTTAAAGAGAATCGCGCTTACCTCCTCTCTAGACAACCCTTCTTCATCTTGGATATCGTAAATATCCTCATCAAAGATTGGCTCCTTCACTAGAGTGGAAAGAACGAACTCTACTTTCTCTTCTCCTATGTCAAAAGCGAGTCTACCATTCTTGCAATCGACTATGCAGCCGGAAGTTGCAAGAAACGGTCTTCCGAGTATGATCGGGACCGGACTATCTGCAGGAATGTCAAGCACGACAAAATCAATGGGAACAAAGAATTTACCTAGCTTGACCGGGACGTCTTCTACAATACCGACGGGGCGAGTGATGGATCGATCCGCCATGTATAACATCATCTTCACCGGTTTAGGGTCACCTAAACCGATCTTCCTATACAATGCAAGTGGTATGATGCTCACACTTGCTCCTAAGTCACATAAAGCGTCATATGTGACATCTCCCACTCCAATGGGAATGCAAAATGACCCCGGATCTTTCAGCTTTGGGGGCATTTTCTCCTTCATGGTCTTGATGAGGTCCGAAGAATCCGAACTCATCTTGACCTCGCCGAAGTCTTCTAGCTTCTTCTTGTTGGAGAGGAGCTCCTTCAAGAACTTGCCGTAACCCGGCATACCTACAATAGCATCAATGAATGGTATGTTAATATGCAGCTTACTCATAAGTTCTATGAACTTACCGAATTGTTTGTCTAGGCGCGCTCGCGCTCTAGATTGAGGGAATGGAAGGGGAGGTTTGTAAGCTGGAGGAGGAACGTAGACGTCTTCCTTCTCCTTCCCCTTCTCTTTTCCCTTCTCTACGGGGACTTCAACGAACGTAGGCTGCGGATCGGTGGTTGTCACTCCGCTCCTAGTTGTAATCGCCATCACCCTTCCCTTAGGGTTGTCCTCCGTCTTTCCTGGAAGTTTCCCTTGATTTCTAGGAACTTCCTCCGCGTGGTTGAACATTTGGTTTTCTAGAACCTTTTGAGCTTTGTCAACCTTAGAAACTTGATCATCAACCTTGATGAGGCGGTTCTCCAACCCTTGAAGCTTTCCCAAAATCGTTTCCAATATGGGATCGGGCTTCTCCTTCCCCGAAGTGTTTCCTCCATTAGATGATTGCCCCTGGCTTTTCAAAGGAGTAGAGGAAGAGGAAGGTGGAGTTAGTGAATTTGAGTTGGAAGGGTAAGAGTTACCGGAATTTTGTTGATTGGAGCGCCAATTGTTGTTGTTTGAACCCCTATTGTTGTTCCAATCGTTGTTCCGGTTGTTGTTGTTTCCATTCCAATTGTTATTCCGGTTGTTGTTCTGGTTATTGTTGTTGTCGCCATTGTTGTTGCCCAAATAACCAACATCCTTCCCTTGTTGCTTTGGGAAGTTGGTCTTGATAGCCTCCTTCAACTCTTTGATCTCATTGTTGAGGGAGAAAATCTGATTTTGAGCTTCGTGTGTGAGCTTTGCTCCTTGCTCCACACGATTTCCCTCCACTTTCCGGTGGGAATACTTCTCTATGACTCTTGCTTGCTTCTCAATGAAGTCCCAAGCGTCATCTTCTCTCATGTCCATGAACGTTCCACATGAGAGGGATTGGAGGTTGAATTGCGTTCCCGCATCCAGCCCCTTGTAGTAGATTTCCAACAAGGCAAGTTTGGATATGCCATGATGAGGGCAATCCAAGAGCAAATCCTGAAACCTTTCCCAAGATTGAAACAAACTTTCGTTAGATCTCATGGAAAAAGCATTAATCTTACCTCTAAGTTCCACCGTTTTGGATGGAGGAAAGAATTTGGTGAGGAACTCCGCGGAAAGGTCTTCCCACGTATCTAGTTTCCCACTAGGAAGAGCTTGATACCAAGATAACGCTTTCCCTTTCAAAGAGAAGAAGAAAGGCTTGAGCTTATAGCTGTTGGTAGTAGCACTCTTCGGTCTCATTGTCTCCATCATACACTCAAAGTTCTGCAAGTGTTGGTGTGGAGATTCAGTGCTTGTCCCGCCAAATTGGTTTTGGCGAACAAGAGTAATGACTTGAGGGTTGAAGCTAAACCCTTGCACATCTTCAGCATCGAAATTCACGCCCAAGCGGCGTGGTTGTTGTGTTGGATCCATCCGCTGGCCAAGAGTTCTCGGCTCATTATCCACACGTTCGATCCTCGCATTCCTTGGTGGAACACGACGATTGACAGCTTCCCGTGGATGGAAAGGATTCACATTGATCGTGGGATCAATCTCCTCTAACGGTGGCATGGAAGAATCACTATCATCAGCGGATGAGTGACTTTTTCTTCTAGACCTTGATGCTTTCCTTGAGGATTTCTTGCTTCCCTTATTCTTAAGGTCGCTCATTACATTGGAGTTGAGCTTCCTTCTCCGCTAACTCCGCCTGAAGATCACGTTCGTGTCCTTCAGCCATCTTCTTTTCCTTGCGCTTTTGCCTTAAAGTTTTCTCTAGCTCTTGATCAAGAGGCAAGAGATCTTCGGTGTTCCTAGACCTGCGCATGCACTCAAAGTAATATCAAATAACGAGAGCAAGCTCCCAAGCTTGACAACCGGCTACTGAATTCGGCCGAAACCAAATCCCCGGCAACGGCGCCAAAAACTTGTTCGCCCCTAGAGGTGTGTGCAAATAAGTTTTAAATTTATAAAACTAGAATCAAGCAAGCGAACCCGCAGTGTACGGATCGACGTAGTTAAGCAAGAATTCCAGAGTATCGAACACAGGGATTTGGGTGGGAACAAATTCAATTGCAGATTATCAAGCGAGTAAATATGAGAGTTTTGCAAATATTGGGAAAACAACAATCCTAAAGATCCAGGTATCCAGTTGTGGCAATCGATTCAAGATATACTAATGATATAAAGACAGAGTCGAGATATGCAAAGGTACGCTAATGTAAGGTAATCGTACGGTGAAGTTCCAAAAACCTTATATGACTCACCTACAAGACACTTCCTATACAGGTTGTTGAGGCTCAATATAGAAAGGTTCTAAAAGCAAGAATTAATGTCAAATACCCAAACTTGTAATCCAAAGATCAAGACTAACTTAGCCGATTATGGTTATGACACTCACAAGCGAGGTAGAGGTTGTTGAGGCTTCACTACCACCTAGAAAAGACAAGTCTAAACTAAGTTAAAGAAAATCTTTAACTTTGGACTAAAGTAAAAGCAGGTTCGTAAACTTAAGGGAAATTACGATTAGATCTTGAGACTCCACGGCCGTGGAACTCAAGAACAACCCGTAATTTAGGGTTCGTTGACGATTCTCTCTAACTCTTAGGGTCTAATCTGTTTACGATCGATCTATCATCATCTAATCCACAACTATCAATCCTTCACCTTAGAATTGTTAAGGGTTTTTAGCCAATAACCGTCATGTTGATATCAATTCAAGGATTAAAAGATAGAAAGATGAAAACTTCAGAAAACTTTCAATAATCTTCAAACTAATCTCAAAGTCACAATCGAGAACAAATATTGTCAATGGATTCGGAATAAAGAAAACAATCACAATCTTAGGAGAGAAGGAAGAACGGGATGTCAATCCGTTTTCCAAATCAAACCTAAACAAGAAGAGAGATCTTCTTGCAACAATCTTCCAAAAACTTCAATCTTCCGCCAATCCGGAGATCTCCAATGAGATGTCGATGACGGGTTTGCAGAAATCGCCAAACTCCCTTAGCCAAGATTCCTTCTTGCGAAGATGTGGAAGACGTCCTAAGCGAAGATGAACGGGGGCTAAGCGAGGATGAATGCCGCTAAGCGAGGATAAGCGATGATGACGGAATCTCCTTCTGTCCGTCTTTTTAAAGGGCAAGATAAAATATCGGCCCGGCCCAATCTTCAAAAGATCGTGGCTTCAGAATGTGGCGAAAAAGATCGCCAAGATCACGGTCGTGGAAGATTTCACGTCCGTAATTTAGAGCGTGGATTATGTCACGGTTTGGACCATATGTTCCACGGCCGTAATAGTTACTGGAATGCATCACGCCTCTCTTTGTAGTGTTCCACGGCCGTGGAACTAAACGTGGTTTGTAGTACGGCCGTATTTTAGAGCGTGGTTTAGGGCAAGAACGTGATTCTTCCCTAGCCTCGTACATTCCTCAAGTTGAACTCCAATTTGCTCCTAATAATGCCCTCAATCCATGGACATATTCAATCAACTCTTCTTTGCTCGATTCCGCTCGGAAATGACTCTCAATCACCTATAATCAACATAAAGCTAGTGTAGACATCCATATCGACAATATAGGTAATACTAGCTCACATATGCAATGATGCTCAATTAAAGACTATCAATATGAATCAAATACGTTTAGAAAACGTGCATAAAATATCACAATATTTCATGCTAACAGTAAGCCTTAGAGGGAACTAAGGGTATGAAAGGCTCAACAAAGACTAGGATTTGGGCAATCTGAAACCTAAGCATAAAGATATAACATAAACGGATCAACTAAAGAAATCTCGGATTTTTCTAAGGAAAATCTCAGCCAAGAATCTCAAGAATAGGCCGAGATTCGACTGCTCGAAGGTTAAACCAACTCTTCAGGGTTCAATCTAACGTAAAGGCTTAGTCTATCATCATCTAAACCACAACCATCAACCAATCACCCTAGAAATGCAAGGGTTTTAGCCAACAAGACACATATTCAAACCAAGAAAAATAAAAGAAAGAAACAAGAAACTCCTAAACCAATGAAACTAACCGCTTCCGCACTCCTATGCTTCCATGGGACATCATCAAGCTTTGTATCCCAACCTTTCCTGGACCGAGAGATTAATTTCTCTAGAAACCTCTTAGGTTCAGCATTCAAGATCTTCTCTTGACCACTAGCTCGAGGATGATATAGGGTTCTTACTACACGGTAGACCCCATACTTGAAAAAAGAACACTTGCTTGCCTCAGCGGTGAAGCGCTTGCCAACATCAATCATCATAGTCCGAGGCGTGTTAAGCCTTAGGAGGGTGAACTTGTTGAAGGTTCTCAAATCCATCCTAGTATTGTTAACTTTTTGCAGGACTGGTATAGGCTTCATATTGACTTTGGGAGGTTCCATCGGTAGAGACCTCCAACTCTTAGGTGCTTCCCGGGAATGTTTGGGATTTTCAAAGAGATTAAAAGTAAATACCGGGCGAAGAATTTCAAGCTTTGAGTTGGAATCATGCCAAGATGACAATCTGCACATGAAATCTCTCCCATCTCCTCCGGTTTTACCTCAATCTTGGCCAATGGTTCAACAGTTTGACCAAGGTGTTCTACATCTTCCTCTTCTTCGAGAATTGTAAGAGGAGCTTCGGAGTCGACAAAAGGAATGCTCAAAACTTGGAGTTCTTCGTTGCAATTCTCCTCTGGTTGAGTGTTTTTTAACAGGGGTCCATATGCGATCAAGGTTATCCAACCTCCTCATTATGTGTTCGAACGTTGATTTAAATTGATCCTCAAGAGGTTGTTGTGGAAGTTGCACTTGAGGCATCGGAGGTTCGTCAGCTTGTCCAAATATCTTATAGGAGGTGTAAACATCCTTCCAATATTCAAGCTCATCCTCAATAGCTTCCTCCCTTTGTCTTGCAATCCATCTCTCGTATTCTTGATGACATGAATTATAACCTATTTTTAGGCATGTATTTATGTAGATTTTCCCTTTATTTTGCATGCATAGACATACATTCATGGCATTTATGGTTATATTCACCTACTTTGCAAGAGTAGAGGTCTACATAGAGTTTTATTGCATTTTAGGTAATTTGCCGAATTTTGGAGCGAAATGGCATATTTTATGGATCAAGCCTTAAAGCGGAACAAAAAGGAGCTTAAAAGAAAGTTACGACGCGCCAAAGTATCTTCTGATATCGTTTGACGCGCCAAAGTATATTCTGATACCATCTAACGCGGCAAAATATTTTCTGATACCATCTGACACGGAAAAGTATTCTGTGATACAGTCTGACGCGGCCCAAAGTATTTTCTAATACCAGCGGACTCGACTTCTTTTCAACATAAATATTTAGGGTTTTATCCTTAAACCCTAGATTTATTCCTACAAATATTCGAGAGCCTTCAACATTGAAGGGGAGCCAAAATCTCCAAAAGGGGAGACTTAGAGGGAGTCAAATTCTCCAAAGGACTTGGAGCCCCGATGTTAGGGACGGTGACAGCCCCGGGACTTGGAGCCGTGCTTAGCTTTGCTTTACCGCTGTTTAGAGTTCCGCTTAGAGTTTGGAGACGGCCTTAAGGTTTCATTTTGATAGCATGAATTATAGTCTACATTTTGGAACTTGTTTAGACGTTTTATCTTCAATAATCTGCATGTTTGGATGTATATTATGTGATTATATTGTCGTTTCATCTACCTTTACGGGAATCGAGGTCTACACCAAGTTTTGTTGTAATCGTAGGCAAAATGGCACATTTTGGACTAAAATGGAGCTATGAAGCAAGGGAGTCATTGGAACTACATTTAGGTTCTTAAAAGAGAACTCAGGAAGCAAGGAATTAACAAAGAAGATTTACTTTGGACCAGATTTGAGAGATTTCACATTCAGCTGAAATTCACCTCGGTCAGCTACATTACCATCTCGACCGAGGTGATCTTGAGGAGCGTCTCGACCGAGGCGAATACCTTGACGCGGTGAGATATATTTTATTTGGTTGAGATCTTTTATTTTTGGAAAGAGAGATCTTTTATTTTTGAGCTGGATTTCTGGAAGGAAGATCATATATTTGGGAGATCTATTTTTGAGATATGGATATATTTTATTGGAAAATTATCTTTTTAAGATATTTTATCTTTGGAAGATAATTCTCCTATATAAAGGGTTTGATTTTCCACAAGTTGGAACCATGCTTAGAGGTTGAGAGCATCCAGCAATTAAGAGATTTTTCTGAAGCTTTGAATAAAGGAAGGAAGATCGAAGATCAATCAAAGAAGGTTTGATAGTTCGGATATAGCTTTTAAAGGGATTTGTAAAACTTTCTTAGATTCCCTTTGGTTCGATTGTCTTGTTGGATTTGTGATCCAAGGAACGCTTATTTGTGTGATATTTGATTCAGTTATTGAAGCCTTGTTCTTAAGGTTTTTGTGTTCAAATATTCATTCTCTTCCCATATATTTGATTATTGCATTCATGATGATGAGTGGCTAATTTCCTTGTGCGATTCTAGGGTGATTGGCGGAAAGTTGTGGGAAAGACGATGATAGAATGATCTTAATCCCAGTAGGACCCTGAAAGCTCGAGTCTTTACCCTTAACCCTAGAACATCTCGTTCATTCGATGAACATCTCGGCCGGGGTGGAACTTGACTGACCGAGGTGACCTTTTGATCCGAAACTGAGAGTTAAGTGTTAGAGTTTGCCAAATCCTATTCTTATTATACCTTTCCTGGTTCAATGCAAGCCTAGGATGAGACTTACCCGGTAATTTCTTTGTTTATTTACCCAAGATCATAAGTGTAGGTAATAAAGGTTTATCCTTTACTGGGGTTTGAGTGTGCCTTCATCCCATCTTTGTGAGTTAGCTTGAGACTTACCCAGTAAAGGTTGATTCTATTCTCTTAGTTGGTATGTTGGTCTGAGATTATAGTTCCTTTACTTAGTATCTTGAGACTTACCCGGTAATAGGTTCTTTGGTTTGGAATTGTGAGTAAGGAGACTTACCCGGTGATCTATTTCACTTTATTAAAACCTTCCCTTTGCAAAATCTCAGCTTTGTCCGCTTATCTTTAGATCTTGAGTTGGAACCACAACTAGATGCTTTAATCCCTAGAATTGCATATTTCTCTTAATTGACTTTATCTTCATCTTTGATTGTTTTAATCGCTTTTGTGGTTAGTAATTACATTGACTACTTACACTTGCTTAGGTTTCACCTAAGTCCCTGTGATCGACCCCCGAAATACTTGCTTTTTATTACGATTGACCCGTACACTGCGGGTTCGCATCCTTGTTTTAAGCATACTTCTTCGGTTATAAATTTAAAGCTTGCACACACCTTTTGGAGCGAATACATTTCAACCTTAAGGATTGGAGATTCGTGGAAGACGTATTTTTAGAGATTTGTGTACTTTGTGAGATTTCTTAGGGTTTTCATTGAAGGACGGCTTGAAATCCCGTTCTTTGTGACTTCTCTAGATCTTTGTGGATGTGGAATGTAGGAGTGTTGGGTCGGGTCAAAAGGGTAGCCCATGATCTGCTGATACTGGATCTCCATCATCCGACGCTGATAATGCTGGCTCTACAACATCTGATGCGTCCAACCATCAATACATCGGTGCTGGTCCTCAAAACGCTCATGAATGTCAACGGTCAGGGCTGCGTAAGCGTCGATCATCTGATTAGTGAGATCATTAATCCTCTGGTGTGCCTCAGGATCTCTGAACCTGCGGTGTGATCTGCGCTGAGGTGGTGGTGGTGGTGCTGCTTTCTCCTCCTCTGTCGCCTCATCATCCAAATTGACAACGGGAACACTAGGGCCGCCGGTATTAGTACCGGTCTCCATGGCAGCTCCTCCATCATACTCCTCCTCATCATCAGCAGCAGCGTCTCTGGCATCCTGCATGTAAAGAAACTAGGCAGCATACCAGTACTGACGGTCAAAGACAAAGAACTGAGCCGACTACAAAATGCCTTCTAGAGCTGTCGTCTCCCATGGAATGGCAACGTAAGGCGTGCCAAGGCCACGACGAAAGAGAATACGTCTCGTGATCATCTCCTGCAATCCGAGCGGCTTCGCAGCCGCAACCAATGTACACACAGAAAGATCCAAACCCATAGCAGTAGCAATGTGGGTCACCAGCCCTCCACAACAAATATCTCCTCTAGACTTGCCCTTGATCTTGTGCAAGTCCTCAGCTAGCATAGCAGCAAAATTGGGAACTCCCCCTGTGACCATACATAATAATCTCAACAACTCCCCTTGTCGGACCTTCTGGGGCATCTCAGTACGCACCAGAAGAGTCTTACTAAAAATCCTGTGAGCTAGGCGGAAATCAAGGTGGAATATGATGTGCTCCCGGGAATCTTCGGGTCTCCACCTATCACTATGCTCAGTCACATGGGCTATCTCGCCCAAAAAACCTTGAGCTATAACTCGGGAAGGAAATTCAAAAACTGTGGGGGTAGGGAAACCAAAAATCTCCCTGAAGTGATCCATAGACACCACATAATTCCGGTTCAGCAACCGGTGCTTGACTCCACTGTGCTCCGGCACGTAAGTGACGGAACTCACAAACTCCATAGTCGGATCCAGATAAGTCGGAGCTCTAATCTCCACGAACTCCTCAAGTCCTACCATGGAGGTCATCTTCCTCAAGTCCTCCGCCACATATAGACACTCGAAGGCAGCTGTAACACCCCAAATTCTGAGAACTCGGGGAGCTACTGGTTAGGACCTCACAATGGGTCCCGACCATAGTTTGACAACAATTTTACTTGGATCTTACAACAAGGCACAAAAGTATTTAAAACATTTGAAAACTGTAAACAATATATACATGGAGAATATGTATCAGCCTTACAAGAAACGCTACTAAAATGATGCATATGAAGAACAAAAGACATCCCCGTCCCCAACTAAATGAGTACGTGGACCCGGCTGACCATTTCCTCCGGATCTCTCTACAACTGTCTTAACCTGCAAGGCATCTACAAGCGGTATAAAACCGTTAGCTAACATTCTATGCATAAGTATAATGGTAAAAGCACAAACACACAACATACACAATCAACATGCAACACTCAATCCTTTTATTATCTTTAATTAGGTGATAGGTTATTACTAATGATGCTTATTTTGTGACACGAGGGATTCCCAAACCTCGCCCCTGTTCCCGTTTACCAACGCGGAATGGTACTAATGCATCTGACCGTCTACCGGACTGGGCTGTTCGCAGGGAACCTCCTAGACTCTCGCAAGAGCTAGGCAGATGATGTCACGACCCGTTATCATACACTTGGGTCAATTACGTAAATAATAAAGTCAGCCTAATCCGGTTTTGTTGTTTATCATAACTAACAAACACCACTCATACACATCACACTCATACAAGAAGCCAGCTAAGTAAGTCCGGGGACTTACCTGAATCAGATCTCGATTCGCTTAATCACAACTCAATCTGTAACCGTATAACTCAGTTGCCTGTCAAAGGAGGCAAGTGTGTCAGCACACTTTCTAGGTAATTTGAAGTCTAAGACTTCTAAGGTAATAGATCCTATTAGAACAGAATTTAATACAATACCAATTTATGGTAAAATGACTATTTTACCCTTGGTCCCGAAACTTCCAAAAATTCCATAATTCAAGCCTAAACTCTTATTTGAGACTAAAAAGTCATATTCTAACTCCTAAAGATGATTTTGGTTACAAACTGGCAATTTACCCATTTTCCTATTTTCCGAAAGATCGTTAAGGTCCATCTTCGGCATCAAATAAAAAATTCGGATAAACTTATAAATATTCCGAAATAATTCTCTAGACCATCTATGATATCTCATCTACTCCTAGGAGCAAGAATTTCCTAAAACTGTTCACCCTTCAATTCTACAAAAACTTCCAAAGTTGGTTACAACACTTGAAGTTTCCTATACTTAGCCAAAATCTGAGTACACTTTGAAAAATCATAACTCCTAAACCACTCGCTAGATTTATCCCAACTTTTGATATGTTCTACTATAATATGTCAACTATATCATATCCAAAATTCAAGTCCAACAGAGATTAAAAGCTTATTCAAAACTATCTCCCAAAACAGCCTCCCATGCTGTTTTTCTAAACTCAGCACATTTATAAAAAAAAACTGCACGAGGAGTCACTTTGCAACATCATAACTCTCAAACCGTAACTCCGATTCTTCCCAAATTTTAGTATGATCTACTGACTACAACATATCCAAAATTCAGCCAAAAAGAAGAAGTCTAACTTACCCAAATCTGGATCACAAAACTAGCAGTTTTTTCAACACTTAAGAAATTTCAGCACAACAGAAAAAAAAAAACTGTTTACGACCCAATCTTTGAAAATTCATAAATCCTAAACCACTCGCTGGATTCCTCTCAAATTTTAATATGTTCTACCACAATATCCCAGCTATAACATATAAAAATTTCAGCCATAATGGATCAGTCTTTCATACCTAAATCTGGTCATCAAGCTGGCTGTTTCTCGTGACAATGTGCTTGTTGTTACTGTTGCTGTGGTGCAGTTCGTGACAGGAGCATAAGCAGTGAAGGCTGGGATGCTTTGGCTCAACAGCAGTGGCTTAGGGACAGCGAGGTGTGGATCACATGGTGCAACAGTAGTGATTTTGTCGATAGAAGAGAGAGGTCCGAGAGAAGGAGTCCTTGTCTGATTCCGGCTGTAGGGAGTACAACAGTGATCAACCTATATGCAGCAAGGTCAAGAGCAGTGGTTTGCACACCACAGGGGAGAGATCGACATTTACTTGTACGCCTGTCTTCTGGAGAATCCTTTGCACGGAGGGAAGATTGCGCAACTGCACTCTCCAAATCTGGACGTGGTAGGAGGTAGCGTACGTGCGAGATCTATGGGTATGGGTTGTTCAATAAGGAAAGGAAACCGAGAGAGAAGCGGAAGGATAAGAGAGAGGTTGGTAGTGTAACGGTTGTTCTCCTGGACTTCTATCTTCACCGGTTATGGAGGGCAAGGCGCTGCAGCTGGGTTGGCGTGAGGTGAGGCAGAGTTGGGCTGGCGTTAGGCAAGCGGGCCTGCTGGGCTTCCTACACGAGAGCTGCTCGAGGCTGTTGGGCTTGTCATCCTTCAGGGCATGGGCTGGAACAAGGAGGCAAAAGTGAGATGAAATAAAAGAGGAAGGGAGTGGGCTGCAAACATAGGCAAAAGGTTGGGTTGAAGTAAGGTAAGAAGAAGTGGGCTGAAAGTTTTGTCAAGACTTATCAAAAACTCGTCATGGCTGTCAGGCCCATGCATGACTTCATCACAGAGTTGTCGGGCTTCGTCATGACCTCGTCTCAGCTCTGTCATGGTCTCGTCACAGCTTTGTCACAGTCTCGTCTCAGCCTTGTCATGATCTCGTCTAAAGTCGTCGTTAAGGATTAATTATAAGAATTAGAGTTTGATATAATTCTATCATTTTATGTGAATTAAATTCTACATAAAATGATAAATAATTATAAGAATTAGGGTTTGAAATAATTCTATCATTTTATGTGAATTAAATTCTACATAAAGTGATAAAATTTGTGAAGAAAGAAATACTAGATAGAATGGGAACCGTCAACGGCTCGAAGTCCGAATGGATTCGGAATTAAACGGAATAGAAATTTCTGGATATTACAGCAGCAATGTCAAGAAAACGCGGGGAAACGATAGGACGCCCGCAAATACGGTCATAGTCAGTCTGGTGTCGCTCGTGGATCACCGGAATCGAATATTGTGAAGCAGAAGAAGGAGAGGAATTGTGGGAACTACTAGGTCTATCTTTCAAGACCAACAGGCGATCAGATCTGCTACTCATGATTTCTGACAAGTTCACCTCGGTTGCCTCAAGAACACCTCGGCCGAGACACAGCCGACTAGACCAAGGCGAAGGACTATTCGTATTCACTCTTTGAATTTGTAAGTTCTTTTCCCCCAAATCACTACCAAAGGCTTCCTAGGGGGTACTTATATCCTTTTTAACAACAAATAGTGGCAACCAAAGCCAAATCTGTGCGAAATCAGGAAAAGAAGAAGAGGTTAGGGTTTTGGAACGAAATACCCAGATTCTACAAATTTGGAGTGTTTTCCTTACTGTTTGGTGCTTGGAAACTTATCCTCTTGCTTCCTCCAATGTAATGAGCCAAGAATCGTGGAAAACGAGCAAGAATCGAAGACTTGAGGGGTTTGAGCCGCCGCGGTCGAGGTAATTGTTGGGAGGGAAAAATAGAGAGAGAGAAAACCGTCTCGCCTTTTATACCCTCGCTGAATTTGATTTCACCTCGGCCGAGGTGGTCCCGACCGGACCGAGGTGTCTGACTGGATGTCAAACCTAGTCGCCTAGGTTGCCCCAAGAACATCTCGGTCGAGGTGCTATAACAGCAACCGAGATGTGTCTCAGTCAAGCTCCGTCTTCTTAATTTTTCAAACTTCTGTCCTTCCAGTGTAGCTCCTGAGTTGTAATACTTCTTTAGAAAGTACTTGGTTCCTGTTTAGAGGACGCAAAAACAAAACAAAGCAATCTATCTAAAACTAAGCTAGAAAAGGGAAAAGAAAGCAATACCTTGGGTTGCCTCCCAAGAAACGCTTGGTTTAAGGTCGCTAGTTGGACCGTACATCATCCTCAAACATGCTGGAAGATGTCCTCACCCCATACTTCACCTTCATCATGGGGTGAAACAAAGAACTCTATCCAACGTTCCAATAAATGCAAGTGCTCATCGGGAAATGAATCATCTATGGGTAGGTCATCCATCTTGAGCGATGAGAGAGGTAGCCGGCTGAGGTGATTCGCTACAGAATTCTCGGATCCCTTCTTATCGCGAATCTCTAGGTCAAACTCTTGAAGAAAGAGAATCCAACAAATGAGGCGCGGCTTTGCATCCTTCTCAGCAAGAAAGTAACGAATGGCTGCATGGTCGGTGTAAACAATAACATTTGCTCCCACTAAGTAGGAGCGAAACTTCTCAAAAGCATATACAACTGCCAAAAGCTCCTTTTCGGTGGTGGCATAGTTCAGTTGAGCTTCATATAGCGTCTTGCTAGCATAGCAAATGGCGTTGGTCCGGCCATCCTTCTTTTGTCCAAGTACCACTCCTACGGCCACATCACTAGCATCACACATGATCTCAAAGGGCAAGGTCCAATCGGGAGGTTGAATGATGGGGGCGGTAATCAACGTTTCCTTTATCCTGTAAAAATCATCAAGACATTCGTGCAAAAACTCAAAAACAACATCCTTATTCAAAAGATAAGTGAGCGGTTTAGATATTTTTGAGAAATCCTTGATGAACCTCCTGTAGAAACCTGCATGCCCGAGAAAACTCTACACACCCTTAATGGAACAAGGGGGAGGAAGTTTCTTAATAGTCTCGATCTTAGCTCGATCAACCTCAATACCTCGGTTGGAAACGAGGTGTCTTAGAAGAACTCCTTCACTAACCATGAAGTGACACTTCTCCCAATTTAGAACAAGATTAGTGTCTTCACAACGTTGTAGCACTAGAGAAAGGTTAGCCAAACAATTATCAAAAGAGGAATCATATACCGAAAAGTCATCCATGAATACCTCCATGATCTCCTCAATGTACTCGGAAAAGATAGCCACCATACAACGCTAGAAGGTAGCGGGTGCATTACACAATCCGAATGGCATCCTCCTATAAGCGAATGTCCTCATGGACAAGTGAAAGTGGTCTTCTCTTGATCATCCAGATGGATAGGAATCAGAAAGAAGCCACTATAACCATCTAGATAGCAAAAATGGAAGTGTTGAGCTAACCGTTCAAGCATTTGGTCGATGAAGGGAAGCGGGAAGTGGTCCTTCCGAGTGGCCACGTTCAGCTTCCTATAATCGATGCACATCCTCCAACCCGTAACGGTCCTAGTTGGAATCAACTCGTTGTTCTTATTCGTCACAACGGTCATCCCTCCTTTCTTCAGAACTACATGCATTGGGCTCACCCACTTGCTATCCGATATGGGAAATATGATACCTGCATCCAAAAACTTAAGAATTTCCTTCTTCATAACCTCTTTCATGATTGGATTTTACCGTCTTTGAGGTTCCCGTGAAGTCTTATGATCGTCTTCCATTAGTATCTTATGCATGCAAAAAGAAGGCTTAATACCAACAAGATCATCAATAGTATAACCCAAAGCCTTTCGATGTTTCCTCAGAACATGCATTAGTTTAGACAATTCAGTTTCAGAAAGGGAAGCACTAATGATAACGGGATAAGTAGAATCCGGACCAAGGAAAGCATACCTCAAGTGACTAGGAAGTGGTTTAAGCTCCACGATTGAGGGTGCTTTCTGAGGTGGATATGTGCTTCCTCCTTCCAGTGAAGTGGATTTAGATCGAACAACTGGACTTTCAGAAGTCTCAGTTGACATCATCTCGCTTGCGACCTCGTTTGAGGCCCAAGGTGGGTGACCGAAATGTTCTTTAGATAAGAACACCTCGCTTGGTCCAGGAAGTGCCTTGGTTGAGGTACTGGAACTGGAGCCGAAACCTAAATTGCTTTTCTTCTCCTGGATTAGTTTCTCAATCTTAGCTCCTGGATCTGCTTCCAATGCTTTTAAGCTCCGTATATCTACATCACAAGAGACATCTATGCCTTCCTCCATTAAATTAAAACTAAGAACTCTTTCAAGAGGATCGTTAATAAGGATAGAGCTCACCAATTCTCTTGATTCTTCTTCATCATAGATGTTGAAGATATCATCCTCCAGCGACTCTCCCTTCATTACAGCAAGCAATGCAAACTCCACATGATCTCCACCAATGTTGAATTTCAACTTGGCGTTCTTATAATCCACATTGCAACCCGAAGTTGCTAGAAATGGTCTCCCGAGAATGATAGGAACGGTATATCTACGGGAATGTCAAGTACAATAAAGTCTATAAGTAAGTAGAAATTACCTAACTTGATGGGAACGTCTTCCAAAATGCCCATGGAACGGGTAATGGAGTGATCCCCCATGTATAGTGTCATTTCACCGGCTTGGGGTCTCCAAGTCCGACTTTCTCACATAGCTCTAGTGGAATGATACTTACGTTGGCTCCTAGATCACATAATCCATCATAGGTTACATCCCCAACTTGAATGGGAATGCAAAATGATCCGGGATTACTTAATTTGGGTGGCATCTTCTCCTTCATGATTTGAATGAGCTCCGAAGACTTAGATGTCATCCTTACTTCCCCAAAATTTTCCAGCTTCCTTTTTCTTGATAGAATCTCTTTCAGAAACTTCCCATAGGTGGGCATCCCTATAATGGCATCAAGGAAAGGGATGTTAATATGTAGTTTATTCATAAGGTCTAGAAACTTACCAAAATGCTTGTCTACATGTGCCCTCGCTCTTGACTGAGGGAATGGAAGTGGTGGTTTATAAGTAGGAGGTGGAACATAAACTTCAGATTTATCTTTCGTTTTCTGGGGCTCCACCTTGGTTAGCACCTCAAACGAAGTGTTCGTCTGGCCGTGGCTCGATCGAGGTACTGGATCTGCAGTTTTCAATCCACTGCGTGTTGTTATTCCATAATCTATCCCTTAGGGTTGCTCTCTGTCCTTGCTGGAAGCTTCCTTGGATCTCTTGGCGCTTCATTCGCCTTGTTGAAGAATTGTTTCTCTAAGGCTTTTTGTGCCTTTGAAAATGAATTCATCGATGTCTCCATAGCGTTGAGCTTGATCAGAATTGCCTCCTGCACAACATCCTTCTTTTCTGGCTGGGACGAGCTTGATGCAGACTTCTAGCTTCTCAATGGAGTAGAAGAAGAAGAGGGGGCATTAAAAGCATTATTAGCATGAGAATAAGGGTTACCGGGATTTTGTTGATTAGATCTCCAATTGTTATTATTGGAGTTTCTATTATTGTTGTAATTGTTGTTCCGCGGCCCTTGATAGTTGCTTCTTCCTTGATATCCTCCATCTTGCTCCTTCTTTGTTTGAGCTACTAAAAGCTCCTTCAATGCTTTTACTTCATTGCTAAGCGAGGTGAGTTGAGCTCCATTTGATGATGTGTCTTGGAAGCTAACTCTCCTTGCTCCTTTTTCAGTTCCTTGATGGGAATACTTCTCCGTGTGTAAAGCTTGCTTTTCAATGAAATCCTAAGCTTCATCTATTTGCATGTCCATGAATGTGCCGGCTGAAAGTAGTTGGAGATTGAATTGAGTAGCTCCATCCAAACCTTTGAAATAAATTTCCAGCAACTCGATCTTTGGAATCCCATGATGTGGGCAATCCAATATAAGATCCTTGAATCTTTCCCATGACTTGGACAAACTCTCCTTGTCCTTCATAATAAAAGCATTGATCTTTCCCCTCAATTCAGCGGTCTTAGAGGGAGGAAAGAACTTAGTAAGAAACTCTGTCGTCATCTCTTCCCAAGTGTTGATTTTTCCGACCGGAAGAGATTGATACCAAGCAAGCGCCTTGTCTTTCAAAGAGAAATAGAAAGGCCTCAACTTGTAGTTGTTATTCTCCACTCTTGAAGGTCTCCATCAGAATCTCATAGTTTTGCAAATGCTGATGCGGAGACTCTCTCTCCAAACCTCCAAATTGACATTGTTGGATCATATTTAGAACTTGCAGTCTAAGTTCATAATCATGCACAGCTGGATCACCTAGGTTGACTCCTGGATGCCTGACTTGCTGATTGGGGTCCATCCTCTGTCCTAGGGTTTGTGGAACTCTAGCAAAAAGAACATCTCGGATAGGCATCCGAGGTGGTAAGTGTACCTCAGCCGGGGCAACTTGAACTAGGTCTTGCCTCGGTCGAGGATCTAGAATCGGTCAAGGCAGAAACTGGGCCCTTAGAGCGGCCATATATGCTTCAATTCCTTCTGTTCTGGCGCGAGTCTCGTCCTTCTCTCGCTACAGTTCTTCCTTACTAAGGTGTAGTTGTTCAAATGTCAACTTTAATTCAGCTTCAAGATCGCGATTGTCTTGATTGAGCATCTTAGCTTCTTTCAATCTTCTTTTGTAGGTCTTTTGTGGTTCAGGATCGTAGGGAACGATTTCCTTTCCAGCACGAGTTCTTAACATAAACCTAAGGAAAGATCCTGCGAAAACACTCAAGTAAAGTAGTCAATAGCAACAAGGGCAACATCCCCGAAAGACAACCGAAACCGGCTTGGTCTAGGCCAAGTCCCCGGCAACGGCGCCAAAAACCTGTTCGCTTCAAAAGGTGTGTGCAAACTTCAAAATTTATAACCAAAGAAGTATGCTTGAACAATATGAGAACCCGCAGTGTACGGATCAATTGTACTAAAAGCAAGAATTCTAGGGGTCGAACACAAGGACTATGGTGAAAGAAAGCACGGGAATCAGGTTGTCAAATAACTAATGACCACAAATTAAAGCAATCAAAGATGGTATAAAAGTCAGATAAAGGCAATGCGGATTATAGGGATTAAAGCATCCAGTTGTGGTTCCGACTCAAGATCCCAAAGGATAACGCGGACAAAGCTGAGGTTTGCGAGGGAAGGTGTTTCTAAGGTGGGAATAGATCACCGGATAAGTGTCACTACTCACTATCCCAAACCCAAGCTTCTATTACCGGATAAGTCTTAAGGTACTAAGGAAAGGAACTATAATCTCAAACCAATACACCACCCAAGCGAATAGAATCAACCTTTACCGGGTAAGTCTCAGGCTAACTCACAAAGATGGGATGAAGGCACACTCAAACCCCAATAAAGGATAAACCTTTATTATCTACACTCATGATCTTGGGCAAACAAGTAAAGGAATCATCGGGTAAGTCTCATCCTAGGCTTGCATTGAACCAGGAAAGGTATAATAAGGATAGAATTTGACAAACTTAAACTCTTAACTCAGATAAGATTCAGAAAAGGTTCACCTCGCTCAGTAATATTCCATCCCGGACGAGATGTTCAATGACTGACCGAGGTGTTCTACGGTTAAGGTAAAGACTCGAGCTTTTAGGGTCCTGCTGGGATTAAAATCATTCTATCATCGTCTTTCCCACAACTTTCAGTCAATCACCCTAGAATCGCATAAGAAACTTAGCCAACAATCATCATGAATATTCAAATTTATAAGAAAGGAATCAATATTCGAATAAGAAAACCTTAGCACAAAAAGGTCTCAATAACTCAATCAAACAAGTAACAAATCAACATTCCTCAAATCACAATCAGAAAAGACAACAAACCAAAAGAAATCTAAGAAGATCTTACAAACTCCTTCAAAGCCAACTCCAACTATGATTCCTTCCTTCCTTGAACTTCAATCCTTCAAACTTCCTTCAACTCTTCCTTCAACTTGCCTTCAAAACTCCAGAAATTCCAAGATGCTCCAAGCATGGCTGAATTGTAGAAAATCCAACCCTTTATATAGGAGAATTATCTTCCAAAGATAAGATATCTTAAAAAGATAATTTCCTAGAAATTATATCCAAATCTCTCAAAATAAATCAGCCAAATATAATATATTCCTTTAAAAAATCTAGCCAAAAATATATGATATTCTCCTTCCAAAAATAGAAGATCTCAGCCAAAAATAAAGATCTCGCCGGCGGCAGGGTATTCGCCTTGGTCGGGACGCTCCTCAAGATCACTTCGGTCGAGGTGGTACTCTAGCTGACCGAGTGAATCTCAGCTGAATGTAAATCATCTCGAATTTGGTCCAAAATCAATCCTCTTAGTCATTTCCATGCTTCCCGAGATCTTCTCAATGCTCCAAAATGTAGCTCCAATGACTCCTTAGCTTCCTTAGCTCCATTTCAGTCCAAAACGTGCCATTTTCCCTACAATTAAAACGAAACTAGGTGTAGACCTCGATTCCCACAAAGGTAGACAAAACAACAATATAATCAAAGAATATACATCTATACATGCAGATTTATGAAGATAAAACGTCTAAACCAATCCTAAAATATAGACTAAAATACATGTTATCAGTCTATGTTGCTCAACCTCCTGGTTTTGAAAATGATGAATTTCCGGATCATGTATTCAAGTTGGATAAAGCTCTTTATGGTCTTAAACAAGCTTCTCAAGCTTGGTATAAAAAGTTGTCCAAGTATCCTTTAGAAAACGATTTTCAAAGAGGTTTGATTGACAAAAATTTGTTTGTCAAAACCAGAGGCAATGATTTATAAGTAGTACAAATTTATGTTGATGATATATTATTTGGTGCTACTAATGATTCTCTATGCAAGGAATTTTCAGATATTATGTGTAGAGAATTTGAAATGAGCATAATGGGAGAGTAAAATTTCTTTCTTGGTCTACAAGTTATTCAAGCTAAGAAAAGAATCTTTCTAAACCAAAGAAAATATATATACCAAGCATTTACTCAAGAAATATAAAATGGATCAATCCAAAGTTACAAAGACTCCAATGAGTTCTACTCTTTCATTAGATCAAGACATGAATGATAAGAGTGGCATACAAAAGGAGTATTGAGGTATGATCCGTTCTTTGCTATATTTAACCGTTAGTCGACATGACATTATATTTAGCGTTTGCATGTGTGCTAGATTCCAAAGAGTCACACTTGATAGTTGTGAAAATGATTTTTTGATATCTAAACTGTATAAAGGATCTAGGGCTTTGGTATCCACGTCAAAACTCGTTTCACCTCATTGGCTATTCAAATGCAGACTTTGCAGGCTATAAGGTCGATATAAAGAGCACTTCTGGATGTTGCCAAATCTTAGGGTCATCCCTAATAATTTGGCACTCCAAGAAGCAAAATTTTATCGCCCTATCTACAACTAATGCCGAATACATAGTTGTTGGAGCCTGTTGTTCACAAATTATATGGATAGCTCAACAACTTCATGATCTTAGTTTTGATTTCAAAGGTATACCTACTAAATATGATAATACTAGTGCTATTTCAATAACCAAAAATCTTGTGCAGCATTCAAGAAGAAAGCATATCACCGTAAGACATCACTTTATACGTGATCATGTTGAAAAAGGTGACGTATCGATATCTTTTATTTCGTCTAACTTGCAGCTTGCAGATATATTTACTAAGACTCTACCTAAAGATCGATTCAATTTTATTATATTAGAGCTTGGTATGTTGAACAAGGAAGGGGGATTATATCGTTTTATTTTCTCCTTATAATACAGTATGTTTTCCATTTCAAGGCCTTGAAATGCAATTCAATGTTTTGACACGGATTCTAAAGACAAAAGTATCAAACACGGATCGGAATAATGATTGTCATCTTTTTAGATGTTGATCATAAGCATTTTAAAGAAGAACTTTTAAAATGATTTCAAAAATTTTTCAACAAGATTTTATGGTTACAAATTTAAATTCTATCTTGAAAATCGATTTTGCTTTAAAATTTGAGATTTCCCGTATCAAAATTGGCTTTTTCTTTTATCAAAGGTCTTGATCTGATTTGATTTGATTCGACATGAATCACTATTTAAGGCACCTATCTTCAAAACTCTTAGACCCATTATTTCACACTTTTCTTCGGTTTTCAAACTCTCTCTCCAAAAATTTCATCCATGGCTCCCATGCGTATCTCCAACTGGATCGCCTCTTCCTCTTCCTCTAAGAAGGTTAAGATATCTTCATCAACACCACCCGAATCATCAACACCATCAAAGGATGTGACCGTTCATATCTCATCCGACTCGGCAACTCCATCCCCTCCAGCGACTCAAGCCGAGTTGGCTACCCAAGTCCATACTGGGATGCCAAGCTCTTGGTTCTGCAATTTCAAGACCACCGGCACTTAGCTTGACGGATTCCACACTAGGCAGTTCTGCATGTGCGAATCGGTGGACCTGGCCGGAGTTCTTGGAAGCTCTTCAATTGCCCTGCATCACCTTGCTCAAGGGTTGTTCGATTTGGAAGATACTCAATCATGGAGAAGTAGCATACACAAGGCTCACAAGGTTGTTCTACGTGAACCTCACGGCTAGAAGGGACAGAGGAACCCTAACCCTCGAATTTGCTGTGAAAGATAAGCCTATTATCCTCACTCCAACTCTCATTGCTCAATCTTTAGGCTTCCCATCTTCACCATTTATCACCATCTATCCCGAACTAAGAGTGTTCCATTGGCTAAGGAGAATTTCCCACCCTTACTCCACATCTCGCCAACTCACCCACACCTCTCTAACCCTAGAAGTCAAGATAGTGTTTACGCTTTTTGTTAGATGTGCTATTCCTCGAGAAAACTCTAGGGAGCTCTTGACCGATCAAACCCGATAATTGATCTACCAGGTGATGAATGGTCTGGATGTCGATTTGCCAAACCTAATCCTCAACCACATGCTTCATACGATAAACTCCACCGGGCCATCCCCCTTCCGTATGCCAATTTCTTCCCAAAAATTTCCTCCTATTTTTCTATTGACACCTCGAATGAGGACCAATAGGTGTCGACTAGGAAGATAGATGAGAACTGCTTTGAACGACTTGGGGTCAAAAATACGTTGGTTGGAGAATGGAAGCTCAAAGAGAAGGTTATGCCTTCGTCATCTTCTACTCCTGTGTTGCCAGAATAGAGACTAAAGGATCTGGAATTCGGGGTTGATAATCTCAGGAGAGACATGATCAACTTTCGATCTGAGATGTCCGACAAACTGGATGCAACTCACGAATACTTATCCATTGTGCATGCAAAGGTAAACCGGATGTTCTACTTGAATGCCCTCAATTTTACTGCAACAGGAAGTATCATGCCATTGTCTGAGGATGTTGCTGAGCATACTAGGGAGAAAGCGGTAAATGTATTGCTAAACTACCGAAGAAGTGTGAAGAATCAACCGATTCTTCAACCAACAAATGAGACGCCGACTATTTTGACTTTAGAGGAGTATGGAGTCATTAACAAGTATCAAAATGAGGAGAAACAACGTCGCTTGGATGAGATGCTAAAAAATAGGACCATGACGGATGCCCATTCAAGGTGGAAGAACAAATGTCAAAAAGACATTCGTAGGAAGAGGACCAGCCGGTGGTATTTATTAGGAATAAATTTTAAAGCATTGAAATCGATTTCAAGGTCTTGAACATGGATGTTAAGGTCTTGACATATGCTTCAAATTTTCTTTGTTTTTAAATTTCAAGGCCTTGAAACTGTTGTGTATGCCTTTGAAACTATTTTGTGCGTACGTTTAAATAGTTTGGGTTTGTAATATTTTAAACTTTCGTACTTTGATTTCTACTCTCCCTTGTCGAAAGACAAAAAGGGGGAAGAAATATGATCCGACATTTATGATCCGATATTACTGCATTTTGCATTTTCATATTCGAATATTATTTATGCATGTATCCAATATTTAATGCAGGTACGATATTTGTTTTTGTAACACCCCAAATCCGCGGAACTCAGGATTCTACGGGCGAGACCTCATAATGGGTCCCGACCCTTAGCCTGACAACAATTTCACCAAACCTTTCCAACAAGGAACAAATAAAGGCAAAACTAAAACCGTTTATAATGTAACATACCAATATGCTTTATTTATACGTTATTACTATTTACATAGAAGTATAAGGTAAGCGAGCAACAAGTTGCGCCGCTACCCCTTTTTGGATGGCAAAACCTAACCTTTTAAAAACAACATCTACAAATCTAGAGGACATAATATTACTATGCATAACTCTTTGCACCCTCTTGAGAATATCAACAGCATCGGGTGCAAAAAATCCAAACGTGTCAAAAGCAAATGGAAGAAAAACGTGTTGGTTTTCAACACATGCCCTTCCATGCTTGGCCACCTTAGCTGATGCCGCTCTACAAGCTACCTGACCCACAACAAAAGGTCCGTTCCCTAATCCCACAAGCGGTGAGACCCCCGTCAAATCAATACATGCATGCTTCCCTCCACTCCAACCAAACACCAAAACATCCGCTGGCCGCAATGTCGACCTTCCATCCCGGAAATCAGTCAAGAAGTTCACAGGTGCTTTTTTCTTTACAGAAATTCCGGCCCATCTAAAGGTATCACAAAGAACATCACGAACCAGATCATGCCTATACTTTAAGCCATGAAGTTCCTTACAATGTACAACATGCTCCCCAAAAGCATCCAACACCCTCCGACAATTAGGAATGGGGCAAACCTCACCAGCAGAGAAAAGCGGAATCATAAGTCGGTACTTGAGAATGGAGCGGTACTCCACAGGGGACATGCATTGACCAAGTCCATCGATGGGAATGACAAGAAGAAAATCTTGGCTATGCGGCGCTTGCAGACATCCGAAAACTGCTTGTTGCCTATTAGTCATATCAAACCTCTCAACCATCTCCTGAACAATTTCACCAAAAAGAGCATCCGCCAAAATATGTTGGAGCTTAGGGGGGACGGTGTCCTTACTAGTAAAGTTGGAAAGTTCGAACTCCGGGATAGCCACAAGCAGGTCATCTAAAGCTTTGTAAAAAACTGAATCCATACCGGATAACCCACTGTCACGCAAGATATGGTCTTGGAGCACCCAAGACTGAGCTCTAGAGGCAACAAAAGTGTAAGAAGACGCCTCCATAGCAGAGTACTAACCGAGCCCTCCCCATCGAATAGGCAAGGAAGCCAACCGCCATTGAATATCCCCGAAAAAAGGACCCCCACAAACCACCATATCCTCAATCGACTCACGAAGTCCCGCGTCAAAACAAGATGCCGCATCCTTCGCATGCTCTGGCTGACAAGTCCTCAGGCCAAAAAACATCTTCGCTAGACCCAAACACGAACGAAGTAAGAGAAGCTCACTCTGCGGGTTCCTAAGTTGAGGGAGAAGACGCATCAACTCTAATGCCTTATCAGCTCTCTTCATAACCAATTCTTTAATAAACCCACTATCTCTACTCACAGCCCCTCCCAACAACTTCAACCCCAAAGATGGTCTCGCAATGTCTCTAGGAAATAACCTGTCTCGAAGCTTCGAACCATCACATGAAGGCCAAAATAACTCAGTTTTTTTAACATTCAACTCAAGTCCAAAATTCGGACCAACCTCCAAAATAATACCAAGTGCCTTAGCCACATCCTCCGATCGACCAATGATTGTCCCATCATCTAAATACCAAGCATGAAGAAGAGGCTTACAGTTGTCACAGATAGTGTGCACAAGTGGATGCAAGACAAGCGCAAAAAGAAGTGGCCCTAAGGGGTCACCTTGCTGAACTCCTGTGGATGACCAGATAAATCTATCTCCCAGATACAATCGAGCAGGCTGACCATACAAAAACTCAACCCATAAAGAAATAGATGGACATCTTCTCCTCACCTCACGAAGCAATATTGTCCTATCAACAAGATTAAAAGCATTCGAGAAATCCACGGCAAGCATAGCAAGCGAACCATCATCATGTCGCTCGCTCAAAACCCTGTTGACACTATGCAAAAATAGCTTCTGCGCCACCAGACACACCTACTCCAAACTGAAAATCCGCTAGATAGGTTGTCATATCTTTACTCACCCCTTTCATGGCAACCTTAGAAACCAACCGCCTCCAAATAGTGCCAACTGCAATGGGTCGAATCCCATTGTCAGGCTTCAATAATGGCGTAAGAGGAGCAGAAGCCACAAACTCCGCCAAACTCCCCGGATATCTACCTCCCAACCACATATTAACAACAGATGAGATCACTCGTAGAAAATCAACAGCAATAGCGGAACATTCCCCACACATAGCATCTAACACGTGTTGTGCCCTCAGACCATCCCTGCCGCAAGAAATACCTTTGGGAAAGGACTTAATACACCTAAGAATCAAATCAACATCAGCAACAAAGGGAGATTCCAAAACCTCACATACCCCGATACAGAAAACCGAAACCGTACAACATAATCCATAATCCAAAACATAACAACATAACCCAAAACATCCCCGTCCTATAATGTACGGCGACCCCCTACTGCCCACTCTTCCAGCTCACTCGGTGGCGTCCCTAACCTGCAGGGCATCTACACAAACGGTTTAAAACCGTTAGCTCATATTCGAAGCATTAGAAACAAGGTGAAGGCACATACACACATATATCAACATAATACATATCATGCTATAAAACACACAAGTCCGGTTTATTACCTTTTTATTATCAAGTCGTATCCCATTCTAACTCAACTTAGGTTTGTGACACGAGAGTCCCTGAAACTCGCCTCGGTCCCTACTTACCGGCATGGAATGATATTGATGCATCTGACCGTCTACCAGCACGGGATAGTCGTCAAGAACCTCCTAGTTCTTGCGAGAGCTAGACAAGTTGTCACCGCCCGTTATCATACACTTGGGCCAAAATATATATATAAAGGTCGGTGGTCCTATTACCGATTTAGTTGTTATAACAAAAGCAATAAAACACACACCATCAAACACGCAACGAATCTAATACATAGAATACGATCTAAGTAAGTCCGGAGACTTACCTCACCTCAACTCTCAACTCACAACACTCTAGCTTTCCTTGGGAAGAACACCACACCTGGTCACAAGAAGATACGTATCAACACATGCTCACGCTCAAGAAGTCTTAGACTTCACTCTAGTGATCTAAGCAAGACCACCTAACCCTCAAGCTAGGAATGCATCCTAGAAACCAATATACTCACCACACTTTCAACACATGATAGCAACTCAAACAGCTCCCAATGTTGCATATCACTAGCCAAGAGCTTACAAGGAGAAGGAAGAGGAAAGAGCACAAGAGGAAAGGAGAAGAAGTGAAGAGCGTGAAAACAAAAAAGAGGAGAGATGGAGAGTTTGGATAAAAAGGTGGGAGGGAAACAAGGGGTTAGCTGACCTCTTGTCACCTCAGCTGGGAACGAGGGGTCAGAAAGCGGAAAGGGGAAAACGAGGGTCGGCGTGGGATTTTGGGAATAAATCCCGGTACTCAGCACCTCGTGCCTGCGGAAAAACTAAGTCGCTAACGCGGAAAGGTCGATAAAACGCTCTCAAGCCGGAATAGAGATTCCGGATGTTACAGTTTTATCTTCCATCAAGGGAGAGATTGATAACTCCACCTTGATATTTACATGCTATATTTTTAGGGTGATGGAAGACTTAACATAAATGAGGTTTTTATACTAACAAATATCATTTATATTCTCCAGATATCTTGTCTTGGTTTGTTATATGTTTTATGTAGGAAATTGGATCTAAGAGAGAAGATTATCAAAGGCTCAAATATAAAGAACATATTGGATGTGCAATAAGTTATTGAAGAGAAGATCTCGCTACAACAATAAGATCTTATCTCACGAAGTTGTTAAAGATTTTACTCGAAGATGTTCAAACGGCTACAACAACATATCAACCAAAAATTTTGCTTCAAGATTTTGTTGGAACAATTTTCAAACCTCCAGCAACAAAAGATTCTCAAGAAGATTTGTTGAGATTTTGAGGACGTTAAAAACGGCTAGAATAAGAGGTCTCCACAGACTATAAAATCAATGAAAGAAGAATAAACAAGCTTAGAAGTGAACATTCCAAGTCTTCTTCATCGATCAAAAGTTTATCTTCTCAAGGGCGTACTTAGTTTTAGTTTAGAAGAGATAATAAACACATAGAGCTAAATTGGCATATCATTATTGTTTTATACGTAGTGTTACTCTACAAAGTAACTAGGCTATTATTGCGAGACTAGAGTTGACTAGATCGTAGCGGTGAGGCTACATTGAGAGAAGAAGGGAAGTTCTTCTAGGGTGTATCTAGGACTCAAACGAAGCAAATAATAGATAGTTAAATCCTAGGGTCGGAAACCCTAGGTGGAGACGTAGGTTGTTAGATTTAAACTTCGTAAACGTATCGTGTGTCGATCTTTTCATTTCTGCATATTATACTTTGACTAACAACTTTCTGCAGGTTTCTAAGTCAAGACCTGGAGATTCACTTAAAGGCCTTGGGAAATAGTTTTGTCACAGATTACAAAGATCGACTTCAAGGCCTTGAGATTCATTTCAAAGTCTTGATATCCGATATTGCAAAAAGTTCTCATACTCTATTCACCCCCCCTTCTAGAGTATCTTTATCCTTATTCTATCCTCTACTCAGTTCTTCAAAACTCATAAACCAATGAAACTAAAAGAAATTATGAAATACTTAGCAAGTTGTCTTCAATATCCAAAAGCAAAAGCAAACCAACAACAAAGATTCAATCTTTAATCCAAAAGCTATGAAATCTAGAAATATCTTTCTCTCCAAGAAATCTTCACAAATCTTCATCAATCCAAAGTGTTGTATACGTCATCTATGGGGCGTGAATCTAAGTGTGGTAGAATGTGTCAAATTTTATCCAGCCGTCGATGTCCTTTCAATGTTGCAGGTCATGAGAAATATATAGAGATAAATCTAGGGTTTAGACAAGCATGGGCCTCGGGCCGAAAAATAAGATAAACCGCGGGTCGGGCCTTGTAAAAATATCGGTCGCGGTTTCTTCTCCACGTGACTTCTCCTTATCTCCTTGCTTCATCTTTTTGATGATGCTCCAGCCTCCTTTTATGCTCCATCATGTTCCATTATGATCTAATATTTAAATTTTTCATTCTGTTGCAAAATCCGCCAAATTTCCTACAAATGCAACAAGAATCCGTGTAGACATCTACCTAAATGCAAATATGAGCTCAAATGCCATGAATTCATGTCTATGCATGCAAAATAAAGGGAAAATCTACCTAAATGCAAACCTAAATAAATGTCATAATTCATGTCATCAGGGATCATATGGATCCTCAACACCACTTCTTCAAACCTTAGCTATGAGATTTCTTAGACAACCTATTTCTTCTTATTGTGAAAGAAATTGGGTACTTATTCTTTTATTCATTCTTTGAAGATGAATAAGTTAACTTCAAAGCATGCAGAAGATTTATTTTTCGTTCATAATAGTATCCGCCTTTTGTCAAGGAACATCAAGGAATATGCAGAAGGGCCATCTAAAATGTGGGATGTTAATGGTGATGAATTTGGATCTTTGGAGGATACCGGATTTCTTGAATTTGCAAATCTCTCTCTTGACGAGCCAGAGATGGAGGGTGTGTTAATTGAAGAGTGAAGATATTGAATGATCTTGTGTTTTGTGACTTTGTTTTGGACTTGATTTGTGTTTTGGTTTGTGACTTGGTTTGTGATTTTGTTTGGTGTAACATGTAAGACTAAGTATGTTTAATTTTTTGTTTTGTAAGACTTAAAATGTTTGTTCTAAGTATGTGTTTGAATTTTGAAATATTTGATTATGTTTCAGTTTCGGTTAGTTTGTTGTCACGATATGGTATTCATCTACTCATATAGTCATATGTCATTGAATCTTTCATATATACGTTTTTTATTATGATAAATGAATTACTCATACCAAAAACTTTAAAATGATATATTATTTGTTTTACTTGTCGTGTCCCCGTTTCCTATGTTTTTAGGATTGCCGCTTCCCCGTTTCCCGTCGTGTCCGTATCCGTATTTGTGCATCATAGTGTGTGTGTGTGTGTGTGTATATATATATATATATATATATATTTCTATTTAATGCACAAAGGATAAAATCTAGACTAAGCTTCTATGAAAGGTTGCCCAATTGTTGATCCAATTATCATATGCATATTTTTTTATCTCATTCATACTCATCACCGAGACGACAAGAACCCACCTTTTAGGAAGGGTTGCTCGAATCATCTCGACTATCATTTGCGTAATGACAACTTTTTGTCTTTGGGCGACCGAATCCGATATATATGTTTTTGGTATCAAATTCTCTATGTATCCTTATTGGCCGGATCAAGTCTTGACGTAGTTCTTGTGGCAAATGTTGATCATCTTGATACACGACAGTTGAGAACATTCACAATTTTAGTCTTTATTATTTATTGAGGAAACCATATCTATCTCCTCATTGTCAGCATCTAAAAGAGCTTATGTCCCCAGCTCTACTTGTGATTCAATATTTTATTCCCTTTCACACAAATTTTCTTGCGTGTAAGCTCGAAAATATTTTCAATCCGTTGGAACACTGAGACTCGAGGAGAACCGGTTATGGAAGTTCCATTAAGCCTATCAAATACTGACACACGAGGAGTTATCTCCATATCTTCCGAAAACATTTGTTGTTCTTCTAGTGTCAATATTTCCGGCTTTGTAATCTTTTGTTTCAAAAGTCCCTCTTCAAGGGAGATTTGTGAATTGTTACAAGTGTCATGGTCCAAATCCTTTTGTAAAGTTTTTCTTTTTGGAAAGGACATCCACCTTTGTATTTTGATCTTATGAATTTTCAATAGGTTAAAAGATGACGCCTTGTAGCAAAGATTTGGGGCCTTTCCTCTCAAAACTAATCTTTTTATTTTCAAATTTGTTCTCCAAAAATTTTGCAAATGACCATATTTTTTCTTGGTATAGACTGATCAATCTTTCATAGTGGAAAAGTACAACTTGTCATAAGAGACTGCATAACTCTCTCAACAGATTAAAGGCTTTTCACCGACCTTTCTCTTATCTTTTGGTTTATATTTAAGGATCAACTTAGGATGCGTGTTTTCGCCTTGCTCCCCATTAAGGTCATATGGGGTATTTGAGCAGTTTTTTGAAGCAATTTCTCTTAGAAAACCATATATTTTTACCGCCTTTATACAAAGGCGTATTTGGCTCAAAGCTTATGCCCTTGTAGAACTTAGCATCGACATAATTGACATTTTTCCCCATGGAAAGGGTTTGAGTCTCCTTGGATAGTTCTTTCATTTCCCTCATCATTTGCATATTTTATGCATTGATGAAGCGTGAACACAATTAATTTTCTTGTATGTAACCATGATCGTCCAAGTAGAAAATTATAAGAAATGGTTGCATCAATTACATGGAAAATGGTGTCTTTGTAAAGATCACCTAACATCACCTTTAGAGCTATAGTACCCATAGTTTTTTGCCTCACTTGGTTAAAACCCTGAACTGTGAGTAAAGTAGAGGACAACTGGTTGGAGGTTAACTTCATTGTTCTCAAAGTCTTAAAAGGAAAAAGATTCATCATTGATTCGCAATCAAGCAATATACGCTTGATCTTGGTATCTCCAATTGTTCCCGTTACATACAAAGGTTTGTTATCATGTTCCTATCCTAACTACAAACTTTGTCGTAGAATTTCATGTAGGCCATGCATGAAGCATATTGGATTATCGAAGTCAATGACACTTTGTCAATCTCAATTGGATCAATCTGAGCCTTATAGTCTTCGGGATCTATAAGGGCTTGGATGAGTGTCTTTCTTAAATCCTTTGACATTTGTAATGCATCATAAACACTTAAAAATGTTGTGATGCATTTTAGATGATTTATCACATCATCTTTAACCCCCTCATTTTCAGGTACTTTTTTAGTCAAATTCAACTCTTTAGGAGTAGAGTTTTTTTTTTGTGTCCCTTCTTATTGCTTCGAGGAGACTTAGGAGGTTCTGCGTCAAGACATTGTTCAAGAGCTGATTTTGTTTAGCTTTCTTCGATGTTCGACTCCTTCTCCTTTCCTTTTGTAACCGAAAGATAAAGTTGACGTCCAGAGGGAAGAGTAACCGCATCTACTTCCGATTGTTTCTCTTCACAATTATCCACCCAAGAGACCATACAAAACTGGGTAGTTTCTTCACCCCAAAAATCTTATTCATTTGAAGACTCATCTTTAATGAATTATTTGGGGTGAAATCTTTCAAACTAGTGCATATAAAATTTATTAAGGTTTTCTTCAACCGGAACAAGTTTGCCATTCGAAATCACTATCATAGTTGTCATCATCGTCTGAGAACAAATCGTCAATGTCAAAGCAAGTCATAATCTCATATAATGTCAGAATCCTTAGTCCATCTCTCGGCATATTGGAGTATGCCCATACAACACTGACACCATCATTGTCCTTAATTGAAAACCGCACTAGTATCGCCATCAAAGGTAGAGAAATTGTCGGAAATTATAAGGGAATTTCTGAATCTTCATCAACTGCTAACACTAGGTTGGTGGTCTCTATGACTACCAGTGTAGAAATTGTGTTTGGTGAAGCTTTCAAAGCATGTGATGGTCCTCCTTCAATCTCATTTTCACCGTTATGTACCATCATTTCAACAATATCTTTAAAGACATATTAATCCTTAATTGGGTGACTAATCAATTGATAAAATGGGCAATAAATTGGATCGCTAGTTTTGCCAAACTCCCTAGACCTTTTGAGCTATGAGAGATTTATGAGTTTAGCAATCATCACTTTATTAAAGATCCTTTGAACATCATCGTCAACGAAGGGATACATCGTCTGTTTTCTTTCTTCAAGAGTAAGATTCTTATTAGAATCTCTTGATTTGTTTTTATCTTGATTAAGAGTTACTTCCAACATAAGACTTGATGTCCGATTTAATGAAAGTCACCATGGAATCACCCTCTTTTTTTGATTTTTTTTTATCCTCGTCTCTTTTATTATCACTAGCATGAGGTCTATTGATGTATTTTGCACGACGTACAAGTTGTCTTTCAACATTACACGTCTTTGAGACCAAAGAACAAAATGGCATTGGCTCAACGCTTCTGACATGCACTGCCAATTCTAGTAGTACATTATTTGTACACATTTGAACACATGTGTTCTCGCTTAGTTTTTTTTGGGCACTGCAACCTGAGACTCCATATCGCAATGAAGTCATTGACGAGTTCGTTAGGTATTTGAAAGGTGTTTGCAAGATCCATGATTGAAACTTTGGCATTACAAACTGCAATTCACAAACTGAGCTAGAAATGTTGTTTGAAGATCGTCTCATGTTTGGATGGATCTTGGTTGAAGTTGTGTATACCAGGTAAATGGGGATCCTCTTAGTGATTATACAAACTAGCTAATGAGCACTGCATCTTCAAGTGCGGGTTCACCACATTGTGGAATAAAAATGGGCTAAATGCTAGTGTGGTGATCCATGAATCCCGTCAAACTTATCAAAGTTTGACCTTTGATATCCATGGGAAACGAAATTTAATCGTAGTGTGCCGGATATGGTTTTCTATAACCCATGACAGAAGGATTTTGGGATATTAGAAATTCCTTAAACCCTTGGACAATCATCTCTCGGACTTCTTGCGGAGAGACATATTGGTTGTTGTTTAAGACGTTACGACTTGTTCCTATATACTCTCACAAGTTTCCATGAGTTTGAGTTTCTACTTGAGCAACGAGTGATTCTATTTGGGCATCCTTATCAGTTACTTGTTATTGTAAATTTTGAAGTTGTTCTTCCATGCTAGTAGTTGTGGTAGTCAACACTAGCATGTTATTTGCTTCATCTTAAAAACCAAGGTATTTAGTTATACCAATCATAGGTGGAAACTCTTCTTTTAGAAAAATAGTAGTCTTGTTTCCGTACAAAGGAGAGAAAATGCTATCTTCCGATAAGCTCCCCGACCTTGTCATAGGACAGGGTGGTGGAGATGGTGTCCTTAAAAGTGTATCAACAAAGGACATTTACAAAGATTTTGACCTTGTAATGGGACATGTGTAGGTTTGAGTTCCGATAAGCTCCCTGACCTTGTCATAGGACAAGGTGGTGGAGATGGTGTCCTTAAAAGTGTATCAACAAAGGACATTTACAAAGATTTCGACCTTGTAATGGGACATGTGTAGGTTTGAGGTCCATCATCTTGTGAAGATGTTTTATTTGTTTTTGACAAGACTCTTTTTTACAAGAGTCAGTTGAACTTGAACAACCTGCTTGTCATCTTGAATCTTTTTAGAATTTACATGATTATCAGGGTTTAAGATGTCTTTGGTGGATCCTCTTCATAAAGAGTCATATATAGTCACCTCAACATAACCTCCAATGAAGATAGGGATGAACCCAATGTATATATGGGTTAGTAAAGCAGCTTGAGGAGTCCTAGTTGGAGCTCCTTATTTTGTTAGATCAAGTATTTGTCTTGCCTAGAGTTTTCTTTATTAACCTATGGAGTTGTGGATTGTGCTAGTCGACGAAGCACCTTTGGTACGTGGGACTTGTTCTTATATTTCCTTCTCTCAAGCTTGGTTCTTAGAGGTAGTGGATTCCCTTAACCCCTCATCGGTCTTGATGACTTAATTATTGGGTTTGCAAGGGCGTTCAATTGTTGGCTTGGTGTCACTGGTACTTGGACTTTTTTACCCATAGCTTGGTACATGTTTGGCTTCTTGTCAAATGAATGAGCTAACTTAAAGACATGAGGCTTTATGCCCCTCTTGTTTGTCACCATTGTAGATGGATTTGGTATCCACCCATGGGCGGTTTTTTTCTCCGAGACTTGAAGAGCTCTGAAAGAGTCCCTTAGTGGGATGTTTGTAGTAATTGAACCCCAAGTAGCATGGAAAGGCATTTAGAATGATCTAGCCTCATCATTTTTGGCCTCCATTGATAACGAAGTTTGCGGGAAGCTCGTTAAACTTGTTTGTTGGTTATGGTACAAATTCTTTCAACCAAAGTAAACTTAATGTTAGTAACAATATTACTAAGAGAAGAAAAGGAAAGTAGGGTCTCACTACGCGTGCCAAAAATATGTTGAAGGATGTGTATAAATTCTCAAGGCATTTTTTCGTTCAGTTTTAATAATGTTTTAGCTCAATCCTATTTATTTACCCTCTTTATTCGAAATAATATATACAAGATTTTTAGGGGTTTTTGTTACTTGGGTTGGACCCGAATTTTAACGGATTTTTTTTATGTATCTCTTAAAGAGAATCAAGCTACATAATTCGGTTGGCCTCATGCATCAAAGAAGATGTAATGTAAACATAACTCAACTATCATTTGCATGGTTCTATATTTTCGATCATGCATCAAAGGGATGAGATTAAACTCACCTTTCCAAGAAAGGTTGCTTAACTCTCCTAATATCATTTTCACAATTAAAAAATTTATTTTTATGTTTTTTATTTATATTTTGGTATTTTATAAATTTGGATTTTAAAATTTATATAAAATTCAAAGACTTATTTTGTGTTAAACTCGAGGAGTGGATATTTTATATAGAGTTCAGAAATGTTTAAGAATCTTATATCTATTAAAGCAGAAACTTTTTTGCCACGTGTCAACACGAGGTTTCTTTAAGCCTACCAAAATATTTGTTTAAAATTAATTATTAAGTTAATTATTTATTAATCAATTAATAAATCTTTCATTTCACAAAAAATAAACCTTAAAGAAGTAAATATTTTTTCCACGTAAATCTTATCTCATCTTTTCTGTTTTTTTATAATATAAATTGGAAATTAGAAAAAACGTATATAAATAAAAATTTAACGTAGATATTCTTTTTAGTTGTAACAAACCGTATAAAAAATCTACAAATAAAAGAGTACATCGGAAGTTTTAATATAAATAAGTATTAAAACTTAATAAGATTTGTTAAAAATGGGAATCACGGTTAACATTCTACCACTTAACTCAATAATTATATATGAATTTTTTTTATTATATAGGAATTAGTGTTGTTATTATAATTTTTGCTGTATATATTTATTTTCATTCATACCTATTATCTAAAAACAATAAATTTTATAATATATATTTTTCTTAAATATATACAAATATAGGCTTATAATAGTAATATTTAATATTATATATATGTAATTGTTGTTAACATTAATACTTGTATGATAGCCTTTAAAAAAATATATTATTTTATGATTAAATATAAATTTAATTAAAAACAATTAATATTTTTAATACTACAACTTGAAGCTATAAAAATGTATACGGTAATTGTTTATTTTTATTTTTTTAATTTAGTTTATATATACTTAATTAAAACTGTATTTATGTTCATTCATTTTTTGTTATCAGGTAGTATAACTCTTAATTTAGTCATTTATAAAAACTATAAATTATATATTATGTTTAATTAATGTAATAAAATATTATTTACTATTAATTTGTTAGTATTATTTGTTAGTATTTTTTTTTATCTCTATAAACAATTTATATTAATATTGTAAAGAGAAATGCACACTATCTACATTAAAACTTATAGAATTAAAAATTTTGATTATTATAATATATATAACATATTTTTCTAATATATTTGTTATTATTGTTAGTTAATAAATTTAAAATTAAATGCAATATCTTATATAAAAAGATATTTTAAAATAATCCGTACAGGGCACGGATAATATACTAGTATTGGTTTAACTTCAAGATTTGTTTCATAGTTAATTTTATTTGGGTGGCGGGACTGAATCCAATATTAGATTTCCTACTTAGCTTAAAAAGAGAAAGGAGCAAGTTATTGCATGGCATTATGCATCTACATTCCGTTCATTCACATCAAAAAGCTTTATATAAATTAGGAAAAGAAAGTGATCTATAAATCTAGATTACATACCCATGGCTGAAACCCAGCTAATGAGCTAAATCATGTGAAAAAATGTTAGTAGAACAAAGAAGAGAGACATTTGCCTGATATCATATACAAAAAATGCCACCTTCTGCATAGTCTATAGACTAGTCTAGTTCTTGAATATTGATGTTTTCTACTAAGGCTGTTCAAACGGTTCGGACCGGAACGTTAAGTCACAGACCGGACCGAATCGGACCGTTTCAGGTTTATTATGAAACAGTCCATGGACCGGACCAACAGACCGGACCGAATCGGACCATTTCAGGTTTATTATGAAACAGTCCATGGACCGGACCGTTACGGTCCGGTCCACCACGGCCCGGTCCAATACGGTCCGGTCCGGACCGTTTAATTTTTACTTTTTTTATATAGATTTTTTTGTATGGATTAAATCCGGTCCGGTCTGGGTTTGGACAACACCGGATGTTGTTCTAGTTAAAAAATATTAAAAGTATAAAAAATGCGGTCCGGACTGGACCGGAACATTATAGTCCTAGACCGGACCGTAATATCTTGGACCGGACCGGACCGGAATTTTCCAATTACAGTCCAGGACCGGACCGTAAGTTCCGGTCCGGTCCGGTTTTCCGGTCCGGTCCCAATGTGTGCAGCCCTACTTTCTGCTTCATTTCAACAATAAGTCTGGCCTTCCAGCAAATCAGATCTCTACCAACAGGCAATATTGGTGTCAAACTTCAGTCCAAAATTTATTTGTTTTGAAATGTTTTTCTTGCAAGATAACCCAAAGTTTCAGCTTATGAACAACTCTTAGTGCTTCTTTATGCTTTAACCTGTTTGTGTAGAATCCAAAATTAGCAGTTAGAATTCACTGGCTGGGTGGCTGTTATCACCCACTGAAAAAATCTCCATATTAAATAATGCATCAATTGGGTAGCCAGCCAGACAAAGCCTTGCTAAATTCAGTAAACTGTCTAAAAGAAGTTGGGTTTTTTGTTGCCAATTCTCTGAGGCTAAGCAAGCATCACCAAGCATACCACTTATATAAACAGCCATAAACATAAATTTGATTCCGGCAACTATACTGTCAAAATATTCACAAATCGAAGGGGAAGACGAAGCTTCGCAAGTGCAAGAATCATCAAGAAGAACAACAATGGAGTTCAGATGAGATGAGTGGTATACTTAGCATCAGATAGACTCAGGATGTGAATGACACCATTTTGGAAGCCATACAGAGGGCAATTTTTGTGTGCCCAAGTTTCAGCTACGAGATGTTGGACATAACAGCTCAAGTAACAGAGAGAAGTAGCAGCCTGAACTTAAAAGAACTCAAGAAAGCATCCTATCATTGTAATTATATTTGAAATATTATTCTTCATCAGTGAAAATCTTTACATTTTCAAAGTAAATAAACTTCACAGTCATGGGTTCCACTAGCGTTCATACAATAAGGGATTTTGGTAAATAGTAATTGTTACAAACAATGATGAGTTCATAGTTTCCAATTCCAGGTCACTTCAATCTTTATTAACTAGACCAACTAATCATATGATTAGCACCACTAATTTATGAATTCTCCATCCAGACCATTAAAACCTATCTCAGGAACCGAAAGGATAGGACCTTCAACTCAACGCGTTATTTACAGCTGGCTAGAAGAACAACTCGCACAAAGATATACGACTTAACCTGCCAAAGTGTAGGATCTGCCCAAAAAGCACAATTGTGTTGTCCGTGAGTTGGATCTTAGCTAGGAGTTAGGACCTTGCTTGGCAGCATTGGAACCGCTTGTTGTTAGGAAAGATTCACCACATCCACATTCACCTTTAGAATTTGGATTAATGAATATAAACTCAGACCTGCAATGAACCAAATCTAGGGTTCAGGGACGAGCTTATATAGGCTGAGACTCTTTCAGATCCAACATAGCAGATGGCAATAGAGATGTACATACCTGAGCTTATCGTCAACAAAATCCATTTTAGTTCCTATTACATGCATAAGGGCCTTTGGATCAATAAGTATCTTTACACCCTTGTCTTCTACCAACTCGTCAAACTTTCCCTTTTCATCTGTATACATAGAAGGTTTTTTGATTTAGGCTGGATTAAGGACACTCAAAGAAAATTTTCAAAATTAAGCACCAACAGATGTACATGCCAGAATATGAAGAGAGAATGACAACCAATATAGGTAATTACAAAACAACCTTGTTTAGTGGCAAGCACCAACAGGTGATAATGCAAAACAGACTGAATGCACAATTGAACAAGAACTGGAGGCTAGTTCTAATTATTAAAAGAAAAATGAATGCTGATAGCAGTCAAGGGAACCTCCTGGCTTATCTAATTGATGAAAAAGAAATTAAGAAAGCTATACCTAAATTACTCTGCATAGTATCAATACCACATTAAACTCGTATCTTCAAAAAGAAACCTCAATTCAATATCTTGTCAATGAGCACAAGGCCATATTATTTTCTATCAAATCGTCCCAAAAAAAAACTTTCAAACTAGCCAAAAAACACTTCTAAGTTAGAGAATAGCATTTGTTTCAAAAATAAAATTAGAAGCAGAGATATCTATTTCTATTTTTATTCTGAAACTGTATGTCCTTACCCTTGATATAATACAAACTTATCTTCCTTTCCTGCCAAAAAAAGGTACTTATCCATTAATATTCTCTCTTCAAACCAAAATATGTTTCACATAGAAGAATTGCTGAATGCCTTAGGACTTAAAATCATCTAATTTATATCCTCATTGCAACTTGCAATAACCTTTTTGACTACATTATTCTGATATCTGAACTTCGAGAACTTAATTTCTGGAATAAGACATCCATAAGAATAGTACTCCGAGTCATTGATAAGGCTATGGAGCAAAGGTCGAGTTAATTACAAGGATGTTACATTGTGTGGTGAGCTAGGGACGATTCTACTCTTCCAATGGGGTACAGGCCTATCTAAGCAAAGACATATGCTGGAGGAGGATGGTATAAGAAGAATAAAATCAGTCTGGTATAAGAAGAATAAAGTCAGTCTGGTATAAGAAGAATAAAATCAGGCCGGTGAACTTCGCCACAAGCATAACATAAATCTAAGAACTCTTACTTGCTTGACTTGACAATTGATGAATTGTCATACCTCCTAGATGAAAAATTACACCAACCATGAAAGATCGATGGATTTAATTGAATACAAGTTCATTACTCGAACCGGATGCTATTCTCAAATCAAATAAGGATCTGAATCATCGTCCGTCAAAGAAATTCCCAGAAAACCTAACCAAAAATCCCGCACTCACATCTTGAACTGATTCAATCGATTGATCAATTCAGTAAATCGCAAGCCGGAAAAAAGAGACGATGTTGTAATCTCATTCTAGGAAACAGAGAAAATCGAAATTGAACAACAAATGAAACTCCAATGAATTCGAAATGAGATTGGATCCGAACCTGCGTAGTTGAGGGTATAGGAGAGACCGTTGCAACCGCGAGCCTTGACGCCGAGGCGAAGAAAGGGACGCTGACGTTGTTGGAGGAGAAGCTTAATCCGACCGGCGGCAGCTTCAGTGAGGCTGAGAGCCTGGCGTCGAAGACTGGGGCCAACCCTCTCGGCGGCCGCCGCTAGGAAAGAAGCGGCCATGTTCGCTCTATCTAGATGCTTCTCTGCGATGAAGGCGGGCGTGGGACGGTTGAAGATGTTGTTGGCACGAGTATAGCACGCGTCTGTTTTTTACCTTTTCTTAGAGGAAATAAATTCAATACATGCCTCATGAAATTAAAAATTAACAAAAAATCAAGGGAAATTCCGGATGGTACCCTCGTGGTTTGGGGTTTTCCGGATTTTGCCCAACAGTTTTTTCGAGTTCGGATGGTACCCCTAAGTTTATGTTGTTTTCCGGATTTTGCCCAAATTCATTAAACTTTTTCAAATTCCATTAAAAAATGCAAAAAAATAGAAATAAAATTAAAAAACAAATTAAAATACAAAAGAATGATTTATTTATATTAAAACTAAAGTAAAACAGTAAAAAAATTTTTTAAAAAAATAATGTTTTATATTAATTTAAAAATAAATCAATTAAATAAATTTTAAAAAATTAAAAAAAATAAGTGTTTTATTTTATTTTTAAAAAAAATTGGATTAGCATTTTTTTAACAAAATCTAAAAATATAAGTGTTATACTTTATTTAAAAAATAAATAAAATAAAAATTCTTTTAAAAAATCAAAACAAATCACTGTTTTAATTTATTATTAAAATAAATAAATCACTTTTGTATTTTATTTATTTTCCAAAACTAAAAGAATAAAAATAAAGTAAAATTGAAAAATAAATAAAACAGAAAACTGATTTATTGCTTTTAATAATAAAACAGTGATTTTTTTTATTTTTTAAAAGAACCTTTATTTTATTTATTTTTTTAAATAAAGTATAACACTTATATTTTTAGATTTTTAAAAAAATGCTAATCCAATTTTTTTTATAAATAAAATAAAACACTGATTTTTTTAATTTTTTTAAAAATTATTTAATTGATTTATTTTTAAATTAATATAAAACATTATTTTTTTAAAAAAAAAATTACTGTTTTACTTTTGTGTTAATATAAATAAATCATTCTTTTGTATTTTAATTTGTTTTTTAATTTTATTTCTATTTTTTTGCATTTTTTTAATGGAATTTGAAAAAGTTTAATGAATTTGGGCAAAATCCGGAAAACAACATAAACTTAGGGGTACCATCCGAACTCGAAAAAACTGTTGGGCAAAATCCGGAAAACCCCAAACCACGAGGGTACCATCCGGAATTTCCCAAAAATCAAGATAAACGAAGAAATACAAAGAAAAGTAGTATAATACCGTGATTTCACGTTTTTATAAAAAAAATAACTTGAAATATATTTTTTTAATTATATTTTTAGTAATTATAATAAAAAATATATATTTAATTTAGATTTTTCCTCGTTCTTCAAATTTTGACTTTTTCTTTTTATTTAGTATTCACAAATTTTTAAGTTACCGTTTCATACCCATTGAAATTTTAATTATAATATATAAAAAATTAGAAAAATAAATTTAAAACTAATTATTAACCCATTAAATTTAAACTAATTAATTTAAATCTATTTTTTTCTTGTTTGTATTAGAATAAAAATATAAAATTATTTACTTTTGAATTATAATAAAATTTAAAAAAATAAAATTTAAAACTATTTCAAAATTAATTAAAATTTTGCTATAATTTTACTTTAAGTAAGGATACATAATTACTTTTGCTATAATAACTCACACTAGGAATTTGACTTTTATAGTTCAACCTGCATAAGTAAAATTCGATTCGTACACTACAAGTTCAACCTACATTTTGAAAATTCTATTCCACATTGACTAAAATTCAATCAGAATTACAATTACTTAAATATAGTACACTACAAGTTCAACCTATGTTAATTCATACTTGTTAATTTTATTCGTTTGTCACTAAAATTCTATTCCAAATTCAATCACAATTATAATTACTCACTAAAATTCAATTCCGCTTGCCAAGTGAAGGCACTTCGTGATGGTGCAGCTCGTGGTCGACATCCAACGACCATTTTCGTCAAGTGGCAGCCACCACCACAAGGCTTGGTGACACTCAATACCGATGGTGCGGTTTGGAGTACGAGAGTTGCTGGTTGCGTGATTAGGGATCACGAAGGTAGGTGGCAACGGGAGGTGTTCACAATGTTGGCACGTGTACAGTTTCGATTGCGGAGTTGTGGGAGGTCGCTAATGGACTTAAATTAGCTTGGGAATCTGGTTATCAAAATGTTATTCTCGAAACGGATTCCCAACTAGCTATCATCTTAATTGCGATGTCATCCACTTTCTAGCCTGATACATATGTGTCAAGGTTTTATTCAAAGAGATTGAGTTGTTCAAGTTCGTAACATTTACCGTGAAGGTAATTGTGTTGCTGATTTTCTAGCGTCGTTAGCTTTTTTTTTCTGAACTTGGCTTTCATGTATTGTGTGACCCTCCTAACGCTGTTTTACATTTCCTTGTTGATGATGTTAGGGGTAAGGCTATCCCCCGTGGGATGAACATATATTCACTTTTATTTATAAGAAGCGCGACTAGATGCGCAGAGATCACTGACTCTCCTTCCTACCAGCAAAAAAAACTAAAATCCACATTCACTAAAATCGAAAGTCTATCATGCATTTATATATCCATACTTAAAAAAGACCAACCAACTACGCATATACATAACTAACAAATTCAAAGTCCAAAACATACCTAGCTCGATGGAAAAATATGGAAGGATGAAAGCTTCGTTTTTTTTTCTCACTACGTGCAACCTGTAAAAAAAACCATTCAACCATTGACAAATAATAATAATAATAATAAGAAATTTAATTACAAAACTAAAAAAAAAATAACATCTACAAAAAATTATAAAAACCTTATGGAAAAAAAAGATTTTAATGGACAATTAAAATAAATTTTATTACAAAACCAAGATAATATAATATCTACATAAAGTAAACTAACATAACATAATATCTATATAAAATAAAATAAACTAACATAATATAATTTCTACAGAAAATATAAAAATACTAATATAATGTCTAAACAAATAAAAATAAAAACTATACTAATATAATCTCTATAGAAAATAAAAAAACAAAACTAATGTAATATCAATAGAAATTAAAAAAAAAAAACTAATATAATATACAATAGATTAATATCTACAAAATAGAAAAATTAAAAAACTAATAATTTAGAAGAAAAAAAAACAAGAAGACTGTAATTGTATTTTATATATCTTCTGTTAAAAAATAGTAATCTGTATTTAAAAATTATAATAATAAGCTGGTTTTTATGAAACAAATAAATTTATAATAACAATTAAAAGAAAAAAAATAAAACCTTCATTTTTGTCACATATGTATTTTAAGATCTCAGTTTTCACCTTCACCGCCCCTGTCCTGAAGGAGGCCGCCCTAACGGCCTTGGTGTCTGTCACCGCCCCCATAGTGACAAGGGTTGCCCCAACGGCGCGGGCAATCCGCCCCTGCGGAATTGCCACAGATCGTGAAGATCTTCTTTCCTTTTCGGTTATATCTTGTTTTCTATCTTAGAATATCCGATTTTCTTATCTATGGACGACTTTCTTGGATCTTCTGAACCCTAGAACGTCCTTCCTTTTTATCTTTTCAGCCTCTCTTATATATAACCCGTCTTTTCTTCTTTTTCCCGTTTCTTACTTACGTCTTCTCAACCCTAGAGTGTTGTAGTCTTGCTTCTTGAGATCTTGTTGAATGTGTAACTTCTCCCTCCCTTGTTCTTCATCACGTTCATGTGTTGCTGCACCTTGTTTCGCTTCTGCTTCGTTTCTCTCTTTGTTTCCTCTTCTCTTCTTCTCCAAGAATCAAGTTTTATCCTTCATTCTTGTGGAGTGTTCCTTTGATGATCCTTTGATGTTCACAGGCTCCATTGGTTTAGTTGTGACGTGGTTGTGTGTTAAGAAAGGCAAGCTTTGGCCTTTGGTGAAGTTCCTTGCCGTCGAAGGAGAAGTCGGCGTTTCTGTTGCAGAAACCGCCCCCGTGCTTATGATGTGCCGCCCCCGCGGATTCCCGCACCTGCTCCTGTCCAGCCGCCCCCGCGGTTCTTCAGCAGTAACTCTCGTTCTTGTGAGTTAATTCTTTCCTCGTTCCTTTGCTTGTTCTTTCTAGATGTTCCTTGTTTCCTGAGTATTCTATAAGACTAAGGTCGAGACCTTAGCTTGTGTAGAACTCTTAGAGATCATGGAGACTAAAAGTTATAGACTTCTAGCATTCGTTTTGGTTCTTGATTCTTGACGTTTGTGTGAACATGCTTTCTTGTGTGACTTCCTGAGGCTTTCCTGAGTGTTTGCGGAGTGTCGAGATTACCTTCGAGTGGGGTAAGTCCCTTTAACTTACTTAGCTTCATTCCGTATATCCGTTTGATTGTTTGGGCTTGTTTGTGTTGTTTATCATGTTATAACTGATAACCGTTATACCTTAATTGGCCTAAGTGCATTATAACCGGGCGGTTACCGCTTGTCCCATTCAGAATGGGGAAACTGGGAGGTGCTCTCGCGACCAGTCCAGCCGGTGATAGAATGATGCATACGTTCTATTCCTGTTGGTGAAAAGGGACGGAGGCGAGATCGTAGCAATACTCGTGTAACAACCATAAGTTGAATTCGTAATTGGATAACCTAATGAAAGATAATAACTGGTTGTTGTGTGAACATGCTATGTGTTTTTTCTACCTTATGTGTGTTTGTACCTTTGTTGTCTTTCTTATATGTAGAATGTTAGCTAACGGTTTATACCGATGTTGTAGATGTTCCACAGGTTCAGGATGTTGCCGAGTGATCCGGATGGTGTGGTCAGCCGGGGTTCTCGTACATTATAGGACGGGATCGGGTTTATGTTTATGTTGTTGCTTTTCTTTTGTTTTGAACTCGTCTGCGAATCTTTTACGCTTCCTTTTGTTTAAACATTTGAATTTGTTATAAGTTTTGGTTTTCATTCGTTTGTGCCTTTTTGTAAGATCTGCTGTCTCGTTGTAGTATAGTGGTAAGTATTCCCGCCTGTCACGCGGGTGACCCGGGTTCGATCCCCGGCAACGGCGCCAAAAACTTGTTCGCCACTTACTTGTCCCCAAGCAAGGTCTTTCAAAAGCTTTAAAACTTAAGTTAGGATGAAATATGTATGCACTCTCAAAACAAAACTTCCTTTAGATGAATGTGCTTCCCAGTCAATAGATCATTCTCAAATCTTGCTTCATTTATTCATAAGACTCTCATATACATAATCAAAGAGTAAAGAGTAAAGAAAACTCATGAATTGATCAAACTTCCATGTAAACATCATAACCTTCAAACATTATCAAAATCAATCATAAGAAACTTCAATTTAGATCACCAAGTCATATATCATTCTCTTGATCTTAAGGACTTTCAAACAAGGTCTAGAATGTGAAAAAGGGAAGGAAAACTTTAAGGAATGTGGTGCATGAATCCGGGAAAGTGGATAACTAACTCTTTTCTTTTTCTCTTGCGGTTTTGCAACACTTTCAACTTAGAGCTTCGCTCTCTTCTTTTCAATTCATTTTTCGACTTTACTTTTGGAGTTATGGACAGAGGTGCACAAAAACCGAAGCCTAGGAGATTGGCGTTTCTCAATTTTACGAGACGCCTCAAACCCTTGATGCACATACCATAATCCGCTAGGAATATCGCTCAATCCGACTTTGGCAAGACACAAACACCCGGCTATGTGAATGGTGCCGAGTTACTCATCGTCATGATTGAGTTCCCCAAACCTATAAGTTCTTTCTATTCTTTGAATGCAAAATTTTGCTTTCATGGCCCTCCCACATCAAACATGCCCAATATCAACTCCTCCAAATTCCCGGATAGGTAAAGGAGACCATTATTTCATTGAGGGGCTAAATGATCAAAGAAAGAAGAAAGAAAATCGAATTGCCTTAATCATCTCAAAAAGAAGTATAAGAACTTATCATGTGATTTCAACTTGATTTCTCAACATGATTTAGGTAACATTCTTCACATTATGAAACTTGCAAAAGATGAATACAACTCATTCAATTTCTTTTCAATCTACTATTTGTTTAAGCATGCGATTGTCATCAAAACTCAATTCACAAGTAGTGATTATCATAGAAGTCATCTCTATCCTTAGAAGCACAAAATTTTCAAAATTTTTCAATTTTTATGGGTTTTCAAAAGCTTTTTCATGCAATGCGATGATGAAACGTGTAACAATAGAATGAAACATGCACGGTGTTCTCGATAAAAGCATACAAAGTGAGTAAGAGTTATTACAAACGATTAGTCACACCCCACCCCATACTTGGAACAAACATTGTCCCTAATGTTCAAAAAGAAAATAAAGAAAAGGAAGAAAGAAAATGAACTCACAAGACGGTGGTGGAGTGGTTAGAACGGTGGATCATCAATCATCCTCACTGAGGTGCCGGTGGAGGTGGAAACGGGAAGAAGCCGGGATCATAGTTCCGCCCAAACTGCTGGCGGTAAATATCTCTCATCATGCGGTCATGATCGGCGGCTCATGCATCCCTAGCATCTGCACGGATCTCCAAGGCTCCGACCCTGCTGGAAAGGTCGGTGGCCCACTCCGGTAGCTGCTCATACCATCCGGGCGGCTGGCTGTACCATGCCGGTGCGTCTGACGGTGCTGGTGCTGGTGGTGGCTGGGCATGCCAAGGTGGTGGAGCTCCCATCCAGTCCGGCTGCGTACTATACCAAGAAGGAGGGTCTGCCATCCATGTAGGTCTCTCGCTCACACTAGCACGGCGAGAGGAAGAGCCAGAAGCTCTAGCGGGATGGGGAGAGTGTCTAGGAAGGTCAGGAACTGCGTCCGGCTGATCCGGAAAGGTACCAAAATCATGATCATCTCCTCCTTCCTCAAACTCGTCATCCCCTCTCATTTCCTCCTCCTCTACAACTGGTGGCTCAGGGGGAGCGTAGGGCGGTGCTACTAGTCTATTCGCATGCATAGCAGCAGATGTCTCCTTCCAGTTATGGCGTCCAGCCATAATGGAATACTCAGGAAGCCATGCAATCCCTCTACCTGTCCTACTCTCCCAAGGCATGGCAGCTGTAGGTGGACCTCTATATCTAGGGAAAATAATGCCTCTCGTCATGATGCTCTGAAGTCCTAGAGGTCTAGCTGCAATGCGGGTGCACGCGGAGAAGTCTATCCCTAACTGCCTAGCAAGGTGGGTGACCATCCCACCGTATCCAATGTTGCCGGCCCTCTTGTTCTTTAGCTTGCTCATAGTGGCAGCTAAGAGAGTGGCATAGTCAACTGGCCTACCGTACAACATACAGTTGAGCAAAAACAACTCGTCCGTCTTGATCTTCTGAGGTGTCTCCGTCCTAGGGAAGAGACACTCAGAAAGCATTCTATGGGCAATCTTCAAGGCTAGGTGATAGATCAACCTAGCCTTAGTATTAGTAGGTTGCCAACGGTCCTCTCTGGCATATATCATAGCTATCTCCTCCCAGAAATCCTTGGCGTACACGCCACTAGGGAATCGACCATTGAAGGTCTCATGGAACCGAAGGAAGGCTCCAAACTCTCTAATAGAAAACTCATAGTTTCTCTCCATCAGCTGGAAAGAAACGGTCCTATCAGCGTGGCTATGCTCAAACGAGACCACAAACTCCCTAGTGATCTCCTCATAAGCATCTTCTCGAATAGCGGAGAAGATGACCAATCTGGCTCTATCTAGTAGCCAAGTGAGATCCCCTACCACATGCAAAGGCTCTAACTCCTCAAGTAGTAGATACCTAGGTCCTATGACAGCTCGCTTATGGATCCTCTCTAAAGCATCGAGGTGATCCTCATGGATAGTAGGGATCCTAGGGGAAGGTGGTGATGGTGGTGATGGGGGCTCAACAGGTGGTGCTCTAGAAGAGGAAGAAGTATTGCCTTTCCTCTTTTTATTTCTCTGAGACATTCTCCTAACGAGATCCATTTATGTTAGAAACCACGGTCTGTTCTTCAAGTTCCACGGCCGTGGAATGCCCAAAGACCGTGGTTCGTTACGCAAATTCTCAAAACTCAGCAAAATCACACCAAACTCAACAACAAGCAGCCCTAGACTAATTTCAGTCCAATTCCAATCAGTTCTCCTAAAAATTCTAGCAAAAAACGAAGCCGAATCGACAAAGAGAGAGAAGGAATGAAAAACCTAGGTTTTCGGATTTTGGAATCCGAATTCTGTCTCCTCCGGTGATTTGCCGCTCGAATCGTTGCTTGGATCTTGTAGGTGACGGAAATTGCTTCAACTTTGGCCAAAGAATCGTTAAAAACAATTAACGAACGAGAATTTGAGAGAGGGGGAAGGCAATCGGCGAAATAGGGCGTGGAATTGGGATTTTTTTTGTGTGTTTTGTGAAGAAACGTGGTTTATATAGTGGCCGTAAAAATTTTTGAAAATCACGGTCTATCGGGGGTTTCCACGGCCGTTGTTTTGTACGGAACCGTGGTTTTGGTGATTTTTTTCAGGCTTTTGAAAATTACGGTCACTGTAGCTGTCACGGCCGTGGTTTTGGCCGTGGAACTCTCTGTAATGTGTCAAAGTCCAAGTTTCACCAATTTTGTTCAAGCTTTTCCTTCCCCCTTCCTTTTCCACTGATCCTACATCCAAAAACACGAACATACCGGAAGACATCGAAGGAAAAACAAAACAAAGCATCTATACTCTTCTAATCTATGAATCAAAAACAAAAACGTAAATGCAATACCTTGGGTTGCCTCCCAAGAAGCGCTTGTTTAAGGTCCGTAGCTAGACCATCTCCATAGATGACTCAATGCACCTTGAACATCTTGGATTGCTCTTCAAATTCATCATAGAGCTCTTCCAAGAAATCTCCGATTCCTAATTTCACCGGCAAGTGGTAAGATCTCCCACGTACAAGCTTGTACGGTTTGATTCTCACCGGAATCCTCCTAGCTTTCCTATGCTTTAATGAGACATAATTCAGCCTTGCGTCCCATCCTTTCCTAGATCGAGAAATCAGTTTCTCGAGAATCCTCTTAGCTTCCCCATCTCCAGCTTGGGGATGATGTATGGTCTTCATCATGTGAATGACCTCATACTTGAACAAAAAACACTTATTGGCATTGGCGTTGAAGCGCTTGCCAAATTTACTCCTTGTAGTCCAAGGAGCATCTACTTCCAGCAGTTTTAATGGAGGTTTCATCTTCACCTTAGGAGGCTCTTTTGGAAGAGACCTCCAACTCTCCGGTGCATTCCTGAAAAAATCAGAAATTTTAATAGGAATTTCAAAGGAAGTAAGAGAATGTACCTTGTAAAGTTCTTCAAGGCTTGGGACAAGGTTCATCTTGGGATGATGATCCACACATGAAATATCTCCCAACTCAGCTGGATCCTTTTCAACCTTGGCCACAGTTTCAGTAATTTGGCCAAGGTTCTCCACTTCTTCCTCTTCTTTAATGAGGACTTCAAGAGGAGCTTTAGGTTCAATAGGAGGAAGGCTTAAGACTTGGAATTCTTCCTTGTTGGATGGATAATTTTCCATGGCTTCATAAGATTCAAAAATAGATTTTAGTTTGTCTTCCAACCTATCCAACACTTTTAATATCTCTTCCAACATCATTTGTTTCCCATCCTCGGATGGTTGTTGTGGAGTTTGCACTTGAGGAAGTTTTTCATAAAACGTATGAAGGGGATTAAGTTCATCCCAATATGCGAGCACATCCTCAATGACTTCCTCTCTTTCTCTTTCGTCGCTAACACAATAATAGGCATACTTCTCCTCCAAATATTCATAATGGTTCACCCTAGCACATTCCCATGCTGTCCAGGCTGGATCAAATGCACGTTCTTTGCTCCATGCAACCATTGGTGAACCTAAATACTCAAAAACTCATTCTGAAAAGATTAAAAGCAAAAAGCTCTCAATCCCGACAACCGAAAACCGAATTTGGCCTAACCAAATCCCCGGCAACGACGCCAAAAACTTGTTCGCCACTTAGCGTGCGTGCAAATAAGTCTTAAATTTATAAAACTAGAACCAAGCAAGCGAACCCGTAGTGTACGGATCGACGTAGTTAAGCAAGAATTCCAGAGTATCGAACACAGGGATTTGGGGGGTTAAATCCAGTTAATAATCGTCAAGCAAGTAAATGTATGAGCTTTGTAAATATTGGGAAAACAACAATCCTAAAGATCCAGGAATCCAACTGTGGCAATCGATTCAAGATATACTAAAGATATAAGGACAGAGTTAAGAGTTGCAAAGGTATGCTAAGGTAAAGCAATGTACGGTGAAGTTCCAAGGCTTTATATGACTTACCTAAAGACACTCTTTATAAAGGTTGTTGAGGCTTCAGTATAGAAAGGATCTAAAGGTAAGAATTGAACTCAAATACCCAAACTTGTAACCCAAGGATCAAGACTAACTAAACCGATTAAGGTTGTGACACTCGAAATCGAGGTAGAGGTTGTTGAGGCTTCACTACCACCTAGAAAAGGCAAGCCAAGACTAAGTTAAAGCAAATCTCTAACTTTGGATTAAAGTAAAAGCAAGGTTCGTAAACTAAGGAAAATTACGGGTGGATCTTGAGATTCTACGGCCGTGGAACTCAAGAACACACCGTGATTCTGACTGTCGACGAAATCTCTCTAACTCTCAGGGTCCAATCTGTTTACGATCGATCTATCATCATCTAAGCCACAACTATCAACCCTTCACCTTAGAATCGCTAAAGGGTTTTAGCCAACAACAGTCATTATGATATCAAATTCAAGAATTAGAAGAATGAAAGATGAAAACCTTCGAAAACCTTCAATAAATCTCAAATCAATCTCAAATCCACAACAAGGATAACAATGTATATCAGATTCGGAATAACACAAACCAATCACAATCCTCGATAAGAACGAAGAGCGGGATGTCAATCCGTCTTCTAATCAAACCTAAGGATAAAGTGTAACTTCCAAAACTCCAAGTCTTTGCAAATCTCCGTTGCAAAATGGCAATCTCCGCACGTCCAATTGGAACCCTAGGCACGTGCAAGTAAGTGTAAGCGAAGGTGACGAAATCTCCCTCCTTCAGTCCTTTTATAGGGAAAGATAGAATAAGTCTCCGGCCCACGTGCGTAGAAGATCGTGGCTTTAATTAGTACGTCAAAAGATCGCCTAAATCACGGTTATAGAGGATTCCACGCCCGTGGTTTAGAGCGTGGAATTGGATTACGGTGCTTCAAAACTTCCACGACCGTACTTTATACCGTGTAACTCTCTGGAATGCTCCACGCTCATGTTGCCAAGTTCCACGGCCGTGGTTTAGAGCGTGGACTTCATTACGGCCGTATTTTAGAGCGTGGAAGCATAGGTTGCTCGTAATCCCCTTTGTTTTGTGCTATTCTTCATCCTAGCATCTTTCTTAGCTCCTTTGTGGTGTCCTCAATCCTTGAATATGCTCAATCTACCTCCATTCTCTCTCAATTCGTTCGGTTTTAGCTCTTATTCGCCTACAATCAAGACAAAGCTTATGTAGACCTCTATATCGACAATATAGATAAACTAGCTCACAATTTCTTCAATGCTTTATCAATGAACACCAATATGGATGAAATACATCTAGAAAACGTGCCTAAAATATCACAATATTTCATACTAACATTACTCTGTGGGTCGGGACCCATTGTGAGGTCCTAGCCCGTAACGCATCGAGTTCCTAAAACTCGGGGTGTTACAATATGGTATCAAAGCTCTAGGTTGGCAACAATGGAACTCGAACTCTTCTAAATGTCGGATGGATAAATAAATAGAACCCGCAAGGGGTCTAACGTTTTCCAAAGGGGGTTTTGTTTTTAAACTTGTCGGTTTGGGATAGATGTACGGGTGACCACCACTACCTCCGCGGATCTCAGTGGTGTAGTTTCTTATATGTTGGTCTTTATGTGTTTTTCCTGGATTTTTGCTTTAGTTGTAGCGTGACCTTATATATATATATATATATATATATATATATATCCTTATATATTTATTCCTTATAGCATATGGCGCGTACTAGAGCTACATCTGCTATGGGGCGAGGGGGAAAGGGTCGACCATCACTTCCACCTGCCGTCTGTGGATGAGGACTTGCAAGAAGACCTCCACTAGCTAGAGGTCGGGGCCAGGCCCCACCTGCTAATCCGCATATCGTTGAGGCGTTCGTTAAAGAGGTTGCTGAGTGTGTTGTTCCCGAGGCTGGGAACGGGACCACTTCTAGGTCTGGAGAACAGAGAGCACCATCGATAGAGTCCGCACGAGTGTCCATAAGACTTTTTGTATATCGCGACTATGTGCAGAGAGTTGCGGAGGCTATTAGGACTAGAGGACCTGCACCAGCACCGCTATTTCCCGCTAGATCAACTGAGGTGTTGCGGAGAGTTACACAAATCGTTGCACCGCCTGCTAGAGTTGCAGAGGTTGTTAGAGCGCCGACTGAGGCGAGAGAGCTGAAGCCCGACAATTGGTTGAAGGCTTTCGATCAGCTGAAGGTTTCACTTTCATGGGAAAGACTAGATTAGAGGTAGAGTTGTGGCTAGGATAGTTGGATTCTGTTCGCTCCAAAAGGTGTGTGCAAGCTTTAATATTTATACCAAGAATAATTGCAAATAAGCAAACCTGCAGTGTGTGGATCGATTGTAATAAAAGCAAGAATTCTAGGGTCGAACACAGGTACTATGGTGAAATAGAGATCGGTAATTCATGTTTTCAATTAAAAACAAGCAACAAGCAAAGATATCAAAACTAATGTAATAACTAGGTAAAGAGAATGTGGATTCTAGAGATTAAAGCATCTAGTTGTGGTTCCGACTCAAGATCTCAAAAGATAACGTGGACAAAGCTGAGGTTTGCAAAGAGAAGGTGTTTCTATGGTGGGAATAGATCACCGGGTAAGTCTCACTACTCACTATCCCAAACCAAAGATCCTCTCACCGGGTAAGTCTCAAGGTACTAAGGAAAGGAACTATAATCTCAAACCAACACACCACCCAAGGGAATAGAATCAACCTTTACCGGGTAAGTCTCAAGCTAACTCTCAAAGATGGGATGAAGGCACACTCAAACCCCAATAAAGGATAAGCCCTTATTACCTACACTCATGATCTTGGGTATACAAACCAAGGAATCACCGGGTAAGTCTCATCCTAGGGTTGCGTTGAACCAGGAAAGGTATAATAAGAATAGGATTTGGCAAACTAAAACCTCAACTCAGATAAGGATCAACAAAGGGCTCGCCTCACTCAGTTTGTGTTCCATCTCGGTTGAGATGTTCCACGACTGAACGAGGTGTTCGTCGGTTAAGGTAAAGGCTCGAGCTTTTAGGGTCCACTAGGGTAAAGGCTCATTCTTTTATCGTCTTTCCCACAACCTTCAACCAATCACCCTAGAATCGCATAAAGAACTTAGCCAACAATCATCATGATAATAATAATCAAATATATAAGAAATGAATCAATATTCAAACAAAAAAACCTTAACACAAAGGTCTCAATAACTCAAACAAACAATCAAACTGCGTTCCTCAATCACAATCAGAAAAGACAACAAAACAAACCAAACTTAGAAAATCTTACAACTTCCTTCAACCTTCCTTCAAACTAGCTTCCTTGCTTCCTTGATCTTCAACCTTCCAAACTTCCTTCCAAACTCTGGAGAACTCTACTCCTCGATGAGATTTGGAGATAATTTCTCTTCAGAAAATCAACCTCTTTATATAGGAGAATCACCTTCCTAAGATAAAATATCTTTAAAGGCAATTTCCTTCTTTAAAATATCTTCCAGTCTTCAAAAATAAATCAGCCAAAAAGATATGCTTCCTTCCAGAAAATAATCCTAAAATATAGGAAATTCACTTTCCAAAAATAGAAGATCTCAGCCAAAATAAAGATCTCGTGGCCGTTATAATATTCGCCTGGGTCTAGCCTGTCCTGAAGATCACCTCGGTCGAGGTGGCATTGTAGCCAACCGAGGTGAATCTCAGGTAAACGTCAATCTCTCTGATCTAGTCCAAAATCAATCTTCCATCTCATTTCCATGGTTCTTGAGCCTTTCTTATAGCTCCTCAATGCTCCACAATGTAGCTCAAATGACTCCTTAGCTTTCTTAGCTCCGTTTTGTTCCAAAACGTGCCATTTTCCCTACAATCACAACGAAACTAGGTGTAGACCTTTATTCTAAAAAAGGTAGACAAAACAACATAATGATCAAAGAATATACATCCATACATGCAGATTTATGAAGATAAAATGTCCAAACCAATCCCAAAATGTAGACTATAATACATGCTATCAAATTCTGCTATGGAGGAGATCGGTTGCCTAGAGGGACGTCGACTCAACATAGCAGAGACGCTGCTGAAGGATCAGGGTCATTCTTGGTGGATGTTACGCTAGAAATGTATAGCACAAAAGTCTTAAATTTATAACTCGATATAATTTCCTAACTTCTAGTGAACCCACAGTGTATGGGTCGTTTTGTAGTAATGATAGTATTCCGAGGTCGAACACAAAGAGTAAGGTGAAATCAAATCAAACAAGTGATCATAGATAGTGTAAATGTAGTATAAGAAAAGGGAAAGGAATAAAGAAATGAAAATCATGATATTTTTGGGTTTGGTTTTTGTGGTGATCAAACAAATATCACGAATGATGCAAGATTATAAAACAAACTAACAAATCAAGCTAACAATACAAATAAGCAACACAAACACAAGATATGTGATCAAAGAGAGAAAAGAGGATTCTAGGGGTTAGGACTTCCGGTTATGGCATTGGACTCAAGCTTCTAATCAATCCTTGGATTTGCTATGGTATGTTGGGAAGGGGTGTTTCTCAATTGGGATCAATCACCGGGTAGTCTCATGGTCCACTAATCCCTCACCTAAGGTCCGATTACCGGGTAAGTATCTAGGAGCCTAAGGTTGGGAATTCTACACAAACCGGATTGCTATCTAGGGGTCAAACCTCTCCTTACCGGGTAAGTCTCGGGAAGGCAAGTCCTAAGTATCAATCCTAGCACACTCAGTCCAATATCAGCTTATGAGGCTCACTTCTACCTAGAGTTCATCATCTTCGGTATCTAAGATCAAGAATTACCGGGTAGGTCTCTTCCCTCACTTAGTTTACTAGCATTAGGTCACCCTAGGCTAGATTATGCTTAACAAACACTAGGATTTCAACAATCTAACATCCTAACATTCAAATTCATCAATACAAGCACAACAAAGAAAATCACGGGAGGATCATACAGAACCACGGCCGTGGAAAGGTAAGAACAGACCGTGGTTTTCAACAGAGGTTAGGTTCGAGGAAGCAATTCATCCAAAGGTACATTCAAGTCTATCCTATCATAGTCCAAGCCATAACCATCATTCCATTACCCTAGAATCACAACTATTTAGCCAACAACATGCATTTTAAGATTCAAAGTCAACAAGCAAACATTCATGTGTTCCATAGTAAGAAAATGAAATGAAAGAGAAAAGAAGCAAGTAGAAACAAGAAAACCCAGCTGAATATAAGTTTAAGCAAGACTTACAGCCCTTCAAAAGAAGGTCCAAAACGTTCCTTACAATCCTTGTAAATGTCTTCAACTAAGGTCACTCAAAAGCTATGAAAACTCTAAGATTAGTGTTGTTCTTCTTCTTCTTCCCTAAATGAGAGTGTTTTTCTTCCTCTTCAAGTCTATCCTCCAATAAAAAATGATGTGTTGTGAGAGAGTGTGGGAGAGAATCCTCTAGCAATAGCCTGCAGGACCACTTTTATTCTCCATCAAGGGCAAGAGTCGGGCATGGAGATCATGGGACAGCTGTCACAGCTGTCCAGAGGAAACCACGACCCAAATTACGGGCGTGGTTTCTTGGTCTGGGCCATGGTTTTGCTTAAACAACTCTCTTTTGGTCGTTAAGCCATGAGTTGGTGCAAGGCATGCACCAACAAGGTCCTATGTGTTCTCCTTTGCTCCTAACTTGCTTCTTAATGAGTCCGAAAGTGTGTCATCATGAGGAATGATCCTCGAATGTATCGATTAAGCTCCAAAAGCATCCCAAAATACCTACAAAACCGACAAGAGTTCGTGTAGACGTCTATCTCGACAATATGCGTGAATTAAGCGTAAACGTTATGAATTAATGTCAATCCATGCATGAATAACGGGAAAAACTATCTAAATGAATGCCTAAACTAACGTCATAAATCGTGTTATCAAAATACCCCATGCTTAAGACTTGGTCGTCCCCGAGCAAGGTCCAACTATTGGCTAAGAGATGACATGATTTATGAATGCAGAAAAAACATAAAATCTTTTTGGAATTTGTGCTTCATAAGATGGATCACCTTCATAGTCATGTTTCATAGCAATGGACAAGCAATCATGTATCAAATGAACGAAGGCATGGAAAGACAATTATACTTAACTCGAAAGCATGCATGAAAGGTGAAAATGAAGAAGTCAAAATGATCATGAGAATATCCAATCTAGATTACTAAGTCTTACACATATGCAAATAGGTCACAAGGACTTAGGAAAGAAGAGGCCAAGAAACGTTGTGATAAGGTGGGAATTTTTCTAGGTCATGTGATGCTAATCCGGGAAAGGAACTAACTCCACAATTTCATTTTTGATCAACTTCCCACAAGTGTATATTTTTCTCCATCTTTTCTTTCTTTTCTTTTCTTTTTTCTTTTTCTTTTTCTTTCACTTATTTTTGAGACAATGGCATTGGTGTACAAAAGCCGAAACCTTGGTGATTAGCGGACCTCGGTATTTTTCCGAGGTGCCTCAAACCGGGCACACATACCAAGGCTCGTTAGGACATTCGGTTTATCCGACTTTGGCAAGGCACAAACACCCGATTATGTGAATGGTGCCGAGTTACTCGTCATCAAAACCAAAGTCCCCAAACCTATATTTTTTCTACACTTTTCACAACAAATTCAGCACTTCATTCACAACATTCATTCATCAACTTCACCCCACACTTGCTTTTTACACACTCAACACACTAGCATGCTCCTATTCCCGGATGGGTCAAAAGAGGTCAAATTTTTATATCAATTGAGGTGCTCAAACAACATGATCGAGATGAGAAGTAGAGAAAGATGAATTGCCTCAATCATTCCTAGATGATGTGCAAGAACTAGCATGTAATTTCGACCATCAATCCTCAATCCAATCAAGGCAAACATCATAATCACAATTCATACATGGGATTCAAGAGAAGTATTTCAAGTCCACATATGCATACATCCATTCAACACACAAGGCCATCCATAGCCAATTCACAAAACAATCTCATCATAAGGGTCATATCCAAACTTAGAAGCACTAATTTTTTTTTAAAATTTTCTGATTTTTTTTTGAATTTTCGAAATATATATGTACAATGCAAAAGCTAATGAAACATGTGACAATATGAAACTATCCTAGATACAATCATGCAAATGATCATGAGAACCCCACCCCATACTTAGGAACACATTGTCCCCAATGTGCAAATTAAATAAAGAAGTGAAAGAGAGTCCTCACAATGTAAAAATTGTGTTTTCGGTATTTTGGTTCACTCATGTGAAGTGATGGTGGATGATCAATCAAAGGTGGTAGAGAGCCCTTGATGTTAATTATGGCGCCGGGACCCGCGCTAAGCACCGCTAGCCGTTCAAGTCCCACGTCCGCTCCACCCACGTTTGATGCGGGATCATCATCATCATCCTCATGCCTTGCAAGGCTTCCATGCTACTTAGAATCTAGCACACAAACACAAGACACACACAAACACACCAAAACAAAGACAAACACACCAAAGCAAAAACAAAAACAAAAAAACAAAAATGAAAACGAAAACGAGAAGGGAAAGACATGTACCAATGGGTTGCCTCCCATCAAGCGCTTCTTTAAGGTCATTAGCTTGACCAAATTCGGGAGCGTTTCACTCAAGGTGAAGTGGGGCAATCATATCCACCGGAGCTTCCGGGATGTACTTCTTCAAACAGTGCCCATTCACCTTGAAATCTCTACAATGCTCCCCACCTATCTCAACCGCTCAATGGGGAAAGACCTTCCTCACCACATAAGGACCCGTTCATCTTGACTTTAGCTTTCCGGGGAAGGGCCGCAACCTTGAATTGAAGAGAAGGACTAAGTCACCTTCACTCAACTCCTTTGGGATGAGACGTTTGTCATGCCAACGCTAGGTCCTTTCCTTGTAAATCCGGGCTTTTTCATCAACATCCAACCGGATCTCCTCAAGAGCATTCATGTCTAGCAACCTCTTTCCACCGGCTTCCTTGAGGTCAAAATTCAGCCACCTTATGGCCCGATATGCCCTATGCTCCATCTCCACCGGAAGGTGGCAAGACCTACCATAAACTAGCTTGTAGGGAGTAGTGCCAATCGGTGTCTTGAAGGCGGTTCTATAAGCTCACAAAGCATCATCAAGCTTCATAGCCCAATATTTTCTTGTCCTAGAAACTGTCTTCTCAAGTATTCCTTTGATCTCCCGGTTGGAGATCTCCACTTGGCCACTAGTTTGGGGATGGTAAGGTGTTGCCACCTTATGAGTCACCCCATACTTAGCCAAAAGTGTCCCAAAGTTCCTATTGGTAAAATGCTTCCCTCCATCACTTATGATTACTCTTGGTGTTCCAAACCTAGGGAAGATGACTCGGTTGAAGAACCGCACCACAACTTTGGCATCATTTGTGGGAGAGGCGACTTCTTCTACCCATCTCGACACATAATCTACCGCCAATAGAATGTAGAGGTTGCCGCATGAAGAGGGGAATGTCCCCATGAAGTCCACACCCCAAACATCAAATATCTCAACCTCTTGTATGTTGTTCAAGGGCATCTCATTCCTCCTTAAGATGTTGCCCGTCCTTTGGCAAGCGTCACAAGCTACCACAAAATTCTGCACATCCTTAAATAAGTTAGGCCAATAAAAAACGGATTGCAATACCTTTGCACACATCTTGTGTGAGCTAGCATGACCTCCACATGGCAAGGAGTGACAATGACGGATCACACTCTCCACCTCATCCTCCGGAATGCACCACCTAAAGACTCCATCCGGTCCTCTCTTAAACAAGAGAGACTCCCTCCAATAGTAATGCCTCACATCCTTGAAAAACTTTTTCCTTTGGGCATATGACAAACCGGGTGGCACCTCCTCACACACAAGGTAGTTCACTATATCCGCATACCATGGCTCACTCCCTCTAGACACTTGAAGTAAACACTCCTCCATCATTTGCAATTGCTCATCCCGGAATGAGTCATCAATCGGGATGCCATCTCTTTCAATCTCCAATGGTGGTAGCCTACTAAGATGGTCCGCTACTAAATTTTCGGAACCCTTCTTGTCTCGAATATCCAAGTCAAATTCTTGGAGGAGAAGGATCCACCGAATGAGGCGAGGCTTGTCATCTTTCTTTGTGAGGAGATAACGGATCACAACATGATCCGTGTACACAATGACCTTGGCTCCAACAAGATATGATCGGAACTTCTCAAAGGCATACACCACCGCTAGCAACTCCTTCTCGTTTGTGGCATAGTTGAGTTGGGAATCATCTAGCGTCTTGATAGCGTAGTAGATGGCATGTGTAAGCCCATATTATTTTGTCCTAAAACAACCCCAACGACCACATCACTCGCATAACACATTATTTCAAATGGTAAGCTCCAATCCGGAGGTTGTATGATAGGGGCGGAGATAAAAGCATCTTTCAACCTACAAAACGCTTCAAGGCAATCTTTGGCGAAAACAAACTCAACATCCTTCATTAGTAGGTTAGTGAGAGGCTTAGAAATTTTAGAGAAATCTTTTATAAACCTCCGGTAAAAACCGGCATGCCCTAAGAAACTCCTTACCCCTTTCACCGAGGTAGGTGGTGGTAACTTTTCTATCATTTCTATCTTTTCTCTATCAACCTCAATGCCATGGTGGGAGACCAAATATCCCAATACTATGCCTTCACTCACCATGAAGTGACATTTCTCCCAATTCAACACAAGGTTAGTCTCCTCACATCTCTTCAACACCAAAGACAAGTTAGCCAAGCCATCATCAAATGAAGATCCATACACCGAGAAATCATCTATAAACACTTCCATAATGTTCTCAATATATTCAGAAAAAATAGCCACCATACACCTTTGAAAGGTGGCGGGTGCATTACACAACCCAAATGGCATTCTCCTATATGCAAATGTTCCCCAAGGACAAGTAAATGTTGTTTTCTCTTGGTCATCCGGGTGAATAGGGATTTGGAAAAACCCACTATAGCTATCTAGGTAACAAAATGTGAGTGTTGAGCTAACCTTTCTAGCATTTGATCAATAAAGGGAAGAGGGAAATGATCTTTCCTAGAGGCAACATTAAGCTTCCTAAAGTCAATACACATTCTCCACCGCGTAACCATCCTAGTTGGGATTAGTTCATTGTTCTCATTAGTTACTACGGTCATACCACCCTTCTTAGGAACAACATGTACGGGACTAACCCATTTACTATCCAAAATCGGGAAAATGATTCCCGCATCTAGCAATTTTAAGATCTCTTTCTTGACTACCTCTTTCATGATAAAGTTCAATCTTCTTTGAGGTTCAATTGAATGTTTATGGCTGTCTTCCATCAAGATTTTATGCATGCACAAGGATGGTTTAATGCCAACTAAGTCATCAATGGTGTAACCAATAGCTCTCCTATGCAATTTCAATTCATTCAACAATCTATCAAGCTCATCATCATTCAAATATGCATTCACAATCACGGGGTAAGTAGAATTTGAACCAAGGAAAGAATACTTTAAATGATAAGGGAGAGGTTTGAGATCAAGTTTAGGACGACCTTTATCGGTTGGATGTGATCCATATAGCTCCAAATTAGATGAATTTTAAGCCATTGAAGACTCCTCAAGACTCCTTGAAGCTTGATCAACAACTAAGGGACTTTCTGGAGAAACCATGGGCAAAACCACAACCTCTGGCACAACCACGGGCGTGCAATTGGAAGAGTTGGCACATTTGGACATTACAGAAAGTTCCACGGGTGAAACCACGGGAGTGGTTCCTGGTGCCAGGCCGTGGTTCCTACAGTGATTCAGTACTACTTCGTGCACTTCAAATTCAGCACTTGTCTCCTTTTCTAATGCATCCAAAGCTTGGATTTCTTCATTGTAATCATCCTCAACTCCTTCTTCCATCAAAATCAAGCTAAGAACCTTCTCAAGAGGATCCTTGATCAAGATTAAGCTTACAACTTCCCTAGACTCCTCTTGCTCAACAATGTTGAAGAATTCTTCACCAAGGGTTGGCCCCTTCATCATTGTGGACAGCTTGAACTTGATATTCTCCTCTCCTATGTTGAAGGAGAGGATCCCATTTTTGCAATCCACTAAGAATCCGGATGTGGCTAAGAATGGCCTTCCCAAAATGATAGGAACCGGGTATGTCCAAAACAACAAAATCGATTGGCACATAGAACTTCCCAAGCTGAACCGGTATGTCCTCTAGGATTCCCACGGGGTGAGTGATGGATCGGTCCGCCATGTAGAAGGTTGTAATATCCGGAATTTTTATTCCGTTTAATTCCGAATCAAACCGGACTTCGAGCCGTTGACGGTTTCCCATTCTATCTAGTACTTCTTTCTTCACAAATTTTATTATTTTATGTAGAATTTAATTCACATAAAATGATAAAATTTTATCAAGCTCTAATTCTTATAATTATTTATTATTTTATGTAGAATTTAATTCACATAAAATGATAGATTTATATCAAACCCTAGTTATTATAATTCATTCTTATCGATGACTTTAGACGAGATCATGACAAGCTGTGACGAGACCATGACTAAGCTGAGACGAGGCCATGACAAAGCCCGATAAATCTGTGACAAACTCGTTCATGGGCCTGACAAGGCCATGAAGAGTTTTGACAGATTTTTGACAAACAATTCAGCCCATCTTGCTTGCAATTATTTCAGCCATCCTTCTTGCATTTTTCAGCCCACTATTCCTACCTTAATCTCAGCCCAACTCTTGCTTCAGTCCAACCAGGAGCAACCCAATGAATGCACGCCAGAACGGTCAGCTGCCCCCTCTCCCCATCTGCTTGTAACTGCTGCATAAATGAGATAATTAAGGAGCTGTAACAGCCCTATAGTCACGCTAGAAGAGAAGAAACTACAACGTCTCCCTTGCCTCTAGATTCACACAGCCTGTCGTCCTCCCTTGCCTCCAGGTTCACACAACCTGTCGTCCTTCCTTGCTTCCAGATTCACGCAGCTAGATCGTCCTCTCTTGCTTCCAGATTCACGCAGCAAGCGGCCCTTCTGTTGCCCACGTTCTGCACACATTCCTTCACACAACGGCTGTGGTGAGTTTAAATCCTTCGACCCTCTCTTCACCTACTATTCTGTCGTCCCTACCCATCTGAACGAGACCTTCTGCAGTGGTAGTCGAAGGCTGGTTGTGGACGGCCTTCAGTGTAACACCCCGAATCCACGGGACTCGGGATGTCACATTGGGGTAGGATCTCACAATGGATCCTGACCCTAGCCTGGCAACAAGTTCACTGGACCTTACAACACGGCACTGACAGATATAAAACAAATACATAAAACAGTATAAACTGTACGACCCAAAGTAAACAACAACATAGCCGAGTATATAAAACGACATCCTCACATAGGAGGTACAAAAGATCATCCTCACGCAGGAGGGGAAACACAACAACCCCAAACCAACCACCTAATGTACAAGAGTCCTCGGCCTGTCACCCTGCCAGATCACCCAGTAGCGCCTTACCTGCCAGATCACCCAGTAGCGCCTTACCCCAAACCAACCATCATCTTTGCTTCTCCAGTAACTGATTCAGTCCATTGCTTCTTTCCGGATCCAGAAGCTTCAGTTGATCTCACAATTGTTGGTAAATCCGGTGTCGATCTACCCGCTATCACCGCTTTATATACTTGTTACATATATTCTTGAAACTCGGATCTACTCGTGGAGACACGATCAGCCTCTTCAAACTCGTTCTCTGCCATAGGCGAAACAACAGCGGAAACTGGTCCCTAACTTATCACAACTGGAGGAAGAGGGGGGGTGTACCCCTACCTCATCCCACTACAGATACTACTCTAGTCTGAGTCATCTATAGGATATACGCACCTAATCTTATAAGGCTATATATATGCCATAGGTATCGATATGTATATAATAGATCCACATAATCCATAGTACACACACATATATATACATATCTACGCTGCAGAGATCCATGGCAGAGGTGACGACTTCTCGTACATTCTATCCCAAAACCACACTTAAAACCAAAACCTTTGAAAACGTCAGATCCCATGTGGGCTCTGTTTATTTTACCTATCAAACCTCATTACAGGTAGCAAGTGCCATTGTTGTCAACCTGGGCTCTGATACCAACTCTGTAACACCCCGAATCCACGGGACTCGGGATGTCACATTGGGATAGGATCTCACAATGGATCCTGACCCTAGCCTGACAACAAGTTCACTGGACCTTACAACATGGCACTGACAGATATAAAACAAATACATAAAACAATATAAACTGTACGACCCAAAGTAAACAACAACATAGCCGAGTATATAAAATGACATCCTCACATAGGAGGTACAAAAGATCATCCTCACGCAGGAGGGGAAACACAACAACCCCAAACCAACCACCTAATGTACAAGAGTCCTCGGCCTGTCACCCTGCCAGATCACCCAGTAGCGCCTAACCTGTAAACATCTACAACACGGTATGAAACCGTTAGCTAACCATACATATATGAGGTAATGCATAAGCACAAGCACAATCATGAAAGATAAACACATCAACATGCTATCACACATTTACCCATTTATTATCTTTATATAATAACCATTCACTCAAAAACCGTATATATATAGATAGATGAAAGTATGTGACACGAGGACCGATACATCCCCGCCTCTGAGTACAATGTCCAGCTGTACGAGTATCGGTCGCACAATCCGTGTACCCTATGGGAGTGGATTGCGCCCTTCCTGTAAACCAGTCTGGCCCGACATCAGAGAACCTCCCAGACTCCACAGAGGGATGAAAGGGAAAGGTTATCACAGCTACGCAGTGGGGCAGTCAATAGAACATAGGTCGATAAAAACGACAACTCATGCTATCATAGCAAACATATAAAGCACACACCACTCATGCAAACACCCAATATAGGGATGGTAGCTAAGTAAGTCCTACGGACTTACCTCAACCTCGTACAAACTCAACCACGATCACCTCTACACTGGAGGGACAACACGGCCTATAAACAAGGCATAAAGAGATATATCAACCTCTATTCATCAAAGGGGTCACACCTAGACCCAAAGGGATCCATAAGGATCATACTCAATCTATAAGCCTCACAACCAACTAAACCTCAATATCTCAACATAACTCACAATACCTCAAATCTCAAGGTAGTATCTAATCGACATTCCTCAATCTCAATTCTAATCCTAATTTAATTAATTAACCTTTAATTAATTAATTAGATTTTTCCAGAATAACGTTTTGCCCGCAGGCAATTTCTAAACCCCCTGTCATCAGATTTCATCAAACAAGAACCCATAATCACCAGAATAATATAACGACCATAATGGAATTTCTAATTGTCCTATTTGACAAGCCTAAAGTCAATTTAGGCCAAATCGCAGTACGGAAAACGAATAAATTCATAACTTATTCGTTACTAACCCGATTGACGATCTGAAAGAAGATTCGGAATCACAACGACGCAGGCTACGCATGGACAACATCAAATTCATCGGAATTTGAGCGACGGAACCGTCCTGGTGACATATATGCTCGACCAGCCCTCCATATACTCGGAAATGCAGAAACTCGGTACCGTTATGAAGAGAATGAAGAGAGGAATCCAGAAACTCAAACGGAATTGAAATCGGATTAGAAACGGAGAGTAGATCTGAGTTTGAAGGTTGAGAGAAATTAGAGCTTTTACGAGAAAACGTGAAAGGAAATGAATTAATAAAGGATTTTCTGCTATTTATAGTGAAGACGATAATTATCCTTTAGTAAAGTCGATAATTATCCTTTAACTGATCCAAAGGCGGGTCGAACCTCTTCCTCCAAACTTCTCGAGATTGGAACATTAAATCTGGAATATTGTAGGGATAATTATTACACAACTGCCTCGGAAAACGTGTATTCCTAAGCCGTCTTTCTTAGCCGTTAAGAAACGAAATAGCGACTCTTTTGGCCGTTTTGCCTCTCCATGTTATTTCATATCTAGGACATATCCGATGTCCTGATCATTTCTCTCAACTGCATTTTTATTAATTGGAGCTCCCAAATGCTCCAAATAACACCGGAGGGTAAAAATAATTACCCGGGGGAAAAAGTAAAAATTTCCCCAAACGTCCAAAATTACGCCGGGAACATAACGGTGAGACTCTTACTCATCACTTGCGAAGTCTTCGCGAGTTATATGTTAATTACTATCAACGATTAAGTTAATCAACATTAATTAGAATTCGAAATCCTAGCTATTACATCACACACCCCTTAAAAAAAAGTTTCGACCCGAAACTTGAACAATTTCCAAATCCTCTCGGACCCATACGCCGAGGTATAACTCTCACTCTTTCTATCGGAGGTATCACATCTCCGTTCAAAAGATCACAACCTATAACAATCTATAACCTCAAGTTTAAACATGGAGGAATCATCATCTCCAGGAAATAGGGCCATAACGCTACCCAAAGGCGTAGAGGAATCACGTCTCTCGCTATACCACATCATAAGGCATAGAGGAAGCACATCTCTAGCCCAAGCATATCACAAGCATAGAGGAAATACGTCTCTAGCAAACCATAATCATATATATCGTATGGAGGAATCACATCTCCACTAAAACTATGTCCATCAAGGTAGCATGGAGGAAAGAACCATCTCCAGTTGAATCCTAATCACACTCAAATAGCATGAAGGAAAGAACCATCTCCAGCTATAAATATAATCATACTCGTGTAGCGTGAAGGAAGTAATCATCTCCAGCTATAGCATACATCACGCTAGCAAATCAAGATCTACTAAGATCATAAATCACATCACAACTAGCATGGAATAACACATCAAGGCATATAAGCACATAAGCACAACATTCATCAAGATAGCACTAAGATCTACTCGTGCTCCCACAAATGGGTCTGTCCCAACATATACTCTAGATAGTTCCTCAGGACACTATCCTCAGTCTCTCACATTGCCTCTTCAGGTCTTCATCTTGACCATCATATCCTCAATATGGGAATGTCTTTCGAATGCAAGCGTTTCATATCTCATTCCAAGAATGTAATCGAATGCTCAACAAAAGTGTGGTTGGACTCAACCATCAATCATCGTAACTCACAAGATGTCTCGAGTCTGGTATATACTTCCTCAATTGAGACATATGAAACACTGGGTGGATATCCTCTAATCTCATAGGCAAAGCTAAACATCATGCTACCTTCTCCGTACTAGTCGATCTCAAATAAACCATCATATTGGAAACTCAGTTCCCTTTCCGTATTAACACATCTAACGTCTCGCAGCTGAGATACTTACAGCCGGACATGAACTCTCGCTTGAACTTTAGAGGTTAACGCCTCTTGTCTACATATAATATCTGGTGACTCTGTACATCCAGCATTCTTCCTTCAATCAACGTTACTTTAACTATAAAATCCTGACTCTGGTCAGGTGTTATTCCACTCTACTGCTAGATCACTTCTAGCATAAGGATATACGACATCTATGTCTATATATTGACTCATAGGGTCATCCCAAAAAGATGCACGTCCTTCATTGTTATATAATAAACTCATTAATGGAAGGTAATATAACCCTCCACGTTTCCCATTCAACTTACAACTTATAATAGATCTTTAAGATCTAGATGATCCTCTCTAACTAAGCATTTGTCAGGGGGTGAAGTGTAGTCATGAGGTACATACTCGTCCCCAAAGCAGTCTGAATTTGCTGCCTAAAATCTCAAAGTAAAAACATCCATCTCGATCAGAAATGATCGTTCTCGGTATACCATGGAGTCTCACTATTTGTCTAGTGTACTCCTCAGCCAATTCATTCACTAGCCACGTCCTTCTAATAGAAATGAAACGTGCCGGATCCGTTAATCTGTCATCAACAATCCGGATACATCAAAACTCCCACTAGACCTCAATCCCATCACAAAGTCCATAAAGATGTCCTACCACTTCCACCACTACACTGGTAGTGGATGGAGCTCATCTCTAGGTCGGAAATGTTCTATCTTGACCTGCTGACATGTCACACACTGTGTCACAAATATGATTACATCAGTTTCCATCTTCTCCATCAATATAATTGTCTCACCTTGTGGCACCTCTTACTCGTACCTGAATGTACTAAGTAAGGCGTACAGTGGGTATACCGTAATATTCTCTGTCTCCATCTGCATCAGCAGGTACACAAAAGCGGTCATGACTCTTCATCAGTCCATCTACTCCCATGGAGAACTATGTTGCCTCAGTACGAGACATCCTTTCTCTAAACCTTGTTAAGGTCTGGCAGGTCTCCTGCTTCTGTTGGACCTCATCCAACAGACCAGGTAGAACCTCTGAGGTATAAATGGGTATCCTTATCAAGGAACTAATTGTCCAACTCTAGCCAAGCTAGATCTCTTTGAAGCTGAGGTTGAACTATCAGTCACACAATCATCTTCTCTTGGAGCGTCTTTCCATTCAAGTTATCGGCAACAACATTCAACTTTTCTGAATGATATGGAATCTTCAAGTCAAAGTCTTGATCAACTTAAGCTCTTAATATTGGCGGTTATTCAACCCCTGTTGCATAAAATATACTTCAGATTTCTATGATTTATAGAAATCTGACATGAAGATCACACCGGTACGGTCTTCAAAACTTAAAGGCTTGAACTACCACTACTAACTCTAAATCATTAGTCGGGTAGTTCTCATTATACGTTCTCAGCTGTAAACACACATATTAATAACCCTACTCCTCTGTAGTAATACACATCTCAGACTTAGCTGGGATGTATCACCGTAAATCACGGGATCCCAAAAATCTTCTAACTACAACAGAATGGAAGCAGAGGTCAAATGTCTTCTCAACTCTTCAGAACATAGACACACTACTTTCATCACTTAGTTATGGTGGTCTTCTCAAAAGACTCGCAAATGAATACGTAATCATGTAAAATCCTTCCTCAAAGCATTGGTAGCAATCGGCTGAGCCGACTACGTATTCCTTAATGTTCATCAGTATCTCCCATGTTACAACATACTTAATTCTCGTCAGGTCAACCATGATCCCACTGGCGGAGACAACATGGCCTAAAAAGGCTACCACTGGTATCTCAACTTACACTTAGAGAGCGTAGCATACAACCCTCTATCTCTCGAAATCTACAGAACGGTCCTCAGACGATCGGTCTACTATTCTCTGCTATGAGTGTATACCGACATGTAATCCATGAAGTCCACCACCAACTAATCAAGGAAGTCGATGAAGATACTATTCATCAACTCCATAAAAACTACTAAAACATTCGTCAACCCAAATGACATCACTACAAACTCGTAGTGTCCATAACGGGTATGGGATGCTATCTCATACACATCCTGCTCTCTCATCCATGACTAGGGATATCTTGAGCATAAAGGAATCCCGAAAACACAATTGCTTCTTGAAGTTAACTCGTCAGGTCGTCAATACGGAACATGGAACCCACTAGGGTAAACCCGTTTCAGTAAACTTTTCAAGTTATCAGTACAATATCTCAACAAGCACCATATAGTGTGGCTTTCCCATTCAATCTTGTATCATACTTCAACTCGATAACAATGTCCACACTCCGCTGAGGTGGCAACTAGACGGTTCAGTAACACGTCTATAAACTCATAAACAACTGGAATACCTTCCATTGTTGGACTATCTCGCTCCTTCATGGTATAACACTAGAAGGCGTCACATCCCTGTGCTATCAACTCGCTGCTCGTACAGTCCTGATGAAAAACCCGTCTCTTCAAAGGTCTTAACCTCAGAAGACCTCTATTTGACTCAATTCAGTAAAGACTATAATAGTCTTACTATTCAAAGCTAACACCACATGATATCTATTCATCCAACCCATACACATAATGACTTCCTCATGCACCTACAACATGACAAAGAAGTCTGCAACCATACACGGGTCCCTGAAATAAGGGAACAAACATGCATCTCATGGGTATCTCAGACCCAAAAAGGTAATCTTGTAAAGAAAAATCCACCTTCTACTATATACAAAAAGTCAACCATTAACGCATGCATCGAAAGACATGAAGTGCATAGCACTCACAACAAGCAAAACTCCATCAAGTAAACCATTAACGAGAATGGTACCTATAACAGCTAACACTCGTAGCTCCACTACATATCATCACTCAATGTCAGATCCATGCTCCTCAGGTATCACTGAGGTCATTACTATAGCCTCCACTTCCACTCTTTCTGCACCGGAAAGAGAAAGGTCTTGCTGGGAAGAAACACCACCGTGCTGACAAAAAGGGCCAGATGACCTAGCTCACCACAAGTGAAACAAGCTATCAGTGCCAAAGGGCACACAGAACGCAAATGATCTGGATAGCCACAACTGAAACATAATCATCCCATCCTTGCAACTTGTGCAACTGAAGGGTAACTCGACCTTCGTCGTCCACCTGGAATGATCTCACTCTTGAAGGGAACCTGTAAAGGCAATGCCTTGCCCTGTCGACAAAACTTCGCTCTATGCCCTGCTTTACCACACGTAAAGCATATGATGGGAGGCTTTGGGCACACAGCTCGCCAGTGTCCCAACTTCCACGCAATTAAAACACTGTAGTTCCTTGCCAGTCATCTTCATGGCCAAAGGATCACTAGATTGTCCTGATATCGGACTTGGTTCCCCATTCATCATCTTTGCTTCTCCAGTAACTGATTCAGTCCATTGCTTCTTTCCGGATCCAGAAGCTTCAGTTGATCTCACAATTGTTGGTAAATCCGGTGTCGATCTACCCGCTATCACCGCTTTATATACTTGTTACATATATTCTTGAAACTCGGATCTACTCGTGGAGACACGATCAGCCTCTTCAAACTCGTTCTCTGCCATAGGCGAAACAACAGCGGAAACCGGTCCCTAACTTATCACAACTGGAGGAAGAGGGGGGTGTACCCCTACCTCATCCCACTACAGATACTACTCTAGTCTGAGTCATCTATAGGATATACGCACCTAATCTTATAAGGCTATATATATGCCATAGGTATCGATATGTATATAATAAATCCACATAATCCATAGTACACACAGATATATATACATATCTACGCTGCAGAGATCCATGGCAGAGGTGACGACTTCTCGTACATTCTATCCCAAAACCACAATTAAAAACCAAAACCTTTGAAAACGTCAGATCCCATGTGGGCTCTGTTTATTTTACCTATCAAACCTCATTACAGGTAGCAAGTGCCATTGTTGTCAACCTGGGCTCTGATACCAACTCTGTAACACCCCGAATCCACGGGACTCGGGATGTCACATTGGGCTAGGATCTCACAATGGATCCTGACCCTAGCCTGACAACAAGTTCACTGGACCTTACAACATGGCACTGACAGATATAAAACAAATACATAAAACAGTATAAACTGTACGACCCAAAGTAAACAACAACATAGCCGAGTATATAAAATGACATCCTCACATAGGAGGTACAAAAGATCATCCTCACGCAGGAGGGGAAACACAACAACCCCAAACCAACCACCTAATGTACAAGAGTCCTCGGCCTGTCACCCTGCCAGATCACCCAGTAGCGCCTAACCTGTAAACATCTACAACACGGTATGAAACCGTTAGCTAACCATACATATATGAGGTAATGCATAAGCACAAGCACAATCATGAAAGATAAACACATCAACATGCTATCACACATTTACCCATTTATTATCTTTATATAATAACCATTCACTCAAAAACCGTATATATATAGATAGATGAAAGTATGTGATACGAGGACCGATACATCCCCGCCTCTGAGTACAATGTCCAGCTGTACGAGTATCGGTCGCACAATCCGTGTACCCTATGGGAGTGGATTGCGCCCTTCCTGTAAACCAGTCTGGCCCGACATCAGAGAACCTCCCAGACTCCACAGAGGGATGAAAGGGAAAGGTTATCACAGCTACGCAGTGGGGCAGTCAATAGAACATAGGTCGATAAAAACGACAACTCATGCTATCATAGCAAACATATAAAGCACACACCACTCATGCAAACACCCAATATAGGGATGGTAGCTAAGTAAGTCCTACGGACTTACCTCAACCTCGTACAAACTCAACCACGATCACCTCTACACTGGAGGGACAACACGGCCTATAAACAAGGCATAAAGAGATATATCAACCTCTATTCATCAAAGGGGTCACACCTAGACCCAAAGGGATCCATAAGGATCATACTCAATCTATAAGCCTCACAACCAACTAAACCTCAATATCTCAACATAACTCACAATTCCTCAAATCTCAAGGTACTATCTAATCGACATTCCTCAATCTCAATTCTAATCCTAATTTAATTAATTAACCTTTAATTAATTAATTAGATTTTTCCAGAATAACGTTTTGCCCGCAGGCAATTTCTAAACCCCTTGTCATCAGATTTCATCAAACAAGAACCCATAATCACCAGAATAATATAACGACCATAATGGAATTTCTAATTGTCCTATTTGACAAGCCTAAAGTCAATTTAGGCCAAATCGCAGTACGAAAAACGAATAAATTCATAACTTATTCGTTACTAACCCGATTGACGATCTGAAAGAAGATTCGGAATCACAACGACGCAGGCTACGCATGGACAACATCAAATTCATCGGAATTTGAGCGACGGAACCGTCCTGGTGACATATATGCTCGACCAGCCCTCCATATACTCGGAAATGCAGAAACTCGGTACCGTTATGAAGAGAATGAAGAGAGGAATCCAGAAACTCAAACGGAATTGAAATCGGATTAGAAACGGAGAGTAGATCCGAGTTTGAAGGTTGAGAGAAATTAGAGCTTTTACGAGAAAACGTGAAAGGAAATGAATTAATAAAGGATTTTCCGCTATTTATAGTGAAGACGATAATTATCCTTTAGTAAAGTCGATAATTATCCTTTAACCGATCCAAAGGCGGGTCGAACCTCTTCCTCCAAACTTCTCGAGATTGGAACATTAAATCTGGAATATTGTAGGGATAATTATTACACAACTGCCTCGGAAAACGTGTATTCCTAAGCCGTCTTTCTTAGCCGTTAAGAAACGAAATAGCGACTCTTTTGGCCGTTTTGCCTCTCCATGTTATTTCATATCTAGGACATATCCGATGTCCTGATCATTTCTCTCAACTGCATTTTTATTAATTGGAGCTCCCAAATGCTCCAAATAACACCGGAGGGTAAAAATAATTACCCGGGGGAAAAAGTAAAAATTTCCCCAAACGTCCAAAATTACGCCGGGAACATAACGGTGAGACTCTTACTCATCACTTGCGAAGTCTTCGCGAGTTATATGTTAATTACTATCAACGATTAAGTTAATCAACATTAATTAGAATTCGAAATCCTAGCTATTACATTCAGCACAACAGTGAGGACGTTCTGCACACCCCAGTCGACTCCAGGAGCACCTTTACAGCATACGTTTCTGCATACGTTCGGTTGGTCTCTCACTCCCTATTTGTTCTCTTTCTATTCAGTCCAGTAAGTAAAATCGCTATGATGATAAGCCGGCACAGCAGATAGATTAATCATGTATGCATACAAGGATGACGACACTAGAAAAGACCTTAGGATGTTAGATTTAGGTCGATGTTTAGATGGTGCCTTGAAAGATATGAACTAAGGACTTAGGGGTAGTGTAAAGGGTGAGTTATATTGATAAGTGAATTCGAACTAGAGACCTATAGGAGTGTGTTGTGGCTGTAAAGGAATTATTTTAATTGTTTCTTTCAGTTTTGAAGTTGAAGATTACCCACTGTTGTGAATCAATGTTAAAGAGTTTCGTAGAAGATCCACCGTTGAAATTTTAATAGATCATAGGTAGATATAAGTAGTTTACAATGGTAAAATTGGAGAAGAAATGAACGGTCGGATTGAGAGTTATATGGTCTCAAAGTGGAAGAGTTGAGCTGATTTTTCCAGCATTGAATTTTGACTAAGTATAGGAACGTTTTAGTGTTATTGCCAACTTTAAAGATTTTTGTAGGATTAACGATTGAACAGTTTTTAGAAATTCTTTCTCCTATGAGTAGATTAGATATCATAGATAATTTAGAAATTTATTTTAGAAATTTTACAAGTTTATTTTAATTTCATATTTGAAGCTGTAGTCGGACCTTAGTGACTTTTCAGAAAATAGAAAATGGGTAGTTTTTATAGTTGTCACCTAAAATCATCCTAGGGAGTAGAATATGATTAGTTAGCGTCAAGTAAGAATTTAAGTACATATTACGGGTTTTTGGAAGTCTCGGGACCAAGGGTAAAATAGTCAATTTACCTTAAATAAACACTGTAATAACTTCTGCACATAGAATCGTACTTCTTAGGAGTTTTAGACTTCTAAGTATCCAAGGAAAAGTGTTGACCCACGTGCCTCCTTTGACAGGCAACTGAGTTCCTGCAGTTACTGATTGAGTGTTGTTAAGAGAGACGAGATTTGATTCGGTAAGTCCACTGACTTACTTAGCTAACTTCTTGCATGTGTGTGATGTGTATGAGTGGTGTTTGATAGTTATGATAAATAACGAAACCAGAATAGGCCGACTGTAGTATATTGTATAATTGACCCAAGTGAATGATAACGGGTCGTGACATCATCTGCCTAGCTCTTGCGAGAGTCTAGGAGGTTCCCTGCGACCAACCCAGTCCGGTAGACGGTCACATGCATTAGTACCATTCCGCGTTGGTAAACGGGGACAGGGGCGAGGTTTGGGAATCCCTCGTGTCACAAAATAAGTATCATTAGTAATGACGTATCACTTAATTAAAGATAATAAAAAGGAATGAGTGTTGCATGCTGATTGCGTATGTTGTGTGTTTGTGCTTCTACCTTTATACTTATGCATATAATGTTAGCTAACGGTTTTATACCGCTTGTAGATGCCTTGCAGGTTAGGGAGGCGATCGAGTGATCCGGCGGTAGTGGGCAACCGGGGTTCCGTGCATTATAGGACGGGACTGTTATATTTTATTTTATGACTATTGAGAATGATGTTGGTATTTTCGGTTTTGAGACTTGGCTGTATTGTTTTGAGACTTGACCGGCTTCTGTTCTCCTAGCCCAACCTTGTTGCAAAGTGCAAGCGGGATAATGCTTACACTTGCTCCAAGATCACATAGGGCTTCATATTGCACTTCTCCAACTCCAATTGGCACACAAAAAGATCCCGGATCTCGCAGCTTAGGAGGCATCTCCTCCCTCATGGTTTGGATCAACTCGGAAGATCTCTTTGTCATCCTTACTTCTCCATACTCCTCAAACTTCCTCTTGTTGGAGAGTATCTTCTTCAAAAACTTTCCATAGGCCGGCATACCTAGAATAGCATCCATGAACGGAATGTTAATATGCAATTTAGACATTGGTTCAAGGAATTTACCGAAATGTTAATATGCAATTTGGAGGTTGAGCAAAGCCGGGTGGAGGCTCTTGTGAAGCCTTAGGTGGTGGGGCTGCGCTTGTGGAAGCGGGAGGGTTCAAGGCACCATCCATGTTAGAATAGGAGAACCCGAGATGGTTGTGATTAGGCCGGTAATTGTTGTATTGCTGGCTGTTGTTGTTGAAGTTCCTAGGGCCTTGATCATTGTTGTAGTTACCCCTTCCCATGTAGTTAATGTCCTCCTCTTTGGAAGCCAAGTTGGCTTGCACTTGCACTTGAGGACTTGCTTGATTCTTCATGGTTGTGGCACAAAACTCCCAGAAAGATTTAAGCTCATTGTTGATTGCATCAAGTTTGTAGTTGCTCATGGTGACTTCACTCACTTCATATACTCCCGGTTTCCTCCCATCACTCTTTCTATGGGAGTACTTCTCTATCACCAATGTTTGCTTTTCTACAAACTCCCAAGCCTCATCCACATTCTTCTCCATGAATGTTCCTCCGGAAAGCGATTGGAGCTTGAATTGACTATCCTCATCAAGCCCATTGAAATAAATCTCCAATAGCTCTATCTTCGGTATCCCATGGTGTGGGCAATCTAGGAGGAGGTCTTTGAACCTCTCCCAAGATTTGAATAGGCTCTCTCTATCCTTCATCACGAAGGCATTGATCTTCCCTCTTAGCTCGGTTGTCTTGGAAGGTGGGAAGAACTTTTACAAGAACTCGGTTGTCATCTCCTCCCAAGTACTCACACATCCTAGTGGAATGGATTGGTACCAAGCCAAGGCTTTATCCTTAAGAGAGAAGGAAAAAACCCTAAGCTTGTGGTTGTTGTTCTCCAATCTAGGCGGCCTTAGAGTCTCCATCAAGATCTCATAATTCATCAAGTGTTGATGAGGAGACTCTCCTTCCATCCCTCCAAATTGATTGTGCCGGATCATTTGTAGCACTTGAGGGTGAAGCTCATAGTCATGGGCTGCGGGATCTCCTAAGTTTACACCCGGACGGTGCACTCTTTGGGCCGGATCCATACGTTGCCCTAGCGTTTGTGGCTCCTCAATAATGATCGGCTCAAACCGAACATTAACCGCCGGCTGCGGTGGTGGTGGTGGTGGAGGTTGTTGACGATTAAGCTCCCTTTGGACAAGAGCTTGCCTAATCTCTTCAATTTCCCTCCTAGTTGCTTCTTGCCTCTCATTGGCAAGTCTCCTCTCATTCTCCAAGGCTTCATCCCTTAGCCTAAGTTGCTCTAAGGCTTCATTCAACTCAGCTTGAAGATCTCTCCCGGCCATCTCCTTCTTTTTAATGCTCTTGGATCTAGACTAAAGGGTTTTCTCCGGTTCGGGATTGAATGGAGCTAAATCCTTGCCACGAGATCTTCGCATGCACCTAAAGAGTGAGAGATGTCCTGAAAAATCAAAGACACAAACCAAACAAGATCAAAATCAACAAGAAAGACCTACACTATAAACAATCACAAACAATGATTTAATCTAGACCTAGTCCCCGGCAACGGCGCCAAAAACTTGTTACGCTAGAAATGTATAGAACAAAAGTTATAAATTTATAACTCGATATAATTTCCGAACCCACAGTGTATGGGTCGTTTTGTAGCAAGGATAGTATTCCGAGGTCGAACACAAAGACTAAGGTGAAATCAAATCAAACAAGTGATCATAGATAGTGTAAACCTAGTCTAAGAAAAGGGAAAGGAATAAATAAATGAAAATCATGATATTTTTTGGTTTGGTTTTTGTGGTGATCAAACAAAGATCATGAATGATTCAAGATTATAAACAAACTAACATATCAAGCTAACAACACAAATAAGTAATACAAACACAAGATATGTGATCAAAGAGAGAAAAGCGGATTCTAGGGGTTAGGACTTCCGGTTATGGCATTGGACTCAAGCTTCTAATCAATCCTTGGATTTGCTATGGTATGTTGGGAAGGGGTGTTTCTCAAATACGATCAATCACCGGGTAGGTCTCATGGTCCACTAATCCCTCACCTAAGGTCCTATTACCTGGTAAGTCTCTAGGAGCTTAAGGTTGGGAATTCTACAGAAACTGGATTGCTATCTAGGGGCCAAACCTCTCCTTACCGGGTAAGTCTCGGGAAGGCAAGTCCAAAGTATCAATCCTAGCACACTCAGTTCAATAGCGGCTTATGAGGATCACTACTACCTAGAGTTCATCATCTTCGGTATCTAAGATCAAGAATTACCGGGTAGGTCTCTTCCCTCACTTAGTTTGCTAGCATTAGGTCACCCTAGGCTAGATTATGCTTAACAAACACTAGGATTTCAACAATCTAACATCCTAACATTCAGATTCATCAATACAAGCACAACAGAGAAAATCACGGGAGGATCATACAGAACCACGGCCGTGGAAAGGTAAGAACAGACCGTGGTTTTCAACAGAGGTTAGGTTCGAGCAAGCAATTCATCCAAAGGTACATTCAAGTCTATCCTATCATAGTCCAAGCCATAACTATCATTCCGTTACCCTAGAATCATAACTATTTAGCCAACAACAAGCATTTTAAGATTCAAACTCAACAAGCAAACATTCATGGCTTCCATAGTAAGAAAATGAAATGAAAGAGAAAAGAAGCAAGTAGAAACAAGAAAACCCAGCTGAATATAAGTTTAAGCAAGACTTACAACCCTTGAAAAGAAGGTCCAAAATGTTCCTTACAATCATTGTAAATGTCTTCAACTAAGGTCGCTCAAAAGCTAAGAAAACTCTAAGATTAGTGTTGTTCATCTTCTTCTTCCCCAAATGAGAGTGTTTTTCTTCCTCTCCAAGTCTATCCTCCAATCAAAAATGATGTGTTGTGAGAGAGTGTGGGAGAGAATCCTCTAGCAACAGCTTGCAGGACCACTTTTATTCTCCATCAAGGGCAAGAGTCGGGCATGGAGATCGTGGGACAGCTGTCACAGTTGTCCAGAGGAAACCACGGCCAAAATTACGGACGTGGTTTCTTGGTCTTGGCCGTGGTTTTGCATAAACAGCTCTCTTTTGGTCGTTAAGCCATGAGTTGGTGCAAGGCATGCATCAACAAGGTCCTATGTGTTCTCCTTTGCTCCTACCTTGCTTCTTAATGAGTCCGAAAGTGTGTCATCACGAGGAATGATCCTCAAATGTATCGATTAAGCTCCAAAAGCTCCCCAAAATACCTACAAAACTGACAAGAGTTCGTGAAGACGTCTATCTCGACAATATGCGTGAATTAAGCGTAAACGTCATGAACTAATGTCAATCCATGCATGAATAACGGAAAAAATATCTAAAAGAATGCCTAAACTAACGTCATAAATCGTGTTATCAGTGGAGGACAGCTCGTAGTAAGGTCACCAGTTATGAGCAGATGAAGACGGTGATCAAGGATCGCTACTGCCCTGTAGTTATGAGGAGGGATCGTCTTCAGGATTTCCTCGTGGGTGGATTGCAGGGTTTGCCTATTGTTGAGATCATTAGCAAGTTTTAGGATGAGTTGTCTTTCCTGGGTCCGTCTGCACCACTTGAGGATCAACATGTTTACCTTTTCTCTCGGAGGATGGGAGAGTCGACACACTCTTAACTTGCTGGTTTCCGTTGTGATTCTTCGACGGACTATCAAGATAGAGCTTCTGCTTATGAGAGAGACCGACCGGGTCAAAGGAGAGCTTCTCAGATAGGAGGTCATGAGAAGAGGTAGAAGACTGGACCAACCAGTGCAAATGTTGGTGAAGCGGGTTTTGGGCGTTGTCAGATGCCGCGACGTTCTGGTTTCCAGCAGTTTGTACAAAGTTCCGATAGAGGACGGCAGTGCTTTAACTGCGGAGGTGTCGGACATATGCGGAGGTGTCCGATAGAGGACGGCAGTGCTTTTACTGCACTCCTCATAAACTCTAGCAGAGAGTTCCTCGTTCTACTGCTCCTCAAGGTTCCACTCTTGGACAGGCAGAGGATGAAGAGGTGGTACTTTTGACACCAGAGGTGCTTCAGCTAGAGTTTATGAGCTGAGGAGTGCAGTAGAGCCGACCGCTCCAACGACCACACGTACGATTCATATTAATGGTTTTCCTGTCAAAGTTCTTTTCAATACTGGTGCTATGCATTCTTTTATATCTGATGCATGTGTAGATAGATTGGCCTTAGTTACCGTAAACGGTAAACCCTTCTTTACAGGATTACCCGATGGGGTAAGATTAGAGGCACTCGAGAGGTTCGTGATTGCCTTATTAGATTGGGAGGTCGCAATTGGCCAGCTGACTTCATCGTTATGTACTTAATACACGAAGAAGTTATTATGGGTATGGATTGGATGGATTGACACCGAGCAGTTCTGGACATCGGCAAGAGGACAGTGACGGTAACTACATATGCAAGCCGTGTGGAGATCTTCAGAGGATGGGATCTCGGAAAGACTGGTACAGTCATCAGTGCAGTTCGAGTTGCGAGACTTATCAGTCGGGAATGTGTGGCTTTTTGGTGCTATGCCAATAAGGATAGTATGACTCCAGCTTTGGAGGAGATTCCAGTAGCTTGCGAGTTTGCTGACGACTTTGGAAAGCCATCAGGTTTACCTCCACAAAGGAGTGTAGACTTTGACATTAAGCTAGAGCATGTGTTACGCTAAGATCGTGTGATATGTGTACACAATAAGCTTTAAATTTATACTCGTTATATTTATCCTAACTCCTAGAGAACCCGCAGTGTACGGGACGTTTGTAGTAGGGATAGTATTCCGAGGTCGAACACAAAGACTAAGGTGAAATCGAGTCAAACAATGGTCATAGATAGTGTGGATCTAGTCTAAGAAAGGAGAAAGGAATAAAGAAATGAAAATCATGATGTTTTTGGTTGGTTTTTGTGGTGATCAAGCAAAGATCACAAATCAAGCAAGATAATAAAACAATCTAACAACTCAAACTAGCAAGGTAAATAAGTAACTCAAAACACAAGTATATGATCAAGAGAGAAAAGTGGATTCTAGAGGTCAAGATTTCCGGTTATGGCATTGGACTCAAGGTTCTAAGGATTCTAAGGACAAGCTGCGGTGTTGGGGAAAAGTGTTTCACTAATGGAAGTAATTACCGGATAGGTCTCTCACTTCACTAGTCCCGCATCAAACTCCTATTCCCGGGTAGGTCTCAAGGGGTTAAAGTAGGGAATTCTACACAAACCGGATATTACTTAAGGGGTAACCCTCTCCTTACCGGGTAAGTCTCGGAATAGGGAAGTCTCAAGCAATAATCCTAGCACACTCGATCCAATAGCGGCTTATGAGGCTCACTACTACCTAGTATTCATCATCTTAGATATCTAAGGTCGGAAATCATCGGGTAGATCTCTTCCCTCACTTAGATTGATAGCATTAGGTGATCCTAAGCTAAATTAGACTTAATAAACACTAGGATTTAACAACCTAACACCCTAACATACAGATTCATCATTTAAAGAGCAACAGGGGAATAAATCGGGCTGTTCTATAGCTAAATCGGCCGATCTGGCTGATGATCAGGCCGATTTTTCTCTCTAGTTAAGGCTTTGTTCAATCAAATCATCCTAAACTAACATATAAGTCCATCCTATCATCACCCAAACCATAACCATCAATCCATCACTCCAGAATCACAATAAACTAGCCAATAATATGCATATCAAGATCCAAAATCATCATACAAGCATACATGGTTCTCATAGATGAATAATGAAAGATAAGCAAGTAAAATCAATAAATCTCAGCTTAATCTAAGTTGTAGCAAGACTTACAAACTCTTAAATGAAGATCCAAAACGTTCCTAACAATCCTTGCAATAGTTCTTCAATCCAAGACTACAAAAATAACTCAAAATCACTCAAAACCTCACTATCACTCCTAGAATAGTGTTCTCTTTCTTCCTTCAATCCTTGAGAGTTTTTCTCTCCTCCCAATCTTCCTCCAATGGATGAGCTGTGAACGAGAATGTGGGAGAGGAGAGATGCTCAGCAACAGCTTGCAGGACCACTTATATTCTCCACCAAGAGCAAGGCCGGATCAAGAGATCGTGGGACACGTGGCTTAAGCTGTTGAAGGCAGGAAAATCGACCCAGAGAGAAAAATCGGCCGATTTATCTGCTAGTTGGTCCGATTTTCTTCAGCAGAAGCATGCTATGATCGTCTAGCCATGAGTTGCTCCATTGCTTGCACCAATAGTGGTCTTTGTGTCCTTTGTTGCTCCAATTATGCTCCTCCAAAGCTTTGGATGTGTACCATAATGAGGCTTGGCCCTCGAATGTGTCGGTTAATGTCTAAAAGGCCCCCGAAATACCTACAAAGCAATACACAAATCCGTGTAGACGTCTATCTTGACAAAATACGTGAATTGAGTGCAAAACGTCGTGAATTAGTGCTAAACCATGCATGAATGAGTGAGAAATCTATCTAAATGATTACCTAAACCTAAGTCATAAATCGTGTTATCAAAAATACCCCATACTTAAGGTTTGCTCGTCCCCGAGCAAATCCCCAACTATAGACTAAGAGATGACATGATTTATGTATGCAGAAAAATGGCAAAATCTTTTTGGGTTTGTGCTTCTACTATTGGATCACCTTCATAGTCATGTTTCATAGCAATGGACAAGCAATTATGCATCAAACAAGTGAAGGCATGGAAAGACAATTGTACTTAACTCGAAAGCATGCATGAAATGTAAAGATGACGAAGTCAAGATGATAAAGAGCATATCCAATCTAGATTACTAAGTCTTACAAACATACAAATAGGTCATAAGGTCTTGTGAAATAAAAGGCCAAGAAACGTTGTGTCTAGGTGGGGATTTTTCTAGGCTATGTGATGCTAATCCGGGAATGGAACTAACTCCACAATCTTGTCCTCGATCAACTTCCCTCAAGTGTATATTTTCTCTAACTTTTCTTTCTTTTCTTTTTCCTTCACTTATTTTTGAGACATTGGCATTGGTGTACAAAAGCCGAAACCTTGGTGATTAGCCATCCTCGGGCTTTTTCTATTTTTCGAGGTGCATCCACACCGGGCACACATACCAAAGCTCGTTAGGACTATTGGTTTATTTGACTTTGGCAAGGCACCAACACCCGATTATGTGAAGTGTACCGAGTTACTTGTCATTTAAACCAACGCCCCCAAACCTATATTTTTGGCTACACTTTCACAACAAATTCAGCATTTCATTCATGACATTCCTTTCATCAACATCTTCACAACAACTTCACCCTACACTTGCATGCTCCTATTCCCGGATGGGTCAAAAGAGGTCAATTTATATCAATTGAGGTGCTCAAACAACATGATCAAGATGAGAATTAGAGGAAGATGAATTGCCTCATTCATTCCTAGATGGTGTGCAAGAACTAGCATGTAATTTCGACCTTCAATACTCAATCCATTCTAGGCAAACATCATGATCACAAATCATTCATGGAATTCAAGAGAAGTACTTCAAGTCCACATATACATTCATCAATTTAACACATAAGGCCATCCATAGCCAATCCACAAGACAAGATTCATCATTAGGGTCATATTCAAGCTTTAGAAGCACTAAATTTTTTTTTTAAATTTTCTGATTTTTTGAATTTTTTCGAAATATGTATGTACAATGCAAGACAAAATGAAACATGTGACAAAATTAAACTATCCTAGATGGTAATCATGCAAGTGATCATGAAAACCCCACCCCATACTTAGAAACACATTGTCCCTAATGTGTAAACTAGATAAAGAAGTGAAAGAGAGTCCTCACAATGTAAAATTGGTGATGCTTTGGTGTTTTGGTTCACATTGAATGATGATGGTGGATGATCGATCAAGGATGGTAGAGAGCTCTTGATGTTCATGAAGGTGTCGGAACCCGCGCTTGGCACTGCAAGCCGTCCAAGTTCCACGTCCGCTCCACCCATGCTCGATTGGAGATCACCACTTTCCTTTACAGAAGGAAAAATCGCCCCAACTGCCCAGGAAAATCGGCCGATCTGCTGAAGAACAGGCCGATTTTTCTGGGTGATTTCCCCCTCGTCCATGTGCTTGGATCTTGTACCTTCAACAGTTCCACGAGGTTTTCACATGACCTCCAACATCTCGTCACACACGACAATCAACAAGATCTAGCACCCAAAAATACAAAAGAAAAACAAAGCACACCAAGAGTGAGATCAAACAAAAGCAAGAAAAAGAAAGGGAAAAATGTGTACCAATGGGTTGCCTCCCATTAAGCGCTTCTTTAAGGTCATTAGCTTGACCAAATTCAGGAGCGTTTCAATCAAGGTGAAGCGGGGCAATCACTTCCACCGGGGCTTCCGGGATGTACTTCTTCAAACGGTGCCCATTCACCTTGAAGTCACCACAATGATCTCCTCCTATCTCTACCGCTCCATGAGGAAAGATTTTCTTCACCACATATGGCCCGGTCCATCTTGATTTGAGCTTTCCGGGGAAGAGCCGTAGCCTCGAGTTGAAGAGAAGGACAAGGTCGCCTTCACTCAACTCCTTTGGGATGAGGCGCTTGTCATGCCAACGCTTGGTCCGCTCCTTGTAGATCCGGGCATTCTCTTAAGCATCCAACCGGATCTCCTCAAGGGCGTTCATGTCTAGCAACCTCTTCTCTCCCGCTTCCTTGAGGTCAAAATTTAGCCACTTAATGGCCCAATAAGCTCTATGCTCCATCTCTACCGGAAGGTGGCAAGACTTGCCATAGACCAACTTGTAAGGAGTGGTGCCAATTGGTGTCTTGAAAGCAGTTCTATAAGCCCACAAGGCATCATCGAGCTTCATAGCCCAATCCTTTCTCGTCCTAGAGACCGTCTTCTCAAGTATCCCTTTTATCTCCCGGTTGGAGATCTCCACTTGGCCACTAGTTTGGGGATGGTAAGGTGTTGCCACCTTATGAGTCACCCCATACTTAGCCAAAAGTGCCCCAAAGTTCCTATTAGTGAAGTGCTTCCCTCCATCACTTATGATCACCCTTGGTATTCCAAACCTAGGGAAGATCACTCGGTTGAAGAACCGCACCACCACCTTGGCATCATTTGTGGGAGAGGCGATTGCCTCCATCCATCTCGAAACATAATCTACCGCCAATAGGATGTAGAGGTTGCCGCATGAAGAAGGGAATGGTCCCATGAAGTCCACACCCCACACATCAAATATTTCCACTTCTTGTATGTTGTTCAAGGGCATCTCGTTCCTCCTTGAGATGTTTCCCGTCCTTTGGCAAGCATCACAAGCTACTACAAAGCTTTGTACATCCTTGAACAAACTTGGCCAAAAGAAGCCCGATTGTAACACTTTAGCACATGTCTTGTGTGAGCTAGCATGCCCTCCACATGGCAAGGAATGACAATGGCGGATCACACTCTCCACCTCATCCTCCGGTATGCATCTTCTAAACATTCCATCCGGCCCTCTCTTGAACAACAGTGGTTCACTCCAATAGTAGTGCCTCACATCCTTGAAGAACTTCTTCCTTTGGGCATATTTCAAACCGGGAGGAACTTCCTCACACACTAAGTAGTTCACAATGTCGGCAAACCATGGCTCGCTTCCTCTAGATACTTGGAACAAGCATTCCTACACCATTTGCAATTGCTCATCCCGGAATGAGTCATCAATCGGGATGTCATCTCTTTCAAGCTCCAATGGTGGGAGTCTACTAAGGTGATCCGCCACGGAGTTCTCGGATCCCTTCTTGTCCCGGATTTCCAAATCAAACTCTTGAAGAAGAATGATCCACCGAATCAACCTAGGCTTTGCATCCTTCTTGGTAAGGAGATAACGGATCGCATCATGATCCGTATAAACTATGACCTTCGCTCCAACAAGATATGAGCGGAACTTCTCAAATGCATACACCACCGCAAGCAACTCCTTCTCGGTTGTGGCATAATTGAGTTGGGCATCATCTAGCGTCTTGCTAACATAATAAATGGCATGAGTGCGCCCATCTTTCCTTTGCCCCAAAACAGCCCCAATGGCTACATCGCTTGCATCACACATGATCTCAAACGGTAAACTCCAATCCGGAGGTTGCATTATAGGTGCGGAGATCAAAGCATTCTTCAACCTACAAAAAGCCTCAAGGCAATCTTTGGAGAAAACAAATTCAACATCCTTCATTAGTAGGTTAGTAAGAGGCTTAGAAATTTTAGAGAAGTCTTGAATAAACCTCCGGTAAAAACCGGCATGCCCTAGGAAACTCCTTACCCCTTTCACCGAGGTAGGTGGTGGCAACTTCTCTATCGTTTCAATCTTGGCCCTATCAACCTCAATGCCATGGTTAGACACCAAGTGTCCTAACACAATACCTTCACTTACCATGAAGTGGCATTTCTCCCAATTCAAGACAAGATTTGTCTCCTCACATCTTTGCAATACTAATGACAAGTTAGCCAAGCAATTGTCAAAGGAAGAACCATAAACAGAGAAATCATCCATGAACACTTCCATGATATTTTCAATGTATTCCAAAAAGATAGCCATCATACACCTTTAGAAGGTGGCGGGTGCATTACACAACCCAAATGGCATTCTCCTATATGCAAAAGTACCCCATGGACATGTAAAGGTGCTTTTCTCTTGGTCATCGGGGTGGATAGGGATTTGGAAGAATCCACTATAGCCATCTAAATAGCAAAAATGAGAATGTTGAGCTAACCTCTCTTCATTTGGTCAATGAAAGGGAGAGGGAAGTGATCTTTCCTAGAGGCCATGTTAAGCTTTCTATAGTCAATGCACATCCTCCACCCCGTAACCGTCCTAGTCGGGATTAGTTCATTGTTTTCATTGGTCACTACGGTCATCCCACCCTTCTTAGGTACTACATGAACGGGACTAACCCACTTACTATCCGAGATAGGGTAGATAATTCCCGCATCTAGCAACTTAATGATCTCCTTTTTGACTACCTCTTTCATTATAGGATTTAGTCTTCTTTGATGTTCAATAGAGGGTTTATGGTTATCTTCCATCAATATCTTATGCATGCACAAAGAGGGTTTTATGCCAACCAAATCATCAATAGTATAGCCAATGGCTTTCCTATGCAATCTTAGTTCATGCAACAACTTAGCAAGTTCATCATCACTCAAGCAAGCATTAACAATCACCGGATACGTTGAATTATCACCAAGAAAAGCATACTTCAAATGAGAGGGGAGGGGTTTAAGATCAAGTTGAGGAGGACCTTTTTCGGTTGGAGACGATCCATACAATGTAGGTTGAGATGATTGCAAAGCCATGGAAGCCTCCTTGAAGTCCCTTGATGATTGCTCACATTCAAGTGGTTGGTGCTGAAAAGACTCAGGAAAATCGACCCAGGAGGAAAAATCGGCCGATTTTCCTGAGGGTGGGTCGATCTGAGTTTCTGTTTTTGCCAAACTGGATGAAACTTCAGCACAAGGCCAAAAATCGGCCGATTTTGTCCCTCTAGTCCGATTTTTCTGCCTGTTTTTCACTTCTTCTAGCACTTCAAATCCAACACTTGGTAGCTCGTCCAATGCATCCAAGGCCTTGATTACTTCATTGCTACTCTCCTCAACTCCTTCCTCCATCAAGCTTGAGCTAAGAACCCTCTCAAGTGTATCCTTGAGCAAGATTGAGCTCACAACCTCTCTAGACTCTTCTTCTTCAACTATGTTGAATACATCTTCATCAAGGGTTGGTCCTTTCATCATTGTGGATAGTTTGAACTTGATGTTCTCTTCTCCAATGTTGAAAGAGAGGGTCCCATTCTAGCAATCTACTAGACATCCGGAAGTAGCTAGGAAAGGTCTCCCCAAGATGATAGGAACCGGATAGTCCGCCGGGATATCCAAAACAACGAAGTCTATGGGCACATAGAACTTCCCTAGTTGCACCGGAATGTCTTCCAAGATCCCAACCGGATGAGTGATTGAGCGGTCCGCCATGTAAAGGGTCATCTTGACCGGCTTTGGCTCTCCTAGCCCAACCTTGGTGCAAAGTGCAAGCGGGATGATGCTTACACTTGCCCCAAGATCACATAGGGCGTCATATTTCTCTTCTCCTGATGATTGCAAAACCATGGAAGCCTCCTTGAAGTCCCTTGATGATTGCTCACATTCAAGTGGTTGGTGCTGAAAAGACTCAGGAAAATCGACCCAGGAGGAAAAATCGGCCGATTTTCCTGGCAGTTTGTCCGATTTTCTTCAGCAGAAGCATGTTATGATCGTCTAGCCATAAGTTGCTCCATTGATTGCACCAATAGTGGTCTCTGTGTCCTTTGTTACTCCAATTGTGCTCTTCCAAAGCTTTGGATGTGTACCACCATGAGGCTTGGCCCTCGAATGTATCGGTTAACGTCCAAAAGACCCCCGAAATACCTACAAAGCAATGCACAAGTCCGTGTAGACGTCTATCTCGACAAATTACGTGGATTGAATGTAAACGTCGTGAATTAGTGCTAAACCATGCATGAATGAGTGAGAAATCTATCTAAAGGATTAACTAAACCTAAGTCATAAATCGTGTTATCAAAAATACCCCATACTTAAGGTTTGCTCGTCCCCGAGCAAATTCCCAACTATAGACTAAGAGATGACATGATTTTTATATGCAGAAAAATGGCAAAATCTTTTTGGGTTTGTGCTTCTACTATTGGATCACCTTCATAGTCATGTTTTATGGCAACGGACAAGCAATTGTGCATCAAATAAATGAAGGCATGGAAAGACAATTGTACTTAACTCAAAAGCATGCATGAAATGTAAAAATGAAGAAACCAAGAAGATCAAGAGTATATTCAATCTAGATTACTAAGTCTTACAAACATGCAAATAGGTCATAAGGTCTTATGAACTAAAAGGCCAAGAAACGTTGTGATTAGGTGGGGATTTTCTTCTAGGCTATGTGGTGCTAATCCGGGAATGGAACTAACTCCACAACCTTGTCCTCGATCAACTTCCCTCAAGTGTATATTTTTCTATCTTTTCTTTCTTTTCTTTCTCTTTGACTTATTTTTGAGACAATGGCATTGGTGTACAAAAGCCAAAACCTTGGTAATTAGCCGTCCTCGGGCTTTTTCTATTTTTTCGAGGTGCATCCACACCGGGCACACATACCAAAGCTCGTTAGGACTATTGGTTTATTTGACTTTGGCAAGGCACCAACACCCGATTATGTGAAGTGTACCGAGTTACTTGTCATCAAAGCCAACGTCCCCAAACATATGTTTTTGTCTACACTTTCACAACAAATTCGGCATTTTATGCATGATATTCTTTCATCAACATCTTCACCCCACACTTGCTTTTCACACACATCAACACACTAACATGCTCCTATTCCCGGATGGGTCAAAAGAGGTCAATTTATATCAATTGAGGTGCTCAAACAACATGATCAAGATGAAAATTAGAGGGAGATGAATTGCCTCATTCATTCCTAGATGGTGTGCAAGAACTAGCATGTAATTTCGACCTTCAATGCTCAATCCATTCTAGGCAAACATCATGATCACAATTCATTCATGGGATCAAGAGAAGTACTTCAAGTCCACATATGCATTCATTAATTTAACACATAAGGCCATCCATAGCCAATCCACAAGACAAGGTTCATCATTAGGGTCATATCCAAGCCTAGAAAGCACAAAATTTTTAAATTTTCTGATTTTTTTTTTTTTTGGATTTTTTCGCAATATGTATGTACAATGCAAGACATAATGAAACATGTGACAATATTAAACTATCTTAGATGCTAATCATGCAAGTGATCATGAAAACCCCACCCCATACTTAGAAACACATTGTCCCTAATGTGTAAACTAAATAAAGAAGTGAAAGAGAGTCCTCACAATGTAAAATTGGCGATGCTTTGGTATTTCGGTTCACATTGGATGATGATGGTGGATGATTGATCAAGGATGGTAGAGAGCTCTTGATGTTCATTAAGGTGTCGGAACCCGCGCTTGGCACCGCAAGCCGTCCAAGTTCCACGTCCGCTCCACCCATGCTCGATTGAAGATCACCACTTTCCTTTACAGAAGGAAAAATCGCCCAAGCAGCCCAGGAAAATCGGCCGATCTGCAGAATAACAGGCCGATTTTTCTGGGTGATTTCCCCCTCGTCCATGTGCTTGGATCTTGTACCTTCAACAGTTCCGTGAGGCTTTCACATGACCTCCAATATCTCATCACATATGACAATCAACAAGATCTAGCACCCAAAAACACAAAAGAAAAACAAAGCACACCAAGAGTGAGATCAAACAAAACCAAGAAAAAGAAAGGGAAAAATATGTACCAATGGGTTGCCTCCCATTAAGCGCTTCTTTAAGGTCATTTGCTTGACCAAATTCAGGAGCGTTTCAATCAAGGTTAAGCGGGGCAATCACTTCCACCGGGGCTTCCGGGATGTACTTCTTCAAACGGTGCCCATTCACCTTGAAGTCACCACAATGATCTCCTCCTATCTCCACCGCTCCATGAGGAAAGATCTTCTTCACCACATATGGCCCGGTCCATCTTGATTTGAGCTTTCCAGGGAAAAGCCGCAGCCTCGAGTTGAAGAGAAGGACAAGGTCGCCTTCACTCAATTCCTTTGGGATGAGGCGCTTGTCATGCCAACGCTTGGTCCGCTCCTTGTAGATCCGGGCGTTCTCATAAGCATCCAACCGGATCTCCTCAAGGGCGTTCATGTCTAGCAACCTCTTCTCTCCCGCTCCCTTGAGGTCGAAATTTAGCCACTTAATGGCCCAATAAGCTCTATGCTCCATCTCTACCGGAAGGTGGCAAGACTTGCCATAGACCAACTTGTAAGGAGTAGTGCCAATGGGTGTTTTGAAGGCGGTTCTATATGCCCATAAGGCATCATCGAGCTTCATAGCCCAATCCTTTCTCGTCCTAGAGACCGTCTTCTCAAGTATCCCCTTGATCTCTCGGTTGGAGATTTCCACTTGGCCACTAGTTTGGGGATGGTAAGGTGTTGCCACCTTATGAGTCACCCCATACTTAGCCAAAAGTGCCCCAAAGTTCCTATTGGTGAAGTGCTTCCCTCCATCGCTTATGATCACCCTTGGTGTTCCAAACCTATGAAAGATCACTCGGTTGAAGAACCGCACCACCACCTTGGCGTCATTTGTAGGAGAGGCGATTGCCTTCACCCATCTCGAAACATAGTCAACCGCCAATAGGATGTAGAGGTTTCCACATGAAGAAGGGAATGGTCCCATGAAGTCCACACCCCACACATCAAATATTTCCACTTCTTGTATGTTGTTCAAGGGCATCTTATTTCTCCTTGAGATGTTGCCCGTCCTTTGGCAAGCATCACAAGCTACCACAAAGCCTTGCACGTCCTTGAACAAGCTTGGCCAAAAGAAGCCCGATTGCAACACTTTAGCACATGTCTTGTGTGAGCTAGCATGACCTCCACATGGCAAGGAATGACAATGACGGATCACACTCTCCACCTCATCCTCCGGTATGCATCTTCTAAACATCCCATCCGGCCCTCTCTTGAACAAAAGTGGCTCGCTCCAATAGTAATGCCTTACATCTTTGAAGAACTTCTTCCTTTGGGCATATGTCAAACCGGGAGGAACTTCCTCACACACTAAGTAGTTCACAATGTCGGCGAACCATGGCTCGCTTCCTCTAGACACTTGGAACAAGCATTCCTCCACCATTTACAATTGCTCATCCCGGAATGAGTCATCAATCGGGATATCATCTTTTTCAAGCTCCAATGGTGGGAGTCTACTAAGATGATCCGCCACGGAGTTCTCGGATCCCTTCTTGTCCCGGATTTCCAAATCAAACTCTTGTAGAAGAAGGATCCACCGAATCAACCTAGGCTTTGCATCCTTCTTGGTAAGGAGGTAACGGATCACAGCATGATCCGTATAAACTATGACCTTCGCTCCAACAAGATATGAGCGGAACTTCTCAAATGCATACACCACCGCAAGCAACTCCTTCTCGGTTGTGGCATAATTGAGTTGGGCATCATCTAGCGTCTTGCTAGCATAATAAATGGCGTGAGTGCGCCCATTTTTCCTTTGCCCCAAAACAGCCCCAACGGCTACATCGCTTGCATCACACATGATCTCGAACAGTAGGCTCCAATCCGGAGGTTGCAAGATAGGTGCGGAGATCAAAGCGTTCTTCAACCTACAAAAGGCCTCAAGGCAATCTTTGGAGAAAACAAATTCAACATCCTTCATTAGTAGGTTAGTAAGGGGCTTAGAAATTTTAAAGAAGTCTTGAATAAACCTCCGGTAAAAATCAGCATGCCCTAGGAAACTCCTTACCCCTTTCACCGAGGTAGGTGGTGGCAACTTCTCTATCGTTTCAATCTTGGCCCTGTCAACCTCAATGCCACGGTTAGACACCAAGTGTCCTAACACGATACCTTCACTTACCATGAAGTGGCATTTTTCCCAATTTAAGACAAGATTTGTCTCCTCACATCTTTGCAATACTAATGACAAGTTAGTCAAGCAATTGTCAAAGGAAGAACCATAAACAGAGAAATCATTCATGAACACTTCCATGATATTTTCAATGTATTCCGAAAAGATAGCCATCATACAACTTTGGAAGGTGGCGGGTACATTACACAACCCAAATGGCATTCTCCTATATGCAAAAGTACCCCATGGACATGTAAATGGTTTTTTCTCTTGGTCATCGGGGTGGATAGGGATTTGGAAGAATCCACTATAACCATCTAAATAGCAAAAATGAGAATGTTGAGCTAACCTCTCTAGCATTTGGTTAATGAAAGGGAGAGGGAAGTGATCTTTCCTAGAGGCCATGTTAAGCTTCCTATAATCAATACACATTCTCCACCCCGTAACCGTCCTAGTCGGGATTAGTTCATTGTTCTCATTTGTCACTACGGTCATCCCACCCTTCTTAGGTACTACATGAACGGGACTAACCCACTTACTATCCGAGATAGGGTAGATAATTCCCGCATCTAGCAACTTTATGATTTCCTTCTTAACTACCTCTTTCATTATAGGATTCAATCTTCTTTGATGTTCAATAGAGGGTTTATGGTCATCTTCCATCATTATCTTATTGATGCACAAAGAAGGTTTTATGCCAACTAAATCATCAATAGTATAGCCAATGGCTTTCCTATGCAATCTTAGATCATGCAACAATTTAGCAAGTTCATAATCACTCAAGCATGCATTAATAATCACCGGATATGTTGAATTATCACCAAGAAAAGCATACTTTAAATGAGAGGGGAGGGGTTTAAGATCAAGTTGAGGAGGACCTTTTTCGGTTGAAGACGATCCATACAATGTAGGTTGAGATGATTGCAAAACCATGGAAGCCTCCTTGAAGTCCCTTGATGATTGCTCACATTCAAGTGGTTGGTGCTGAAAAGACTCAGGAAAATCGACCCATGAGAAAAAATCGGCCGATTTTCCTGAGGGTGGGTCGATCTGAGTTTCTGTTTTTGCCAAACTGGATGAAACTTCAGCACAAGGCCAAAAATCGGCCGATTTTGTCCTGTCAGGCCGATTTTTCTGCCTGTTTCTCTCTTCTTCTAGCACTTCAAATCCAACACTTGGTAGCTCGTCCAATGCATTCAAGGCCTTGATTACTTCATTGCTACTCTCCTCAACTCCTTCTTCCATCAAGCTTGAGCTAAGAACCCTCTCAAGTGGGTCCTTGAGCAAGATTGAGCTCACAACCTCTCTAGACTCCTCTTCTTCAACTAAGTTGAATACATCTTCATCAAGGGTTGGCCCTTTCATCATTGTGGATAGCTTGAACTTGATGTTTTCTTCTCCAATGTTGAAGGAGAGAATCCCATTCTTGCAATCTACTAGACATCCGGAAGTAGCTAGGAAAGGTCTCCCCATGATGATAGGAACCGGATAGTCCGCCGGGATGTCCAAAACAACGAAGTCTATGGTCACATAGAACTTCCCTAGTTGCACCGGAATGTCTTCCAAGATTCCAACCGGATGAGTGATTGAGAGGTCCGCCATGTAAAGGGTCATCTTGACCGGTTTTGGCTCTCCTAGCCCAACCTTGGTGCAAAGTGCAAGCGGGATGATGCTTACACTTGCCCCAAGATCACATAGGGAATCATACTTCACTTCTCCTACTCCGATTGGCACACAAAAGGATCCCAGATCCCTTAGCTTAGGAGGCATCTCCTCCTTCATTGTTTGAATCAACTCCGAGGATCTCTTTGATATTCTTATCTCCCCATACTCCTCCAACTTCCTTTTGTTGGAGAGTATTTCCTTCAAGAACTTGCCATATGCCAGCATACCTAAGATAGCATCCATGAACGGAATATTAATATGTAATTTGGACATAAGTTCAAGGAATTTACCAAAGTGATTGTCCAAGCGAGCTCTTGCTCGTGATTGAGGGAACGGTAGTGGTGGCTTGTATGGAGGCGGTGCCACATATGTTGGCTCGACATCTTTGCTCTTGCCTCCATCTCCTTGCAATTTTTCCTCTTCTACCACTACTTGCTTCCCCTTAGCATTGTCCTTGGGCAAAGGATCCTTCATGGTCAACCCACTCCTCGTTGTAATAGCCAACACTTGGCCTCTTGGGTTGTCTTCGGTCCTTCCGGGAAGCTTTCCCGGATCTCTATGGGCTTCTCCCGCTTTTTGGAACACTTGTGCTTCCAACACTTTTTGAGCTTTGGAAATGGAAGTCACCGTGCTCTCAAGACCACTCAACCTTCCAAACAATTGCTCAAACATCATTTCGGTTCTATCCTTTGGAGGTTGAGTAAATCCGGGTGGAGGTTCTTATGAAGCCTTTGGTGGTGGAGTTGTGCTTGTGGAAGCGGGAGGGTTCAAGGCTCCATCCGGGTTAGAGTAAGAAAACCCAGGATGGTTATGATTGGGCCGGTAATTGTTGAATTGCCGGTTGTTGTTGAAGTTCCTTGGGCCTTGATAGTTGTTGTAATTGCCCCTTCCCATGTAATTCACATCCTCCTCCTTGGAAGACAAGTTAGCTTGTGGAAACACTTGAGGAGTTGCTTGGTTCTTCAAAGTTGTAGCACACAACTCCCTCAAGGACTTCAATTCATTGTTGATGGCGTCAAGCTTGAAATTGCTCATGGTGACCTCACTCACCTCATATGCTCCCGCCTTTCTCCCTTCACTCTTCCTATAGGAGTATTTCTCAATCACTAGAGCTTGCTTCTCCACAAACTCCCAAGCATCATCCACATGCTTCTCCATGAAAGTCCCACCGGAAAGGGATTGAAGCTTGAATTGACTATCTTCATCAAGTCCTTTGAAGTAGATCTCCAATAGCTCAATTTTCAGTATGCCATGGTGTGGACAATCTAGGAGAAGGTCCTTGAATCTCTCCCAAGATTTGAACAAACTCTCTCTATCCTTCATCACGAAGGCATTGCTCTTCCCTCTTAATTCGGTAGTCTTGGAAGGTGGGAAGAACTTAGTCAAAAACTCGGTTGTCATCTCCTCCCAAGTACCGACTCGCCCTTGTGGAATAGATTGATACCAAGCGAAGGTTTTGTCCTTAAGAGAGAAGCAGAAAGCCCTAAGCTTATGGTTGTTGCACTCCAATCTTGGCGGTCTAAGAGTCTCCATCAAAATCTCGTAGTTCATCAAGTGTTGATGAGGAGACTCTCCTTCCATCCCTCCAAATTGATTATGCTGGATCATTTGTAGAACTTGAGGGCGGAGCACGTAGTTGTGGGCTGCGGGATCTCCTAAGTTCACACCTGGACGGTGTGCTCTTTGTGCCGGATCCATACGTCTCCCCAAAGTTTGTGGCTCTTCAATAGCAATGGGTACAACCCTAACATTCGCCGCCGGCTGCGGTTGTGGTGGTGGAGGTGGAGGTTGTTGGCGATTAAGCTCTCCTTGAACAAGGGCTTGCCTAATCTCATCAATCTCCCTCCTAGTTGCCTCTTGCCTCTCATTGGCAAGTCTCCTTTCCTCCTCCAAGAGCTCATCTCTTAGCCTTATTTGCTCTAAGGCTTCATCCAATTCAGCTTGGAGATCTCTTCCGGCCATCTCCTTTCCCTTTTTAATACTCTTGGATCTAGATCTAAGGGTTTTCTCCGGTTCGGGATCGAATGGAGCTAAATCCTTGCCACGAGATCTTCGCATACACCTAAAGAGTAAGAGATGTCCTGAAAAGAAAAGACACAAACCAAAGAGAAATCAAAAGCAACAAGAAAGATCTATACTATAAACAATCACAAAATATACTCAATCTAGACCTAGTCCCCGGCAACGGCGCCAAAAACTTGTTACGCTCAGGATGTGTGTGTGAATCGCAATAAGCTTTAAATTTATACTCGTTATATTTATCCTAACTCCTAGCGAACCCGCAGTGTATGGGAAGTTTGTAGTAGGGATAGTATTCCGAGGTCGAACACAAAGACTAAGGTGAAATCGAGTCAAACAATGGTCATAGATAGTGTGGATCTAGTCTAAGAAAGGAGAAAGGAATAAAGAAATGAAAATCATGATGTTTTTGGTTGGTTTTTGTGGTGATCAAGCAAAGATCACAAATCAAGCAAGATAATAAAACAATCTAACAACTCAAGCTAACGAGGTAAACAAGTAACTCAAAACACAAGTATGTGATCAAGAGAGAAAAGTGGATTCTAGAGGTCAAGATTTCCGGTTATGGCATTGGACTCAAGGTTCTAAGGATTCTAAGGACAAGCTGTGGTGTTGGGGAAAAGTGTTTCACTAATGGAAGTAATCACCGGGTAGGTCTCTCACTTCACTAGTCCCGCATGTAACTCCTATTACCAGGTAGGTCTCAAGGGGTTAAAGTAGGGAATTCTACACAAACCGGATACTACTTAAGGGGTAACCCTCTCCTTACCGGGTAAGTCTCGGAATAGGGAAGTCTTAAGCAATAATCCTAGCACACTCGATCCAATAGCGGCTTATGAGGCTCACTACTACCTAGTATTCATCATCTTAGGTATCTAAGGTCGGAAATCATCGGGTAGATCTCTTCCCTCACTTAGGTTGATAGCATTAGGTGATCTTAAGCTAAATTAGACTTAATAAACACTAGGATTTAACAACCTAACACCCTAACATACAGATTCATCATTTAAAGAGCAATAGGAGAATTAATCGGGCTGTTCTACAACTAAATCGGCCGATCTCGCTGATGATCAGGCCGGTTTTTCTCTCTGGTTTAGGTTTTGTTCAATCAAATCATCCTAAACTAACATATAAGTCCATCCTATCATCACCCAAGCCATAACCATCAATCCATCACTCCAGAATCACAATAAACTAGCCAATAGTATGCATATCAAGATCCAAAATCATCATACAAGCATACATGGTTCTCATAGATGAATAATGAAAGATAAGCAAGTAAAATTAATAGATCTCAGCTTAATCTAAAGTGTAGCAAAACTTACAAACTCTTAAATGAAGATCCAAAACGTTCCTAACAATCCTTGCAATAGTTCTTCAATCCAAGACTACAAAAATAACTCAAAATCACTCGAGACCTCACTATCATTTCTAGAATGGTGTTCTTCTTCTTCCTTCAATCCTTGAGAGTTTTTCTTCTCCTCCCAATCTTGCCTCCAATGGATGAGCTGTGAATGAGAATGTGGGAGAGGAGAGATGCTCAACAACAGCTTGCAGGACCACTTATATTCTCCACCAAGAGCAAGGCCGGATCAAGAGATCGTGGAACACGTGGTTTAAGCTGTCAAAGGCAGGAAAATCGACCCAGAGGAATAAATCGGCCGATTTTCCTGGCAGTTGGTCCGATTTTCTTCAGCAGAAGCATGTTATGATCATCTAGCCATAAGTTGCTCCATTGCTTGCACCAATAGTGGTCTTTGTGTCCTTTGTTACTCCAATTGTGCTCTTCCAAAGCTTTGGATGTGTACGACCATGAGGCTTGGCCCTCGAATGTATCGGTTAACGTCCAAAAGACCCCCGAAATACCTACAAAGCAATGCACAAGTCCGTGTAGACGTCTATCTCGACAAATTACGTGGATTGAATGTAAACGTCGTGAGTTAGTGCTAAACCATGCATGAATGAGTGAGAAATATATCTAAATGATTACCTAAACCTAAGTCATAAATCGTGTTATCACTTACACTTGCCCCAAGATCACATAGGGCGTCGTATTTCACTTCTCCTACTCCGATTGGTACACAAAAGGATCCCGGATCCCTTAGCTTAGGAGGCATCTCCTCCTTCATTGTTTGAATCAACTCCGAGGATCTCTTTGTCATTCTTATCTCCCCATACTCCTCCAACTTCCTTTTGTTGGAGAGTATCTCCTTCAAGAACTTGCCATATGCCGGCATACCTAAGATAGCATCCATGAACGGAATGTTAATATGCAATTTAGACATAAGTTCAAGGAATTTACCAAAGTGATTGTCCAAGCGAGCCCTTGCTCGTGATTGAGGGAATGGTAGTGGCGGCTTGTATGGAGGCGGTGCCACATATGTCGGCTCAACATCCTTGCTCTTGCCTCCATCTTCTTGCAATGGCTCTCCTTCATTCACCACTTGCTTCCCTTTAGCATTCTCCTTGGGCAAAGGATCTTTCATACTCAACCCACTCCTCGTTGTAATGGCCAACACTTGGCCTCTTGGGTTGTCTTCGGTCCTTCCGGGAAGCTTTCCCGGATCTCTATGGGCTTCACCCGCTTTTTGGAACACTTGTGCCTCCAACACTTTTTGAGCCTTGGAAATGGAAGTCACCGTACTCTCAAGACCACTCAACCTTCCAAGCAATTGCTCAAACATCATTTCGGTTCTATCCTTTGGAGGTTGAGTAAATCCGGGTGGAGGTTCTTGTGAAGCTTTTGGTGGTGGAGTTGTGCTTGTGGAAGCGGGAGGATTCAAGGGTCCATCCGGGTAATTGTTGAATTGCCGGTTGTTGTTGAAGTTCCTTGGGCCTTGATAGTTGTTGTAATTGCCCCTTCCCATGTAATTCACATCTTCCTCCTTGGAAGACAAATTAGCTTGTGGAAGCACTTGAGGAGTTGCTTGATTCTTCAAAGTTGTAGCACACAACTCCCTCAAGGACTTCAATTCATTGTTGATGGCGTCAAGCTTGAAATTGCTCATGGTGACCTCACTCACCTCATATGCTCCCGCCTTTCTCCCTTCACTCTTCCTATGGGAGTATTTCTCAATCACTAGAGCTTGTTTCTCTACAAACTCTCAAGCATCATCCACATGCTTCTCCATGAAAGTCCCACTGGAAAGGGATTGAAGCTTGAATTGACTATCTTCATCAAGTCCTTTGAAGTAGATCTCCAATAGCTCAATTTTCGGTATGCCATGGTGTGGACAATCTAGGAGAAGGTCTTTGAATCTCTCCCAAGACTTGAACAAACTCTCTCTATCCTTCATCACGAAGGCATTGATCTTCCCTCTTAATTCGGTAGTCTTGGAAGGTGGGAAGAACTTAGTCAAAAATTCGGTTGTCATCTCCTCCCAAATACCAACTCGCCCCTGTGGAATAGATTGATGCCAAGGCTTTATCCTTAAGAGAGAAGGAGAAGGCCCGAAGCTTATGGTTGTTGCTCTCCAATCTTGGCGGTCTAAGAGTCTCCATCAAAATCTCATAGTTCATCAAGTGTTGATGAGGAGACTCTCCTTCCATCCCTCCAAATTAATTATGCCGGATCATTTGTAGAACTTGAGGGCGGAGTTCGTAGTTGTGGGCTGCGGGATCTCCTAAGTTCACACCCGGACGGTGTGCTCTTTGTGCCGGATCCATACGTCTCCCTAATGTTTGTGGCTCTTCAATAGCAATGGGCACAACCCTAACATTTGCCGCCGGCTGCGGTTGTGGTGGTGGAGGTGGGGGTTGTTGACGATTAAGCTCTCCTTGTACAAGGGCTTGCCTAATCTCATCAATCTCCCTCCTAGTTGCCTCTTGCCTCTCATTGGCAAGTCTCCTTTCCTCCTCCAAGAGCTCATCTCTTAGCCTTATTTGCTCTAAGGCTTCATCCAATTCAGCTTGGAGATCTCTTCCGGCCATCTCTTTCCCCTTTTTAATGCTCTTGGATCTAGATCTAAGGGTTTTCTCCGGTTCGGGATCGAATGGAGCTAAATCCTTGCCACGAGATCTTCGCATACACCTAAAGAGTAAGAGATGTCCTGAAAAGCAAAGACACAAACCAAAGAGAGATCAAAAGCAACAAGAAAGATCTACACTATAAACAATCACAAAATAGACTCAATCTAGACCTAGTCCCCGGCAACGGCGCCAAAAACTTTGTTACGCTAAGATCGTGTGATATGTGTACGCAATAAGCTTTAAATTTATACTCGTTATATTTATCCTAACTCCTAGCGAACCTGCAGTGTACGGGACATTTGTAGTAGGGATAGTATTCCGAGGTCGAACACAAAGACTAAGGTGAAATCGAGTCAAACAATGGTCATAGATAGTGTGGATCTAGTCTAAGAAAGGAGAAAGGAATAAAGAAATGAAAATCATGACGTTTTTGGTTGGTTTTTGTGGTGATCAAGCAAAGATCACAAATCAAGCAAGATAATAAAACAATCTAACAACTCAAACTAGCAAGGTAAACAAGTAACTCAAAACACAAGTATATGATCAAGAGAGAAAAGTGGATTCTAGAGGTCAAGATTTCCGGTTATGGCATTGGACTCAAGGTTCTAAGGATTCTAAGGACAAGTTGCGGTGTTGGGGAAAAGTGTTTCACTAATGGAAGTAATTACTGGATAGGTCTCTCACTTCACTAGTCCCGCATCAAACTCCTATTACCGGGTAGGTCTCAAGGGGTTAAAGTAGGGAATTCTACACAAACCGGATATTACTTAAGGGGTAACCCTCTCCTTACCGGGTAAGTCTCGGAATAGGGAAATCTCAAGCAATAATCATAGCACACTCGATCCAATAGCGGCTTATGAGGCTCACTACTACCTAGTATTCATCATCTTAGATATCTAAGGTCGGAAATCATCGGGTAGATCTCATCCCTCACTTAGATTGATAGCATTAGGTGATCCTAAGCTAAATTAGACTTAATAAACACTAGGATTTAACAACATAACACCCTAACATACAGATTCATCATTTAAAGAGCAACAGGGGAATAAATCGGGCTGTTCTACAGCTAAATCGGCCGATCTGGCTGATGATCAGGCCGATTTTTCTCTCTGGTTAAGGTTTTGTTCAATCAAATCATCCTAAACTAACATATAAGTCCATCCTATCATCACCCAAACCATAACCATCAATCCATCACTCCAGAATCACAATAAACTAGCCAATAATATGCATATCAAGATCCAAAATCATCATACAAGCATACATGGTTCTCATAGATGAATAATGAAAGATAAGCAAGTAAAATCAATAAATCTCAACTTAATCTAAGTTGTAGCAAGACTTACAAACTCTTAAATGAAGATCCAAAACGTTCCTAATAATCCTTGCAATAGTTCTTCAATCTAAGACTACAAAAATAACTCAAAATCACTCAAAACCTCACTATCACTCCTAGAATGGTGTTCTCTTTCTTCCTTCAATCCTTGAGAGTTTTTCTCTCCTCCCAATCTTCCTCCAATGGATGAGTTGTGAATGAGAATGTGGAAGAGGAGAGATGCTCAGCAACAGCTTGCAGGACCACTTATATTCTCCACCAAGAGCAAGGCCGGATCAAGAGATCGTGGGACACGTGGCTTAAGCTGTTGAAGGCAGGAAAATCGACCCAGAGAGAAAAATCGGCCGATTTATCTACTAGTTGGTCCGATTTTCTTCAGCAGAAGCATGCTATGATCGTCTAGCCATGAGTTGCTCCATTGCTTGCACCAATAGTGGTCTTTGTGTCCTTTGTTGCTCCAATTATGCTCCTCCAAAGCTTTGGATGTGTACCATCATGAGGCTTGGCCCTCGAATGTGTCGGTTAATGTCTAAAAGACCCCCGAAATACCTACAAAGCAATACACAAATCCGTGTAGACGTCTACCTTGACAAAATACGTGAATTGAGTGCAAAACGTCGTGAATTAGTGCTAAACCATTCATGAATGAGTGAGAAATCTATCTAAATGATTACCTAAACCTAAGTCATAAATCGTGTTATCAGCATGGTACGAGACCGATCTCTACGGATCCTTATCGTATGACGCCTATTGAGATGTTGGAGTTGAAGAGGTCACGAGGAGTTAGCAAAGAAGGGTTTCATCCATCCTAGTGTATCTCCTAGGGGCACACCAGTTCTCTTCGTCAGGAAGAAGGACGGGTCAATGAAGTTATGTATCAACTACTGAGAGCTTAACAAGGTGACGATCAAGAATAAGTACCCATTTCTCCATATCGACGATCTTTTGGATCAGCTGCATGGAGCTTCAGTGTTTTTGAGGATCGATCTGAGATCAAGATATCACTAGCTGAGGGTGAGAGAGCAAGACATAGCCAAGACGGCATTTCGGACTAGATATGGACATTACGAGTTTGTAGTGATGCCATTCGGCTTACGAATGTACTCACAATCTTCATGGAATTGATGAACAACATCTTCATCGACTTCCTAGACTAGTTTGTAGTGTTATTCATAGATGAAATTCTGGTTTACTCTCGCAGTAGAGAGGAGAATGCAGAACACTTGACGATCGTTCTTCAGGTCTTACAGGATAGAGAGCTTTACGCCAAGCTCTCTAAGTGCGAGTTTTGGATGCTGGAGGTAGCATTCCTTGGTCACATCGTTTCAGCTGAAGGGATCAAGGTAGATCTAGAGAAGATCAAGTCAGTAGCATCTTGACCGCCTCCTAAGAACGTCAAGGAGGTACACAACTTCTTAGGATTGGCGGGTTACTACCGGCATTTTGTTGAGGGCTTTTCAGTTATTGCCCGACCGCTCACTTCCTTGCTGAGGAAGTCTACGAGGTTCGTATTGTCCGAGCCGTGCCTGTAGAGCTTTGAGGAGCTGAAAAAGAGGCTGACCTCTGCTCCTATCTTAGCTCAGCCAAAGGGCATTGAGGATTTTGTGGTTTACAACGACGCATCCAAGCTAGGCTTGGGATGTGTTCTGATACAGAGGGGTAAGGTGATTGCTTACGCATCAAGACAGCTGAAGACGTATGAGGAGAATTACCCTACCCATGATCTGGAGTTAGGTGATGTGGTTCACGTTTTAATGATCAGGCGGCATTATCTGTACGGAGCTACGTGTCAGATATTTACAAACCATAATAGTCTGAAGTATATATTCACTCAGCGGGAGTTGAATAACCGCTAGGGCAGATGGTTGGAGTTGATCAAGGATTTTGATCTTGAGATCTTATAACACCCGGAGAAGGCGAATGTAGTAGAATATGCCCTTAGTAGGAAGACTCCCCGGGAGATGGAGACCGCCAGGCTGATAGCTCAACTACAACTACAGCAAGACCTTGCATTGCTAGAGATGGATATCCACTTTCCGGATTCTGACAGCTACCTATCCACCTTGGAGATAGTCCATGATATGTTGGCCGAAGTACGACAAAAGCGGGAGAGTTGCCCGGCTTTGACACAGATCCTAAACCGGATGTCTCGAGGAGAGGCACCATAATTTGCAGAGGTGCTAATGGGATCTTGAGATGTCAAGAGCGTGTTTGTGTGGCTTCAAATCGAGAGTTGAGACAGAGGATCCTTCAGGAGGCACACTCTTCACCTTACTCAGTTCACCCTGGTGCGAGCAAGATGTATTAGGATATCAGACGCTCTTTCAGATGGGAAGGTCTGAAGCCAGATGTGACGAGATATGTAACTCAGTGTGCGACCTGTCAGCAGGTAAAGATCGAGAATCATCGGTCAGGAGGTGAGCTACACCCTCTTCCCGTTCCTTAGTGGAAGTGGGAATACATCTCTATGGATTTTGTGACCCATTTGAGATCAAGTCGAGGCTTTGATGCTATCTGGGTGATAGTACATCGACTACCGAAGACCGCACGTTTCATTCCGATCAAGGAAACGTGGCCAGTGATTCAATTAGCAGATGATGACATGATTTATATGCCATTATAATCATGCATATTGTGGAGGTTTTACCTCAATTTCCCTTGTATTTGGAGAGATTTGTGTACCTTTAAGGTTTATTTTATTTATATTCCAGAAATAGAGGTTTACACGAGTTTTGGTTGAATTATAGGTGAATTCGGTGGAATTGGAAGCAAAAGTGGAGCAAGGAGTATCTAAGGTGAATAAGGAAGATTAAGGAACCTTAGAGGAGTCATGAAGAGCAAAAGAAGTGTGTAAAAGTGTCACTAAACAAAGGAAGGGAACAAGTCAAGAGACGAGCACTTTTTGTTGAATAAAATCGAGTCATTTACACTAGAAATCGGACGATTTTCCTACCAAAAATCGGACGGTTTTTATTACTTTTAATCGAACGATTTCTCTTCAGTTTTCGCCTAAAAATATTATGATCCAAAGTCCATCACTTGTGGGCCTGAGAAGTGATATGCCAAGCAACCCATTAGTGACAAAGTATAAATTGGAACCCTAGGAAAAAAAATTGGAGGTTCGCAGCGTGGATGATTTACAGGATATTGTGGAATCGAAGGTTCTTGGAGAGAGAATTGAAGGAAAGAAACAAGAAGTCAAGATTCAAAGAAGTTTGTGAGATCTTTTGTTTCCCTTCTGATTCTTGTGATTTGTGAACACATTAATTGAGTGTTTTGAGAGATTCTTTGAAAGATTTTAAGGTTTGATTACAGATTCGGAGATTATTTGGTTTTTATACAAAGTTTGAGTTATATTTTGTTTTCTTCATTCAATCTTGATTTTGATTTGAATATGAAAATGGTTGGATAAAAACCTTGTGATTCTGGGGAGAATAGTTGATGATTGAGGCTTAGATGATAATAGACTGAACTCATTTAACCATTTGGACCCTGAGAGTTGAGATTTAAATTTGTGACACCAGATAAATCGACATGTTCTTGAGGAAATCGACCGATTTTATGAACAACAGTCCGATTTATTCTTCTAACGTTCTTTAATTGATTTATCCTTTAACCAAAGTTAACCCTTGCCTAAATCCTACCCTTGCTTAAACTTTGTAACCCCTATTTAAGTGTAAGAAGAGACTTCATCATTGATTCTAAACTTGATAGCTAAAGTTTGCAAGATTCGGGTAATAGAGAGACTCAACATCCTTTATTAAGGTTTGAGTGTGCTTTCCATCTTTACCTTGGAGAGTCATATCCTTGGGTTTGGGTGGTTAGTTTGAGTGTTAATCTTGTCATTAGATCTTTCTATATTACAGCCTCAACAACCTTTATAGAGAGAGCCTTTGGGTGAGACATATAGGTTTTTGAACTTCACCGTATGATACCTTCTTTCGAAACACATAACCTTGGCAACTTCAACTCTGTCCTTTGATCTTTAGAAGTGTCTTGAATCGAAAGCCGCAATCGGATACTTGAATCTTTGGAATCATTTGTCTCCTTATTAATTACAAAAGCTTTTGCACTTTTCCAGATAATTTGAAATCGATTTTATTCTCACCAAATCCCTGAGTTTGACTCTGGAATTTCTTGCCTTACTGCAGCTGATCCGTATACTGCGGGTTCGCTTTTGCATAAGTTCTAGATATAAATTTAAGAGTTTGACGCACACACTTTTGAGCGAACAAGTTTATGGCGCCGTTGCCGGGGATTTGGTCTAGACCAAATTCAGTTTTCGGATGTCTGGCTTGGGAGCTTTTGCTCTTGTGATTTAATCTGTCTACTTGAGTGATTTCTGCAGATTTTTTAGGTATATGCGAAGGTCTAGATCCACCAAAGACCTCGTTCCTTTTGATCTCGAATTAGAGAAAACTTTGAGGAGAAAGCTAAGAGTGAAAAAGATGGCTGAAAATAATGAGAGGAACATCCAAGAGGAGTTGGATGAAACTCGAGCTCAACTCCAATTGAGTGAGAAGGCTAGCTTGGAGGAAAAAGAGCGTAATCAATTTCAAATAGATGAGCTTAGGGCGATGATTCTGGACATGAAATTGGAAAGGAATGACGTTAAGAAGAAGAAGGCTAAAGCGTCTAAAGCTGAATCATCCGATGACGATGATATGCCCGAGCTAGAGGACATACCACCATTTAATCCTCGGGCTCATGTTGATCCTCGCCCTCGTGCTAGAGAGGTGAGAGCTGCTGATGTTGTGGCTGAACCACGAACCCTTGGGCAATAAATGGACCAAATTCAACAACCACGCCGTCTAGGTGTGAATCTTGGAGAGCAAGATGATCATGACTTTGGGATGCGTCCACAAGTCATCACTATGATCAGCCAAAATCAGTTTGGTGGAATGGAAGCTGAATTTCCGCATCAACACTTGCAAAATTTTGAGATTCTCATGGAAACTTTGAAACCTCAAAGGGTTAACAACAACAACTACAAGTTGAGACCGTTCTTCTTCTCTTTGAAGGACAAAGCCTTAGCTTGGTATCAATCTCTTCCGGCTGCAAAGCTTAATACATGGGAGGATTTGACTTCGGAATTCCTCAATAAGTTCTTTCCGCCAACCAAAACGGCGGAATTGAGAGGTCAGATAAATGCTTTTTCTATGAAACCTAACGAAAGATTATTTCAATCTTGGGAAAGGTTTCAAGATTTTCTATTGGATTGCCCACACCATGGCATTTCAAAGCTGGAATTGTTGGAGATCTACTACAAGGGATTGGATGTGGAGACACAATTCAAACTTCAATCCCTTTCTTGTGGTACATTCATGGATATGAGAGAAGATGACGTTTGGGACTTTATTGAGAAACAAACCATAGTAACTGAGAAGTATTCCCATAGGAAGGTTGAAAGTGGGAATCGAAACTCAGGAGATCCAGGAGCAAAGTTAACTCAAGCTGCACAAACTCAAATATTTTCCCTCAACAATGAAATCAAGGAGTTGAAGGAAGTCAAAAAATCTAGCCTTCAAAGGACGAAGGAGCAAGATGCTGGCTACCTAGGAAGAGACAATAACCAAGGCAATAGGAACAACTACCGGAACAATAACTGGAACAACAACAGGAACTCCAACAACAACAATTGGAGATCCAACCAACAAAATCCCGGTAATCCCTATTCACATGCTAAAAATGCACTAACATCTCCATCTTCTTCTACTCCTTTGAAAAGCCAGGGTCAAACATCGAATGGCTCGAGCAAGCCGAAAAAGGACAAATTCGATGTAATGATGGAGAACATCTCAGGAAAGCTCCAAGGAATGGAGAGTCATATTACTTCGATTGATAAAGCACAAAAAGCTTTAGAGAATCAAGTATTCAGCAAGGCCGGAGAAGTTCCTAGAGATCAAGGGAAGCTTCCCAGAAAGACGGAGGACAACCCAAAGGGGCAAGTAATGGCGATTACTACTAGGAGTGGTGTAACAACCACCGATCCACAACCCAAACTAGTTAGAGCCCCCGCTAAAAAATAAAAGGAAAAGGAAAAAGAAAAGGAAGATGTCTATGTTCCTCCTCCCGTACAAACCACCTCTACCTTTTCCCCAATCTAGAGCAAGAGCGCGTCTAGATAAACACTTTGGTAAGTTTATTGATCTAATGAGCAAGCTACACATTAATATACCTTTTATGGATGCAATTTTAGGTATGTCAGCTTACGGGAAGTTCTTAAAGGAGATCCTCTCTAACAAGAGGAAACTAGAAGACATCTTTGAAGTTAAGATGAGTACGGAGTCATCCAAACCTATCAAGACTATGACGGAGAACATGCCACGCAAGTTGCGTGATCCAATATCATTTTGCATACTCATCACCTTAGGAGAAGTCACATATGATGCACTTTATATGGCTGATCGTTCCATAACTAGACATGTTGGAATCATAGAGGACATTCCCGTCAAACTTGGTAAGTTTTACATTCCTATAGATTTTGTCGTTCTTGACATTCCTGCAGATTATCCAGTTCCCATCATACTTGGGAACCATTTCTTTCAACCTCGGGTTGTATGGTTGATTGAAAGAATGGACAACTATCATTCAATATAGGAGAAGAGAAAGTGTTGTACTCTCCTCCTTGATCAAAGAACCAACTTTGATAGAAGATGTTTTGAACATCTTTGATGAAGAAGAGTCTAGAGAAGTGGTGAGCTCAATCTTGATCAAAGATCCACTTCAAAAGGTTCTTAGCATGAGTATCATTGAAGGAGTGGAACATGAATGTGATGATGAGATTCGAGCATTGGAAGATGCGGAGGAAGAGCCGGAAGCAAGATTTGAAGAGCTGAAAAGAGCCCCGAAACTGTTGAAAAAATCGACCTACACAAAGAAAATCACCCGATTTCTGATAATGCAAGTCGATTTTTTACAATAGAAAGAAAATTCGGACTGGAGATCGACCGATTTACGTCAGGGGAGGTCGATTTTTCGGCAATTTCTCCAACTTCTACAAACTCAAATACAATCGTTCTTAACTGTAGTAGCACACTTCCTTCACCTTCAGAGGCTTCTCCAATGACACTCGATGATTAAGAATCATCAACCAAGGCACCACCCTCATTGGAGTTGAAACCATTTCCTACACATTTAGGGAATGCATTCCTTGGGCCTAACTCAACATATCATGTTATAGTTATTGCAAATTTGAGTGATAATGAACTTGAGAAACTTATGAATGTTCTGAAACAACATAGGAAAGCATTAGGCTATACCATTGATGATTTAGTAGGCATTAAACCTTCTCTTTGTATGCATAAGATCTTAATGAAAGAGGATTAAAAACCTTAACGTCAACCTCAACGACGGTTAAATCCGATCATGAAAGAGGTCGTGAAGAAAGAAATCCTTAAGCTACTTGATGCACATATCATCTTCCCTATTTCTGATAGCAAATGGGTGAGCCCCGTACAAGTGGTTCCAAATAAAGGAGGCATAACCGTTGTTGTAAACAAGAACAACGAACTTATTCCTACGAGGACAGTTACGGGATGGAGAATGTGCATCGACTGCCGTAAACTAAATGCTGAAACAAGGAAGGACCACTTTCCCCTCCCTTTCATTGATCAAATGTTGGAAAGGTTAGCCCAACACCCTTACTTTTGTTTTCTAGATGGATATAGTTATTTCTTTCAGATTCCCATTCATCCGGACGATCAAGAGAAGACAACTTTCACGTGCCCTTGGGGTACGTTTGCCTATAGAAGGATATTCGGCTTGTGTAACGCTCCAACCACCTTCCAAAGGTGTATGATGGCAATCTTTTCAGAATATATAAAGAACATCATGGAAGTATTCTTGGACGACTTTTCGGTATATGGTTCTTCCTTTGATAACTGTCTCTCTAACCTTTATCTTGTTCTTAAGAGATGCGAAGACACTAACCTAGTCTTAAACTGAGAGAAGTGTCATTTAATGGTCACCGAAGGAATTGTGTAAGGTCATTTGATTTCAAATAGAGGAATTGAAGTTGATAGAGCTAAGATTGAAACTATAGAGAAGCTACCTTCTCCATCTTCGGTGAAAGGAGTTAGAAGCTTTTTAGGACATGCAGGTTTCTATAGGAGGTTCATAAAGGATTTTTCTAAGATTTCAAAACCTTTGACTAATCTTTTGATGAAGGAAATAACTTTCGAGTTTTTGAAAGAATGCTTAGATGCCTTTTGCAGGATCAAGGAAGCTTTGATTTCAACCCCTATCATCCAACCACCCGATTGGACACTTCCTTTCGAGATAATGTGCGATGCAACTGATGTAGCTATAGGAGTTGTACTGTGACAGAAGAAAGATGGTCGTACTCACGCAATCTACTATGCTAGCAAGACGCTAGACGAAGCTCAACTGAATGATGCTACCACGGAGAAGGAGCTTGTTGTTGTTGTTGTTTATGCCTTTTAAAAATTTCGTTCCTATCTTGTAGGTGCGAAAGTGATAGTCTACACGGATCATTCAACAATCCGCTACCTATTCACAAAGAAGAATGCAAAGCCTAGGCTTCTAAGATGGATCTTGCTCTTACAAGAATTCGATCTAGAGATCCATGACAAGAAGGGCTCAAAGAACTCAGTCGCCGATCACCTTATCCGTCTCCCACACCGCACCGACAAGGCGGATGAGCTCCCTATTGACGACTCATTCCCGATGAGCAGCTGCACGAGATTGAAGAATGTCTTCAACAAATCTCGAAAGGTAATGACCCATGGTTTGTTGACATTGTCAATTACCTTGTTTGCCAGGAACTCCCACCCGGACTTTTATATGCTCAAAGGAAGAAATTCTTTAGAGACGTCCGACATTTCTATTGGAATGAACCTCTACTCTTCAAGAGAGGTCCCGATGGCATGTTCAGAAGTTGTGTTCTGTAAGATGAGGTGGAAAGCATTATCCGCCATTGCCATTCTTTACCTTGTGGAGGACATGCTAGTTCCCACAAGACATGTGCTAAGGTACTCCAATCTAGCTTCTTTTGGCCTACCTTGTTTAAAGATGTGCAGAACTATGTTGTTGCTTGTGATGCTTGTCAAAGGACAGGTAATATTTCAAGGAGGAATGAGATGCCCCTCCACAACATACAAGAAGTAGAGATATTCGACGTATGAGGAGAAGACTTCATGGGACCATTCCCATCGGCTTGTAGAAACCAATACATACTTCTAGCCGTAGACTATGTCTCAATATCTTCCCAAGGTCCCATGGTTTGTGAAAAGATTGCCATACCATACCATCCGCAAACAAGCGGACAAGTTGAGATATCCAACAGGGAGATCAAAGGAATTTTAGAGAAGATTGTCTCTAGAACAAGAAAGGATTGGGCAATGAAACTTGATGATGCATTATGGGCATACAAAACCGCTTTTAAGACACCCATAGGTACAACGCCATACAACCTTGTATATGGGAAGTCTTGTCACCTTCTTGTAGAGCTAGAGCATATAGCATATTGGGCCGTCAAGTGGCTCAACTTCAGCATGAAGGAAGCCAGAGAAAAGCGGCTATTGGACATCAATGAACTAGATGAGATCCGCTTGAATGCGTACGAGAACGCACGGATCTACAAGGAAAGAACGAAGTGGTGGCATGATAAGCATATCATCCAAAAGGACTTGAAAGAAGGAGATCTAGTTCTCCTATTCAACTCAAGGCGTCGACTCTTTCCAGGTAAGCTTAAATCCCGTTGGACAGGACCTTATGTTATTAAACGTGTTTTCCCCCATGGTGCAGTTGAAGTATGGGGTGAACAAAGCGGAAATTTCAAAGTAAATGGCCAACGATTGAAGAAGTACACACCGGAAGTCCTGGTTGAGGAGATAACTCCTATTCTCCTCCATTGATCACCAAAAGAGTACGTCCAGCTAGCAACGTTAAATCAAGAGCTTCTTGGGAGGCAACCCATGGTAGTGTAGTTCTTTTCTTTCCTTTTCATCTTAGAATAGCTTAGGTTAATTTCTTGTTTGTTTTTGTTTTTGCTTTGTTTGTTCCTCGATACGCTCTCGGTCTGTTTGTGTCATAAATTGCTGGAACTAGGTGCAATCTTGAGGAATTGATGGGGAAAGTTGATATAAATTCGATCAAAAACACTTTTCAAGGAAAAGAAGAGAGTAAATCAACTTACCAAAAGTTAATCGATCGATTCAGGCTATAGAGCAAGTCGATTTTTGGCTACAGAAAGATAAATCGATAGAAAAATCGACCCCCCCAGGAAAAATCAATCGATTTCCTTCATTAAGCTGTGAAAGAGAAGAAAAATCGGACCGACAAAAAATTCCCAGAAAAATCGGACCGACATTCTTTGTATTTTGGCCAGCCTATAAAAAGCCTTCTCCACTCGATTTTCTCATTCCAACACTTAACCAAAACTCATTCCCCCTTGCTCCAAAACGCCGAAAATGGCCTACCCTCCCATCTCCCAAATTTGTAATTGTTTTGAACGATTCTTGAGCATAAACTGAAGAATTCTCAACAAGGAAGAAGGATCTAGAATCAACAAGCTTGGCAAACTACTCATTCATCCGGAATTCAGGTTTTCTCGATCCAAAACCTAAGTATTTTGTTCGATCTTGAATCTTATCTAGAAGTTGTTAGATTGTTGAGTTTGATTAAGGGCTTGGCTTAGAAACAGCCCTAGGAAGCTTTGTGTGGTGTTGAATTGCTCAGAACTTTACAGATTTGTGATTTGTGTTGAAATGGTGAAAAAAATCGACCAAACCCATTAAAATCGGGCGATTTTTTCCAAGAACAGGTCGATTTTTGTGTGCAGAATGGAGACTTTAAAGAGAATCACTAGAAATGCAGGCAAGAAGAAGGGTTCTTCTTCTAGGGCACCTCCCCCACCACCACCACCTTCCCTAGCTAAACCAAACCTTCCTCCTCCCCTTTCCAAACACAAAAAGAGATATGAACGTCTCTTAGATCAGCCTTTTACCCCTCCTCGTTACATTGTGTTGTATGACTTGGATGCGCTATTTGTGAGAGAAGACATTGATATGATGTTGGATAGGATAGGGTTGAGTCAGTTTGCGCTCATTCGGGAAGATGCTTACACCGAGATTACCCATGAGTTCCTAAGTACCTTTGAGCACGACCCTAGAGATATGAGTGTTACTTTCCGGCTCATGAATGAGGACCATGTTATGTCTATACCTTCTTTTGGAGATCTCTTTGGTTTTCCCTCATCTTCTGCAGACACATTTCCACGAGCTGTGAGCGCTAGTGCATTCTTGGAGAGTATCTCCGTTGGGAAGTAGGAGGAGATAAGTGGAGACCGGGAAACTCGAAGGAAGCAAGCATCTACAATCTCTCCTTCAAGATTGCCCACAGGATACTTAGTGAGTCATTGTTTGCCACGACGGAGACACCAAAAAGCTAAAGGCGGATGAGCTCTATCTCCTTCACTGTATGACCACCGGCACTATTCCGGACACCGCTACTATGCTTGCTGACTATCTCGGGAAGATAGCCAACAAGTCGAAGGACGATATTTGTGTTGGAGGCCTTGTAACTCATGTGGCGAAGGTGTTAGAGCTTGAATTTTCAGATTGCAGCTTAGCCGAGAGCGCCCATCCTCTTGGCTCATAGAGATTAGTCGCGAGGCAGGTTTTTATTCCGCGAGGTATGTGAGCTTTACATGTGCCTATGCTATGGGCAAGGAAGCCATCCAAGAAGCCGGCTGAAATTGAGTGGAAGTCCGAATACACTATTCGGAATAGGAGGAACTGGAAGGAGACCTTCGAGCATATGTTTGATGAGATGGCCCCTCCACCTACTTAGTATGATGATGTTGAGGATGGAGAGGATGATGATGATGAGGAGGACTTTGATGACGGAGCTGCAGCTTACCAGGGATCCATGCTAGAGTTTGAGAGTGACACGTACAACGGCCATGCTACGGACGCTATGGACACTGACACACATGGTGCTTGACCTAGCAGGACGAGTAGAGGTACAGAGGAGACTGAAGATAAGATGCAGCCTCCCCGTCATTCCTTTGCACATGCACCCAACCGTGGGAGAGGACATGGGCATGGATCTAGGCTCCATCAATAGACTGGAGCATTAAATTTTGACATTCGGAGTCTACACACTGACTATCAGGGTCTTCGTTCTGATTATCAGGCCCTTCACACCGACTACACCACCCTGGGCACTCATATCACGGCGTACCGTCAGGAGACAGAGACGAGACACTCCTCCTACGATGGCCAGATGAGGGACATGTACTATCACACATTTGGCACCTTCTATGATCCCGGAGCTCCGAGATACCCATATCCACCACCACCGTCGACTGAGGATTGAGATTCCACTTCATTTTACATTGTAAGTATTTTTCTCCATCTTATGCTTGACTTCTCTCATTTGGGACAATGTAAAGGTTAAGTATGCGGTGGGGGTACTTACAATCTCTTTCATCTTTTTCGCACTTTATGTACTTTGTGTTGCACTTGATGATTTGGTTTGTAATAACTCTTGCACTATTTGCTTTCCACTATGACATTCGCATTGCATGCTTTCATCCAAAAATTTATGAGTTTTTCAAAAATTTTAGTGCTTCTTATGATGGAAATGACCTCTATGATGAGAATTGTGATGTGGAAAAGGCAAAAAGATGACTTAGATATGTTGAGATTTTAATGGTAGCATGAATGAATTTGATTATCTTACTTGAATACATGAATGATTCATATGATCTTGATGTCTTGATAGGAGAATGAAATAATGATCGAAGCTATATTATAAGTTCTTTTGCATCATATAGGAATGACCAAGGCAATTCGCTTCTTTTCTTGTTCACATCTTGTTCATGCTAGCTCCTCAATGAAATATTTGACCTCCTTTTGACCATCCGGTAATTAGGATAAGTGGTTATAAAATGCACGTTTGATGTGGGAGGGCTATTGTGAAAGTGTTAAGTGAAATTTTAGCAAATTATAGGTTTGGGGACGTTGAACATGAAAATGAGTAACTCGGCACCATTCACATAGCCGGGTGTTTGTGTCTTGCAAAAGTCCGATTGAACGAAAAGTCCTAACGGGATATGGTATGTGCATCAAGGGTTTGAGGCATCTCAAAAATTGAGAAACACCGATCTCCTAGGCTTTGGTTTTTGTGCACCGATGTCCATACTCTCAAAAAGTAAAGTAAAAGAAAAGCAAAAATTTTACATGCAAAACATGTGTGGTGAAGTTGTGTTCTTAAAGCTTTTATTGTGTTGTTCCTCTTTCCCGGATCAGCATCGCATTACCTTAAAGATTTCCCACCCTTAACACATTTCTTTGACCTTTTTCTTGATTAGAAGACCTTGAGACCTTTGTGTACATGTTTAAGACTTCATGGCTTAGATTTGTTTGGCTTTGATTATCTTTACATCTTTATCATGTCTTTTATTTGTGTATTTGAGAAAGAAAGGATGGTTTGTTCATGATATGGTTATTATTGATGCATACTTTGTCTTCCTATCTCTTGAAGCATTACTTTGAGGGTGATTCAATAAGAAGAAGCACTTTTCAAAAAGTTTTTGAGTTTTTCGCATCATATAATCCATGACATCTTGTAGTCTAGTTTTGAACCTTGCTTGTGGTCAAGCAAGAGGCAAGTATGGGGTATTTTGATGGCATGAATTATATTCCATTATAATCATGCATATTGTGGAGGTTTTACCTTAAGTTCCCTTGTATTTGGAGAGATTTGTGTACCTTTAAGGTTTATTTCATTTATATTCCGGAAATAGAGGTCTACACAAGTTTTGGTTGAATTATAGGTGAATTCGGTGGAATTGGAAGCAAAAGTGGAGCAAGGAGTATCTAAGGTCAATAAGGAAGCTTAAGGAACCTTAGAGGAGTCATGAAGAGCAAAGGAAGTGTGTAAAATGGTCACTAAAGGAAGGAAGGGAACAAGTCAAGAGACGAGCACTTTCTGTTGAAGAAAATCGAGTCAAATACACTAGAAATCGGACGATTTTCTTGACAAAAATTGGACGGTTTTTATTGCTTTTAATCGAACGATTTCTCTTCAGTTTTTGCCTAAAAGTATTACGATCCAAAGCCCACACTTGTGGTCCTGAGAAGTGATATGTCAAGCAACCCATTTGTGAAAAGTATACATTGCAACCCTAGGAACAAAAATCGGAGTTTGCAGCGTGGAAGATTGACAAAATTTTATGGAATCGAAGGTTCTTGGAGAGAGGATTGAAGGAAAGAAACAAGAAGTCAAGATTCAAAGAAGTTTGTGAGATCTTTTGTTTCCCTTCTAATTCTTGTGATTTGTGAACACATTAATTGAGTGTTTTGAGAGATTCTTCGAAAGATTTTAAGGTTTGATTACAGATTCGGAGATTATTTGGTTTTTATACAAAGTTCGAGTTATATTTGGTTTTCTTCATTCAATCTTGATTTTGATTTGAATATGAAAATGGTTGGATAAAACCTTGTAATTTTGGGGAGAATAGTTGATGATTGAGGCTTAGATGATAATAGACTGAACTCATTTAACCATTTGGACCCTGAGAGTTGAGATTTAACTTTGCGACACCAGATAAATCGACCTGTTCTTGAGGAAATTGACTGATTTTATGAACAACAGTCCGATTTATTCTTCTAACGTTCTTTAATTGATTTATCCTTTAACCAAAGTTAACCCTTGCCTAAATCTTACCCTTTCTTAACCTTTCTAACCCCTATTTAAGTGTAAGAAGAGACTTCATCTTTGATTCTACACTTGATAGCTAAAGTTTGCAAAATTCGGGTAATAGAGAGACTCCACATCCTCTATTAAGGTTTGAGCGTGCTTTCCATCTTTACCTTGGAGAGTCATATCCTTCGGTTTGGGTGGTTAGTTTGAGGGTTAATCTTGTCCTTAGATCTTTCTATATTGCAGCCTCAACAACATATATAGAGAGAGCCTTTGGGTGAGACATATAGGTTTTGGAACTTCACCGTACGATACCTTCTTTTGAAACACATAACCTTGGCAAAGTCAACTCTGTCCTTTGATCTTTAGAAGTGTCTTGAATCGAAAGCCGCAATCGGATACTTGAATCCTTGGAATCATTTGTCTCCTTATTAATTACAAAAGCTTTTGCACTTTGCCAGATAATTTGAAATCAATTTTATTATCACCAAATCCCTGAGTTCGACTCTAGAATTTCTTTCCTTACTGCAGCTGATCTGTACAATGCGGGTTAGCTTTTGCATAAGTTATATATATAAATCAAAGACTTTGACGCACACACTTTTGAGCGAACAACAGAGGAGTTTACTAGACAGATAGTGAGACTTCATGGAGTACCTAGGATTATAGTCTCCGATAGAGACGGACGGTTCACTTCGAAGTTTTGGCAGTAGGTGCATGCCGCCCTAGGCACGAGTCTACAATTTACGACTGCTTATCATCCTCAGACCGACAGTTAGTCTGAGCGGACCATCCAAACTCTAGAGGACATGTTGAGAGCCTGCGTGTTAGACTGGGGACAGGTGTGGCCAGATCACCTTCCCTTAGTTGAGTTTTCCTATAATAACAATTGGCACGCATAGATCAGGATGGCTCCTTATGAGGCTTTATACGGACAGAGATGTCGTGCCCCACTGTGTTGGGATGAGCCGAATAGTGCTAGTGGAGTAGCACCTTAGCAGATACAGGATGGCATGACTCGAGTAGTAGTGATCCGCGAGCGGATGTTAGTAGAGCAGAGTCGACAGAAGTCTTATGAAGATAAGAGGCGCAGACCTCTGGAGTTCAGAGTTGGAGCTCAGGTTTGGTTGAAAGTATCTCCGACACGAGGCGTCAGACGTTTCGGTGTCAAGGGGAAGTTTATACCAGATAAGTCGGGTCATTTTAGATTCTTGAGCGAGTTGGAGAGGAAGCATGCAGACTTGCTTTGCCACGGAGACTCGAGGGTGTTCACCCCATCTTCCATGTGTCTCAATTACGGGAGTACAGACCGGACCTGAGGCACATCATCAGTCACGAGGATCTAGTAATCAAGCCAGACCACATGTTTGCTGAGAACTTGATGGCCGTCTTAGAGCGTAGTACGAGACGCTTGCGTTTGAAGGACATACCGATGATAAAGATTCAGTGGTCGATGTGAGGAGCTGATGAGGCGTCTTGGGAGATAGAGGATAGAATCCAGAGGAACTATCCGGAGTTCTATGCGGATGTAGTTGCAGCTTTAGCTTAGGTGTGTTCCAGTTTTGTTGTTGTGTTGCGTACGCTTTTATGATGTTTTGATTTATGTGCCCCATCTTGGAATATATGACTTGCGTTCCGCGTTTGGTGTTGTTATGTGATCGTTTGGGTTGTTGTAAATTTTGGGACAAAACTTCTTTTTTGGGGGATCTGATGTAAGATCCCAATTTTCACCTTGACCGCCCCCGCGGTGAAGGAGGCCGCCCCAGCAGCCTTGGTGTCTGTCACCACCCCCGCGATGACAAGGGGCCACCCCTGTGGCACGGGTAATCCGCCCCTGCGGTATTGCAACAGATCTCGAAGATCTTCTATCCTTTTCCATTATATCTTGTTTCTTATATTAGAAGATCCGATTTTCTTATCTTTGGTTGACTTTCTTGGATCTTCTTGTTCGCTCCAAATGGTGTGTGCAAGCTTTAAATTTATAACCCAAGATGTATGCTTAAAACAAGGATGCGAACCCGCAGTGTACGGGTCAATCGTAGTAAAAGCAAGAATTCCGGGGTGTCGATCTCAGGGACTTAGATGAAACAAAGCAAGTATAGGTTGTCAATATTGCAACTAACCACAAAAGCAATTAAAGCAATCAAAAGATGATAAAAAGTCAATTAAAGGAATATATGAAATTCTAGGGATTAAAGCATCTAGTTGTGGTTCCAACTCAAGATCTAAAGATAAGCGGACAAAGCTGAGATTTTGCAAAGGGAAGGTGTTTCTAAAGCGGAGTAGATCACCGGGCAAGTCTCACTACTCACTATCCCAAACCGTAACTCCTATTACCGGGTAAGTCTCAAGGAATTAAGGAAAAGAACTATAACCTCAAACCAACACACCACCTAAGAGAATCGAATCAAACTTTACCAGGTAAGTCTCATGCTAACTCACAAAAATGGAATGAAAGCACACTCAAACCCCAATAAAGGATAAACCTTTATTACCTACACTTATGATCTTGGGTAAACAAACAAAGGAATTACCGGGTAAGTCTCATCCTAAGCTTGCATTGAACCAGGAAAGGTGTAATAAGAATAGGATTTGGCAAACTCTAACACTTAACTCTCAGTTTCGGATCAGAAAGGTCATCTCGGTTAGACGAATTCCACCACGGCCGAGATGTTCATCGACTGAACGAGATGTTCTAGATTAAGGGTAAAGACTCGAGCTTTCAAGGTCCTACTGGAATTTAAGATTATTCTATCATTGTTTTTCCCACAACCTTCAGCCAATCACCTTAGAATCACACAAAGAAATTAGCCACTCATCATCATGAAAGCAATAATCAAATATAAGGGAAGAAAGTGAATAATTGAACACAAAAACCTTAATGAAAAGGCTTCAATAACTGAATCAATTATCAAACAAACAAGCGTTCCTTGGATCACAATCCAATAAGACAAGTCAACAAGAAGGGAATCTAAGAGAATCTTACAAAATCCTTCACAAAAGCTATAAAAGCTATCAACTTCCTTCCTTCAATCTTCCTTCAACCTTCCAAAAATTCCTCCTAACTGCAGCTTCTTCAATCCCCAGTTGTTATGATGGTAGCGGGTTGCTGAATTTGTGGAAAATTCAGCCCTTTATATAGGAAAATTATCCTCCAAAGATAAAATATCTTGAAAAGATCTTTTCCTAATAAAATATATCTATCTCTCATAAATAAATCCCTAAAATATATGATCTTCCTTTCAGAAATCCAGCCCAAAAATATAAGATCTCTCCTTCCAAAAATAAAAGATCTCAGCCAAGAATAAAATATATCTCGCTGCGTCCAAGGTGTTCGCCTCGGTCGGGACACTCCTCTAGATCACCTCGGTCGAGATGGTACTGTAGCTGACCGAGGTGGCTCTAAACTGAAAGTGAAATCTCTCAAATCTAGTCCAAACTAAATCTCTTTGTTAATTCCTTGCTTCCTGAGTCCTTCCTTAAGCTCCTGAATGTAGCTCCAATGACTCCTTAGCTCCTTTAGCTCCATTTTGATGTAAAACGTGCCATTTTACCTACGATTACATCGAAACTTGGTGTAGACCTCGATTCCCGCAAAGGTAGATGAAACGACAATATAATCACATAATATACACTCAAACATGCAGATTATTGAAGATAAAACGTCTAAACAAGTCCCAAAGTATAGACTATAATTCATGCTATCAAAATACCCCATACTTAGCCCTTGCTTGTCCCCAAACAAGTTCCGAATATAAAATACAAGATAGAATGGATCATAAGTCATCAAAAATCAATGAAAACCTTTCAAAACATTTTTGGTGGTGTGCTCCTCTCATAGATCACTCTAAGAGAATGCTTCATGGTAAATAAAATCAAAACATGATCAAAACATTTTATAAATATAAGAAAGTTGTTCATCTTTGCATAAAATCATAGAATGCATAATAAATCAGAATCATCGAAATTAATCATGTATAATCCAGTTTAAACCACCAAGTCAATCAACAAGCTCGAGGTCTCAAGGGCTTTTCAAGAGAAGGTCAAGAAACGTGTGAGGGTGGGATGTATATAGGGAATGTGGTGCTAGAATCTTGGAAGAGGATCTTTACTTCACTTCCTTGTTTTGAACTTCAATATTTTCCACCAATAAGCTTTGCTTATTTTCACTTTTTTACTTTACTTTTTGGGATGCATGGACAGAGGTGCACAATAACCGAAGCCTAGGAGATCAGCAATCATCAATTTCTCGAGATGCCTCAAACCCTTGATGCACATACCATGACCCGTTAGGAATATCGCTCAATCCGACTTTGGCAAGACACAAACACCCGGCTATGTGAATGGTGCCGAGTTACTCATCATCATGATTGACTTCCCCAAACCTATATGTTTCTTTCTAACTTCCAGCCAACATCTCAACTTTTCTTTCACTTGCTTTTCTTTGCTTGCTTCCCAATTCCCGGATAGGTAAAGGAAGGCAAATATGTATATGAGGGGCTAAGCATGATCAAGAAGAAGAAGAGAAGAGAATGAATTGCCTTGGTCTTTCCAGGAAGAGAGTGAGAGAACTTATCATGTTGTGTCAACCTTCAAATTCAACATAATTTAGATAAAAACAAAGTATTAAACATGCCAAAATTTGAAACAAAGCATTTAGCAACTTAAACATATTATAAAACCTTTCAAACATATAAAGATTTCAAAACCAGTCAGCAAACAGAATCATCACTGAGGTCATATCCAGAAAAGAAGCACAAAAATCGTTTTGAAAACTTTCTTAGTTAAACCACCTCGGTCGAGATGTTCTAAGTCAACCGAGTTACTGTACCTCGATTGGTCAGAATCACTTCGGTCGAGGTCAATAAAAAAAAATTTCAAACCAGTTTTTGACATAAGTCAAATAATACACATCTGTGAAAAGTACATAGAGCATAAGGAAAATCATAAATATCCGAATCAAGTCATACAAACATCCACATAAGTCAAATAATACACATCTGCATACCCCATACTTGGGACACATTGTCCCAATGGGTCAAAATAAGTCTAAAGAAACAGAGTACTCACCGAACAATGCTGAGCTGCATAATAAATAAATAAAGAAATCCTGCAAGCTCTAATCGCAATCCAGTGGTGGTGGTGGTGGCACGTACGGATGTTGGGATGGGTCAAAAGGATAACCCATCATGTGCTGGAAGTGGATCTCCATCATCCGGCGCTGGTAGTGCTGGCTCTCCCGTATCTCTCTCATCTCTAGGGATAAGGCGGCGTAGGAATCTATCATCTGATCCGTCAGATCATCGATCCGGCGGTGAGCGACTGGATCCCTCTGCCTGCGTACCCTACGTCTAGCAGGTCGTGCTGGTGCTGCAGCTGACTCCTCCTCTGTCTCCTCGCCGTCTAAATCGACGACTGGTATGCTGGTACCAGTTGTATCTATACCTGTGTTCATGGCAGCACCGCCATCCTCATCCTCATCCTCCTGCTCATCAGCCTCATCATCCTCATCCTACCCCTGAGTTGTTGTTGCTGCATCTCTGGCGTCCTCCATAAGAGGAATCCACGCGGCGTGCCAGTACTGAGGGTCAAACACTGTAAATTGAGATGACCATCTAATACCCTGAGGTGCAGTCTGCTTCCAGGGCATCGCCACATACGGCATAGTAAGTCCGCGAGGAACCAAGATCCTCCTCGTAATCATCTCCTGCAGCCCAAGTGGCTTGGCAGCCGCCACCATAGTACAAGCACTCAAGTCCAAGTCCATGTAACTCGCAATGTAAGTCACTATACCCCCGCAGCAGATATCTCCCTTCGCCTTTGCCTTGATCCTGTGAAGATCCTCAACCAGCATCACTCCAAAATCCGGAACTCCTCCGGTCACCATACAGTACAGACTCAGCAGCTCACCCTGTCTAATCTTCTGGGGCGTCTCAGTACGCGCTAGAAGTGTCTCGCTGAAGATTCGGTGAGCAAGTCTGAAGGCTAGGTGGAAGATAATACGCTCCCTGGAATCTCCAGGTCTCCACCTGTCAACATGCTCAACTACGTGAGCTATCTGTCCCCAAAACTCTCGAGTTACAGCTCGAGAAGGAAAATCAGCAACTGCGGGGGCCGAGAAGACGAAGATGTCCCTCCAATGGTCCATCGGAACTATGTAGTTCCGGTTCATCAACCGGTACTTCATGGCACGCTCAGTAGGCAAGTAAATAACGGAGCTAACAAACTCCAAGGTGGGCTCGAGGTAGGCTGGATGATGCGCCCTTGACCCCTATGTCCCAACATAAGGAAGACGAGGCACTCCGGGTTCGCTCCGATGGACCGCTCACCCGTTCACGTGCTAAGGCAATCGCCCAAGCTACCGGCTCCATCATTAGCCGGACCGTTGCTTGTCACGGACCCATTGGTTGCAAACCGAGTCTCTACGCCACTATGACATGAAGCTTGTCAAGCCGGCACCGTTCCCGCACATTTTCCGCATTTTCCGTAATTTAGCGTTTTGTAATAATAAGTCTTTTTATTTTCGGAATATTAATTTCCGGACTTTATTTCCGGGTATTAATTTTCCGAATTTCATATTGGACTTTTGATTTCGGAATTTAATTCGGAAACTTAATTCCGAACTTAAATTCTCAACCTTTCATATTTTTAGGTGTTTCATTTTCGGAACTTAAATTCCGACTTTATTTCTGTCATTTAATTTCCGACCATTTGTATGGCCTTCATCCACTATATAAGGGGATGCTTGGCTCATTTGTAAAGCATGTTCAATTTGATTAAGTAATGAGAAGTATTTTCCTCCTACTTACTTGAGCATCAATCCCTCTTCCAATCCTCTCAAAGTTCTTCTTTTGGATCTTCGATCCAAACACAACCACATTCGAGGGTTCTTCAAGAACCAACTCAACCGACCCACTTCGAGGTTTGATCGATCAATCTAGATCGACTCAATCATACAACTTCCGCCTCCATCTCTAAGCTTCCGCAACCCATCTTCAATTGCATTCACACTTCAACTAAGGAGTAGTTGAGCTTCAGCTTGATCTAGATCCGGAATAATTCATTGACGTGTCGAAGGACGCATCAAATTGGCATAAGAGCAAAGGGATCTAAGTTAAGTTATCTTTACTCTTGTTTTTGTGCGTTATCATATTCATCCTTTTTGCCTTTTGTTTATCATCATCTTCATCTTGTTCTTCGCATCTTCATCCACGTTCTTGAAAAAAAAAATTTCTTCTTGATCCATTTTGCAAAGCAAATTTAGGAGATTTTTGGTTTGCCATCGAACCATTAATCAAAAAAACATTTTCCCTCACCCAATCCGACATTTTTGTTAATCAATTTCACCATTTTCTTGGGATTTTTTTGATAACAAAATCGGATATCACGCCTTTTGATATTCCAAAAACCAAAAACAAAGCAAAAACTCTTCAAAAAAACGGATTTGTTTCAAAGAAAAGTGGATTCATCTTTTCCATTCCAAAGGTTGCATTCAAAAGTTTCAAAAAGAAACAATTCCACAAAAACAAAAGTAAAAGACGTCTGGCAAACCGGTCCATCCGCAAAATCAGATTTTTGAAAAGGTCAAAGACCAAAGCAAGTAAAACTTGCCGATAAACAATCCGTCCATTTCCTATCTCTCCATTTTCTTACAAGCTGCAAATTTTCTCTTGAATTTGTGTGCATTTTGGTTCAAATTTGTTGGATTTGCCTTCCTTGCCTAACCGCCACAAGGCCTTCCCAAAGGTAGAACCTTAACGCACTTGAACTTGGGTAACGTTGACTTATCTTGTCACCTTGCTCATTTGATTGCTTGCAATTTGTGTCCAATCTTGGAGTTATGACTAACGTCACAATGGAAAATTCTCAGGAATCTAGTGAAAGGCAAGAGTTCACTACTTTGACCGAAGAAAATGCCTCCCTTAGGCAAGAACTTGAAACCTTGAAGGCCCAAATGCGTGACCTTACGACCGCTCCACCGAATCCAAATGGAACCTTGGTCGATGCTTCCACGTCCGATGGACGTCGCAAAGGTAAAGGTATCTTGGGAGCCGAACCATCTAACGGTCGACGGCTTGCCTCCGTCATTGAAAACCACGGTCCCTCCCAAAATGACGGTCATGAGTTCCACAATGAAGGTGACGAGAACCCTGACCCTTCTCCAAACGATTTGCTATATGTTGACACAGAGAATCGGCACAAACGCTATGAGCACAACCGACGTAAGTATGACACTTCCCCTCCTCCATCTAGTGCCCAATGAACCAACCATCCCTCCCGGGTTGATGACCGGTATCATCATCAAACAAATGATCGCTCTCAACGTCACGAGAATGATCGGTCCGGACAACGCCGCCAACAGCATAGCCGGCAACCGATGTATCATGATTATGAAGAGTATGACGAGAGAGATGACTTTGACGAGTTCTCCGATGATGAGTCGGACTTGGAGCGGGTGGCACATGTCCGTCAATGGCATGCACCCATTCGAGAGCCTTTTGAGAACCAAGATCGAGGAGAAGAATGGTTGCCTCCTCCTAACCCACAAAGGCGTACACCACATAATCATAGGCGCCAAAGGCATAACGATGGCCCCCGGCGAGCCCATCACGAAGACGCCTATATAGCACCACCCCGACCGGATCCCTACCGAGCTCGTAGGGAAGGTAAGGTTAAGTTTCCGGTATTTTATGGTGAATATGATCCTTGTGCGTTTTTTGATTGGGCACAGGATATGAAAAGAGCTCTCAAGCATTGCCATTTTGAGGAGTATGAGAAAATCGAAGCGGCGACACTTTACTTTGAAGGTGATGCAAAAACTTGGTGGAACCGGTACAAGACCAACCGTGAGAACCGAGGATGGGCACCGGTTGCGACATTTGATCAACTGATCTATGTCATGACTAAGAAGTACGTGCCCGACGACTTCAAAAACGACATGCGGTTGCAAATTGCCCAATTCAAACAAGGACGCCTTACTCCGGTGGCTTACTTAGCCAAGCTGGAAGACATGGATATGAAGGCCGGCATCTCGGCCTCTGCCTCCGCCCTTCGAACCAAATTCATGAGCGGCCTTAATCCATCAATCCGGCGGCCCCTCGAGATTGTCCCATACAAGGACTTAGGAGCCTTACGTCATGCCGCCATGAAACTTCACAAGCAACAACTCGAAATGCCTCGATACTCAAGGTATAATTCTTCCACTAGTCTATACTCTTATACCACTAATTCTTGTTCTCGAGATGTTTCTAGTCCCCAAGATTCCGGAGCCGCTAAAGGATCACCACGGATGAGTCAACCCACCCGGCAAGCGGCTACCGAGAAACCACCATACCGTGGCACCGTTGCTCCACCACAAACGCCTTCGGGCCGAACCCAGCAAGGATCTCAAACGGTGGCCCGTCCACGAGAACCCGTGTGTTTCAAATGCAGCGGGTTTGGTCATGTCCAACGTGATTGCCCGAATACCAAGCGGGTGATGTTTGTCAACCCATCATATGACGATGGCGAAGAGGAATATAATGGTGATATCCTCTTGGAAGATGACCAAGATGCCGACCCATACTATGGCATGGAGCCATGCGACGACCAACTTGCTTGCGGTCCGGCACAACCAGGTAAGTTTGCTCTAGTCTCTCGTCGTATTTCGGCTATAAAAGAGCATCTCCCCATTGACCAATGCGAGAATTTCTTCCACTCTCGTTGCTTGGTCAATAACACTAGTCTCTCTCTAATCATCGATGGGGGTTCGTGTTGTAATATTGTCAACGAAAAAGTGGTGAAACACTTTAAGTTGCCTACAACCCCCCACCCACAACCTTACGGACTCCAATGGATTTCCGATAAAGCAAGTGACACCGTCACACAACAAGCGTGGATGACGTTTTCTATTGGCGCCTATGTTGATAAGGTCATTTGTGATGTTATCAAAATGGACGCCACACATGTATTGTTGGGACGACCATGGAAATTTGACCGTAAAACTTTTCATGATGGTTATTTCAACCGGTACATGTTTCAATATAGTGGAAAACGGATCACACTTTTGCCTATGACTCCGCAAGAAATTTTAGTTGACTATGCAGAACGAAAGAGGCAACAAGTTATCGATGACACAACTAAGGTTCCGGCAACATCGGACTCTCCTCGAACCTCTCCCGATGTTGTGAATGCTCATACATCCGGATCCCGTTCCTACGGCCCTAAGGTTCATGCTACCGAAGCAAGAGGTAGTAAGAGTATTGTCCCTCCACATGCACCTCCCGCTCCTACTAGTCAAGGGCGATGTGAGCCACGAATCCTATTGGCTCGACGACATGATTTGACACCGGTCATGGAAGGTAAGTTTCCTTGTTTCTTTGTTGTCCCTTTTTCCTTATCTATTTCCCATGACCCAAGTAACGTGCCACACGAGGTGTCTTTGTTGTTGTCCGAATTTCAGGACATTTTGACCGACAAACTACCACCCGGCTTGCCCCCAATCCGAGGAATTGAGGAGCAAATCGACTTGGTACCCGGCGCGTCTTTGCCCAACCGTGCCGAATAACGTGCAAGTCCGGAAGAGACCAAGGAGCTACAACGCCAAATCCAAGAGCTCCTAGACTGGAGATATGTTCGTGAGTCTTTGTCTCCATGTGTCGTGCCGGTCATACTTGTGCCCAAGAAAGACGGATCTTGGCGGATGTGCGTCGATTGCCGAGCCATCAATCAAATTACCGTCAAGTACCGTCATCCGATCCCGCGCCTCGATGATATGTTGGAAGAGCTCCATGGCGCCACTATATTCTCAAAGATCGATCTCCGGAGCGGATACCATCAAATCCGCATGGCCGAAGGTGATGAATGGAAGACGGCTTTCAAGACGAAGCATGGCCTCTACGAATGGCTTGTCATGCCATTTGGTCTCTCCAACGCCCCGTCCACATTCATGCGCCTCATGAACCACGTCTTGTGCCGATTTTTGGGTATTTTCGTAGTTGTTTACTTTGATGATATCCTTGTCTTTAGTAAGTCTTTGGATGAAAACATCGGGCACCTTCGCCAAGTGCTCGAGTGCCTTAGACAAGTGCAATTATATGTCAATTTGGAGAAATGTGTCTTTTGCTCGGATACCATAATTTTTCTTGGCTATGTCGTGTCTAAGGACGGACTACGGGTGGACGAATCAAAAGTTTGTGCCATTCTACTCCTACTACGACCATCATGGTTCGAGCCTTTCTCGGCTTAGCGGGTTTCTATCGACGCTTTGTCAAGGACTTTAGCTCGATAGCGGCACCGCTACATGATCTTACTAATAAAGGTGTCACGTTTGAATGGCGTGACACCCATGCTCGAGCGTTTGAGTCGCTCAAGGACCGTCTTTGCAATGCGCCACTACTCCAACTCCCAAACTTTTCGAAAACCTTCGAGGTGGAGTGTGACGCATCTAATGTAGGCATTGGGGGGGTTCTCCTACAAGAGAATCGGCCCATCGCTTATTTTAGCGAAAAATGTTCCGGTCCCTCACTCAAATATCCAACTTATGACAAGGAACTATATGCTTTAGTTCGTTGTCTTAAAGCATGGCAACACTACTTGTGGCCGAAGGAGTTCGTGATTCATTCGGATCATGCGGCTCTTTCATATCTCAAGGGTCAAACTACCTTGAGTCGGCGCCATGCGAGTTGGGTAGAGTTTCTTGAGACCTTTCCTTATGTCATTCGACATAAGAAAGGTAAAGAGATTGTGGTAGCCGACGCCCTTTCTCGCCGATATATCCTTCTTGTGCATATGGACGCCAAGATCCATGGCTTTGCTCTTATCAAAGAGTTATATGCCACGGATCTTGACTTCAAGGATATATTTGCTCAATGTCTTGACCTCCGAGAGCATGAGTCTTTCTTTATTAACGATGGCTACTTATTCCGTGCGGGCAAACTTTGTATCCCGCGCTCGAGTATTCGTCATTTATTGATAAAGGAGGCTCATGAGGGTCGTGGTCACTTCGGTGCTACCAAGACTCTTGCCTCTCTACAAGAGCACTTCTTTTGGCCCCGCATGCGCAAGCATGTGACACGGTTTTGCACAAGTTGCATCAAATGTCACCATGCAAAATCGCGGCAAGGTCCGGATGGATTGTATTCTCCTTTGCCTATACCAATCGGACCTTGGGAGGATCTTTCTATGGACTTTGTGGTTGGCCTACCCATGTCAAAACGAGGCAAAGACTCCATTTTCGTGGTAGTCGATCGTTTTTCGAAAATGGCACATTTTATTGCATGTAAGAGCACACAAAATGCTAGTGAAGTAGCTACCCTTTTCTTTGACAATGTTGTGCGCTTACATGGAATACCGCGTTCCATCCTTAGTGATCGGGACGTAAAGTTTGTGAGCCATTTTTGGAGAACGTTATGGGGGAAACTTGGAACCAACTTGTTGTTCTCAAGTAGCTATCATCCCCAAACCGATGGTCAAACGGAGGTGACCAATCGGACTCTCGGCACTCTACTTAGAGCGACCCTTAGGAACAACCCACACAAGTGGGAGGACTTACTTTCTATTGTGGAGTTTTCTTATAATAGGTCTCGACACTCGGCAACCAAGCTTTCACCTTTTGAAATTGTCTACGGCCTTAATCAACACACCCCGATGGACTTCACTCCACGTCCACTCAAAGACAAAGAACACATCACCGGAGCAAGTCGTGCCGCTCACATCATTGAGCTTCATGAGCGGACTAGGACACAACTCCAACGACGCGCCGATCAACTTGCCTCACAACGCAACAAAGGGCGCCATCCACTCTCATTCGAGCCCGGTGATCTTGTTTGGCTGCACTTAAGGAAGGAGCGTTTTCCATCTCGCCACAAAGGCAAGCTCTCGGACCGCGGTGATGGACCATTCCGCATCTTATCCCGCCATGGCCTGAATGCATACAAGTTGGAGTTTCCGGACGACTATGGCGTGCACCCGACGTTCAATGTCAAGGATCTTGCACCATACATTGAGCCCCTATTTGACGACGGTGAAACGGGGACGTTTCACATCCAAGATGGGGGACTGATGCGCCTTTGACCCCTATGTCCCAACATGAGGAAGACGAGGCACTCCGGGTTCACTCCGATGGACCGCTCACCCGTTCACGTGCTAAGGCAATCGCCCAAGCTACCGGCTCCATCATTAGCCGGACCGTTGCTTGTCACGGACCCATTGGTTGCAAACCGTGCCTCTACACCACTATGACATGAAGCTTGTCAAGCCGGCACCGTTCCGCCACATTTTCCGCATTTTCCGTAATTTAGAGTTTTGTAATAATAAGTCTTTTTATTTTCGGAATATTAATTTCCGGACTTTATTTCCGGGTATTAATTTTCCGAATTTAAGATTAGACTTTTGGTTTCGGAATTTAATTCGGAAACTTAATTCCGAATTTAAATTCTCAACCTTTCATATTTTTAGGTGTTTCATTTTCGGAACTTATTTCCGACTTTATTTCCGTCATTTAATTTCCGACCCTTTGTATGGCCTTCATCCACTATATAAGAGGATGCTTGGCTCATTTGTAAAGCATGTTCAATTTGATTAAGTAATGAGAAGTATTTTCCTCCTACTTACTTGAGCATCAATCCCTCTTCCAATCCACTCAAAGTTCTTCTTTTGGATCTTCGATCCAAACTCAACCACATTCGAGGGTTCTTCAAGAACCAACTCAACCGACCCACTTCAAGGATTGATCGATCAATCTAGATCGACTCAATCATACAACTTCCGCCTCCATCTCTAAGCTTCCGCAACCTATCTTCAATTGCATTCTCCCTTCAACTAAGGAGTAGTTGAGCTTCAGCTTGATCTAGATCCAGAATAATTCATTGACGTGTCCAAGGACGCATCACTGCAGCTCTAATCTCAGTATACTGCTCCAACCCCACCATAGCTATCATCCGCCTCAGATTATCATCCACGTAGAGGCAGTCAAATGCAGAAATGTCCAAAAACCGTGGTGCAACCACTGGACGTGCCGCAACGCGGTCATAATCTACCTGGTGACGCTCATGGATCACCGGTATGGAGCGGCGTGAAGAAGAAGAAGGAGAAGGGGAGGATCTATCTCTCAGAACAAGCTGACAACTCTCAAGAACACCTCGGCCGAGGCACAGGTCGACTGGACCGAGGTGATGTGTTGTTCGATCGAAACTCTCATAAATCCAGTTCTTTTCCCCCGATATCACTACCAATGGTTCCTATGGGGTACTTAATCTTTTTTCAGCACAATGCAAGGGCAACCAAAGCCCAAATCGATCGAAAACAGTGAAGAAGGGAGAGTTAGGGTTTTTCTAAAATTACCCCAGATTTGGCCGATTTGGAGCGTTTTGGTCGCAGATTGTCGCTTGCAAACCGATCCTCTACCCTTTCCTTGCAGTTTGGAAGCAAGAATCGTCGAAAACGATCAAAGATTGGAGAACAAGGTGAACCTTTGCGCTGCGGTCGAGAAGGTGAGAGAGGGAAGAGAGAGAAATCTCAGCCCCCTTTTATACCCTTTTCTAGAACTGCTGTCACCTCGGTCGAGATGGTCTCGACTGGACCGAGGTGGTACGGACCGAGGTGGATCTTCATTAACCCTAGTCGCCTCGGTTGCTCAAGAATCATCTCGGTCGAGGTGCTGTGACAGCAACCGAGATGTGTCTCAGTCAAACTCCGTCTTCTCAAATTCTCGAACTTTTGTCCTTCCAGTGTTGCTCCTGGGTTGTATTCCTTCCTTAGATGTCACATGTTGTTTGTCTAGGACGCCAAAAACAAAGCAAAGCAAAGCAAAAGCAAACTATCTAAAGCTAGACTAGAAAAAGGGAAAAGAAAGCAATACCTTGGGTTGCCTCCCAAGAAGCGCTTGATTTAAGGTGGCTAGCTGGACCGTACGGTATCCCTAAACAAGGTATAGTGGTGCAATATCCTCAACCGGGAATTCCGGTTTGTATTTCTTGAGTCTATGGCCATTGACCTTGAATCTTCCACTTGTTTCTCCCCAAATCTCAACTGCACCATAAGGGAAAACATGTTTCACAACATAAGGTCCGGTCCATCTAGATTTCAACTTACTTGGAAAGAGGCGGAGGCGGGAGTTGAAGAGTAGAACTAAGTCTCCTTCTTTAAGCTCCTTAGGAATGATACGCTTGTCATGCCATTTCCTCATCCTTTCTTTATAGATTTTGGCATTCTCATAAGCGTTCAAGCGTAGTTCCTCCAGCTCATTGATGTCCAATAGCCGCTTTTCATTGGCGTCTTTGATGTCGATGTTCAACCATTTGATTGCCCAATATGCCTTGTGTTCTAACTCGACGGGCAAATGACAAGACTTCTCATATACCAAATTATAAGGGATGGTACCAATGGGAGTCTTGAATGCGGTCCTGTAAGCCCAAAGAGCGTCGTCCAACTTCATGGACCAATCCTTCCTCGTCCTAGAGACGGTCTTCTCCAAGATTGCTTTAATTTCTCTATTTGAAATCTCGACCTGTCCACTAGTTTGAGGGTGATAAGGGGTTGCTACCTTGTGGGTTACCCCATACTTCGATAGAAGTGCCTTAAACTTCCGGTTAATGAAATCTGTCCCCCCATCGATGATGATGATGCGTGGAGTCCCAAAACGTGGGAAGATAGTCCTGTTAAAGAACTTCACAACCACCATGGCATCATTAGTGGGAGAGGTAATGACTTCAACCCATCTAGAGACGTAGTCGACAGCTAGAAGTATGTAGAGGTTTCCTCCGGATGATGGGAAAGGTCCCATGAAATCTACTCCCCATACATCATAGATTTCAACCTCCTATATGTTGTTGAGTGGCATCTCATTCCTCCTAGATAAATTCCCTGTTCTTTTGCATGCATCACAAGAGACAACAAACGATTGCACATCCTTAAATAATGTAGGCCAAAAGAAACCGGAACGTAATACCTTTGTGGACGTTTTGTGAGCGCTAGCATGCCCTCCACAAGAAAGTGAGTGACAATGCCGTATGACACTAGTAAATTCATCTTCTGGGATGCATCTTCGAAGCATCCCATCTGGTCCTCTCTTAAATAGCAGCGGTTCATGCCAGTAGTAATGGCGTACGTCTTTAAAGAATTTCTTCCTTTGAGCGTACGTCAATCCGGGTGGTATTTCCTGGCAAACAAGATAATTAACAATGTCAGCATACCAAGGTCCTTTATTATTAGATATTGGGTGGAGAAAGTGTTCCACCAACTAAAGATGAATGTCAGAAAAGGGAGTAAGAGGTTTGTTATTCTCAGTTGACATCATCTCGCTTTCGACCTCGGTCGAGGTCCAGAGAGGGTGACCGAGATGTTCTTCAGTCAAGAACACCTCGCTTGGTCCAGAAGGTGCCTCGGTCGAGGTACTGCAACTGGGACCGAAACTAGAGATCTTCTTCTCCTGGATTAGCTTATCAATTTTAGCTTCTGGATCTTCTTCTAGCGCCTTTAAGCTCCGTATATCTGCATCACAAGAAGCATCTATACCTTCTTCCATTAAGCTAAAGCTAATAACTTTTTCAAGTGGATCTTTAATAAGGATAGAGCTCACCAATTCTCTTGATTCTTCTTCATCATAGATGTTGAAGATATCATCTCCTAGCTGCTCTCCCTTCATTGCCGCAAGCAATGCAAACTCCACTTCATCTCCGCCAATGTTGAATTTTAACTTGGCGTTCTTACAATCCACATTGCAACCCGAAGTTGCTAGAAATGGTCTCCCGAGAATGATAGGAACGGGGTAATCTGCGGGAATATCAAGCACAACGAAGTCTATAGGTAAATAGAAGTTACCTAACTTAACCGGAACGTCTTCCCGGCTCATTTTCACCGGTTTGGGCTCTCCAAGTCCGATCTTCACACATAGCTCCAGTGGAATGATGCTCACGCTGGCTCCTAGATCACACAATGCCTCACAAGTGACACCCCAACTTGAATGGGAATGCAAAATGAGCCGGGATCTCTTAATTTGGGTGGCATCTTTTCCTTCATGATTTGAATAAGCTCCGAGGATTTGGATGTCATCCTTACTTCACCAAAGTCTTCCAACTTCCTCTTCCTTGATAGAATTTCTTTCAAGAACTTCCCATAGGCGGGCATCCCTAGAATAGCATCAAGGAAAGGGATATTAATATGTAGTTTATTCATCAAGTCAAGGAACTTACCAAAATGCTTGTCTAGATGTGCTCTGGCCCTTGACTGGGGGAATCGAAGTGGTGGTTTATATGCAGGAGGTGGAACATAAACTTCAGTTTTGTCCGACACTCTCTGTGGCTCAACCTCAGTTGGCACCTCGGCCGAAGTGTTCTTCGACTGTGCCTGGACCGAGGTGTTCTTCGTCTGTACTGGCATCGACCGAGGCACTGGATCTGTAGTCTTCAGTCCACTTCTCGTCGTTATTGCCATTTTTTGTCCCTTGGGGTTGCTTTCCGTCCTTGCTGGAAGCTTCCCTGGGTCTCTTGGCGCTTCATTCGCTTTGTTAAAGAAGTGTTGTTCTAAGACTTTTTGTGCCTTTGAAAATGAAGTCATGGATGTCTCCATAGAGTTGAGCTTGATCAAGATAGCCTCCAGCACCGCATCTTTCTTTTCCGGCTGGGATGAGCTTGATCCAGGCTCCTGGCTCTTCAATGGAGTAGAAAAAGAAGAAGAAGAGAGGAAAGGATTAGAGGAGTTATTTGAATTGGAGTTAGAGTAAGGGTTACCCGAATTTTGATTGTTTGCCCTCCAATTGTTGTTGTTGGATCCTCTATTGTTGTTGTAGTTGTTGTTCCAGGAACCGTTGTAGTTGTTCCGATAACCATTGTTGTTCCTTGAGCCTTGATATCCTTCATCTTCTTGGTTTGAGCAACCAAAAGTTCTTTCAATTGCTTCACATTATTCTTCAAAGAGGTGAGTTGATCATTGTTTGATGGAGCTTCTTGAAAGTTAACTCTTTTAACTCCACCTTCAGCTCCTTGGTGGGAGTATTTCTCCTTGTGTAAAGCTTGTTTCTCTATAAACTCCCAAGCTTCGTCAATCGGCATGTCCATGAAGGTGCCGGCAGATAGTAGTTGAAGGTTGAATTGGGTGTTTCCGTCCAGTCCCTTGAAGTATATCTCCAACAACTCTATCTTTGGAATCCCATGATGTGGGCAATCTAAAAGAATGTCTTTAAATCTCTCCCATGACTTGGACAAACTCTACTTGTCCTTCATGATGAATGCATTGATCTTCCCTCTCATTTCAGCGGTCTTAGAGGGAGGAAAGAATTTAGTCAAGAACTCCGTCGTCATCTCCTCCCAAGTGTTGATCTTTTCTGGAGGGAGAGATTGATACCAAGTAAGCGCCCTATCTTTCAAAGAGAAGTAGAAAGGCCTTAGCTTATAATTGTTTTTTTCCAACCTTGAAGGTCTCAAAGTCTCCATCAAGATCTCATAGTTTTGCAGATGTTGATGCGGAGATTCCCTTTCTAGCCCTCCAAACTGGCATTGGCGAATCATGGAAAGAACTTGCGGTCGAAGCTCATAATCATGGTCCGCTGGATCACCTAGGTTGACTCCTGGACGCCTCAGTTGTTGATTAGGGTCCATCCTCTGCGTTAGGGTCTGTGGAATACCTACAAAAAGAGCACTCGGATTGGCATCCGAGGTGCAAGTATCTCGGCCGGGGCATCTGGGACTGGGTCCTGCCTCGGTCGAGGAGCTGGAGCTGGTCGAGGTAGATATTGGTCCCGTAAAGTCGCCTTATCTACTTCGATCGCTTCCGTCCTTGCGCGAGTTTCCTCCTTTTCCATTCGCAATTCTTCTTTGCTGAAGCGTAGTTGTTCCAATGCTTCCTTCAATTCGGCCTCAAGATCGTGATTCTCTTGATTGGCCATCTTAGCTTCTTTCAAGCGTCTTTTGTATGTCTTTTCTGGTTCGGGATCGTAAGGAACGATTTCCTTCCCAGCGCGGGTTCTTCGCATAAACCTACAAGAAAGAACCTGCGAAAGTCACTCAAGTAGAGTGGTTAGTAGAAACAGGGGCAAGTGCCCCGAAAGACAACCGCAACCGGCTCGGTCTAGACCAAGTCCCCCGCAACGGCGCCAAAAACCTATTCAGGCGCAGCCGAGGGACAAAACTAAGTCTATTTTGAAGAGTTCGATCCCCGGTAACGGCGCCAAAAATTTGTTCGCTCCAAATGGTGTGTGCAAGTTTTAAATTTATAACCCAAGATGTATGCTTAAAACAAGGATTCGAACCCGAAGTGTACGGGTCAATCGTAGTAAAAGCAAGAATTCCAAGGTGTCGATGTCAGGGACTTAGGTGAAACAAAGCAAGTATAGGTTGTCAATATTGCAACTAACCACAAAAGCAATTAAAGCAATTGTTCGCTCCAAACGGTGTGTGCAAGCTTTAAATTTATAACCCTAGGCATAAGCTTAAAACAAGGATGCGAACCCGCAGTGTACGGGTCAATCGTAGTAAAAGCAAGGAATTTCAGGGGTCGATCACAAGGACTTAGTGAAACAAAGTCCAATCACGGTATGCTTATGTAAATACTAACCACAAAAGGTGATCAAAACAATCAAGAATGATATAGAAGTCAATAAAGGAAATATGCAATTCTAGGGATTAAAGCATCTAGTTGTGGTTCCAACTCAAGATCTAAAGATAAGCGGACAAAGCTGAGATTTTTGCATAGGGACGGTGTTACTAAAGTGGAATAGATCACCAGGTAAGTCTCACTACTCACTAATCCCAAACCGTAACTTCTATTACCGGGTAAGTCTCAAGGAATTAAGATAAAGAACTATAACCTCAAACTAACACACCACCTAAGGGAATAGAATCAACCTTTACCGGGTAAGTCTCAGGTTAACTCACAAAGATGGGATGAAAGCACACTCAAACCCCAATAAAGGATAAACCTTTATTACATATACTTATGATCTTAGGTAAACAAACTAAGGAATTACCGGGTAAGTCTCATCCTAGGCTTGCATTGAACCAGGAAAGGTGTAATAAGAATAGGATTTGGCAAACTCTAACACTTAACTCTCAATTTCGGATCAAATAAGTCACCTCGGTCAGCCAAGTTCCACCCCGGCCGATATGTTCATCGACTGAGCGAGATGCTTAGGGTTAAGGTTAAAGATTCGAACTTTCAGGGTCCTACTGTGATTAAGATCATTCTATCATCGTTTTTCCCACAACCTTCAGCCAATCACCCTAGAATCACACAAGGAAATTAGCCACTCATCATCATGAAAGCAATAATCAAATATATGGGAAGAAGGTGAATATTTGAACAAGAAAAATTTAATGAAAAGACTTCAATAACTGAATCAAATATCACAACAAAGCGTTCCTTGGATAAAAATCCAACAAGCAAGACAACAAGGAAGGGAATCTGAGATAATCTTACAAAAACCCTTCAAAAGCTCTAAAAGCTACAATCTTCCTTCTTCAACCTTCAAAAAGGTTCTTCAAATCTCCCAACTGGAGTATGGTTGCTGCGTGTCTTTTGGTGTAAGCAAGGTGATAGCGGGTGTATGCAGGATCTTCAGCCGTAAGCGGGATGTGGATTTGTGGGAGATCCGACCCTTTTTATAGGAAAATTACTCTCCATAGATAAGATATCTTAGAAAGATCTCCTCCCATAAAAATAGGTAGAATATATGATCTAGCAAATCTTCTTCCTTCCAGGAGTCAAGCCCAAAAATATAAGATCTCTTTCCAAAGATAAAAGATCTCAGCCAAGAATAAAATATTCTCGCCGCGTCCCAGGTGTTCGCCTCGGTCGAGTCGACTTCTCTGGATCACCTCGGTCGAGGTGAATCTGTGGTCAACCGAGGTGAGTCACAACTGAATGTGAAATCTCTCAAATCTGGTCCATAATGAATCTCTAATCCATGGCTATGCTTCCTGGATGGTTCCTTATGTTCCTGAATGTAGCTCCAATGACTCCATAGCTCCTTTTGCTCCTTTTTGATGCAAAACGTGCCATTTTACCTACGATTACAACAAAACTAGGTGTAGACCTCGATTCCCACAAAGGTAGATGAAATGGTAATATAATCACATATTATACATACAAACATGCAGATTATTGAAGATAAAACGTCCAAACAAATCCCAAAATATAGACTATAATTCATGCTATCAAAATACCCCATACTTAGCCCTTGCTTGTCCCCAAGCAAGTTCCGCATATAAAAGACAAGATAAAATGGATTAATAGTCAAGAAAATCAATGAAAACTTTTTCAAAACTTTTTTTATAGTGTGCAACAATCATGGATCACTCTAAGAGAATACTTCATGGAATTTAAAATCAAAAGATGATCAAAACATTTTATAAGTATAAGAAAGTTGTTCATCTTTGCATAAAATCATAGAATGCATAATAAGTCATAATTATCGAAATTAATCATGTATAATCCAGTTTAAACCGCTAAGTCAATCAACAAGCTCGAGGTCTCAAGGGCTTCCCAAAAGAAAGGTCAATAAACGTGTAGGGTAGGGATGTATGTAAGGTAAGGTGGTGCTAGAATCCGGGAAAAGGATATACTTCACTTTCACTTTCACTTGCAACATCTTCCACCAATAAGCTTTGCTTATTTAACACTTTTTCTTTTACTTTACTTTTTGGGATGCATGGACAGAGGTGCACAATAACCGAAGCCTAGGAAATCAGCAATCATCAATTTCTTGAGATACATCAAACCCTTGATGCACATACCATGACCCGTTAGGAATATCGCTCAATCCGACTTTGGCAAGACACAAACACCCGGCTATGTGAATGGTGCCGAGTTACTCATCATCATGATTGACTTCCCCAAACCTATTATTACTTTCTAACACTTTCACTTCCAGCCAACTTCTCAATTTTAACTTCACTTGCTTTCACCACTTCACTTGCTTCCAAATTCCCGGATAGGTAAAGGGAGGCAAAATGTATATGAGGGGCTAAGCATGATCAAGAAGAAGAAGAGAGAAGAATGAATTGCCTTGGTCTTTCCAGGAAGAAAGTGAGAGAACTTATCTTGCGGTGTCAACCTTCAAATTCAACATAATTTGGATAAAAACAAAGTATTAAACATGCCAATAATTTCAAACAAAGCATTTAGCAACTTAAACATATTATAAAACCTTTGAAACACATAAAGATTTCAAAACCAGTCAGTAAGCAAAGTCTTCACTGAGATCATATCCAGATAAGAAGCACAAAAATCGTTTCGAAAACTCTCAGTTAACCTACCTCGGTCGAGGTGTTCTTAGGTCTACCGAGGTGAAACACCTCGTTCAACCAGAACTCCACCGGTCGAGGTCAAAAAAAAAATTTTTAAAACCAGTTTTTTTCAGTTTCGACGTTTTTCTCAATCAAATAACCTGTAAGTATGCATGCAGTCTCAGATAAACACATAGATGCAAAAGTGAAACATAAATATGAATAAATATCCGGTCAAATAAAGTCATACATCACATAAGTCAAATACATCGATAAACACCCCATACTTAGGACACACTGTCCCAGTGGGTCAAAATAAGTCTAAGGAATAAAATACTCACCGGATAATAAACTGAACTGCATAAAAATAAGAAAGAAAATCCTGCAGCTCTCAGTAGTCACGATCCGGTGGTGGTGTTCGCCCCTAGAGGTGTGTGCAAATAAGCTTTAAATTTATAAAACTAGAATCAAGCAAGCGAACCCGCAGTGTACGGATCGACGTAGATTAGCAAGAATTCCAGAGTATCGAACACAGGGATTTGGGTGGAACGAACTCGATCGCAGGTTATCAAGCAAGTGAATATGGGAGTTTGCAAATTATCGGGAAAACAACAATCCTAAAGATCCAAGTATCCAGCTGTGGCAATCGATTCAAGATATACTCATGATATAAAGACAGAGTCGAGATATGCAAGGGTATACTAATGTAAGGTAATCGTACGGTTGAGGTTCCAAAAACCTTATGTAATTCACCTAAAAGACACTCCCTATACAGGTTGTTGAGGCTCAATATAGAAAGATTCTAAAGGCAAGGATTAGTATCAAATACCCAAACTTATAATCTAAAGATCAAGACTAACTTATCCGATTGAGGTTGTTGAGGCTCACAATCGAGGTAGAGGTTGTTGAGGCTTCACTACCACCTAGAAAAGACAAGTCTAAACTAAGTTAAAGCAAATCTTTAACTTTGGATTAAAGTAAAAGCAGGCTCGTAGACTTAAGGAAAATCACGGTTAGTTCTTGAGATTCCACGGTCGTGGAACTCAAGAACAGCCCGTGATTTAGGGTTGTCGGCGATAATTCTCTAACTCTCAAGGTCTAATCTGTTTACGATCGATCTATCATCATCTAAGCCACAACTATCAACCCTTCACCTTAGAATTGTTAAGGGTTTTTAGCCAATAACTGTCATATTGATATTGATTCAAGAATTAAAAGATAAAAGATGAAAACTTTCAAGAACTATCAATAATCTTCAAGTGAATCTCAGAATCACAATCAAGAACAAGTGTTTACCTAAAGATTCAAAACGGACCAAGCAATCACAATCTTTAGGAAAGAAGAGAAACGGGATGTCAATCCGATTCTGAATCAAACCTAAACAAGAAGAGAGATCTTCTTGCAAAATCCTCCAAGAACTTCGACCTTCCACAAACACGAAGATCACAAACAGCAACTCTTCAATATGAACTTTGATCTTCAATGAGATCTCCAAATTACCTCCAAGATGAGGGTTTTTGCGTTTTGCCGCTAAGCGAGGGTTGAAAGGTCGTAAGCGAGGTGACGGAATCTTGCCTCATCCGTCTATTTTATAATGCAGGGCAAAATGTCGGCCCGGCCCAATCTTCAAAAGATCGTGGCTTCGAAACATGGCGAAAAGATTCGCCAAAATCACGGTCGTGGAATCTTTTCACGACCGTAATTTAGGGCGTGGAAACTACTACGGTTAGTTCCACGGCCGTAATATCCCCTGGAATGAACATCGAATTCTGACTTGGTTTCCACGGCCGTAATTTAGGGTAAGAGCGTGGTTTTTGGCCTTCATTCGTGCATTCCTCAATCTAAGACTCCAAATTGCTTCCAAAAAGTGTCTTCGATCTATGGACATATCAACTCAACTCTCCTTTGCTCGATTCCGTTCGGAAATAGCTCCAAATCACCTATAATCAACATAGAACTCGTGTAGACATCCATATCGACAATATAGGCAATACTAGCTCACATATGCACAAAGCTCAATCAAAGACTATCAATATGAATCAAATACGATTAGAAAACGTGCCTAAAATATCACAATATTTCATGCTAACAAATAACCCCATACTTAGCACTTGCTTGTCCCTAAGCAAGGTCTTTCAAAAAGTTTTAAACAAGGGTTAGGATGAAATATGTGTACCTTCTTTTGGATGGAAGTGACTTCTAAAGAATAGATCATTCTCAAACCTTGCTTCAATCGTTTTTCAAACTTTCACACACTTGATTAGAGAGTAAAAGGCAAAGAAAACTCATGAATCAATTTAACTTCCAAACAAGCATTATAACCTTCAAATATTATCAAAATCAATCATAAGAACTTCAATTTAGATCACCAAGCCATATAACATTCTTTTGATCTTAAGGACTTTCAAAGAAAAGGTCTAGAGTATGGAAGGGAAGGGAAAACTTTAAGGGAGAGTGGTGCATAAATCCGGGAAAGTGGACAACTACCTTCTTCTTCTTTTGCGGTTTCCGCAACACTTCACTTAGAGCTTTGCTCTCTTCTTTTTCGACTTTACTTTTGGAGTTATGGATAGAGGTGCACAAAAACCGAAGCCTAGGAGATTGGCGTTTCTCAAAATTGCAAGAGATGCCTCAAACCCTTAGCGCACATACCATAATCCGCTAGGAATATCGCTCAATCCGACTTTGGCAAGACACAAACACCCGGCTATGTGAATGGTGCCGAGTTACTCATCGTCATGATTGACTTCCCCAAACTTATAATTTCTTTCTATTCGATTGATTGCAAATAATTGCTCTCATGGCCCTCCCACATCAAACATGCCTTTTTCTCATTCACTTCTCCAAATTCCCGGATAGGTAAGGGAGGCTAATATTTCAATGAGGAGCTAGATGATCAAAGAAAGAAGAAAGAAAGTATCGAATTGCCTTAATCATTTCAACAAGAAGTATAGGAACTTATAATGTGATTTCAACTTCAATCTCTTAACATGATTTAGGTAACGTTTTCACATTATAAAGTTTGCAAAAGAGGTAAAATTCATTCATTCAAATTCTTTTCAATTTACAATCCTTTTAAGCATGCAATTGTCATCAAACTCAATTCACAAGTAGTGATTATCATGGAAATCATCTCAATTCATTAGAAGCACAAAATTTTCAAAATTTTTCAATTTTTATGGGTTTTTCAAGTCACTTTTCATGCAATGCAAGAATGAAACGTGTAACATATAATGAACATGCAATGATAGTCTCGTAATGGAAGCAACATATAGAGTAGAGTTATTACAAACATTTAGTACATCCCACCCCATACTTAGGGCGAACATTGTCCCTAATGTTCACAAGAAAGAACAAAAGAAAGCAAAAGAAAAAGAAACTCACAAGTGGTGGCGGGAATGTCTAAAACAAACTGTCATGCATCGATCACTGTGGCGGCGGTGGTGGTGGGAATGGAGAGAAACTCGGATCATAGAACCGCCCAAACTGCTGGCGGTAGACGTCCCTCATCATGTGGTCGAGGTCGTCTAGGCGTCCGTCTCTAGCATCCGCCCGGATCTCTAGTGCTCCGACTCTCTCTGAAAGTCCGGTAGCCCAATCCGGCATCTGCTCGTACCATCCCGGGGGGTGACCATACCATGCGGGGGCATCGGCTGGTGCTGGTGCTGGTGGTGGCGGTGGTGCTGCTGGCTGCGTCGTGGACCAAGGAGGGGGTGTATCGTACCAAGTGGGAGGTGTAGTCATCCACGTGGGCCTCTCACTCACGCTGGCGCGGCGAGATGACGAGCCTGAAGCTCTAGCTGGGCGTGGAGAGCGTCTAGGTACATCCGGGGCCGCTTCCGGCTGATCCGGAAACGAGCCGAACTCCTGCTCCGCTCCTCCACCACTCTCGTACTGCTCTCCCATCTCCTCCTCATCTACAACTGGCGGTGGAACGTAAAGGGGAGCTCCTAGCCTGTTCGCATGCATCGCAGCGAACGTCTCCTTCCAATTGTGGCGTCCCGCCACAATGGAATACTCCGGCAGCCACTCAATACCCCTGCCTGTCCTACTCTCCCAGGGCATGCCCGCATAAGGCGGACCTCTATGTGTGGGGAAGATGAGTCCCCTAACCATGAACGCATGTAATCCTAGAGGTACGGCGGGTATGCGGGTGCAACCAGAAAAATCCACTCCGAATGTCCTAGCTATGTGGGTCACTATCCCTCAATAACCAATGTTCCCCTTCCTCTTGTTCTTCAATTTACTCATTGTAGCCGCCAAAAGAGTAGCACAATCTGCGCGGCGACCGTAGAGCATACAGTATAGCAGGAATAGCTCATCCGTCTTGATCTTTTGGGGCGTCTCCGTCCTAGGAAAGAGACACTCCGAAAGAACACGGTGAGCTATCTTCAAGGCTAGATGGTACATCAATCTAGCCTTGGTATCAGCGGGTTGCCAACGGTCCTCGTCGGCGTAGATCATGGCTACCTCCTCCCAGAAATCCTTAGGGTAGATACCGCTAGGGAATCGACCATTGTAGGTCTCATGGAACCCGAAAATGGCTCCAAACTCAACTATACTCAACTGGTAGTCTCGATTCATGAGACGGAAGGAGACAGTCCTATCAACATGGCTGTGCTCGAAAGACGTCACAACCTCTCGGGTGATCTCCTCATAGGCATCTTCACGAATGTTCGTGAAGACGGTCAATCCGGCTCTATCCAAGAGCCATGTAAGATCGTCAACTATGTTGAGAGGATGTAGATCCTCCAACAACAAATACCTAGGGCCAATCACTGCCCTCTTCTCTATCTTCTCAAATGCAGCTAGGTGGTCATCATGTATGGTTGGGATGCTAGGGTGAGGTGGTGAAGATGGAGGTGAAGGTGAGGATGGTGGTGAGGGAGATGAGGGTGGTGGTGCCCTAGATGTGGAGGGGTTGCCCTTTCTTTTCTTATTTTGGTCTCCTTTCTTCTCCTTTATCCTTCCCGAAACTCTCCTTACGAAATCCATTTCTGTTCAAAATTACGGTCTGTTCTTCGAAAACCACGGCCGTGGAACCTCCAGAGACCGTAATTCTAGACAAAATCTTGTGAATCTCAGCAAATTCACCCAATCTCACCACAACAAGCAGTCCTAATCTAATTTCTTCCAATCTTTATCAGTTCTTCCTAAAAATCTATGGCAAAAACGAACCAAATCCACTAGAATCGAAGAGAAGGAAATAACCTTTTTTTTCGGATTGAAAAATCCAAAATGCGGGTTTGTTGATCGTTTTCCACTCGATTTGTTGCTTGAATCTTGTTCGTGGTTGGATTTGCTGCAGTTTAGGACGAAGAATCGTTGAAAACTATTAGAAAATGAAGAATTTGGAGAGGGTTCGTGTTTTCGGTATCTAGGTCGTGGAATTGGGGAAGGATTGTGGTGTTTTTGTGACGAAGTGTGGCTTTTGTACTCGCAGGCAAAATTTCAAAAATCACGGTCTGTCGGGGCATTCCACGGCCGTGGAAATGTACGGACCCGTGGTTTTGGTGATTTTTCACAGGCTTTTGAGAATTATGGCCACTGTAGCTATGACGACCGTGATTTAGACCGTGGAACCCTCTGTAAAGCTTCAAAGTCCAAATTTCGTCGCTTTTCTTTGACATTATCCCTCCTTTCTCCTTTTCCATCATTCCTACAACCAAAAACACGAACATACCGGAAGAAATCGAGGCGAAACAAAGCGAAAACGTCTATTCTAAACTAATCTATGAATCGAAAACAAAAACGAGAATGCAATACCTTGGGTTGCCTCCCAAGAAGCGCTTTGTTTAAGGTCCGTAGCTAGACCAATCTCGCACTTATTCGAGTGCGGTAGGTGCAAACTCCTCAGCTTGGAGTTCCGGCGAGTACTTCTTGAGTCGTTGGCCGTTCACCTTAAAACTTCCACTAGCTTCACCCCATACTTCAACTGCACCATGGGGGAAAATACGCTTAATTAGAAAAGGTCCAGTCCAACGAGATTTTAACTTACCTGGAAAGAGGCGAAGTCTCGAATTGAAGAGGAGAACTTGATCTCCTTCTTGGAAGTCCTTTGGAATGATATGCTTATCATGCCAACGCTTTGCTCTTTCCTTGTAGATCTTAGCGTTTTCATAGGCGTTCAAACGGAGTTCATCCAGCTCGTTGATGTCTAGGAGACGCTTCTCTCCCGCTTCCTTCATGCCGAAATTCAGCCATTTGATAGCCCAAAACGCTTTGTGCTCTAGCTCTACCGGCAAATGACAAGACTTCCCATACACAAGGTTGTATGGTGTGGTTCCTATGGGAGTCTTGTATGCAGTCCGGTATGCCCATAATGCATCATCTAGTTTCAAGGACCAATCCTTCCTAGTCTTTGAAACCGTCTTCTCTAGAATTCCCTTGATCTCCCTATTTGAGATCTCAACTTGTCCACTCGTTTGTGGATGGTAAGGGGTGGCGATCTTGTGAGTAACCCCATACTTGGTTAGAAGAGCTTCAAAGCGACGGGCTATGAAGTGAGAACCTCCATCACTAATGATCGTCCTTGGCGTCCCGAATCGCGGAAAGATGGTCTTGTTGAAGAACTTGACCACCACCATGGCATCATTTGTGGGAGAGGCAATTGCTTCGACCCATCTAGAGACGTAATCTACCGCCAATAGTATGTATTGGTTTCCACAAGAAGAAGGGAATGGTCCCATGAAATCGACTCCCCAAACGTCGAAAATCTCCACCTCCTGGATGTTGTTGAGGGGCATCTCGTTCCTCCTAGAGATATTGCCTGTTCTTTGACAAGCATCGCAACAAGAAACAAAGGATTGCACATCTTTAAATAAAGTAGGCCAATAGAATCCAGATTGCAATACCTTTGCGCTAGTTTTGTTCGAACTAGCGTGTCCTCCACAAGGTAGTGAATGACAATGACGGATGACACTTTGCATCTCATCTTCCGGCACACATCGCCGGATGATGCCATCCGGACCTCTCTTGAAGAGGAGAGGCTCGTTCCAATGGTATTCTCGGACGTCTCTGAAGAACTTCTTCCTTTGTGCGTATGACAGTCCGGGTGGTATCTCCTGGCAAACCAAATAGTTAACGAAGTCAGCAAACCATGGTTCGTTACCTTTGGAGATTACCTTGATGCACTCCTCTATGATATGTAGGTGTTCGTCCGGGAAGGAGTCATCAATGGGTAAATGGTCGTCCTCTAGATGTGTTAGACGATTCAAATGATCCGCAACAGAATTTTCTGAGCCTTTCTTGTCGCGGATCTCAAGATCGAATTCTTGTAGGAGAAGAATCCATCTAATTAGCCTTGGCTTTGCGTCCTTTTTTGCAAGGAGGTACCGGATCGCAGCATGATCCGTGTAGATAATCACCTTTGCACCTACAAGATAAGAGCGAAACTTGTCAATAGCGTAGACAATGGCTAGAAACTCTTTTTCCGTAGTGGCGTAGTTGAGCTGGGCTTCGTCTAGCGTCTTGCTAGCATAGTATATGGCGTGGGTTCGTCCTTCCTTTCGTTGCCCAAGAACAGCTCCAATGGCTACGTCACTAGCATCACACATAATCTCGAAAGGGAGAGTCCAATCCGGGGGTTGGATAATGGGTGCTGAAATTAGAGCTTGCCGAATGGTGTTGAACGCGTCTAGACATTCCTGTGAAAACTCAAAAACCGCATCCTTCATCAATAGATTAGTGAGAGGTTTTGATATCTTAGAAAAGTCCTGAATGAAACGTCTATAAAATCCAGCATGTCCTAGGAAACTTCTTATTCCCTTCACCGAAATTGGGGGAGGAAGTTTCTCTATGGTCTCTATTTTAGCTTTGTCTACCTCTATCCCTCTACTAGAGACTAAGTGACCTAACACGATTCCTTCCTTAACCATGAATTGACACTTCTCCCAATTAAGAACTAGGTTAGTGTCTTCACATCTTTGCAAAACAAGAGAAAGGTTAGAAAGACAATCGTTAAAAGAGGAACCGTAAACGGAGAAGTCGTCCATGAAGACTTCCATGATTTCCTCTACATATTCGGAGAAGATGGCCATCATGCACCGTTGAAAGGTGGCTGGGGCGTTGCAAAGCCTGAACGGCATTCTCCTATAAGCGAACGTACCCCAAGGGCACGTGAATGTGGTCTTCTCTTGATCATCCGGATGTATCGGGATCTGGAAGAAACCACTATAGCCGTCAAGGTAGCAAAAGTATGAATGTTGTGCTAACCTTTCAAGCATTTGATCGATGAACGGCAATGGAAAGTGATCCTTCCGCGTTGCATTGTTGAGCTTGCGGTAGTCTATGCACATTCGCCATCCAGTTACAGTTCGGGTAGGAATGAGTTCGTTGTTCTTATTGGTGATGACTGTCATTCCTCCCTTCTTCGGAACTACTTGAACTGGGCTCACCCACTTGCTATCGGAGATAGGATAGATGATACCTGCATCAAGAAGTTTAAGAATTTCCTTCTTGACAACCTCCTTCATGGTCGGATTCAACCGCCTTTGAGGTTGTCTTGAAGTTCTAAAGTCCTCCTCCATTAGTATCTTATGCATGCATAGGGAGGGTTTAATTCCTACTAAGTCCTCAATAGTATAGCCTATGGCTTTTCTATGTTTCCTAAGGACAATCATGAGCTGTTCATGTTCATCTATGCTTAATTCGGAACTAACGATAACCGGGAAGGTGGAATTAGATCCAAGAAAAGCGTACCTTAGATGAGTAGGAAGTGGTTTGAGTTCCATTGCTTTCGGAGCTTCCAATGATCCTTGAGGAGCTTCCGATGTTTCCTTAGAAGTTTCTAATGAGGTTGGATGGTTTGGAGAAGAATTAGAAGAAGTTGAAGAAGTATGCCGATCACCATCTTCCACGGCCAAAATTACGGTCTCCTCTGGAGTTCCACGGCCGTAATATCCTCTGGAATGGAGGTTGATTTTGGTCGTGGAATCCACGGTCGTGGAATACAGAGTATGACCGTGGATTCGAGTATTTTCAGCCTCATCGTGGAGTTTCTCAAACTCCACTTCATACATCTCTTCTTGTGCTCCTAAGGCTTTAATTTCCTCTTTGCACTCTTCCTCTTCTCCTACATCGGTTAGACTCATAGTAATAACCTTTTGCAAAGGATCGTTAAAGAGAATTGCACTTACCTCTTCCCTAGATAAACCTTCTTCGTCTTGGACATTGTAAATATCCTCATCAAAGATTGGCTCCTTCACTAGAGTGGAAAGAACGAATTCTACTTTCTCTTCCCCAATATCAAAAGCGAGCCTCCCATTCTTGCAATCGACCATGCAGCCAGAAGTTGCAAGAAACGGCCTTCCGAGTATGATCGGGACCGGACTATCCGCAGGAATGTCAAGCACGACAAAATCAATGGGAATAAAGAACTTGCCTAGCTTGACCGGGACGTCTTCTACAATGCCGACGGGGCGAGTAATGGATCGATCCGCCATGTATAACGTCATCTTCACCGGTTTAGGGTCGCCTAAACCGATCTTCCTGCACAATGCAAGTGGTATGATGCTCACACTTGCTCCCAAGTCACATAAAGCGTCATATGTGACCTCTCCCACTCCAATGGGAATGCAAAATGACCCCGGATCTTTCAGCTTTGGGGGCATTTTCTCCTTCATAGTCTTGATGAGATCCGAAGAATCCGAACTCATCTTGACTTCACCAAAATCTTCTAGCTTCCTCTTGTTAGAGAGGAGCTCCTTCAAGAACTTGCCATAAGCCGGCATACCTACAATGGCATCAATGAAAGGTATATTAATATGCAGCTTGCTCATGAGTTCTATAAACTTACCAAATTGTTTATCTAGGCGCGCTCGCGCTCTAGATTGAGGGAACGGTAGGGGAGGTTTGAAAGCTGGAGGAGGAACATAGACGTCTTCCTTCTCCTTCCCCTTTTCTTTGCCCTTCTCTACGGGGACTTCAACGAACGTAGGCTGCGGATCGGTGGTAGTCACTCCGCTCCTAGTTGTAATCGCCATTACCCTTCCTTTAGGGTTGTCCTCCGTTTTTCCTGGAAGTTTCCCTTGATTTCTAGGAACTTCCTCCGCATGGTTGAACATTTGGTTTTCCAAAACCTTTTGAGCTTTGTCAACCTTAGAAATTTGATCATCAACCTTGATGATGCGGTTCTCCAACCCTTGAAGCTTTCCCAAGATTGTTTCCAACATAGGATCCGGCTTCTCCTTTCCCGTATTGTTTCCTCCATTTGATGATTGCCCCTGGCTTTTCAAAGGAGTAGAGGAAGAAGAGGGTGGAGTTAGTGAATTGGAATTGGAAGGATAGGAGTTACCGGAATTTTGTTGATTGGAACGCCAATTGTTGTTGTTCGAACCCCGATTGTTGTTCCAATTGTTGTTGTTCCGGTTGTTGTTGTTTCCATTCCAATTGTTATTCCGGTTATTGTTCCGATTATTGTTGTTGCGGTTGGTGTTATCACCGCCGTTGTTGTTGCCCAAATAGCCAACATCCTTCTCTTGTTGCTTTGGGAAGTTGGTCTTGATAGTCTCCTTCAACTCTTTGATCTCATTGTTGAGGGAGAAAATCTGATTTTGAGCTTCATGTGTGAGCTTTGCTCCTTGCTCCACACGATTTCCCTCCACTTTCCGGTGGGAATACTTCTCTATGACTCTTGCCTGCTTCTCAATGAAGTCCCAAGCGTCATCTTCTCTCATGTCCATGAACGTTCCACATGAGAGGGATTGGAGGTTGAATTGCGTTCCCGCATCCAGCCCTTTGTAGTAAATCTCCAGTAAGGCAAGCTTGGATATGCCATGATGAGGGCAATCCAAGAGCAAATCCTGAAACCTTTCCCAAGATTGAAACAAACTTTCGTTAGGTCTCATAGAAAAAGCATTAATCTTACCTCTAAGTTCCGCCGTTTTGGATGGCGGAAAGAATTTGGTGAGAAACTCTGCGGAGAGGTCTTCCCATGTTTCTAGTTTCCCACTAGGAAGAGCTTGGTACCAAGATAGCGCTTTCCCTTTCAAGGAGAAAAAGAAAGGTTTGAGCTTATAGCTGTTGGTAGTAGCGCTCTTCGGTCTCATCGTCTCCATCATACACTCAAAGTTTTGCAAGTGTTGGTGTGGAGATTCAGCGCTTGTACCGCCAAACTGACTTTGGCGAACAAGAGTGATAACTTGAGGGTTAAAGCTAAACCCTTGTACATCTTCAGCATCAAAATTCACACCTAAGCGGCGTGGTTGTTGTGTCGGATCCATCCGCTGGCCAAGAGTTCTCGGCTCATTATCCACACGTTCGACCCTCGCGTTCCTAGGTGGAATGCGGCGGTTAGCAGCTCCTTGTGGATTGAAAGGATTTATATTGATCGTGGGATCAATCTCTTCTAGCGGAGGCATGGAAGAATCACTATCATCGGTGGATGAGTGGTTTCTTCTTCTAGACCTTGTTCTCCTTCTCGAGGACTTCTTGCCCACCTTATCTTCAAGATCGCTCATTTTTATCTTCATTTGGACGATCATGTCTTGTAGACCGTTAACTTGAGTTTGATGACGATCCATCTCATCCTGGAGGAGAGTCTCATTCCATCGGAGTTGAGCTTCTTTCTCCGCCAACTTTGTTTGAAGATTGTGCTCGTTTTCTTCAGCCATCTTCCTTTCCTTGCGCTTTTGCCTCAAGGTTTTCTCTAGCTCTTGATCAAGAGGTAAGAGATCTTTGGTGTTCCTAGACCTGCGCATGCACTCAAAGAAAAATCAAATAACGAGAGCAAGCTCCCAAGCTTGACAACCGGCTACCGGATTCGGACGAAGCCAAATCCCCGGCAACGGCGCCAAAAACTTGTTCGCCCCTAGAGGTGTGTGCAAATAAGCTTTAAATTTATAAAACTAGAATCAAGCAAGCGAACCCGCAGTGTACGGATCGACGTAGATTAGCAAGAATTCCAGAGTATCGAACACAGGGATTTGGGTGGAACGAACTCGATCGCAGGTTATCAAGCAAGTGAATATGGGAGTTTGCAAATTATCGGGAAAACAACAATCCTAAAGATCCAAGTATCCAGCTGTGGCAATCGATTCAAGATATACTCATGATATAAAGACAGAGTCGAGATATGCAAGGGTATACTAATGTAAGGTAATCGTACGGTTGAGGTTCCAAAAACCTTATGTAATTCACCTAAAAGACACTCCCTATACAGGTTGTTGAGGCTCAATATAGAAAGATTCTAAAGGCAAGGATTAGTATCAAATACCCAAACTTATAATCTAAAGATCAAGACTAACTTATCCGATTGAGGTTGTTGAGGCTCACAATCGAGGTAGAGGTTGTTGAGGCTTCACTACCACCTAGAAAAGACAAGTCTAAACTAAGTTAAAGCAAATCTTTAACTTTGGATTAAAGTAAAAGCAGGCTCGTAGACTTAAGGAAAATCACGGTTAGTTCTTGAGATTCCACGGTCGTGGAACTCAAGAACAGCCCGTGATTTAGGGTTGTCGGCGATAATTCTCTAACTCTCAGGGTCTAATCTGTTTACGATCGATCTATCATCATCTAAGCCACAACTATCAACCCTTCACCTTAGAATTGTTAAGGGTTTTTAGCCAATAACTGTCATATTGATATTGATTCAAGAATTAAAAGATAAAAGATGAAAACTTTCAAGAACTATCAATAATCTTCAAGTGAATCTCAGAATCACAATCAAGAACAAGTGTTTACCTAAAGATTCAAAACGGACCAAGCAATCACAATCTTTAGGAAAGAAGAGAAACGGGATGTCAATCCGATTCTGAATCAAACCTAAACAAGAAGAGAGATCTTCTTGCAAAATCCTCCAAGAACTTCGACCTTCCACAAACACGAAGATCACAAACAGCAACTCTTCAATATGAACTTTGATCTTCAATGAGATCTCCAAATTACCTCCAAGATGAGGGTTTTTGCGTTTTGCCGCTAAGCGAGGGTTGAAAGGTCGTAAGCGAGGTGACGGAATCTTGCCTCATCCGTCTATTTTATAATGCAGGGCAAAATGTCGGCCCGGCCCAATCTTCAAAAGATCGTGGCTTCGAAACATGGCGAAAAGATTCGCCAAAATCACGGTCGTGGAATCTTTTCACGACCGTAATTTAGGGCGTGGAAACTACTACGGTTAGTTCCACGGCCGTAATATCCCCTGGAATGAACATCGAATTCTGACTTGGTTTCCACGGCCGTAATTTAGGGTAAGAGCGTGGTTTTTGGCCTTCATTCGTGCATTCCTCAATCTAAGACTCCAAATTGCTTCCAAAAAGTGTCTTCGATCTATGGACATATCAACTCAACTCTCCTTTGCTCGATTCCGTTCGGAAATAGCTCCAAATCACCTATAATCAACATAGAACTCGTGTAGACATCCATATCGACAATATAGGCAATACTAGCTCACATATGCACAAAGCTCAATCAAAGACTATCAATATGAATCAAATACGATTAGAAAACGTGCCTAAAATATCACAATATTTCATGCTAACAGGTGGTGGTGGCACATACGGATACTGGGACGGGTGAACGGATAGCCCATGACGTGCTCAAACTGTATATGGGCCATCATGTGCTAGTAATGCTGCCTCTCCTGCATCTCGCGGATATCCAGTGACAAAGCGGCATATGAATCAATAACCTGATCCGTCAGATCGTCGATCCGACTGTGAGCCTCTGGATCTATAACCGGTGCACTAGTCCCTGCAGTATCTGTCCCTGTATCCATCGGGACTCCACCATCTTTGTCATCAGCTGTCTCCTCATCATCTGCCTCCTCCTCAGCTGGGGCGGCTGCTGCCTCTCTGTAATCCTCCATCAGTGGGGCCCAGGCGGTTTGCCAATAATGAGGGTCATAAACAGTAAACTGTGCTGACCACCTGATCCCCTGCGGTGCAGTCAGCTCCCATGGCATAGCCACGTACGGTGTAGTCAGACCTCGGGGAACCAAAATCCGCCGAGTGATCATCTCCTGCAGCCCAAGCGGCTTGGCAGCCGCCACCATCGTAATCGACCTGGTGTCGCTCGTGGATCACCGGTCGATAGGGTCGGGAAGAAGAGGAAGAAGGGGAAGGGGAGGATCTATCCCTAAGAGCAAGGCGTCTGTCAAAACTCATTTTCAGAAATCCCACTGTCAGGTCACCTCGGTCAACTGACAACACTCAAGAATCACCTCGGCCGAGGCACAGCTCGTCTGGACCGAGGCGGAAAACTGGATTCCAATTTCTTCAGAAAATTCAGTTCTTTTCCCCCAAAATCACTACAACTGCTTCCTATGGGGTATTTAATCCTTTTCTCAGCAAATGCAAGGGCAACCAAAGCCCAAATCGAAGCGAAATCAGCGAGTTAGGGTTTCGGTTTTGTTTTACCTCGTTCGGCCGAATCGGTTCGATTTCTTCGTAGATCGACGATGCACTAGGATCCTCTATGCCTTATTTTCAGTTTGGAAGTGAAAATCTTCAAAAACGAGCGAGAATCGAAGAAGCGAGGTGAAGGAGAGCGCCGCGGTAGAGGGAGGGTAAAATGAAGAGAGAGAAAATTAATCCCCCTTTTATACCCTTTCTGGAACTGTTGTCACCTCGGTCGAGATGGTCTCGACTGGACCGAGGTGGTACGGACCGAGGTGGTTCTTCAGAAACCCTAGTTGCCTCGGTTGCTCAAGAATCATCTCGGTCGAGGTGCTCTGACAACAACCGAGATGTGTCTCAGTTAAACTTCGTCTTCTCGAATTCTCGATCTTCTATCCTTCCAGTTATGCTCCTTCCTTAGATGGCACCTGTTATCTGTCTAGAACGCCAAAAACAAAACAAAGCAAAGCAAAAGCAAAAACTATCTAAGCTAGACTAGAAAAAGGGAAAAGAAAGCAATACCTTGGGTTGCCTCCCAAGAAGCGCTTGGTTTAAGGTCGCTAGCTGGACCATGATGCGTCTCTTAAACGTGATGGGAGGTGCCCTCACTCCATACTTCACCTCCATCGTTGGGTGAAGTAAGTAAGTCTATCAAACGCTCCAACAAGTGTAAATGCTCATCGGGGAATGAATCGTCTATGGGTGGGTCGTCCTTCTCGCGTGAAGATGCAGGTAGCCGGCTGAGGTGATCCGCAACAGAATTTTCGGATCCCTTCTTATCGCGGATCTCTAAGTCAAACTCTTGAAGCAAGAGAATCCATCGAATAAGGCGTGGCTTGGCATCTTTCTTAGCCAACAAGTAACGGATGGCTGCATGGTCGGTGTAGACAATGATTTTCGCCCCTACTAAATAGGAACGAAACTTCTCGAAAGTATATACAACCGCCAATAATTCTTTCTCGGCGGTAGCGTAGTTGCGTTGTGGTACATCTAGCGTCTTGCTAGCATAGTAAATGGCGGTGGTCCGACCATCCTTCTTCTGTCCAAGCACCGCTCCTACGGCTACATCACTAGCGTCGCACATGATCTTAAAGGGCAAGGTCCAATCCGGAGGTTGGATAATGGGAGCGGAGATCAACGCTTCCTTAATCCTATAAAAAGCAACAAGACACTCCTGCGAAAACTCAAAAACAACATCTTTATTTAAGAGGTTAGTTAGAGGTTTGGAAATCTTAGAGAAGTCCTTGATGAATCTCCTGTAGAAACTTGCATGCCCGAGAAAACTCCTCACACCTTTGACAGAACAAGGGGGAGGGAGTTTCTCAATAGTCTCGATCTTAGCGCGATCGACCTCAATGCCTCGATTAGAAACGAGGTGTCCTAGCACAATGCCTTCATTAACCATAAAATGACACTTCTCCCAATTCAAAACGAGATTAGTGTCTTCACATCTTTTAAGCACTAGAGAAAGGTTAGATAGGCAATCATCAAAAGAGGAACCATATACAGAAAAATCATCCATAAATACCTCCATGATCTCCTCTATGTACTCGGAAAAGATAGCCATCATACATCGCTGGAAGGTAGCGGGTGCATTGCACAATCCAAATGGCATCCTCCTATAAGCAAATGTCCCCCATGGACAAGTGAAAGTGGTCTTCTCCTGATCATCCGGATGGATAGGAATCTGGAAGAATCCACTATAGCCGTCTAAGTAGCAAAAGTGTGAATGCTAGGCCAACCGCTCGAGCATTTGATCAATGAAGGGAAGTGGAAAATGGTCCTTCCGTGTGGCCGTGTTCAGCTTCCGATAATCGATGCAAACCCTCCAGCCCGTAACGGTCCTGGTTGGGATCAACTCGTTGTTCTTATTCGTCACAACGGTCATCTCTCCCTTCTTCAGAACTACATGCACCGGGCTAACCCATTTGCTGTCCGAGATAGGATATATGATACCTGAATCCAACAACTTAAGAACTTCCTTCTTCACAACCTCTTTCATGATCGGATTTAACCGTCTTTGAGTTTCCCGTGAAGTCTTATGATCATCCTCCATTAGAATTCTATGCATGCAGAAAGAGGGCTTAATGCCAATAAGATCATCTATAGTATAACCCAAAGCCTTTTGATGCTTTCTCAGGACATGCATTAGTTTAGATAATTCAGTTTCGGAAAGGGAAGCACTAACAATAACGGGATAAGTGGAATCCGGTCCAAGAAAGACATACCTCAAGTGATTTGGGAGTTGTTTAAGCTCCACAACTGGGGGGTGCTTTCTGAGGGGGATTCTTGCTTCCTCCTTCCAGTGGAGTAGATCCAGAAACTGGACTTTCAGAAGTCTCAGTTGAAGTTGTCTCGCCATCGACCTCGGTCGAGGCGCAGAAGCGTTGACCGAGATGTTCTTCAGTCACCTCGCTCAGTCCAGAAAGTGCCTCGGTCGAGGTACTGCAACTGGAACCGAAACTAGAGATCTTCGTCTCCTGGATTAGCTTCTCAGTTTTAGCTCCTGGATCTTCTTCCAGTGCTTTTAAGCTCCATAAATCTGCATCACAAGAAGCATCTATACCTTCCTCCATTAAACTGAAACTAATAACTCTTTCAAGTGGATCGTTAATAAGGATAGAGCTCACCAATTCTCTTGATTCTTCTTCATCGTAGATGTTGAAGATATCATCGCTTAGCTGCTCCCCTTTCATGGCTGCAAGTAATGCGAACTCCACCTCATCGCCGCCAATGTTGAATTTCAACTTGGCGTTCTTGCAATCCACGTTACAACCCGAAGTTGCTAGAAATGGCCTCCCGAGAATGATAGGGACAGGATAATCTGCGGGAATGTCAAGCACAACAAAATCTATAGGTAGATAGAAGTTACTTAACTTGACTGGAACGTCCTCCAAGATTCCCACGGGATGGGTGATGGAGCGATCCGCCATATATAGTCGAATCTTGACCGACTTGGGCTCTCCAAGTCCGATCTTCACACATAACTCCAGCAGGATGATGCTCACGCTGGCTCCTAGATCACAAAGGGCTTCACAAGTGACATCCCCAACTTGAATGGGAATGCAAAATAAGCCGGGATCTCTCAATTTAGGTGGCATCTTCTCCTTCATGATTTGAATAAGCTCCGAGGATTTAGATGTCATCCTAACTTCACCAAAGTCTTCCAGTTTCCTTTTTCTTGATAGGATCTCCTTCAAGAACTTCCCATAGGCGGGCATCCCTAGAATAGCATCAAGGAAAGGAATGTTAATGTGCAGTTTATTCATCAAGTCAAGGAACTTACCAAAGTGCTTGTCTAGATGTGCTCTGGCCCTTGACTGGGGGAATGGAAGTGGTGGTTTGTATGCAGGAGGTGGAACATAAACTTCAGTTTTCCCCTCCGTTTTCTGTGGCTCCACCTCGGTTGGCATCTCGGTCGAAGTGTTCTTCGACTGCATCTGGACCGAGGTGGTCTTCGTCGGTACTGGCACCGACCGAGGTACTGGATCTATAGTTTTCAGTCCACTCCTCGTAGTTATGGCCATGATTTGGCCCTTAGGGTTGCTTTCCGTCCTTGCTGGAAGCTTCCCTGGATCTCTTGGCGCTTCATTCGCCCTACTTGCAAGTTGTTGTTTAAAGGCTTTTTGGGCCTTCGAAAATGAAGTCATAGAAGTCTCCATAGCATTAAGCTTGATCAAGATAGCCTCCAGAACTGCGTCTTTCTTTTCCGGCTGAGACGAACTTGATCCTTGCCCCTGGCTCTTTAATGGAGTAGAAGAAGAAGAAGGGGAAGAGAGGAAAGGGTTAGAGGAATCGTTAGAGTTGGAGTTTGAATGATTGTTACCAGAATTTTGGTTGTTCGCCCTCCAGTTGTTGCTATTGGATCCTCTATTGTTATTGTTGTAGTTGTTGTTCCGGGAACCGTTGTTGTTGTTACGGTATTCATTGTTGTTGTTCCTTTGTCCTTGCTCTTCCTTCTTGGTTTGAGCAACCAAGAGTTCCTTCAATTGCTTCACGTCATTCTTCAAAGACGTGAGTTGATTGTTGTTGGGCTGAGTTTCCTGGAAGTTAACTCTTTTAACTCCACCTTCAGCTCCTTGATGAGTGTACTTCTCCATATGCAAAGCTTGCTTCTCGATGAAGTCCCAAGCTTCGTCAATCGCCATATCCATAAAGGTACCGGCGGAGAGTAGTTGGAGGTTGAACTGGGTGCTTCCGTCCAGTCCCTTGAAGTATATCTCCAATAACTCTAACTTTGGAATCCCATGATGTGGGCAATCCAAAAGAATGTCCTTGAACCGCTCCCATGACATGGAGAAGCTCTCCTTGTCCTTCATAATGAAAGCGTTGATCTTCCCTCTCATTTCAGCGGTCTTTGAGGGGGGAAAGAATTTGGTCAAGAATTCCGTCGTCATCTCCTCCCATGTGCTAATTTTTCCTGGAGGAAGAGATTGATATCAAGTAAGAGCTCTATCTGTTAAAGAAAAGTAAAAAGGTCTTAGCTTGTAGTTGTTATTTTCAATCCTTGAGGGTCTCAAGGTCTCCATCAAGATCTCATAGTTTTGAAGATGTTGATGTGGTGATTCCTTCTCTAGCCCTCGGAATTGGCATTGGCGAATCATGGATAGAACTTGCGGTCGAAGTTCATAGTCATGGTCCGCTGGATCTCCTAGGTTAACTCCTGGACGCCTCAGTTGTTAATTAGGGTCTATCCTTTGACCTAGGGTTTGTGGGATTCCTGAAAGAAGAGCGCCTCGGACTGGCATCCGAGGTGGAAGTATCTCGGCCGGGGCATCAGGTACTGGAACCTGCCTCGGTCGAGGGTCAGCGAGTGGGACCTGCATCGGTCGAGGATCTGGAAATGGATCTTCCCTCGGTCGAGGCAGAAACTGGTCTCGTAAAGCTGCCATATCAGCTTTGATCGCTTCAGTCCTGGTGCGAGTTTCTTCTCTTTCCTGCCTTAGCTCTTCCTTGCTGAGGCGTAGCAGCTCTAGCGCCTCTTTCAACTTGGCCTCAAGATCGCGATTGTCTTGGTGGGCCATCTTTGCTTCTCTTAAGCGTCGTTTGTATGTCTTATCTGGTTCGGGATCGTAAGGAACGATTTCCTTCCCAGCGCAGGTTCTTCGCATAAACCTAAGAAAGAACCTGCAAAAGTCACTCAAGTAAAGTGGTTAGTAGACACGGGGGCAAGTGTCCCAAGAGCAAATCATAACCGGCTCGGTCTACACCAAGTCCCCGGCAACGGCGCCAAAAACTTGTTCGCTCCAAACGGTGTGTGCAAGCTTTAAATTTATAACCCTAGACGTAAGCTTAAAACAAGGATGCGAACCCGCAGTGTACGGGTCAATCGTATTAAAAGCAAGGAATTCCAGGGGTCGATCACAGGGACTTAGTGAAACAAAGTCCAATCACGGTATGCTTATGTAAATACTAACCACAAAAGGTGATCAAAACAATCAAGGATGATATAGAAGTCAATAAAGGAAATATGCAATTCTAGGGATTAAAGCATCTAGTTGTGGTTCCAACTCAAGATCTAAAGATAAGCGGACAAAGCTGAGATTTTTGCATAGGGAAGGTGTTACTAAAGTGGAATAGATCACCGGGTAAGTCTCACTACTCACTAATCCTAAACCGTAACTCCTATTACCGGGTAAGTCTCAAGGAATTAAGATAAAGAACTATAACCTCAAACTAACACACCACCTAAGGGAAAAGAATCAACCTTTACCGGGTAAGTCTCAGGCTAACTCACAAAGATGGGATGAAAGCACACTCAAACCCCAATAAAGGATAAACCTTTATTACCTATACTTATGATCTTAGGTAAACAAACTAAGGAATTACCGGGTAAGTCTCATCCTAGGCTTGCATTGAACCAAGAAAGGTGTAACAAGAATAGGATTTGGCAAACTCTAACACTTAACTCTCAGTTTCGGATCATATAAGTCACCTCGGTCAGCCAAGTTCCACCCCGGCCGAGATGTTCATCGACTGAGCGAGATGCTTAGGGTTAAGGTTAAAGACTCGAACTTTCAGGGTCCTACTGTGATTAAGATCATTCTATCATCGTTTTTCCCACAACCTTCAGCCAATCACCCTAGAATCACACAAGGAAATTAGCCACTCATCATCATGAAAGCAATAATCAAATATATGGGAAGAAGGTGAATATTTGAACAAGAAAAATTTAATGAAAAGACTTCAATAACTGAATCAAATATCACAACAAAGCGTTCCTTGGATAAAAATCCAACAAGCAAGACAACAAGGAAGGGAATCTGAGATAATCTTACAAAAACCCTTCAAAAGCTCTAAAAGCTACAATCTTCCTTCTTCAACCTTCAAAAAGGTTCTTCAAATCTCCCAACTGGAGTATGGCTGCTGCGTGTCTTTTGGTGTAAGCAAGGTGATAGCGGGTGTATGCAGGATCTTCAGCCGTAAGCGGGATGTGGATTTGTGGGAGATCCGACCCTTTTTATAGGAAAATTACTCTCCATAGATAAGATATCTTAGAAAGATATCCTCCCATAAAAATAGGTAAAATATATGATCTAGCAAATCTTCTTCCTTCCAAGAATCAAGCCCAAAAATATAAGATCTCTTTCCAAAGATAAAAGATCTCAGCCAAGAATAAAATATTCTCGCCGCGTCCCAGGTGTTCGCCTCGGTCGAGTCGACTTCTCTGGATCACCTCGGTCGAGGTGAATCTGTGGTCAACCGAGGTGAGTCACAACTGAATGTGAAATCTCTCAAATCTGGTCCATAATGAATCTCTAATCCATGGCTATGCTTCCTGGATGGTTCCTTATGTTCCTGAATGTAGCTCCAATGACTCCATAGCTCCTTTTGCTCCTTTTTGATGCAAAACGTGCCATTTTACCTACGATTACAACAAAACTAGGTGTAGACCTCGATTCCCGCAAAGGTAGATGAAATGGTAATATAATCACATATTATACATACAAACATGCAGATTATTGAAGATAAAACGTCCAAACAAATCCCAAAATATAGACTATAATTCATGCTATCAGCAATTAAAAGATGATAAAAAGTCAATTAAAGGAATATATGCAATTCTAGGGATTAAAGCATCTAGTTGTGGTTCCAACTCAAGATCTAAAGATAAGCGGACAAAGCTGAGATTTTGCAAAGGGAAGGTGTTTCTAAAGCGGAGTAGATCACGGGGCAAGTCTCACTACTCACTATCCCAAACCGTAACTCCTATTACCGGGTAAGTCTCAAGGAATTAAGGAAAAGAACTATAACCTCAAACCAACACACCACCTAAGGGAATAGAATCAACATTTATCGGGTAAGTCTCAGGCTAACTCACAAAGATGGAATGAAGACACACTCAAACCCCAATAAAGGATAAACCTTTATTACCTACACTTATGATCTTGGGTAAACAAACAAAGAAATTATCGGGTAAGTCTCATCCTAAGCTTGCATTGAACCAGGAAAGGTGTAATAAGAATAGGATTTGGCAAACTCTAACACTTAACTCTCAGTTTCGGATCAGAAAGGTCACCTCGGTCAGACGAATTCCACCCCGGCCGAGATGTTCATCGACTGAACGAGATGTTCTAGATTAAGGGTAAAGACTCGAGCTTTCAGGGTCCTACTAGAATTTAAGATTATTCTATCATTATTTTTCCCACAACCTTCAGTCAATCACCCTAGAATCACACAAAGAAATTAGTCACTCATCATCATGAAAGCAATAATCAAATATAAGGGAAGAAAGTGAATAATTGAACACAAAAACCTTAATGAAAAGGCTTCAATAACTGAATCAATTATCAAACAAACAAGCGTTCCTTGGATCACAATCCAATAAGACAAGTCAACAAGAAGGGAATCTAAGAGAATCTTACAAAACCCTTCACAAAAGATATAAAAGCTATCAACTTCCTTCCTTCAATCTTCCTTCAACCTTCCAAAAATTCCTCCTAACTGCAGCTTCTTCAATCCTCAGCTGTTATGATGGTAGCGGGTTGTTGAATTTGTGGAAAATCCAGCCCTTTATATAGGAAAACTATACTACAAAGATAAAATATCTTGAAAAGATATTTTCCTAATAAAATATATATATCTCTCATAAATAAATCCCTAAAATATATGATCTTCCTTCCAGAAATCCAGCCCAAAAATATAAGATCTCTTCTTCCAAAAATAAAAGATCTCAGCCAAGAATAAAATATATCTCGCCGCGTCCAAGGTGTTCGCCTCGGTCGGGACGCTCCTCTAGATCACCTCGGTCGAGATGGTACTGTAGTTGACCGAGGTGGCTCTAAACTGAAAGTGAAATCTCTCAAATCTGGTCCAAAGTAAATCTCTTTGTTAATTCCTTGCTTCCTGAGTCCTTCCTTAAGCTTCTGAATGTAGCTTCAATGACTCCTTAGCTCCTTTAGCTCAATTTTGATGTAAAACGTGCCATTTTACCTACGATTACATCGAAACTTGGTGTAGACCTCGATTCCCGCAAAGGTAGATGAAACGAAAATATAATCACATAATATACACTCAAACATGTAGATTATTGAAGATAAAACGTCTAAACAAGTCCCAAAATATAGACTATAATTCATACTATCACTTCTAAACCGTAGAACATCCTTCCTTTTTATCTTTCCAGCCTCTCCTATATATATCCCGTCTTTTCTTCTTTTTCCCGTTTCTTGCTTACGTCTTCTTCAACCCTAGAGTGCTGCAGCCTTGCTTTCTGAGATCTTGCTGAACGTGTAACTTCTCCCTCCCTTGTTCTTCATCACGTTCATGTGTTGTTGCACCTTGTTTCGCTTCGGCTTCGTCTCTCTTCGTTTCCTCTTTTCTTCTTCTCCAAGAATCAAGTTTGTCCTTCATTCTTGTGGAGGGTTCCTTTGATGATCCTTTGATGTTCACAGGCTGATACGCCCCAGCCAAAGGATCCAACGATGCAAGACAAACGAAAAACTAAAGAAAACATACACGTGTTTTGGATTTGTAATAATTGAAAATAAAGTACAAGATATGTATTGCTAGAGTTTCAAGCATCTCACCATCTACTCTATAATACTCGCATCAACTCTCAAAAGCCTCTCACCTATGAGAACTAATGCCTTCGCCCTCGCATCTCACAAAGGAACCCACCCGGCATCTCACCAAGGAGGAGGTTTCGGCATCTCACCAAAAACCAAAGAACCAAACACTTTTCCAAATATTATCAACTCTCACTTATTTTCTATGAACCAAGCAAGCCTTTAAATAGGAAAAAAAGGCTAGCTAAAAGATCAAAAACAAGGCCAAAAGTTATAATAAATTATAGGCCTTAAAGATCCACATAATGAGGCATTGGTTTTGGACTCTTCACATTGCATCCATAAATCCGACTCTTGAAAACACTACATTTACAATCCATCTCTTGGACGAATCTGCACTTGTAATCTTCATAAATATTGTAGACCTTGAAATCAGTTTTCCAACATGTATGGACCTTCATTGGATAAATGTAGCATTATCTATGTCCAACAAGTATTTATGGACCGTTTGCATTGTCGTTGATGATCGCCATCCCCGAAAGCTTTAGGAACTCGCACCGTTGGGCTCTGATACCACTTGATGACGATCATCAACGACAATGCAAACGGTGGTAATTGAATCAACCAACGTTTGGATAGGATTGAAGCCCAACTAGCTGAGATATTGAGAAAGTTTCCTCTACTTCCCTTGAACCCTCATGACCAAATCCAAGGAGGTAGCAACCATGCAAACCGGAATGAACAAAGCAACCACCGTCGAGAACAAAATGTGAATAGTCGTGACCATGGGAACCCGGATCGTAGTCAAGCATCTCGACATGATGGCGTCGAAGTCGAGAGAAGTATTTACCATGCAATAAATCCGATAATCACTTTCCCAAGAATGGTATGACGGATTCGAGGACGAATCCTTTTCAAGGGAAAGGGGATGATGTGATCCTAACCGGAGAAGAAATCATCGTTAATATGCCGGAACCAATCGTTTTGCCACCAACCGTCCAAGTCAAAACTCAACCGGAACCTATCGAAATCAATACTTATGTGTTGGAGGTCGTTCCTAAAACTGAGCCAAAACCTATTGAAATCAAACCGAAAATGCTTGCTCCGAGCATGCCCAATGCAAGCCAATTTTCACTCTCTCCGGTTAAGGTGTCAGGCTTGCGCACTCTCATCAAATCGTCTATAACTGAGGAAATACTTGGAATTAAAATACCCATGAGTACTACTTTGAAAGGTATTTTCAATATCTACAACTTTCTAGTTTACTCAAAGTCGAGATTCCAAGAGGAAGATGGTAAAAATGACCCTACATTGCAGCAAGTACGGTACTTGTATGGATTGTTGGACAAGATCATGCATGGAGGCATGAAAGATGGTTATACAAAACATATGCACGTCCCACTCATATATATTTCATACAGCATATCATGCTCATATTATTCATATATTATGCATGAATTTATGTATTAATCATGTGAAGGTCAACATGTTAACATTCAATCAAACATTGAAGGCATCTTCACACACATACATTGAATGGAGGCCAAGTTAGTTCAATGGTCTTCTTCTCCTTCAATATGGACGTCCAAGACTTGATTAGACCATCCTTGATGTGTTTTCCAATTGAAGAGAATAGGATTCAAGAGTAATCTTTGAATAAAGGCCAAATATGGCCATTTATGTGTTTGAATTTTCTAGAAAAACTCTTGAATTTCTTGCATTTCCTTTTGATAAATCTTTGATATTTCTAGCACTTAATTAGGGAGTTTCTAGGCTGAGTTTTGTGGCTATATAAAGCCTTGTATCCTCCCATTGTAAGATAAGTCAAGTTAAATGAAGTAAGTTAGCCTTGGTGCTTTCAAAGTTGTTATTTGCTTTAAAACAAAACCCGAATTCTAGGTGAGATGCTTAGTTTTCAAACATCTAGGTGAGATGCTTAGTTTTCAAACATCTAGGTGAGATGCTTAGGTGGTTCTAAGGTGAGAGGCCGAGGAACGAAGGTTCGAACCCCAAAGTGAGATTCTGAGGGTAGTTCATTCGAGTTCAGGAATTCCCAAAGTGAGAGGCCGAGGGAATTTGCTCTTCAAATCCAAAAACACAAAATCCAAAAAAAAAAGGAGTTTCATTTCACCGATTTCAATCCTAGTGTGAACTTGTGCCGGTAGATCCTCGTGTTCGAATCGAGTTCGATCACATCAAGTGGTATCAGAGCCCAACGGTGCGAGTTCCTCAAGCTTTCGGGGATGACGATCATCAACGACAATACAAACGGTGGTAATCGAATCAACCAACGTTTGGATAGGATTGAAGTCCTACTAGTTGAGATATTGAGAAGGTTTCCTCTCGTTCCCTTGAACCCTCATGACCAAATCCAAGGAGGTAGCAACCATGCAAACCGGAATGCACAAATCAACCACCGTCGAGAACGAAATGTTAAAAGCCGTGCCCAGGGGAACCCGGATTGTATTTAAGCATCTCGACATGATGGCGGCAAAGTCGAGAGAAGTAGTTACCGTGGTATTAAATCTCGCAATCACTTTTCCAACGATTGCATGACGGATTCGAGGACGAATCCTTTTCAAGGGAAAGGGGATGATGTGATCCCACCGGGGAAGTAATCATCGTCATCAAGCCGGAACCAATCGTTTTGCCACCAACCGTCCAAGTCAAAAGTCAGCCGGAACCTATCCAAATCAATATTTATGTGTTGGAGGTCATGCCTAAAACTGAGCCAAAACCTATTGAAATCAAACCGAAAAAGCTTGCTCCGAGCATGCCCAATACAAGGCAATTTTCACTCTCTCCGGCTAAGCTGTCAGGTTTGCGCACTCTCAGTAAATCGTCTATAACTGAGGCAAAACTTGGAATTAAAATACCCATGAGTACTACTTTGAAAGGTATTTTTAATATCTACAACTTTCTAGTTTACTTAAAGTCGATATTCCAAGAGGAAGAGGATAAAAATGACCCTACATTGCAGCAAGTACGGTATTTGTATGGATTGTTGGACAAGATCATGCATTGAGGCATGAAAGATGGTTATACAAAACATATGCAACGTCCCACCCATACATATTTCATGCAGCATATCATGCTCATATTATTCATATATTATGCATGAATTTATGTATTAATCATGTGAAGGTCAACATGTCAACATTCAATCAAACATTGAAGGCATCTTCACACACATACATTGAATGGAGGTCAAGTTAGTTCAATGGTCTTCTTCTCCTTCAATATGGATGTCCAAGACTTGATTAGACTATCCTTGATGTGTTGGCCAAGTGAAGAGAATAAGATCCAAGAGTCATCTTTGAATAAAGGCCAAATGTGGCCATTTATGTGTTTGAATTTCCTAGAAAAACTCTTGAATTTCTTGCATTTTTTTTTGATAAATCTTTGATATTTCTAGCACTTAATTAGGGAGTTTCTAGGCTGAGTTTTGTGGCTATATAAAGCCTTGTATCCTCCCATTGTAAGACAAGTCAAGTTAAATGAAGTAAGTTAGCCTTTGTGCTTTCAAAGTTGTTGTTTGCTTTAAAACAAAACCCAAATTCTAGGTGAGATGCTTAGTTTTCAAACATCTAGGTGAGATGCTTAGGTGGTTCTAAGGTGAGAGGCCGAGGAACGAAGGTTCGAACCCCAAAGTGAGATTCTAATGGTAGTTCGTTCGAGTTGAGGGATTCCCAAAGTGAGAGGCCGAGGGAATTTGCTCTTCATATCCAAAAACATAAAATCCACCGATTCCAATCCAAGTGTGAACTTGTGCCGGTGGATCCTCGTGTTTGAATCGAGTTCGAGCACATCACAAGCTCCTTTGGTTGAGTTGTGACGTCGTTATGTGTTGAGAAAGGCAAGCTTTGGTCTTTGGTTAAGTTCCTTGTTATCAAAGGAGAAGTCGGCGTTTCTGTTGCAGAAACTGCCCCCGTGCATGTCCAACTTCCCCCGCGGTTCTTCTGCAATAACTCTCGTTCTTGTGAGTTGCTTCCTTCCTTACCTTCCTCGTTCCATTCCTTGTTCTTTCTGGATGTTTCTTGTTTCCTGAGTGTTTTGTAAGACTAAGGTCGAGATCTTAGCTTGTGTAGATCTCTTAGAGATCATGGAGACTAGAAGTTATAGACTTCTAGCTATCGTTTCGATTCTTGATTCTTGACGCTTGTGTGAACAGGCTTCCTTGTTTCCCTTTCTGAGGCTTTCCTGAGTGTTTGCGGAGTATCAAGATTAACTTCGAGTGAGGTAAGTCTCTTGGACTTACTTAGCTTCATTCCGTGTATCCATTTGGTTGTTTGGGCTTGTTTGTGTTGCTTATCATGTTATTAATTATAACCAGAATAAGATTCACATTTGTTATACCTTAATTGGCCCAAGTGCATTATAACCGGGCGGTTACCGCTTGTCTAGTTCAGAATGGGGAAACTTGGAGGTGCTCTCGCAACCAGTCCAGCAGGTGACTGAAGGATTCATACGTTCTATTCTTGTTGGTGAAAGGGGATGGAGGCGAGATCGTAGCGACACTCGTGTAACAACCATAAGTTGAATTAGTAATTGGATAACCTAATGAACGTAATAACTGGCTGTTTTATGATACCACATTGTAACACCCCAAATCCGGAGGACTTGGAATGCTACGAGTTGGGACCTCACAATGGGTCCCGGCCCTTAGCCTGACAACAACTTCATCGAACCTTACAACACGACACAAATAAAAAGGCAAAACGAAATAGTTTTAATGCATGAACAAAAACGAAATACAATCCCAAAATAATCCAACCGAGTTCTCAAATCTAGAAATATAACATAAGTCTCAAAGTCATAAAATAAGATAACCAATTCTGTCCTATAATACCCGAAACCCCGGCTGCCCAATACCTCTGGATCACTCGACCGCCTCCCTAACCTGCAAGGCATCTACAAGGCGGTATAATACCGTTAGCTAACATTCTACGCATAAGCATAAAGGTGAAAGCACATACACACAACATATACAATCAACATGCATCACTCAAGTCCGTTTATTATCTTCAGTTAGGTGATAAGCCATTACTAATTATACTTATTTTGTGACACGAGGGATTCTCAAACCTCGCCCCTGTACCGTTTACCAGTGAGGAATGGTGTTAATGCATCTGACCGTCTACCTTCCTGGGCTAGTCGCAGGGAACCTCCTAGCTCTCGCAAGAGCTAAGCAGTGATGTCATGACCCGTTATCATACAATTGGGTCAATTACGTAATATAATTAAGTCGGCCTAATCCGATTTCGTTGTTTATCATAACTAACAAACACCACTCATACACATTACACTCATACAAGAAGCCAGCTAAGTAAGTCCGTGGACTTACCAGTCTCCAAGTGTAACCGATCACCACACTCTCAAGTTCCCTTGGGAAAACACGCAACGTCTGTTCAAGACAAGACACACGAATCAAACCATACTCTAGTCCACTAGAAGTTCTTAGACTTCTAGGCTTAACCTCCTCACCAAAACATAATACAAGATGGCTACACTCTCAGTCCATAACTTTTACAACTCTAAACATAAAATCCTCACACAAGGATTACTCCCATAAGGATCTAATCGAACACATCAACATGCCACAATCGAAACGTACACAACTCACACAAGGCCTCTAAGGGTCCAATCACTATATTGTATTCCAATTCAACTACCCTAAGCCAACCTAGCATGCCACTAAGATAGATCAAACCTAAGGAACGAAAGAAGGAGAAGAAGGGACAAGATTCGGGAGTCACTGGTGCAAAACCGCCCCCGCGCCTCTCTGAGCCGCACCTGCGGTGGCTGGATGCAGCCCCTGCGCTAAGATGGTCCGCCCCTGCGGTGGTCTGAACCGCACCTGCGCCTATCTGGGTCTGCCCCTGCGGCTGATGTCTAGAACGTCCGATGGTTGAGTTCTTCGACTGTGCAGCCGGCCTCTTCGAGTCTCCTTTGGTGCTATGGACGTCTTCCCACCTCCAACACAAGGTACTAGCCTCCCTCCAAGGTCTAGCTTCATCACCATACATTCAAGACAAGGATAGGTCGTTGAGCATATATCCGAGAAGATCTTTCATACAAGCCATGGAAAGAAGAAGAAGAAGAAGAAGAAGAAGAAGAAGAAGAAGAAGAAGAGAGGGAGGAAGAAGGCTTACCCTTGTCACGTCACTGCAGTCCCAATATCAAGGAAGAAGGATCGAAGCTGGAGCAAGAAAGGAGAAGTATGGATAAGAAGAGAGCAAGAAGGTGATGCCTTGGAAGAGGAAAACAAGTAATGTGAATGGAAATGAGAGGGAGAGGAAAGGTGGTTGCATAAAGGAGTGGAATGCCAAAGGATCCCCAGCCATGAACTCCCCCAACATGAATAAGGCGGGATATAAATATAGGAAGGCGAGAGGTTGGCAAGAAAACGCTAATACCTTGCTCTCGCGTGTCACCGCCCCTGCGGGACTCCTAGCCGCACCTGCGGCCTGCTCGACTGTGCACACTAAGCTGCAAGGGCGTGAGCCCTTGCGCACAGCTTCCAATACTCCTCTAAAACTATCGAAAACGTAACGAACATTCTGGTCGTTGAATTAGATCCCCCTCAAAATAAGTTTTGTCCCGAAACTTACGGAGTACTAACCGAGGTCATAAGACGTAAACAATCTCCATGACTAAACAAGTTACCACATCAAGACCGCCTAAGGGTCACACACAAGCATATCAGACATAACACACACACAATCTCATAAAGCAACCAAGGCATGGATGTAGAACTAACCTGACAGTCCTATAGACGTCTCTAAACGTGCGTAAAACTCGGGATAGTTCCGCCGGATACTATCGTCCGTATCTTAAGTGGCCTCATCGATTCCTCGTCTCGACCACTTCACTCTCATCATGGGTATTACCTTCGATCGAAGGTGTCTCGTACCCCTCTCTAGAACTGCTATCGGGTGCTCTACAAATGTATGGTCCGGCTCGACCACTAGGTCGTCGTGACTCACTATGTGTCTCGGGTCATGAACGTCTCTCAGTTGAGACACATGAAAAACTGGATGGACTCCCTCCAGTTGGAGTGGCAATCCCAATCTATGCGCTACCTGTCCTATCCGCTCAAGGATCTCTAAAGGCCCGACATATCGGGGATTCAACTTCCCCTTAATGCCGAAGCGTCGAACGCCCCTCGTCGGTGATACCCTAAACCATACATGGGCTCTAACTCTGAATTCCAGAGGTCTGCGCCTCTTATCAGCATAAGATCTTTGGCGACTCTGTGCAACCAGCATCCGCTCTTGTATAAACGCTACCCGAGCCACATCATCCTGCACATGCTCGGGTGCCACACTACTCATCCTCCCCGGCTCATCCCAACACAAGGGTGTACGATACCTCCGTCCATATAATGCCTCATAAGGAGTCATCCTAATAGTCGCATTCCAACTATTGTTATAACAGAACTCCGCCAAGGGAAGGTGGTCGGGCCATACCTGCCCCCAATCAAGCACACATGCCCTCAACATATCCTCAAGGGTCTGTACAGTCCGCTTCGACTGATCGTCCGTCTGAGGATGGTACGCCGTGGTGAACTGTAAACTCGTGCCTAGGGCAGCGTGTACCTGTTGCCAGAACCTCGATGTAAAACGTCCATCCCTATCTGAAATGATCGTCCTCGACACCCCATGGAACCTCACTATATGACGGGTGAACTCCTCGGCTAAATAAAACACCGGTCATGTTTCCTTAATAGGAATAAATCGTGCCGCCTTCGTCAGTTGATCCACCACCACCCATATCGCATCAAAGCCTCTACTTAACCTCAAGCCGGTAACAAAATCCATAGAAATATCCTCCCACTTCCACTGTGGAATCGGAAGTGATTGGAGCTCTCCTCTGGGCCTGTGGTGCTCGATCTTGACCTGGTGACAGGTCGCACACTGGGCTACATATCTAGCCACGTCGGGCTTAAGCCCGCCCCACCAAAAAGATCGCCGTATATCCTGATACATCTTACTCGCACCCGGGTGTACGTAGAAAGGTGTAAATCCGTGGGACTCGGAGTGTCACATTGGGTTAGGATCGCACAGTGGATCTTGACCCTAGCCTGACAACAAGTTCACTGGACCTTACAACATGGCATTGACAAATATAAAACAAATGCATAAAATAGTATAATTGTACAACCAAAAGGTGAACAACATCATAGCCGAGTATAAAACAACATCCTCTCACAGGAGGTATACAAAAGATCATCCTCACACAGGAGGGAAACATAACAACCCCAAAAGCCACAACCATCCTATCTACGAGAGGTCCACGACCTGCCACCCTGCCAGATCACTCAACAACACGCCTATCCTGTAGGGCATCTACAACATGGAATAAAATCATTAGCTATCCATACATATATGAGGTAAAGCATAAGCACAAACACAATCATGAAAGATAAACACATCAACATGCTATCACACATTTACCCATTTATCATCTTTATATAATAGTCATTTACTCAAATCATGTATATATAGATAGATGAAACTATGTGACACGAGGACCGATACATCCTCGCCTCTTGGCCTGCTAGCCATCTGAAAGTAGTGTCGGTAACACAACCCGTGTACCCTATGGGAGTTGATTGCGCCCTTCCTGTATATCAGGTGGCCTGACGCCAGAGAACCTCTCAGACTCCTCGGAGGGATGAAAGGGAAAGGTTATCCCAACCACGTATACGGGGAAATCAATAAAACATAGGTCGGTAATAAACGACATCTCATGCTATCATAGCAAACATATAACGCACACACTACTCATGCAAACATCCAATATAAGGATGGTAGCTAAGTAAGTCCTACGGACTTACCTCAACCTCGCATAACACTCAACCACGATCAACCTCCAATCCTTAGAGGTACACTGCATAATAACAAGGCATAGAGATATGTAAATCTCCTATCCATCAAAGGGGTCACACCTAGACTTTAATTCATATAAAATGATTTTATGTAGAATTTAATTCATATAAAATGATAAAATTATATCTAGTATTTCTTTCTTCACAAATTTTATCATTTTATGTAGAATTTAATTCATATAAAATGATAAAATTATATCAAACCCTAATTCTTATAATTATTTATTATTTTATGTAGAATTTAATTCACATAAAAGAATAGAATTATATCAAACCTTAATTCTTATAATTAATCCTTAACGACGACTTTAGACGAGATCATGACAAGGCTGAGACGAGACTGTGACAAAGCTGTGACGAGACGATGACAGAGCTGAGACGAGGTCATGACAAGGCCCAGACAAGCAGTTGACAAGGCCCAGACGAGCAGTTGACAAGGCCCAGACAAGCAACTGACAAGGCCCAGCCGTGCAGCAGTCAGCCCGCTCCAGTCAGCCTGAATTGCTTCAGTTCCGCCTGACCCAGTTGCTCCCAACCCAGGAAGGGGACGGGCCATGCTGCTAACCCTCACAGCTAAAATCCGTGCCAGCCCAGGAAGCCCAACTCTCTTCTCCTTAGCAGCCAGTCCACGTATCTCTCCTCTGCTAGCCCTAGACGCTCCTCCCTTCCACGTAACTGCAGCGCCTTGCCCTCCATAACCGGTGAAGATAGAAGTCCAGGAGAACAGCCGTTACACTACCAACAGAGTACTTATCCTTCCGCTTCTCTCTCGGTTTGCTTTCCTTACTGAACAACCCATACCCATAGATCTCTCACGTACGCTACCTCCTACCACGTCCAGATTTGAAGAGTGTAGTTGTGCCATCTTCCCAACGTGCAAAGGATTCTCCAAAGTCAGCCGTACAGGTAAATGTCGATCTCTTCCCTGTGGTGTGCAAACCACTGCCCTTGACCTTGCTGCATATAGGTTGATCCCTGTTGTACTCCCTACATCCGGAACCAGACAAGGACTCCTTCTCCCGGACCTCTCTCTTTTGTCAATAAAATCACAAGGAGAAGGTCTAATGCCCTACTGTTGCACCACGGGATCCACATCCTGTTGTCCCTGAGCCACTGTTGTTGAGCCAAAGCAGCCCAGCCTCCACCGCTTTTGCTCCTTTCACGAACTGCACCACAACAACAGCAACAGCAAGCACATTGTCACTAGAAACAGCCAGCTTGATGACCAGATTTAGGTATGAAAGACTGATCCGTTATGGCTGAAATTATTATATGTTATAGTTGGGATATTATGGTATAACATATTAAAATTTGAGAGGAATCCAGCTAGTGGTTTAGAATTTATGAATTTTCAAAAATTGGGTCGTAAACAGTTTTTTTTTCTGTTGTGCTGAAATTTCTCAAGTGTTGGAAAAACTGCTAGTTTTGTGATCCAGGTTTGGGTAAGTTAGACGACTCCTTTATTGCTGATTTTTGGATATGTTTTAGTCGATATTGTATATGTTATGCATAAATCCCGCTTAATCCCGTCCCGTCTCGCATCCCGTCCCGATCCCGGCGGGATTTGGAAAACAAATGTGTATCCCGTCCCGTCCCGTCCCGCAAAAAATTGCGGGACGGGACGCGGGACGAAGACTTCCCATCCCGGTTAATCTCGTCCCGTCCCGCATATATATATAAATAATATTTTTATATTTTTATAAATATTATATAGATAAATACTATACATAAATTATAATTTTTAAAAATATTTTTTTATTTTTAAAATTATTAGATCGATGATTTTTCATCATTCATTCACTCATTCTTTACTACTCATTCGGTTAGATCTAAAATACTAGAGTTTCTGATCTCCCTTGATTTAGTCCATTTGCCACCTTGCTCTGGTTCGTTCCATCGACACCCTTGCTCTAGTCGGTTCCATCGCCCTTGTATTTGTGGATTACCACAATTGTAATCGATAGTTAAATAAATATAATTTTTATTAAATTATCTGTGATTATTTTTTGAATGTGAGTCGGTAAGACATTTTGATGTAACTTGAATTTGTTTTCAATGTATAAACTACTAATGTAGGCGTCATGAATCGATAATTCGGTATCGAGTTTTTTTCCCGACCATTTATGTCTTTAAACACGAGAGAAAACAAGTATACATATTAAATATAATCGGTGCGTAATTTTCGCGGGATTTGTCCCGTCCCGTCCCGTCCCACATGGGACAGGGCCCGCGCGAGACGAAGAAAAAATGTCATAAATCCCGTCCCGTCCCGTCCCGCAAATAACTTGCGGGACGGGACGCGGGACGATCCCTATCTCATTCCGTCCCGTCCCATGCCCACCCCTAGTATAACATACTAAAATTTGAGAGGAATCCAACGAGTGGTTTGGGATTTATGATTTTTCAAAGATTGAGTCGTAAGCAGTTTTTTTGTTGTGCTGAAATTCGGTTTTGTGAGATAGTTTTAAATAGGATTTTGATCTTCTTTGCGGCTGAATTTTGGATATATTATAGATAAGATTTTATAGTAGAACATATCAAAATTTGGGATAAATCCAGCGAGTAGTTTAGGAGTTATGATTTTTCAAAGTTAAGACAGTGTGTTGTTTGTTAAGTGTTGTAACCAACTTTAGAAATTTTTGTAGAAGTGATGTTTTAACAGTTTTAAGAAATTCTTTCTCCTATGAGTAGATGGGATATCATAGAGGTCCTAAGAAATTATTTTAGAAATTTTATAAATTTATTCGAGTTTTATATTTGAAGCCGAAGATGGATCTTAATGACCTTTCGGAAAATAAGAAGAATGTGTAAATTGCCAGTTTGTAACCAAACTCATCTTTATGAGTTAGAATATGACATTTTAGTCTCAAATAAGAGTTTAGATATAAATTATGGAATTTTTAGAAGTTTTGGGACCAAGGGTAAAATAGTCATTTTACCATAAATTGATACTGTAATCAATTTCGTTCTATTAAGACCTACTATCTTAGAAGTCTTAGACTTCTAATCACCTAGAAAGTGTGCTGACACACTTGCCTCCTTTGACAGGCCACTGAATTCCTACTATACAGATTGATTTGCGAATTAGAAAGTCGAGATCTGATTCAGGTAAGTCCACGGACTTACTTAGCTGGCTTCTTGCATGTGTGTGATGTGTATGAGTGGTGTTTGCTAGTTAAGATAAATAACAAAACCGGAATAGGCCGACTTTAGTATATTGTGTAATTGACCCAAGTGTATGATAACGGGTCGTGACATCATCTGCCTACCTCTTGCGAGAGTCTAGGAGGTTCCCTACGACCAGCCCAGTCAGGTAGACGGTCAGATGCATTAGTACCATTCCGCGTTGGTAAACGGGGACAGGGGCGAGGTTTGGGAATCCCTCATGTCACAAAATAAGTAATAAAAAGGATTGAGTGTTGCATGTTGATTGTGTATGTTGTGTGTTTGTGCTTTTACCTTTATACTTATGCATAGAATGTTAGCTAACGGTTTTATCCGTGTTGTAGATTTGTAGAGATAGACAGTTGCAAAGAGATCCGGAACGGATAGTCAGCCGGGTCCACGTATTCATTAGATGGGGACAGGGGGTCTCCCATACGACATGCATGTTATGTATCTATATATATGTTTTGTAAGTCTGTCACATGTGTACATTCATACATTAAAAATAATATGTTTTGAAATTGTTTTAAATACATTTGTGCCTTGTTGTAAGATCCAAGTTAAATTGTTGTCAAACTAAGGTTGGGACCCATTGTGAGGTCCTAACCAGTAACTCACCGAATTCTCAGAATTTGGGGTGTTACACATAGGATCATCCTCAACCTAACCTCACAAACTAATAATCCTCAAAGGTCGTACAAGGGATAACATGATCATAACATCATCCAAACACTCTCATACTAGGAAAGGAAGAGGCCAAGTCAACCATAGGTCAGCCTAGAAGCAAGACACACCTGCAGAACCAAGTGTAAACTCAAGCTGATGCAGGTGGCCATAGGGGCGGCTGGAAGGTGGCGTAGGGGCGGTTCACAGCCGGCGTTGGGGCGGTTCAAAGGGGCGCATGGGCGGCTGGTGTGCAGAAGGTGCAGCTCCGACTATCCTTTGCTTCTTCACCTGATCTTCTTCACTCCTTCTTCATCCAACATCCACACACACACATATATACATACATATATACATCAATTGAAGCCAATCAAGGCTGTCACAAGATCAAACTTGTGGAACCTAAGCTAGAATGGAAGGAAAGAAGCAAGAAAGAAGAAAGGTAGGAAGAGATGGAAGATAAACTCACTAAGTTGAACCTATATAGAGGGAAAACACACTCCACAAGCTCAAGGCTAGCTATCAACAAGCACAGCAGCATCAACCATCAACAACCAACAACAAAGCCATCCACAACTCAACAAAACTCAAGGAAGATCAAGAAATAGATCCAAGAGAGAAAGAAGAAGAAGATGGACGTGAGAAAGGAGATGGAGCTGCAAATTAGGAACCCTCATTAGGAAGGAGAGAGGAGAAGCTTATATAGGAAGGAAAACGGTAAAGCACGGGTCAAGAGTCAACAAAGACGGTTGCAGCACAACCCTAAACCACAGGGGCGGCTCAGGGACGCACATGTGCGGCCTAGGCAAACCGCAGGGGCGGCCTCTAGGTCACACATGGGCGGTCCAGGCACAATTTTGGTCATCAACACTCATCTCAGCAACTCATCAACTAAGACTCTTACATCTCACCCCACTTAAAACAAGTTTCGTCCTGAAACTTGCAAATTTCTAAATTAAGAGGTTAGGGATATGACGGGGCTTCTAATATGCGAGGGGAGATTAATAGATTGAAGGCTCTAATATTAGAAGAAAATTCATCCGCATGCAAGGTACATTCATTGGTTTGCTCATCAACTTCAATTAGTGATTGTAGCATTTTGTAAAGATATTCGGCATGTGGAGGAGTTCTTTGATTACTTGTCCCAAATCACAAACATGGTTGGAGCTTCTTGCAAAAGAAAAGATGAGTTTCGACAACTTCAACATGACAAGATGGTGGAGATGCTAGAAAAGGGAGAAATTTCAACCGGGAGAGACTTGAATCGAGAATTTTCTTTGGCTAAGCCGGGCATCACTCATTGGAGCTCACACTATACAACCATTATTCGTGTTCTATCATTATGGTCTTCAACTATCCAAGTGCTTGAAAATATATACAAAGATGGAGGTGCAGACTCAAATCGTGGGTTGGCTCCTGGTTTAGTTGAAAAGATGGAGAGTTATCAGTTTGTTTTTATTGCTCACTTGATGTAGGAAGTGTTGAGCATGACAAATATTTTATCACAGTTTTTGCAGAGAAAAGACCAAGATATTCTAGAAGCTGTGAGATTGGTTCGTAGTTGCAAGAAGTAATTTCAAGACATGAGGAATGGTGGATGGGATGAACTATTAGAAGATGTCAATGCATTTTGCGATAACAATAAAATTGGCATTCACAACATGGATGATAATGTTCAAGGTCGCTTTGGTGCAAGACGTGTTAGAAATGTTTTCACAAACTACCACCACTTTGGAGTTGACATATTCTGTCGGGTAATTAATTATTACTTTGTAATATTTTAACTATGTTGATGTATATGAAATTATCACTAGTCTATAATGATATTGACGTTAAGTTAAATTCATAGGTTATTGATCAAATTGACCAAGAGATGGAGAACCGTTTTGGTGAATCAAACATTGAATTGCTCACATGTATTGGATGTCTTGATCCAAGAGATTCTTTCTCCAAATTCAGTAAGCTCCAACTTCTTCGACTTGCACAATTTTATCCTCAAGACTTTTCTGCTTGTGATCTACTTCTTCTTAAAGATCAACTGAGGACATGGATTTATGACATGAGAGAAGGAGATAAATATTCTACACCTACAAAATATTGGAGAAGTTGTTATGAAGATGGTTGAGGGAGGTATTGACACTGTTTTTCCTCTGGTATTTCGTCTTTTGGAGTTGATTTTAGTCTTACCAGTTGCAACAGCTACTGTTGAAAGAGCCTTCTCTGCGATGAAAATTGTCAAGTCTGAACTGCGTAATAAGATGACAGATGATAATCTCACAGATTCTCTAGTTTGCTACATTGAGAAAGATGTCTTCATGAATGTTGATAATGAAGATATTTTTCAATATTATCAGAATATGTCAACTCGCAAGATGAGTTTACAACCTTTGTTGTCAGATTGACAGTTTATTTGTAGCATTAACTATTTGTTTTTGGTAGACTTGTAGTCAAAACTGCGTAATGGGATGACAGATTGACTTTGATTTTATTGCTATTTGGTTTTCATAGATATTTTTATCGGTAGTTTATTTTCGCCCCCCCCCCCCCCCTTAGAAATCCTGCGGCCGCCATTGCTGGTAACTCTCATCGATATTAATTAATAGTTACAAAACAAAGGCTTGGTTGTTCAGCTCCATTTGTAGATAACTTTATTAAAGAGAGACTGCATCACAGATATTGGTCTATTAGAGAATTAAATCAGCTTTAAAGACTAGTTGAATTTAGGCTAGTCTTCATGATATTTTTGGGTTAAATCATGTTTAAGTCTAGACTAGGTAGACGTATAGAGATTGGTCTTCCACTAGGTATTCTTGTGTATACAGTAGAGGTGGGTCCGGTTCAAACCAAACCGCCGGGTTCGGCGGTTTGTGAACCTGCGGTTAAACCGCCGGTTTGGACCTTTTTTATTTATTTTTTTTGAAATTTTTATACCTAAATCGGCGGTTAACCGCCGGTTTGGCAAAAAAAAAGAGACAACGGCTATAAGCCGGTGGGCCCCACATCTCAACGGCTCTAAGAGCCGTTGGGTTGTTTATTTTTATTTTTTATTTTTTTTAGTTTTTAATATTTTTTAATTAAAAAAAAATTACTACCCACAATTCCTATAAATACCATACAATTCTTCCATTTATCTCACACCAACATTCTCATCTATCTACTACTACTCTTAATCTCCATCTCGTATTCTCGATCTTTCGAAATGGAAAACCCGGATCACCAAAGCGACTTCGACTTTACTCCGATTCCCGCTTTCTTTCCTAGCACACAAGAAAGCAAGACTCAAATGCCGGATTCAGAAATGCCACAAGTTCCACAAGGTGAAGGGCCATTCCGACAAGCCCCTCCACCGAAAATGCTCACCTCCGACATATTCACGAAGCATTACAAGAAGGGTCCGGTGGTGGAAGAGTATTGCCAAGTTTCGTGCAATTATTGTACGAACGTGTACAAGTGGAAGGCAAAGGGCGGATACGGGACTTTGCAAACCCACATGCAAAAGTATCATCCGGAGAAGCTCGGAATATCACGGGGACAAACACAATTGTCCCACGGGCTTGCATCCTCTTCCTCTCAATCTTCTTTATTTACTTATAATCATGTTGATGAATCTTTAGGATTAGCCAACTTAATTGCATCCGAAGCTTTTCAATTTTCTTATGCGGAATCTATTAATGTAAGAGAATATAACACTACTTTTCTTCAACCGCCTTTTAAACCAACTTCTCGTAAACAAGTTTCGAAATTAATTTCTCAATCTTATGAACAAAAGAAACAAAAAATTCTTACGATTTTACAATCGTTTTCGCATCAAGTTTCAATTTGTAGTGATATTTGGAGTACTTTATAACAAAAACATTTTTACATGGGCATCACTTTACATTTTATCGATAATGATATGTACTTGCATAAATTTGTTATTGCATTTCTCCATTTTAATGAAAGACATACTTCCGCTAATATTGCTAATTCATTAAGAACGGTTTTACAAGAATTTAATTTACAAAATCGAATTTTTTCATACTCATTTGATAATGCTTCATCTAACACCCGCGCCGTAAACAATTTGGTGGGGAATGCGGGTCAACTTATAAAAACACCTTTTACTCACCAAAAATGTTCATGTCATATATTAGATTTATGTGTTCAAGATGGCCTAAAAGTTTTACATGAAATGTTTGAACCTATAACCGACGTAATTGAACATATTTGGCATTCAACCGACTTAAGAAGAAAATGGAGATCAACTTGTATAGAAAAAGATGTTCCTGCGATTGCTTTTTCAAAAGATATTGGAACTCGTTGGAACTCAACCTATAAACTACTTAATCAAGCTCTTCGTTATAAAGATGTTTTACAAGAATTTTCCTCACAATTTATTTCTTTGTCTATTTTAGATGATGAAAGTATTTGGCAAACTTGTTTTGATATTTGTAGTGTTTTAAAAGTTTTTAGTGATTTTACTAATGTGTTGAGTTATGTTTACATTTCAACCTCTTGTAGTTTTTTAGAAATAGCCGTAAATGTTGCCGAAGCTTTACAAACCGGTTTAGGTTTAGAATCACTTAAATATGCGGCAACCGAAATGAAAACAAAATGGCTAAAATATTATGATGACATTCCTCTAGTTTATCTTATTGCCTCCGTTTTCGATCCTAGACTAAAAATTGATGGTGTTACGGAATTTTTAAATGCTTATTATGAATGTTTAGGTTTATCTTCTATTAAGAACGTTAATTCTATTACTAGTAATATTCGTGTTGAAATTGGTAAATTGCTTCCTTTATTTGAAACAAGTGCTAGTGCTTCTTCCCAATCAACTCCCCCACCCTCTTCTTCTTCTATTCTTTCTAAAGCTAAACAAATTTTAGCTAAAAGAACAAAAACACCTAGACATTCATCCGCAAGTGCGGAATTTGAAGATTATCTAACAACTCCTTTTAGTTTTGATGGTGAAATTGATAGTTTTCAAGTTTTAGAATATTGGAAGAAGATGGCCCCAAAGTATCCAACATTGGCCAAGATTGTGCAACAAATTATGGCCGTCCCCGCATCAACGGTGGCCGTGGAACAAGCTTTTAGTCAAGGAGGAAACATGCTAAGCTACAAGAGGAGTCAATTGAAGTCCGATAAATTGGAGGCTCAAGTATGTGTTCAAGATTGGATAAGGGCGGAGAAGAGGCAACAATGGAATGCACCCGTTTATGACTCAAAATCGGATTCCAACTCCGATGATCCGGCTACTACTTCCGAGTCCGAGGCGCAAAGGTAAGGGGGTAACGAAAACAACTCGGAAGTCCGAAAAAAGGTAAGCAAAGGTAAGAGAACTACGTAGGCTTTGATTCCTCTTATACCCCAAGAGGATACGTAGGCAACCGAAAAACCGGTTCAAGCCCTCTCCTTTTTTTTTTCAATTACTTCTATTCAAAATCAAATGCTAATATAATAAAAAAAAATTGAATGTATAAAAAAAATGAGTATTCTATTTCTTGTATTTTAGTTAGTAATTTTATTTTAGTTGCTTTCTTTTATTGTAGTTAGTAATTTTATTTACTTAGTAATTATTTTATTCAAAAGCTAATGTAATAAAAAAAAAATTGGATGTATAAAAAAATGAGTTTGCTTTGTTGTAATTATTTTACTTGGTCTTTTTTATTTTACTTGCTCTCTTTTATTTACTTAGTAATTCTATTAAAATGCTATTGTAATAAAAAAAAATTCAATGTATAAATTATAAAAAGATAGTTATGTAAAATTCCAATCTACAAAACTTTACTAAAAATTAAAAATGTACAAAGATTAACAAATGCATAATTTTGTTATTAATTTAATAATGTAAAGTTCCAAATTCCAATCTACAAAACTTTACTAATGTAATATAAATTTTAAATGTACAAATTTGTTTTTATTTTACTTGTTTAGTAATTTTATTTACTTACAAAAAATTACTAATGTATATTTTATTTTCTTAATAACTAAAATAACTATTAACTTATATATTATAATTTATTTTTATTTTTTTTAAATTCATGTGCCAAACCGCCGGTTTGGCGGTTTGGTATTAGCCGGTTTAGCCAAACCTAAACCGGCTGTTCGTAAACCTAAACCGCCGGTTTAGGTTTGCGACCCACCACTTGTATATAGCACAGCTGTATGTAGTGATGTAACAGTGAAAGCATTAGAAAGAACGACAACATAAAAGGTGGAATGTAAACAAGCTTCATTCAATATGAATGTGTATTAGGTTTGTCAAAGGCTGAAATATAAATAGCTGAAAATGACTCAACATTAAATGCCAATAAATAAAGTGATTGATTGATATCAGAAGATGTAGCCATTAATTGACTAAGCCTCCAGTATAGTCTGCAAAACAGGAGATCCAGATTCATTCATATTAGTATACTCATCAAAAAACTGTTTACATATACATAACATCCTATTCACATTCAAGCTGACTGGTTCGATAATATTTCACTTTTATTATTTATGTATATTATTCATGAAACATTCACTCTTCTACTTTTGTACAACCTCAAACCAAAATATACTTATACAATCCTTCTCGCTACCACAAAACCCCGACTATAATCCTCATTATAAAGTGTGTGATCGTAATTTCATGTCCCAATGACCCCCAACTTGACCTAGATATCAATCGGAATTCATATTATGTGTATGAAGATCTAATGGAGTAGACTAAGTCAACATTTCCACGGCGGCTGTTGATAATGGTATAAGCCCACCGGAAATGTTTGCGGAGAAATCACCGGTGACACTTATGATAAAAAAAAAAGTTCCAACTATCTAGCCCTATAACGATGAAAGGAAACAACAATACTTGTGGGTGTCTCTATAGTTATTGATATTTTATAATGAGGGAAAGTTGTCAGGATGGATCACTCCTTAAGGTGGTCCAATCTAAAGAATATTTGCGGGTAAATTGATAGCATGTTTTCATGTTATGTTGTTAGATGTGTTTTCTTGTGATTTTACCTTCTTTTTTTTTATGTTGTTACACAAAAACACATCTAAAAATATTAAATCTACCAACCATTAGATGAATGCATGGATCACTCCTTAAGGAATTATACATTATTTTGAAAAGAGTGTATAATCCACTTGTTTTATGTCTTTATAGGTACTTTGGCCTCAAATGAAGCTTAAATGAAGACACTAAGGGCTCGTTTGGTAACACAATGAATCATTCCTCGTAACGGAATGATTCCGAATTACTAAAAAACTACGTTTGATTAAATGTCTTTTTAACACATGAAAGTAATCTCATCATTTCCGTTTTCTTCCCTTACACTTATCCGATTCCATTCCATTTCCATTTCACCGCTTCAACCAAACGGGCACTAAATCTACCAGCCATTCCAAGGATAAATCATCAACCTCGTGAAGGAAGAAAGACAAACTAGGATACTTACATGAAGCCAATAAAGGCTAAGAAAACCCCAATGTTAAAGCATTGAGTGAAGCCAAAATCGAGCAAAGAGGAAGAGTTTCACTTGAGCAAAGAAGCATTGGGAGTTGAGTTGTCAACTAAGCTCGAGTTTCCCTAATAACTCGAGCAAAGAAAACAAAAAACTCGAGAAAGGAAGACACTTCACTCGACCAAAGAAGACAAAGTTGCAAAAATATAGAACGTTGCTTGAGTGATACCTCGAGTGACATTTCACTCAAGAAAGGAGTATGCTTCCACTCGAGCAAAAAAGCCAGAGTTCACATTTGTCAACGTCTCTCAAGTTTACCTCATAACTCGAGCGAAAAAGACACAAAAACTCGAGAGAAGAAGACAACACACTCGAGCAAAGAGTACAAGACTAAGTCAATAGAACAACTCGATGCTTAGGGATACCCACTCGACCAAGGAAGACAAAGCACTCGAGATATTCCATTATCAAGTATGTGCAACTTGTTGTAACTAACTCTAGCAACTTGCTCCACTTGCCTCCAAAGAGACCATGATTTCAAGACCTATACAAGAGACATTGGCTGAATGGAAATGTTCCAATTCACATACGCCTCTCTCTTATACTCTCTTAGTTAGTAGTTTGGTTGTGGAAACAACATTTAGAAGTGGGATTGGCGGAAATTTGAATCAATCTAAAGAGAAGCATTGATGTTCTTCATTCTTGTTCTTGATAAATCTTACTCTCAACTTGTTTTGCTCATAACTTTTGACTGGTTAGTCCAATTTTATACATTCTTCCTACATTTCTTATTTTTGTCTACTTTGCAAAATGGCATTTGTTTTATTGTTACCATGTCCACATTTTTTATGAGTGAGTAGTTCTCTTGCTAGGTTTTATGATAGATTAATATTGTTTTTGTGTTGTGTTTATGATTTGAAGGGATAATAAGCATGTTAGTAGCATATAGGAGGGATCAAATCTACTTGTTATTCATTCATGTTGGATCTATATAAATGTCGGATATTAGACTATCACTAGTTTAAATTTTCCCTTAGAGCATTGTATTCTTCCGTACATGAATGAATGATGTTTAGATTTAATTATCCAAAGTTGATACCTATAAGTAATATGAGGATGATTATCCAATGTTGAGATGCTTATCATGCTAGAATAGGGAGATTCGGGCCGAAAGGATTATTAACCTACTTGTGATGTTATTTTCAAAATTAAGATGATATTGGATAATGTAAACAAATAGCAAATACCATGTAATATTTATGTTGTCTAGTATCATTATAATTATTACCAAGCTTAATCACCTAGTATGCAAATAGAAAACACCATGTGATGCATATTAGGTGACATAAAGCCATATGTTTTGACAAATCTCATCGAAATACACATGTTATCTTCATATTGCCCTTCATTGATTGAACATAACTTGCTTGAGCATGCTTCTAGCTATAGTTTCAGAGTAATAGCCCCAAACCTAGTGTTTTTTTTTCCATATTTGATACTTGATTTTGATACTTGATTTTGATACTTGCTACTTGTTACTTAAAACCCCCAAAGATTTGATCCATTGATCACCCTTTTTCTTTTCTTTTAAACACTTAGACTTGACTCTTGAACTTGATACCCTCAAACTATATAAAGTTATATTGGGATTCGAACTTGATGCTAACATCATATACTTACATTGACAATGACCGTATACTTGCGGGAATATGTTATTTTTGAGGTGTCTCTCACTTCACATCAAGTTTTTGGTGCCGTTTTCAGGGAATTTTGATTGTTTGATTGTACGTTTAGAAAAGTCATTATGAGTATAAGTGTTTTGTTACTTTTGATGCACTTTGGTGTGTGTTTGTGACTCATAGGTGTTCGTTTAAAGCGTATGCCAAGAAGTGCCAATAAGGATCTAGAACCATTTGATCCGGATCTGGAAAAGACTTTGAAAAGGTGAACGAAGCTAAGAAGCAAATACTAGTTATGGAGGACCAAGAATATGATACTGAGACACACATGGCCCAAGCTAGAGAGAGAGAAGAGCTTCAAAGGAAAAAAATAATTGATCTTGAGGCTAGGTTGATAACACAAAGAGATCTTGCTAGAGAGGTCATGCACCAAGAGAAAATGCATAGAGGAATGCCTAAGAGAGGCAACAATGGTAGAGTCTACAGTCGAAGGACACTTGGAGTAAGAATGGACCTAGCTAAACATATTCTACCACCCAGAGTTATCTTTGGAAATAATATGCCACAAAAATTCGAGTTGAAGAGTGCCCTCATACAAATGGTGATGAAAAACCAATTTGGAAAAGGCCAATCCGAGAACCCTCATCTACACCTTGTTACATACTCACAATAAGCTTTTTGAAACCGTCAAGATGAGTTTAGCTGATTCATTTGAGCTAAAGCTTAGAGCATTCTTGTTTTTGTTGAGAGGAAAGAGCAAGCAATGGTACCAAAGCATTCCATCCGGGAGTGTGACTTCATGGGAGGAGCTTTGATGAGTGTTAAATGTAACATATTTTAAGCCTTAGAATCAGGCATTTCATACCTATGTTGCTCTGTCATACATCATTATTTGTATATAAAACGTTCACTTTTCATATTTTGGTATCTACCTTGGCCTTTTTGTATTTCAATCATTTGCGGAATCAATTGTGCTAGAAATGCATTATCCCTAAACTCAGAGTTGACAAGAAGACCTTACATGATTGAGGAACTGCAACACGAAGTCCCCGAATTATATCATGAAGACAAGATCCACGATTTGGAGCAAGAACGAAAGCCAAATGACTTGTGAAACAGCCTAGAAGTCGTCTGGTGGCCGTTTGGACCACATCATCACTATAGAAGACTCTACCGAAGCCCATGTCAGAGCCTAACCCAAACATAGTGAAACAACTTGGCAAACAGGATGAAGACGTTTTGCATACCGTCTTTATGTCGGTTCAAAGCTGGCTCAGCTACGCAGTAAAGGAAATACAAATCTTCCGACTTTATCTTTGGAATTAAGATATTTTGTGTAACCCTAAACTCCTAGATTTTTTTCATATATAAGCATGAATCAGTCGTAGATTTAGACATATCTAATATTGGATCCACCATGGAGTCTCCATTGCCTTGATTTCATAGCCGTAAAGTAGTTGTTAGAATAAGGTTTGCCTTAGTAAAACCAAACACTCGTGAGTTTATGTCTTTCCTGATTTTATATATTGTGTTTGCTTTTTATCTGATCTTGTTTGGCTAATCCCCTTCCTGATATATGGATTAAATGATACCTATAATATTTTAATTTATTATTGCATATATGTTTGTGAATTGAGATTGTGATATTCCTTCTTTTCAAAGCACGTCATTCTTACTTTTTATTTACCTTCGAAAGAAGTGGTGCTTATAACTAATTTAGATAAAATAACTGAATGGTCAAATGTGAAGGGCGTTTTATTGGATTTATTGAAAAGAACATGGTTTTGTGAGTCCTAGTTTATCAATACTTTGAGGATTTCTAACTATAGTAGAAAGTTCCGGTCTTTGTACGTTATTAAACTGAAGGGTTACAAGTGAAGGTTTTTCTTGGTCTTTTCCGGAGTTCTAAGATTTTAAGGGGTTTTTCTATAATTCCCGAACCACTGGATTGAGAGCTACGCGAGTTGGAAAGTAAGGTTATTGTTTGTCTATGTCAAAGGCTATTTTAGATGGTTACCTACAATATTCATATATCAATGTTCATTAGTCATATATATGTAATTATACTTTAATTCATTATCGTGGGATTCCTGTTTCCTTAGATCGTTTTCATCAATATATTTGTCTACAGTTATTATTGTTTTCGCCTACTATCATTTACATTATTGCTTTCCTTTTACTTAGAATAATTAGTTATTAATATTTATCAAATCATAAGTGATCCCTATGAATTCAATACCCGGATATACTACACCCGATCCCGTATTCTTGAGGGAAAAGTTGTCGTAAACTATTTGGTTAAAACTTTCACGATGAAGTTTTTGGGCGCCGTTCTCGGTGATCACTAATAGAATTAATTGATACTTAATTCTTGGTTGTCCTAAGTTTCTTATATTGTTGAATTTTTTTTATTTTTTGTTTTTGATTCACATGCTAGATTGGTGAATGCACCTCTTGACAACGAGATTGAGCGTACCCTCCGTAGACAAAAATCTACCAAGAACGCTACTGCAAATCAAGCAATGGACAACCAAAACTATCAATTATTTGATGGTGATCCATAAGCTGAGATTGTTAGGCTTAATGTTGTAACATCCGGAATTTTTACTCCGATCTTTGAGCAGTTTACCGACTTCCCCGCGTTAGCGGCTCAATTTTCCCACAGACACGAGGTGTTGAGTAACGAGATTCTTTCGAAATCCACTTCCGACCTTCCGTTTACCGTCTTTTGCTTTTGGACCTCTCGGTTCTAGCACAAGGGACAAGAGGCCAGCTGACCCCTTGTTTCCTTCTCCCTTTGTGTAGCCTTGTGACCATCTCCTCTCTCCTCACCTTTTTACTTCACGTTACTCTACTCTCTTCACTCTTCCTCTTGTGCTCTTTCTTCACCTTCCTTCTCTTTGGAGCTCTTGATTTGTGGACTGTAGTGGAGGAGACTCAACTCCGTTTTGGTAAGCTACTCCTTCTCCCTCCCTTCTCTTCCTTGCTGCTTAACTCTTTCTTCTCCTCTCCTTCATCCATTGTCATGGATGAAGCTCTTGAGGAAGTTTTTCCTTGAATCCTTGCATGCATGTGTTCCTAGGATGTTTAGGTCGGGGAGAAGAGTGTAAGATCAGTGGTTGGTGTTTGGAGAAGACCCAACAAGAAGAGGAGGACACTGGAGCTCAGGATCCACAATCGAAGACGAAGAAGACGACCTTCTGTTGTTCGGCCGCCGGGGCGGATCTTCAGAGCCGCAGGGGTGGACCAGGCCACCGTAGGGGCGGCACCAGACCGCCGAAGGGGCGGCGCCAAGACGCCGGACCACCGCAGGGGCGGTGACAGTGCTTCGCAGGGGCGCCAACTTAACTTCGCGGCTGCGTTTCTTCAATAGTAGGCTTCTCTTCTCCTTTTCTCTTGGTTTGTTCCTTGGCTTTGAGGTTATATTATGATAGTAGCATGCCTATGATGGACCTAGGGTAGATTGAGAATGTCATCTAGTGGTTGTGAACCTAAGAGCCCTTATGGCTTGTTGGAGTTGATGGATTTGTGGTTGTTGAGCATGTTGGACCTCCTAGGCTAGGTTGTTGCTTCTTGGTTGTGGTTTATGTTCATGTAAGGTTATAGGTTGTTGTGAGGTTCTTCCTTATGTTGAGATTGTTGTGAGTATCTTGGATTCTAGGATGCGGTCCTAGAATGAGAGTCAAATGATCTTGCATAGATCATTTGTGTAGAAGTCTAAGACTTCTTCTTCCCAAGGATAGCGAGAGTGTGTGAGTTGAGTGTGGAGACAAGGTAAGTCTCCGGACTTACTTAGCTCGTATTATTTGTATTAGTTTTGATGCGTGTTTGGTGGTGTGTGTTTATTGTTTATGTTATAACAACTAAACCGGTAATAGGACCACCGACCTTATATATTTTGGCCCAAGTGTATGATAACGGGCGGTGACAACTTGTCTAGCTCTCGCGAGAGCTAGGAGGTTCTTGGCGACTAGCCCGTATTGGTAGACGGTCGGATGCATCACTACCATTCCATGCCGGTAAGTAGGGACCGAGGCGAGTTTCGAGAGATTCTCGTGTCACAAAAGAAGTTGAATTAGAATGGGATATGAATTAATAATAAAAATATAATAAACCGAAATGAGTGTTTTGGAGCATGTTATGTGTTATGATGATGTATGTGTGTTTGTGCCTTCACCTTGTTTATAATGCTTCGAATATTAACTGACAATTTTAAACCGTTTGTGTAGATGCCCTGCATGTTAGGGACGTCGCCGAGTGAGGTGGGGGAGTGGACAGTCGGGGTCTCCGTACATTATAGGACGGGGACGTTTTTTGTTATTTTGTTATGTTGTTGGATTATGGTTTTGCGATGTACATTTTGGATTTTGTATTGGAGTTGTGTCGTTTTGAGGACTCGGCTGAGTTTCCACGTTGTACCTTTACTTTTAGTTTCTCTCGCATACATTATAAACGCTTTGAGTTTTTGCCTTTATTTGTGCCTTGTTGGAAAGGTCCGGTGAAATTGTTTTCAGGTTAAGGGTCGGGACCCATAGTGAGGTCTCTGCTCGTAGCATCCCGAATCATGTGGATGCGGGGTGTTATAAATGCCACACTTTTTGCTGAAAGGGTTCGTCACCCTCAAACGCTAGATGTTAGGATATATCCCAGACAAAGGGTTCCAAACCATACTTTTGTGCTACCTGCCCTTGAAGGTCGAGACTTCAACCTCATGACGGACATCATCAAGCTCATCTAGAATGATCAATTTTCAAGACTGCTTAATGAGAATCTGCATCAACATTTGCGGAATTTCGAGAATATCATGAACACTTTAAATTATGAGAACATTGTTCCTCATGACTTGAGAATGCATGCATTTATTATTTTTCTTTGACAGAAAAGGCTACAAATCACCCTCCGTGTACTTTTGCTACTTGTGAGGTATTAACAACAACTTTCTTGAGAAAGTATTTTCCTCCCTACAAGACTAATGAGATTAGGAAGAAGATGTCTCACTTTGACATGGAAGATGGAGAAAATATCCATTCAACATGGAAAATATTTATTGAGTTGCTGCACTCATGCCCTCACCATGGATTCAAGAAGAGAGCACTTCTTGAATATTTTTATAGTAGTCTAAATGATACTACTAGGAATTTGGTTGACATTGATAAGTCCCATAGATTTGCAAGAATGAATAAGGATGAAGCTTGGGACCACCTTGTGACTATTGTTGAACACACATGGAAGTATGCCAATAAGCGCAACAAGACCGAGGTGTTTATACGATTAAGGATGGCGACATGATCGACAAGTTAGCTTAGAATTTGCAAGTCTTGATCAAGCTTGTTGGTTATAACCACACTTCCTCAACTGCTAATTAGATACAAATATAAACTATACTTTACAAGGGCACAAGTCATGAGATAGAAGATTATCCAGCCTTCATTGTATACATGATATATCATGAGGCCATGAAACAAGTCAACTATTTAGGAAATCAAAGAGAGTATCAAAGCGGGAATGTTTTTGCAAGACCTCCCTTCCAACAAATGAATTTCCCACAATTCACTAGGAGAAATATTATGCACAGAGATCTCATGCTTGATCAAGAACAAGCTCTTGCACAAGCTCCCGCACAAACAATGCAAGACAAAATTCTAGAGAAGCTCGCAAACGGACAACAAGATCTTGTAGGATCCATAGGAGAAATTAGAAACTCGATCATGAGTCTCGAGGAAATATTTAGCAGGATGGAAAACACTGTTGATGTGATTGGAAAAATCCAGAAGATGTTGGAAAACTCAAGTTGGCCAACTCAGCCAACAAATAGAGAAAGCTCAAGGAAAACTCCGTACAACCACATAAAAAAATCCTAGACGAGTTTACGTCATCACACTGAGAAGTGGAAAAGAGAATATTGATTATGTAGCCACTGAAACGACTATGAAGAAAACCATTCAGGATAAAGTTGTTCCCGAAGAGGCAACTGTTTTTATACCTCATAAGCTATATAGACCTCCTCTTCCTTTTCCTTAGGCTCATAACAAGAATAAAATGGATGTAGATTTTGGAAACCTTTTGGAGAGAATGAACAAGCTTTACCTAGAGATTCCACTTATTGAGGCATTAACACAAAATTCCAAATACTCAAAGTTTATGAAGGAGCTGTTATCAAACAAGAAATTTCACAATTATGAAGGCTCAATTAAAATTACCAAGGAGTACAATGCTATACTTCAAACAAAGATTCCACCCAGTAAGGGAGATTCTAGAAGCTTTTGCATCCCATTGACCTTCGGTGAAAGGAAACACACGTGTTTATGCGATTTAGGTGCTAGTGCGAGTGTTATATCACTCGAATCTACTTATTATTCATTCAAGTTGGATCTATATAAATGTCGGATGTAAGATTATCACTAGTATAAAGTGTTCCCTTAGACAAGGTCGACCTTGAGCATGTGCGATGTGAGCACTCGCTCAGAGACTCCAATTTATAAGGACCTCTGTTGAATAAAAAATTAATTTTATTATTACTTTTCTTAGAAAAAGTATGTTGAAGTGTACTAGCTCAGTTGGTAGAAGGTCTCCCGGACACTTCTCATTTTCAAAAAAAACACATCTAGTGTTCAATTCTTGCAACTTTGCAAGTACCCAATGTCACTATTTTTGTTTTATTTTTTCTGAAAATCTAAGTTATAGTCAAATCTTTCAAATTTACTAAAATATTATAATTTTTTTATTGTTTGTTAATGAAATTAGATGTAAACAAGTGTCGAATGTCACTATTTTTGTTTTTATTTGTCTTAAAATCTAGATTTAAATCTTTCAAATTTACTAAAGTATTATATATTTTATATTGTTCGTTAATGAAATTAGATGTAAACATGTTATAGAAACCTTGTTTATTTATAAATAAGGCAAAAGGTTTTGTTAAATATTAGAACTTTTTATTATTTGTTAAAAAAAATTAGACATAAAATATATAAAAAATAAATCAAACAAAATGTATTATAGATACTTTTTATTTAAGAATATATAAGACAAAATGATTATTAATAAATTTAAAATATAAAATTTTCAATTAGTTAATAAAAGTATAATTTACAATGATTATAATATACATCATCTTTATTTTTAATTAGGGGTTTATCAAAGATTACATTCAATTTAGTATTTTCATATATGTTCTAATTATACATTGTATAACTTCTAAAATTTATCTAAAAAATAATATTATAATAAAAAGTTACTTTGATAATAACACGGGGCCTTTATAATTCATTGATCGGCTCTATCCTTAAAAGGTTGTATTCTTTCATACATGAATGAATTGTGTTTAGATTAATCATTTAAGTTGAGCCCTATAAGTAATATGAGGATGATTGTACGATATTGAGATGCTTATCATGATAGAGTAGGGATATTCGGGCCGAAAGGATTATTGATCTACATATAATATATTGTCCAAATTACGCTGATATTGGATAATGTAAACAAATAGAAAACGACATGTGATGTTTATGTTATATAGTATAATCATAAATGTTACCGAGATTAATCAAATAGTATGCAAGTATCAAACGTCATCATATGCATATTAGTTAACATAAAGTCATATGTTGGGACAAAGCTCACCTAAATATCACTCTATCTTCATATTTCCCTTCATTGATTGAACATGATTGGTTTGAGCATACTACTAGTTTTATTGTATAGCATCATCATAGATTTTTATGTTGTAGTCTATTGTATAAGGTCGATTTATTACACCTTTCATTTTTAATTGTATTAAGGATGAAATTTTACCGAATTTATGTGTCAAACTCGAATCTAGACAATGTATATTTATAGCGAGTAAATATAGTGATAAAAAAATAAGGCTATTTTAATGAGATTTTTTTGGCTCGGTTCCTGGGCGTTGATACTTGGGGAAGATGGTTGAGAGTGACATATTGAATTGAGAGACCCTCACTGTCAATGCTTTCACACACTGCAAGCCGCAACCGCAATCAATAACTCATCCTTGTATTTCCTTATCTCCTAAAATTATAAATAAAATCAAATATTTATTGCTTTGGCCGACAAGCAATAAATTTATTATCATAAAGGCTAGGTATGTTTCAATTATTTAGTTTATTTAAATCGTTATTTTAAGATTTAAAACTATGTTCCGTTTTGGAATAATCATATTTTTTAGACTTTAATTTTTTGTTTATTAATATGGACTATTTGTCACTTTGAGTGACATAATGTTATGTATAAATAATTATCTCTTATCTATTGATTTATATATCCAGACTGCAAGAAATATCACTTTTGCGAGAATTTCGTTTTTTATACATGCTTTTATATATTTTATGTTAGATAATAAATTTTGTATTTTAACTGGTTCAAGTATATCCACTTGCCTTGCTACAATAAAACTTTTCGGACTAATTTAAGTCATAAGATTTGTTAAAGGATAGTTGAGAGTAAACCGTAGAATTTACATGTGACGGAATGGAGTAATACATGGCTTCAGGGGCATTATCATATAGAGAAACTAGAATGGGAACTAGCATAAATGAATGTCAAGCATTCTTGCTGTAGTAAAGGTCTTGTTGGATCGATCTTTCCAATTATGCGAGATGTGGAGCTTGATTGCATTTATAGCATCACTTGCGCAGCTAATGGCTCTGGTAAAGACATTATTATACACCATGTTGTTCCTGACCTTCCAAGTGAAGTAGACAAAGGTAGGTATTGAGGCATTGCGGATGCAGTCAAGGAGATTGGTCCCCGGGTTATGCCTTGAGCTGAGCCAAGGCCAGATGTTGTTAAGGTAAGGGGCGGGGTAGGGCATTCTTGTCCATCTAGACATGATGTCCAACACAAGCGACGAGTAGCTACATGAGTACCATAGATGATCATCGTCTTCCACCGTACTGTTGCACAGTTTGCAAAGGTCACAATCAATGATGTTCCACTTCTTAATTCTAGCCAGGGTAGGGAGGCGCTTGTGATAAGCAATCCAAGTAATATAACTGCATTTGGGGATGTTGTAGTTATGCCAGATGACTTTGCAGAATGTAGAGCTGAGGATGGAGGACTGGGGAGTGAAGATGGAGTAAGTTGCTTTAGTACAGAAGGTATCATTGCTGTTGGAAAGGAGGGAGATTCGGGGTCTGGAAGGAGAGTTAGGGATTTCATCCCTGATTTTGAGTATGCATTTCCAGTGGTAGCTGTGATGAGGCTTTGCTTGGCACTCCCAAATGCTATGATGCTTGAGGACGTGTTTGGTAATCCAGGAATTCCACAGGTTATCTCTACCTCTATCAATGTCAAAAATAAGTCTGCAAATTGATACCTTGTTTCTTGCTTTTAGATGAGGGAATCCAAGGCCACCATCCATTTTTGAAGTACATACAGTAGACCAAGCAATGAGAGCGCGCTTACTACAATCTTTCTCGGACCAAAGGAAGGATCTGATCAAGGATTGGATCTTGTTTAGGATCAAGTCCGGAAGAAGAAACATTGAGCACCAGTATTGGCTTATTGGGACGAGAATGGATTTTATAAGCTGTGCACGTCCAGCATAAGATAAGAGCTTTGCACTCCATGACTGAATTCGTTTAGTGAGCTTGTTAATCAGAGGTAGGTAGTCCGACAAGGAGAGTCTGCAGCTACCCACAGGAACGCCAAGGTAGTGGAAGGGCAAGGATCCAATTGTAAATCCAGTGGCCTGAGATGTAAGGGATTGACTAGCATTCGACATACCTCCCATGAAGATGGCAGATTTAGCAAGGTTGATCTGCAACCCAAAGTAAATTCCATACGTATCAACAGTGTTCTTGAGGATGCTAATAGAGGTCAGATCACCCTTGCAAAACAGCATTAGATCATCTGCAAAGGATAAGTGAGTGATGGGTGGTGAAAGGCATTTTGGATGATGATTGAAATTTGTGTTTGTGGTGCTTTGGTGGATCATTTGGGAGAGGTATTCGATGGCAATGGTGAAGAGAGGAGGAGAAAGTGGACAGCCTTGCCGGAGACCCCTATGACCTTTGAAATGACCTTTTAACGAGCCATTTATGTTGATTGAATAGGTTGCTGTTGTAATGCACTCCTTGATCCAGTGAATGAATTCACCAGGGAAGCCCATCTTAGATAAGCAGTGTAGAATGAACTCATGGCTTATTGTGTCAAAAGCCTTGGTAATGTCGATCTTCAAAGTTGCTCTGGGGGAGATGTGCTTTCTGTTGTATTTATTGAGAAGCTCTTGGCATATTAGGACATTATGTTTGATGGATCTGTCCTTAACAAAAGCACTCTGGTAGGTACCAATGATGTTTGGCAGGATGGCATTGAGACGAGAGGAGACAATCTTCGCAATGGTTTTATAGGTGGTGTTACAACATGAGATTGGTCTGTAATCCGCAGGTGAAGTTGGGTTGTCGATCTTGGTAATAAGAGAGATGGAAGCGTGATTGACTTGTTTGAGCAATCTACCCTTAGAGAAGAAGTCCTCAATAGCCTCAATAAAATCATCCTTGATAATACTCCAGGATGCCTTGAAAAAATTTGCACTATAGCCATCAGGCCCAGGGGCCTTATTATCTCCAATGCTAAAAAGAGCATCTCTAATCTCCTCGGGTGTGATCTGCATAGAGAGAAGAGCAACGTTAGTGGGGCTTAGGGTGGGTAGGGGAAGGTCAGGATAGGTGCTGCTATTGAGTGAGGAGGGGTTATTGAGAATGTTTTGGAAGTGGTGGATGAAGGTAGTTTCAATAAGGTCAGGATTTGTGGTAGTGGTGCCATCTGACTTCGTGATGGAAGTTATACGGTTAGCGCATCTCCTGGCTTTAATACTTCTGAAAAAGAATGAATCACATTGATCCCGAACTTGCTCCAATTTGCTTTTGACAGTTGAGCCAGGGTGGAATGCAAAGCGTTGAGGTTTGCATTCAAGGGGATGGTATCAGCTTTTTCCGCTTCCTGCAGGGAAATGTCATGGTGGTTTCTTCAGAGGCTCTCTTGTATACAATGCAATGATTTCCTGCTAGCCTGAATGGAGGAATGGATCTCTTCCAGCTTGAGACTTGGAAATTTTTTGAGATGAAATTTGAGCGCTTTGAGTTTTTTTGTGATCTTGTACATTGGGTTACCATCCATCCCCATACCCCAGATACTTGATACTTTAGCGAGGAAGTTTTCATGATGTATCCAAGCGTTGTTAAATCTAAAAGGGGTTTTGCATCTGGCATCAGTTGGAGCAGTACAAAGAATAGCAGGAGAGTGATCGGATACATCAGGGAGATCAAAGTGAGCAGTGGAGAGAGGGAAGGTTTGTTGCCAGGTAGAGTTGATAAGTATGCGATCAAGTTTGCACCAGGTACGTGTACCAATCTGCTTATTATTCCATGTAAATTTGCACCCGGAATAAGCATGGTCAGTGATGTTGTTTTGCTCAAAACAGCTAGCCAATTCCACAGACTGTTGGGAGAGGCTAAGGGAGTTATTGGTAGATTTTTCATCTAGTGAAAGGGTAACGTTGAAGTTACCAAGTAAGCCCCAAGGAGTGGAAGTGTTTAGGAGATTAAGGGTTGAAATTATAGTCCAAAGGTCAGAGCGGTTTTCAGGTGAGTTATGGCCATAAATGAACGTGAGTTCAAGATGAACGGTCGGATCATTATGAGATAGGGGGCTGGAAATTTGGCAGTGTATAGCTTGATCGGTGATGACAGTTGTGGAGATGTGGAGCAGTGATGGGTTCCACCAAATCCAGACCCTACAGTTGTGAGAGATGGATGAGTTTGAGACTTGGCTCCAAGTCGGAAAGAGACTCTTGGCAAGACGCTTCTCTTTATTGATCTTTAGTCTAGTCTCGAGGATTGCCAGAAGATCTATCTTCTTTTCCTTAACAAGGTTCTGAATAGCTTTCTGCTTAATGGGGTTGTTCAATCCCCTTATATTCCATGTGCAAGCTGTAATATTCATTGAGATGTAGATACAGTTGGACCAGTGCAACTCTTGTTGGCTGGGATGTTAGAAAGAGAGGGGTGAGAAGGTTGGTTGTGGCTTGGGTGTAACGCAGGAGATGGTTTTATTGAGGTGCTTGGGGTGGGAGATTGATCCAGAGAGTTTGGGAGAATTGGATCACATCCATGGTTGGCGATGATGTCAAAGAGGTAAGGGGCGGGAGAGTAGTCGTTGTGGTTATTTTTGGAGAGTTGGGAGGCTCAGTTTGGATGTGATCATCATCAGAATGATTACTGTTGGATTTCTCTTGAGATTCAGTTGGGATCGGCTCAGAGAGGGATAAGGAGGAGGTTAGGATTTGGATTTGGTTGTGCGGAGGGCTCCCCATTTTAGATGAAATTTTCCTGGAATCATCAGGGGTAGGAAGAATAGGATCTTTATTAGGGTTAGGGTTAGGAATAACCCTAAAGGAAGTCTTGTGATGACGATTCATCTTGTGAGCCAAGGGTTTAGGTCTAGCACTGGGGCTTGGGCAGCTATGTCCAAAGGTGAGACATGTGGAGCAATGAGTAGGGATCCATTCATATGTGATCTTTTGATTAAAGGATACACCATTAGGGCCGGTGAGGATTACTTCACGTAAAAGAGGGCGGTTTGCATGTATATCAACCAGTATACGAGCAAAACCAAGTCGCTCTTGGAAGGCTGAGCATGAGTCAGTAAGAATGGGCGAGCCAATAGCCGAACCAATCTTCGCAAGCATGTGACATGACCACAGACGGTAGTCGAGATCATGGAGAGTCACCCAGACAGGAACCGAGCTCAGGCTTGAGTAGTCCAGCAGTAAGTCTTTGTTCCATCTCTTGAGGATCATAGTGGAGGATCCATTCACCATCCAGGGGCTGCCGAGCATAATAGAGTGAAGATCGTCCTCATTGGCGAACTGGAATACGAAAACTCCATTGTCATTGCGCAAGACTTTGGGTTGAGTTATTGTATTCCAACTCTCATTGATAAAACCAACCATTCTTTTGAAACCAATTGGGCTTCCAATAGGGAACCCAACAAGAGAAAGGTGCCACTTTTGGGATGTTTCAGCAATGTCTTCCTCAGTGAAGCTAATACGTCCAGATTCAAAGCCGGGAGTGAATGTAAGCGGCACGTGGTTCCAGCGCACAGTGCTCGAGACGATATCCTTGTAGGATATCGAGGAGACACCAACATGCATGCCAACAGAAGCGTGTGGGCTTGTCTGGGAAACCGTTGGAATTGTCAGGGACTGTTGGGGCCCAGGAACAAAAGTGGGAGGGGGAGTTGAAGTGGCAGGGATCTGAGGGCAGGAAGTTGAAGTGGTGTTTGTTTTAGGGTTACCGGTAGTAATCCGAACAGTCTCAGGAGGGTTGCCATCGACATTAGGCATATGGTTGGCAGTCAGGGGAGGGCTGACTTCAGGAGGGTTGTCATCAGAAGAGGCCTTAGCGATCGTCTCAATCAGTTGTGATGGAGGTAGATCAGCCATTGGAATGGAGGGATGGAGGGGGGCGGCAGTAGTTTTGGAGTTTGGTGAAGGTAATGGAGGGAATAGCGAGTTTGAAGTCAAGGGTGGTGGAGGTGTGGAGGGAGGTGGCTTGGAGAGCCGCTGGTTGTTTGAACGAATGAGCTCTTCAGGGACTTGGTCGAAAGGGCTCTCAGGTGAGTGTGGAATGGGTTGTAGCAGCCGGGGTTTGGATGCAGGGGTGACTCTTTGGTGCAGTTCAGAAAGCTTGATGGAGAGTCTCCTTGACCGTCTAGAGCCAGCCATTAGCGACAGGGGCTGAGGGCAGGGTGGTGGGGGGCGTGGCGGGGAGCCACACTGGGGAGGAGAGGCCAAGCCACTCCGGGGAAAAAGAGAGAGTTTTTTTTGTGCTTTTTAAGGGGTTTTTTTCTTTTATTTTTCTTAATAAAACACTAGATTCTTTGGAGGTTTCGTTTGATCTAACCTAAATCGACCAAGGAGTACTGATTTTCAAGTTATTGCTCAAACATGAAATAAAATAAGCGTAATAATGAAGAAGAAGGCTAGGTAAGTTTACAAAACCTTTCAATAAACTCATTTCATTGATGTTGAACATTTTTACCATTGTTGAGCTTCTGATGTTTTTATTTGATCTTTAATGATCAACAATCATATTTGGATTTTTAGACATTATGATTTTGTTCGCACACAAACTGTTTGTGAAAATGTCGATCTGTAAAATAGTTCATGTTTTAGTTTGTATTAGTTCATTGTAGTTAGTGAACTTGTCGTGCTCATCTTATATACATGAATAAGAATGACAATGAAATGAGTGCTTGCCCTCGCTACATTTAGTTCATATATTAGTGATATTTAATTCATATTCGTTTAAGCAACCTATACTTAAATGATATAATAGTTCTTATTGTTATTTCATTTAGTTCATGTGGTTACTATATTTGTGTTGATCATCTTATATTTGTAACATCCCGGATTCATGTGTCACTAGGATGTGGATCACACAGTGGGTCCACCACATTTAGTTTGATAACAAATCCACTATTGGACCAACAAGAGCACGACAAAATATAAAACAACATATAGACCTTTAGTTACAAATCAATTTATATAATGTTAACTTAAAACATGCAACTAGAACTACAAGGGCAAAACAACCCCATGGCCAAACTCAACAACCAAAAAACTCAAGACCAAGACACAACAACCTCTTCCAACCTAAGGCACAAATGAGTCCGATTCTACATCAAATCCCAAAAGGTAGCCTCCAAGGTGAATTCAATACTTGAACAATGATCTAAAATAATAACAAGAGAACCATTAGCTAAAGTATATCATGTTACTTAAAACTCAATGTTAGATGAATCGATATGATTATTATAAAACTACATTATTCTGCACTTCGGGTGTGGAATCAATTAACTCTTTAAAATTTTTTTGTTTTGGGCCCAACTACGGAATTAATTAAATTCAATTTCGGTTTTGCACCCCCAGTGTAGAATTAACTAAACATAGTTTGTTTTCACACCCCAAGTGCGGAATTAATTAAGCTCAATTTTAGTTTCACACCCCAATGCATAATTAATTAAACCTAATTTCGGTTGAGAAGATTAACCTAATAAGACATGTTTTTTCTAATAAAACTAAGTAGGCCCCTAAGATTCAACAATTAAAAAAAGATAAATTAGGTGTTAAGAGGATCTTAATTAAGCAGTTACCATAATAGTTAAAGCTAATTAATATTTTGAATATATTACTTATGCTAAAAAAAAGAAAATTGGTTACCTTGCTTTTGGTAACTGTAGGTTTGAAATTTGAGAATCTATTTAATGTATCATTATCCCTCATTTTCCGAAAACAAAACATCACAGCCAAACCAAAGACGCCATTTGAAAGCAGAAGAAACCATCTTCATCGCCATTCTTCTGGAAGTATCTTCTGCAACTTATTCTTCATCTTCAACATCCGACTTCAAACGAGCCTTCAAAATTCGTCTTCAACAAGTACATTCAATTACTTGCAACTGTCGACTTCTTCAAAATTTCAGTTCGTCTCTCATCAATCCCCAGATCCAGGTATGCTCTCTTTTATCGATTTATACAGATCTTTGAAGAAGACGACAAAAAATGTAACTGATTTACATAGTGTACATTCGTAGGTAGTTGTGTTGATTATGTGTATATGTTACTAGAAAAATGTAACAAATTTACTCTATATGTATCTAAACCGTAGTTTGTGTACATTTGGCATTTGGGATCAAATATGCGGTTTGTATACATTGGATATTTGGGATGTGATAAAATACAAACTTCTATTTGTACATATCTATCAAATTTGTAGGATGTGTACATTTGGTAAATGGGGTGTGATGTAACACAAACATCTACGTGTGTGTATTTGTCCTGTTTACGAGTAGCATATGTACATTTAAACAATTTATCTTGTAATTTACCACATATTCTCTATCTCATTCAAGTGATATTTAGAACAATTTATCTTGTATACATATGTCCTGTTTACGAGTAGCATATTTACATTAGAACACTTTATCTTGTGTTTGCTGAGCGTTTGTTCTGAATAGATCGGAGAGGATGAACAACCACGTATGACGAAGAAAGTAACATATTCATTCTCATGATTAACGGATTGTAGAGATATTTAGTTACTCGATTTAACAACATTAATTAATAATCAAACGGAGAGAAAATTTTTTTTCTAATTTCCATAATCTTCTCTTTCATTTTTTAATATATCTTTTTTATAAAAATACGAGGGCCTAGTTTGTACTAATTTTTAACCTGGGGCCCTTAGTTATGTTCATGGTTACAAAACCTACATACTCTCCCATTTTACCCATTTCGGTTTCGCACCACAAGTATAGAATTAATTAGACTGAATCTCGGTTTGGCACCTCAAGTGCGGAATTAAACCTAGTTTCGGTTCCGCACCCCAAGTGCGGAATTAATTAAATTCAATTTCGGTTCCACACCCCAAGTGATAATTGATTAAACATAATTTCAGTTCAACATCCAAAGTGCGGAATTAATCGAACCCAATTTGGTTTCGCACCCTAAGTGCAACATTAATTGAACAATAATTTCGCACTTTGGGTGCGGAGTTAAGGAGATGGTTAAAGGAAAATTAGGGGATCGTTTAAATGTACTATATTTTTTTATACATGCAATTATAATGTTTGAAGATTAAGTTTGGTTTAGTTGCACTATTTTATATTTTCTAAGAAATTTGCCATAAAATTTTAATTTGAATTCATAAACTATTTATTTTATCAGATAACTTTTTAGCATTCTAATTATGCTAGCAAGCATTGTGGAGTTCCTTAACTTGACAATGCCTTATATGTAGTTATAGTTTCATCGCAAACTGAATTCTAGTTTTGGTTTTTGTATTCTCTCATTGATTGCCCGCAAATTCTAACATAACGTTAAGTTTATTCAAAATTATTCATAAATGACATTTATACGTTACTTTTATCATGTAATTATTTTTGTACTTTTTCAATGATTTTGTAACTACTTAAATAGGTCTATTATAACATCATTTCATGTAATGACTTGTACTAATAATCATATATTTAAAGAGTGATGTTATTCGTAGTGGCAAAAAAACTCAAGTGGTGTTATTTGTAGCGGCAAAAAAACTCAAGAAGACCGTACAAGCTACATATGCATTAGAAATGAAAGAGTGCGTAGCACCAGTATCAAACAAAATTGTAATAGGTAAACCATTAATCAGAATGGTACCTGTAGCAGCTGATGTTGGCGGCTCCACAACACTCCAAAACTCAAAACTCAAGCCTACGCTCTTCAAGTGTCACTAGTGTCACCACCACAATCTCTGCCTCTACTCCAACTGTATTGACAGGAGAAGAATCCTGCTGAGAAGAAACATTGCCTCGTCGGCAAAAGGGAGCCAAATGACCTGGCTTTCCACATGTGAAGCAAGTCATCGGTGTCAATGGGCACTTGGATCGTAAATGTCTGGGTTCACCGCAGTTAAAGCATAATCGTCCCGTCTTCGCAACTTGTGTAGCCAAGGGGTAACTCGATCTTCTTCGTCCGTTTTCTTCCTCCGTAACGGGGGAGGAATCCTGCTGAAGTAGTGCCTTGCCTTGTCGGAAAAATATCATTCGGTGCCTTACTTTACCGCACGTAAAGCATGCCACTAAACACCTTGGACACTCGTTTCGCCGATGTCCAATTTTCCCACAGTTGAAACACTGTTGCTCTTGCCTAGAAGTCCGTATGACCAAGGGGCCACTCATGTGTCATTGTGTCTGACTCGGTCCAATACCCAAAGACCTTGCTCCAGTACTAACAGGTTCGATCCGTTGTCTCTTCTCTGATCTGGAGGCCTCAAATGATCCTACAGGTGTAAGTAAATCCGGAGTACTCTACCTACTCTTACGGCTTCCTCCACTCTGCGGATGTAAGCGCGAAACTCCAATCTCCTCATCGAGACATGATCTGAGTCATATGACTGGACTCGATGAGATCTTTGTCTCGTTGTCATACCGTTCCCAGTCTCAGGAACGACACTCTCAACAACCTCCTCGTGCACATCCTCCGTTGTAGGCGGACCAACGATGGGAACTTGTCCTTGACCAATCACTATTGGAGTAAGAGGGATTCTACCCCTACCTCGTCCTACTGCAGATGTCACTCTAGTCTGAGCCATATGCACGATACACGTATCTAACCGTATAAAGGCTATATAAATGTCATATGTATAGATATATATATATATATATATATACAATACTCCAATCCATAAAAATATGCACAGACCAACACATAATATGTATCGATATATATATCTATACTACCGAGATCCTCATAAGGGGTGATGGCTTCCTGTACATTCTATCTCAAATAATTTGTATACGTTTCAAAACCAAAATCCTTTGGAAAAGTCAAACCCCTTTTGGGTTCTGATTATTTATCTATTCGGCCTT